>CM049385.1:12550283-13177783 GCA_026937815.1 Etheostoma perlongum
TGCTCTTGTTCATTTATTTTTTAAATAAAGGCTCATGTTTTAAATGTCTGTGTGAGAATTAGACGGATCCATTGCGGTGACCATTTCTTTTACATCATGTCCATAGATTTCAGCAGTCATCCAAGTCATCCAGTCACCCAAGCACACTGCAGCCAGGCGCAAAGTCAGAATCCCTCAGAGAGGAGATGGAGGAAGCAGCCAATCGGATGGAGATTTGTAGGGTGAGTCACCAATCAGAGCTACTCAAATATTCTTCCCTCCTCCACCTCCTTTGCTATCAATTTGATTTATAGCCCTCATGCATGTTTCAGACACAATTGGACCACAATCAAGGATGATTGTTATACAGTATGAAGGATTCTAGTAAGATAACTTAATGGTTAACTGGAATGATTGCGCTCTACTTTCTATTTCAGGATCAATTGTCAGCAGATATGTACAGTTTTGTGGCCAAAGAAATAGACTATGCAAATTACTTCCAGACAGTAAGTATATTTTATCATCAAAGTGGTAATCCTAGTGGGGAAATAAATTCTCTCTTTTCTGCAAATCAAATATTTGTTTCTCATATTATCCAAAGGTTACAATAAACATAGTACATAATCTAATGACATGACTTGTATTATATGATACACACTTTTGTTTGTTATAATCTCTTCTCCTTCTATAGCTGATAGAAACGCAAGCAGAATATCACAGGAAGTCATTAGAGATTCTTCACAGTATCCTGCCCCAGATTAAAGCTCACCAAGGTGAGACTTGTACTCTCTGTGTGTGTGTGTGTGTGTGTGTGTGTGTGTGTGTGTGTGTGTGTGTGTGTGTGTGTGTGTGTGTGTGTGTGTGTGTTTTAGACATCTGCTCTAATTCTGCACTTGAAGCAATATCAAGATGAGAAGCAATTAAGAGGAGTTAATAGCCCTGACATAACATCACATAACAAACTCATTATACGCTATAAGTATCTATCTTCATACAGTATGTACGCTATTGGCTAGTCCACTTTACAAGTTATAAACTAAACAGAGTGCTTGCACATCACATTTTTCTATAAAATACTAGAAATAGAGATGCAGTAAATGTTGAATTAATGTTGACTCTGAACGTTATAGGCAGTCATTGGTCTAAAGTTGTTTAGGAGGAGATGCAACTAAGATGCGTAGGTTTGTTTGTGTCTGTGTGCGATCCAAGTTGCTGTTTTGTGTTGCAGAAGCGTGGGTGGAGAAGCCGTCGTTTGGCAAGTCTCTGGAGGAACACCTGAATATAAGCGGGAGAGAGATTGCCTTTCCCATCGAAGCTTGTGTCACAATGCTGTTAGAGTGTGGCATGCAAGAGGAGGTACAGGGCATACACACACACACACGGATGGAGAGATGAAAAGTAGAAACATTTCTGCACCAGGAAACATGGCTGTCGTTACTAACCATCTTTACGTTGGTTTTATTTGTTTGTGGTAATAAGGCCAATTGAACCAAAACATGTAAAGACACCAGTTTGTTCCTGTGTTATTTGTTTAACCAAGTGCACAGCAATAAAGACTATTACTGACAATTACTTATTACTTACTTACTACAGCATTTATGCACAGTTTATGTTAGATGTGATTATAACACATGCTTATGTGTTTCCTGTGTGTGGGCTGCAGGGCCTCTTCAGAGTGGCTCCATCAGCCTCCAAGCTAAAGAAGCTGAAAGCATCCCTGGACTGTGGAGTTCTGGATGTGCAGGAGTACTCCGCCGATCCACACGCCATTGCAGGTGAACTACACCTACACAAATGCCTTGTTCAAAGCCCATTTCCATAACAACAACCCCTACAATGTCATTGTAAGTTAGGAAAAAAATATTCTTACAACATATGCCAGTCTTTTTGTTGCGGAAAGGTAATTTGTACTCTACAAAGGTTTTCGTATTAATTTGGGTTCTAGTTGGCAGAAAATGTTGTTCTTCAGATGAACATAGTGCAGTCTTCATCAGCTCTGCAGTCAGCTTGGCCCTCAGTGCTCTTTTCCTGAAGGCTTTTTGTTCCAATATTGCTGGGCATTTCACACATTAACATAAAATCTTTGTTGAGCAATCTGAATCTGGCAGCTGCACTAGCTGCAAGGGCCTGCTGGAGGGGAGTAGCAATATGGGGAATGGCCATCCAGTACTCTGAAAAGAGACGACAACTTTCCCCTCCTCTACAAAAGCGAACCAGTTTTTACTCTGTCCCTGTGTTTGCCACCCAAAGGTGCTCTGAAATCATACCTCCGTGAGCTCCCTGAGCCACTGATGACTACTGAACTTTATGATGAATGGATTCAGGCCTCCAAGTGAGTTGCTGTTTTCTTATTTAATGCATTTTTGTGTGCAATTATGCTATTGGCTGGCGTTATTAACTGACAAAATAGTGAAAGAAAATAGTGACATTAATTTAGAAATTAAGCAACAGTGATCCATAATGATTTGTTATTTCACCAGCATTCAAGATATGGACAAGAGACTACAAGCATTACTGGCAGCGTGTGAAAAACTCCCCACAGACAATGCAAACAATTTCAGGTCAATTGCTTTCCTTTGTTTTCTGTCCAATCATTTGTGCATGTTCTCATGTGTCCAAAAAAAAAGGCAGACAATATTATCCAATTGCAAAAAGATCAGTTTCAGCCATGCAGTTTCAGTCCATTTAATCCACCTACAGGCAAGAAAAGTAAAGGCAGCAGCAGATCTGAAATGCAGACATTCAGATGTCAACACCTGCAGTCAACTAAATGAATTGCTTTTGCAATATTGATACTTGAGCAACCTGCAGGCATAACTTTTGCAGCTGCAGTAATCATTGTCTGCAAATGGCGGATATCAAAATTGCAGCAACTATTATTGTTTGTAGAAGATCAACATGTCTACATCTACAGGTTTAAACAGCTACTGCTATGACTTTACTTTCCTATACAGTAGTTGGCACAGGTCGGGATATGTACAGCTATAATGACAATGTGTGAAAACAGCAATTAGTCATGGCAATCATTACCTAGAGTTAGATGTGTGTAACAAGATGTCTAACAAAAAGGAATGAGTGAAGTATAAATTGTTTTTAAGATGCACTCCTTTTTTTGAATCCCACAGATATCTAATCAAATTCTTAGCCAAGCTAAGCGACTACCAAGATGAAAACAAGATGACTCCCGGTAATATGGCGATTGTTCTTGGTCCGAACTTGCTTTGGACACACACTGAACCGTATGTTTTTTAACAAAACTATTTTACATGTATGAAATTAGTTTAGGAGTATACTGTAGTTCAGTTCTTTCTCTTCTTTCCAGAAACATGACAGAGATGATGACCACCCTGTCCCTACAGATTGTTGGCATAATTGAGCCCATTATCCAGCATGCTGACTGGTTCTTCCCTGGAGGTGGGGATCACATACTATGTATGTAATATTGTAGTCAGGCTAGGCACCATATCGATTTTTTTTTTATCCAGAATAATTGTATTGTATAATGGGATTTAAAAAACATATATGACCCACAATTTTAATGACCCAGTTTTATTCAAATTAACATATAAAAGTAAGTCAGAACAATTAGTGAAACCCTGATTTATTATGTATACTTATATTACTTACTTACTAATAATATGAATGCACTTATTCTTCTTAATATATATTGTAATATATAAACATACTAAGAAGCTCAAGATAAAATCAGGATTTTATCTGTTTTAGGTAGATACTGTAACTCCCACTCTTAAAAGTGGTAGACTCCACACAGACCAACACATACACACCCAAACAGCACTGTA
Source organism: Etheostoma perlongum (assembly GCA_026937815.1). Taxonomy (NCBI): domain Eukaryota; kingdom Metazoa; phylum Chordata; class Actinopteri; order Perciformes; family Percidae; genus Etheostoma; species Etheostoma perlongum. The sequence goes on from CM049385.1 coordinate 12,554,066, forward strand.
CATGAACTACTACTTATTATACTGTATGCTGATGGTGTGTCTGCTCCTCCCTCAGAGATTGAATTCAACTTGACAGGCAGCTACGGCAGCCCGATCCACACCAACCACAACTCCAACTACAGCTCTATGCCCTCACCAGACATGGACCAATCTGATCGCAAGCAGCAGCACGACCAGAGCCGACGCCCACTGAGCGTTGCCACTGACAACATGATGCTGGAGTTTTACAAGAAGGATGGGTATGATGCCAAGTGCATCCTATTGCTGCCCACATCTCACTCTCTCTCTCTCTCGTTCCACCCACACCTCCTCTCAGGCATCTGATTTTTATATTCGAGGCAGGCAGTATACATGAACATTAAAAATCAGTTTACGAATCCTGTAACCTAAGGTTTTCACTCAAGACCCCCTTATAGACCACAGAGAGGTGGGAATTGTACCATATATATCACCTGTCAATAATTCCAGCACAAACAAGTCCTATTATCAGGATTCATCAAGTGAAGTGAAGTCTGAAAACTAGTCTCATTTGAATACATGGGGCTGAATTGCCTTGAGTGGCATTGTCTCTATGGCAACAGGTCTTTGATGAAGGGCTGCTGGTTACCTCTTTTTTCTCAAGAAATATTTCTCCAGTGCTATCTTCCCATCCTCCCACACCCAGCTCGTCCTTCACAGTCTGGCTAGGACGTCACCTGGCCTGAGTCACTCATCCAGCTGGTGGAAAATCACTGGCAGAATCAGAACCAATGCCTTCCCAAAAATACCCCCGTCAAATTAAGGAAAAAGGCTGTAATATTATAGGAAACAATCTAAATATAGGGATAGAAAATTTCCATTTTTTTTAGAGTAATTAACAGCTTAGCATAGAGCATCTGCTCTGTCCGTGTGTGTGTGTTTTCATTAGAAAATAAAGCCTTAAATCAACACTCAATAGATAATGCAGGTTTGTAATGCTGTCTGACATCTTCTCACCTCTGGAATGTAACTTCTCCTCATCCTTGCCACTGTGGATTTCATCTCCCCATCAGTGGTTTAAGTCTGGTGTTGTGAACCATGTCTGCATTACTTCTGACCTCATATCCCTTTTTCCTCTCTTCCCCCTACTAACGCAGCATTAGGAAGATACAAAGGTACCGTATCATGACTTTTTCCCCACTTCTTTCCTTACCACCCCCCACTCACCTCTTTCTTCATTATCATAAATGACTCTGGATCTGTGTTTGTCTTCAGTATGGGAGTCCGGGTTATGGATACCTCCTGGGTGTCTCGTAAGGGTTCAACTACGCTGGCACGCAAGACCTCCTCCATCCTCCAGGCATGCAGGGCCCCGGCTCCCCAGCAGACACTCTCATCCCCGAGCAGCCCGGAGAGCTCGCCATCTCCCCGTCCGCAACACCGCCACCTGGAGAAAGGGTTTAGTAAGTCACAGTGGAGATGCTGTTCCCCTCTTCCTCAGGCATCCACTCCTGTTCATTTTTATTGTCATCACCATCACATCATCATCATCCTCAACTTTCTCAGCTATGTATGATCCAGATTGTTGGCTGTTTTAATCATATTGCCATTCATTTGCAACTCCTCCATGTTCTTTTTAGTGCATCTCTGTCAACACTTTCATGTCTGATTCTGTTGTTATTTTAATGATTTCTCACTCTCCACATTTCTTCAGTTATCCCTGTGGTTTGTCAGGTTGATGTCATTGTAGGTAAAATTTTCTAACGGTTAATAACATTTTTACTCGGAAGGGTTTTAGTCCAAATACTGTATGGAAGTTTTGTTTCTGTACCTGGCACTAAGCTTCAATCTGCAAGTCCTTTGCGAGCATGCTAATATTTCCAATATCCCATTGTTGTGGCTTGGCTTTCTCAGCTTTGGTCGTGAATTATTTCCTTTTCTGTTGACACTCACCCTGCCTGTGTGGCAGACAAGAGATAATATGGTCCCGCTTTGGCTGGTTTTCCCCTCCTCTCCTGTGGCTCTTTCAGCCGATGAAAGGGTTTTGTGTCTGTTTCACAGTGCCCTGGGCTGACTGCAGGACCTACAATGCAAAAGAGTCATTTACTGTAGGATAAGGCCAGATAGGGTTTCCATATGCAGTAGAGAGGAGATATTCAGTCATCAGATCAGCTTGATAAAATGTAAGCTGCAGACCAGCACTTTGGCTCCAGAGACAAATCCTCACAGCTCCATGCAGTGAGCAGACACAAGGTGATCACAGAGGGAATCCTACACTGTATTATTTTCCTTTGGCAATACAACTTTCTTTTCCTTTGCTGTTTCTTCGTGCTTGTCTTTGTATTTTGCACTAAGCTGACTGTGTGCTAAGCTTGGTGCCCACCACCCACCCTAAAATGCAACTTTTTTCTTTTTTTTCTGTTTTTGGCTACGGACCAACTAACACACTAACACCCTAATCATCAAAACAGCTTATCCTATATCGCTCCAATGCGTCTCCTTGTTCAATCACTAGAGCTGTTTCTTTTGTGCTGTCTATTTTCTTAATATCTACAGCTCAGACAACGTGTCGCCCATTCGGCCGGACACCTCTCATGGCCATCCACCCCCAGGGGAGGACCGGCCACCCCCCCTTACCCCATCTCCTCGTGCCACACTGCCCCCCACCTCTTCTATCCCAAACCCCCACCCTGCGCTCGCCCCGTGGCACCGGGTCCAGAGTCCCAGCCTCCCGCCTCCCCCCCGCCCCCACTGCGCTGGTCTGGCTTCACTCCCCCTGCCCCACCACCTTCCTCCTCTTCTTCTTCCTCCTCCTCGTCACTTGACATCAATTCGAACCCCAAACCCAGCTGTCTGCATTTCCCCAAGCACAGCCCGCCTGGTGACATGGTGAATGTTCCCCCACCAGACTCTAATGCTTCACCACTCTACATCAAAACCCCCTTGGTACTAACCCGCCATGACCAGTCCATTGGCAACCCCCCTAGCCTCCCTTCGTCTGCGCCCCCGCCGTGGGCTGCCTGTCCATGTGCCCGAGAGAGAGGACCCCCCAGGCTGACTAGGTAAATACAACACACCCATGGCCACGATGGATGCATCACAGAGTGGCATATGTATCTCTCCTCTCCTCTAGCTTGCTGGCTTTTATTTTCTTTTTTTCTTATTTTGTTTTCTTTCCTTTAAATTACATACCTCCAATTTTGTAACATCCACGTTGTCCAGGGGTGCCTCTCATGGGGTTGTCTAGCAACAAAGGATGTTACTGGTTTATACAGCGTTCAGTTTCATGGAGGTATTGAGTAGATGATAAATACATGGACAATGCTGCATATGGCTATTCAAAAGCATATGAATGTATTTATTCTACAGTTTGCAGCATTTTCTTTTACTAACTAGCAGAAGGAAAGATCTGTTTTTTAAGAAAGTAAAGATATTAAGATGTCCTTGTAAGCTATAGTATAAGCATCTTTTCAGCTTGACCCAAAGTGCTGAGTTTGTATAGAGTGACTGTAGCAGTTTCCTGACTCATATGTCTGTGGTGTTACAACCACACAGGACAGAGTGAATCACTACAGCAAATCTTTGTCAGCGATAAGAACAAGCTCGTTGGATAACTCTCATTCTTTTGATTTGGTAGCTCCATGACTTCCCATTAAGATGGATTATTTTTGGGGAAAGAAGGCTCAGAGTTACTGCAGGAGATTGCAGTTAATAAATGTAATCCAAAATGAGACTACCATACTGCAGTATTGATACTCTCTGTGGGTGTGTGTTTATTTCAATTTCTCACATTAATACCATATACTTACAGTAAGAAGAAAATACATTACGTCTTTGATAATTGTTTTTTTTTTAAATTAAAGAGTAGTGAGAGAAAAGGATATCAAATGTTACTCCCATTACTGGTGTCTAACCTGGATCAACAAAAGTACATTTTCAGGAAAATGTTCTGACATTCAGCGTGTGGCTCAAGTGCCGGAGGTCCCTCACCTTCCAATCTCTGTGTGTTTTTTCGTTCTCAAACTCTCTTCACATCAGGAAATGTAAGGTTTTGAAGAAAATTTGGATTGTGCAACAAGGCAGGCCTGGTTGTTTCTTTCGGTGAATGATTGTAAAGATTTACAAAAAATATGTTTACGGCATTTACTATCTAACTGGGATATTTTTGGACCAATTGATGGGAATTGCAACCCACAACCCAGAGTATTGTTTTCTCTTATCCCAGAATCTTTGTGTGGTGTAGCCAGATGTTACTCTACAGCGCTGTGGAGATAGGTCTGGCAATGTGAGACTGCTGATGTCTTTTAAAATAATTTCCACTTGTCTAGTAAAATAATAAAGGTGGGTCCTTGATTGGTGCATTGATTAGTCTAGGCTTACAGTAGGTTTGGATTTAGTCCCTCATATCTTGTTACATGCTGCATCTTTACTCTATTTTCTGTGCATTTCATGTGTTTGTCGCTGAATACAAATATGTACACCTTTTGTTCAGCTCAGTGGTATTTGACCGTATGAAATCTTGTGAGTCCAGTTAAGATCCCAGCTGGGCTGTAGAGTCTCTCAACATCATTGTTTTAATAATTATAAGCTCCTGTATCTACTGATTGTTCTGAAAAGCATGCATGGAAGCTTTTTTCTACCTCTGTTTGCATTCTATTAAAAACTAAAATGTGTTAGAAATGTTCCATCTGGATAGTGGTGAAATACTGATTGAGTTTGTCAGCCAGGACTTACACAATGCCATCGAACTTCCTTATTTAAGTACAAATAAATTACATTCAGAACCCCTGATTGGTCAATGACATTATTATCAACAAAAAAGACAAAAACTTCACAAATGCAAAACAAGATGTTCCGTCATCTTTGTTATAGTTTTATAGACTTGTGTCCACCATTAGTTAAATAAGGGTTTTAAGAAAAATATGTGACACAGTTTGCCTTGCTTAGTAACATTGTTAACACTGTAAACATAGTGAAAGACTCATAAGTGATGATCATGATGATGATGATGATGGTGGTGGTAGTGGCTGTTGTGGCACTGAGGTAATGTACATGAGGTATACTGACAGTTCAAGCATACTGTTTCTGACACTATTCACATACTAAGGTCTTTCTGTCTTTTTCAGTTCATTGAAGAGTAAAGAGCTCTCACCTGTAACCGGACACAAAGCCATCCAGGTGGCAGGTCCAACAGTCCCTCCCAGCTGTAGTCCTCAAAGCAGTAGCCAGTCCCCCCACTCCACAGAGCACAGTCCACACAGCCTGCGCCAAGGTCAGCACCTCTCTCAATCTGAGCTCACATTGGCTTTCTTCAGATTAAGAGGATGTATTTTCATTCTTAATATAAGACTAATGTGACTGTGTTGTGTGTTTCAAGGTTCCAAGAAGTTGGCCCCTGTGCCTCCCAAGGTCCCATACAGCCAGTCTTGCGGGATGTCCGACCAGTCCACAGGTCAGCCGTCACCGGTCAGCCTGTCCCCCACACCTCCTAGCACCCCCTCCCCTTATGGACTGGCCTGCCCTCCAGGGCAAGTGCCCCCCATCATCCCCTGGGCAGACCCCATTGGGAGCACCTCACTCTCTTTCGTCTCCACCCTCACTGACCGGAACGCTCACCAAGTCTCGGGCCGCCCCTAAGCCCAGGCAGAGACCCAGTCTGCCCCCTCCTCAGCCGCCCACAGCCCCTCCGGGGTTTACTGGCATGGCCATGGCCCCAATTCCCCAGCCCCTGGAGCAGGGCCTCCTGGATGGACTGTCTCCCGGGGAGAGCATGTCTACAGGTAAACATCAGCCCTTGACATCCCCTCCGCCACCACAGGTGGGGCTACAGAGGCCCTCTCTCAGACTTGCTGTGGCTCTGTCCAATGGAGACGGTGGACGAGTGTAGGACTCTGTAGGACCTGTCACTGTAGATATAAAAGATACCTTTCCCCTTTATTGACTGTTCCCAAACGAATGTTGGAATGAATAAAAGTTGCCTTTTAGACACAGATGCCTGAGAATGATGTAAATATTAGCATTTTTGTGCTACTGTAGTGAGCAAATCTCCTTGACCTATGTATTCATTGCTTGTTATGTGATGATGTTTCTGGGTAATGTGTGGAAACATCAGAGAAGCATAGCTCGTCCTGCTTGTATGGAAGTTGCCATTAGATTCATCATGTGCTCTCTGTTTATCTGTGTTACCCAGACCCTCACTTGGCAGAGGTAGGTCAGAGGCTTACACACCAGTCCAGTCTCTCTTACTGCATAGCAGGCGTGGAAATCTAGCCAGACAAACCCCACTCTATATCTACAGTATGATGTTCTGATGATAAGGTGTTCTGTCATTATATACCAAATATTCTGTCACTTTGCTATATTTATCATTCTCTTGTTCCCCCTGCTACTATTGTGTACCTTGCAGCTGTGTGAGGCCAGGGATTCAGTGTGGGCTAAGTGTGAGGGGGACTTTTAGGGTAAGCCAGACCGTCCCCACCCCATGCGCTCCATCTCACTGCCTGGCCTCGTGCTGTGGCTGCCTCTGGGGTCTCCTGCAGCCTGATCAAACATACCTACCTGTTAGCTATCAATCAGAAAATGTTGCCTATTTCCTCTTAGCAGGATGACATTATTGACTCTTTGCATGGTGTTGTAGTTCAACCGATGCATGGCTTAAGGACTTCCCAGAGTGCACCACACTGCGCTCACATTGCAGACGCCGTCGCATACAAAGGTCCATCTCAAAGTCCCCCTCCTTTCGTTCCCCATTCCCAGCCCTATGCCAGCAGACATCCCCCTCTAACGCGCCTGCCACCGGTATTGGGGGGCCACAGGTAACCCCCACTCGTCCTTTGGCAGGTTCACCGCTTTTTATAACCTCTGCTCTCTCTTACTACACTGCCACGCTCCATCTCATTCCTACACAGGAGTAGCTATTATCTCTGCTTGGACGTGCTGCTTTTTAGAAAATGCAGCTTCACATTAGAATATATTTAGATTAAATACTGCATCTGGTCCTCATGGTATTTCCATCATTACTTTAAACCCACTTGGTGTCTTGGTGCCATTTTTTTTCCACAGAGTTCCACACACATCCTGTTGCCTCTGTGTTGGTTTACCTGGTCATTGTTGTAAACATGTACAGTAATATATCATTGTGCAGTCATTATGACCTGTTATTGTATTTTATCTGGCAAGATATCTGTTGTTGTCTCAAAAGACACAAAAAGCTGTGACACACTGCACTTGTCACTTCAAGTGTGACTAGCAACACACTTAAAACATCCCTGTGTTGAATGTGAAGCACATATAATCTACTGATTACTTCAGCCAAGACAGACATCATATGCCACTTACAATGAGTTCAGACTCAAAAAGATTAATATTATTTCTGCTCTCTTCCGTTTTTTACACCTCATAATCATCGCCTTCATCATATTCCCTTTTCTCCTCCTCCTCTTGTTCATCGTCACAATTTTCCATTCTGCTCATCATACTCACCTCTCCCATCATGCCCACCATTAGATATCTTCAATTATGAAATCCCCTCCATCAATGTCAATCTGGACTGCCTCATCGATGAGTTCAGCGGTGCCCCTTGCAGGAGGTCCGTGGCAGTGACAGACTCTCCAGAGGGGGACGCTGTGCCTGAGGAGGAGCCACAGAGCACCACTCTATGACCTATGACTCTAAGGCATCACAGCTTACAAGCACCCCTGTGGCCGTATATACACTTAACTGTCACCACCAAGGCCTGATGGAAACACCATTTGGCCTCACCAATGCCCACCGTAAATCAGAACTTGAACACATCTGCTACAGGCTGCAAAGAAAATCATCTTTTACAATTGCTCGCTAGTCCATAAATGTGACTACTACACAAAAAAAGACACCAAAATGCCATAGGAGGACAGTTGCCTTTAGGAGGAAAGACTGGAATATAGATGAGTATTACATTCAAAGTTTTTGTAATTGTTTTGTTTTGTAATGCTTTGCTTTGTTAATCTTTGTTTGATGCAGTGATCTGTATTTCTGTGAGTTTTTCAATTTTATTTGCTTATTAGGACATGCAATCAAATTGCAATATGATATTCACATTTTCAAATTGCAATATGATATGAAGTTGTACGAATTTTGTATAGGGGAAACTCGGAGCCTGACATGGTTAGGAGCCAAGCCCGTCCTCAGGGTGAAACAGAGAGACAGAGAGTAGTCTTGTTATTTTTGCTCACAGGGTATTCAAGCTTTGTGCACATTAGGAAAATGCTGAGCCGTAGAGACAGGGTTTGCATGCGGGATGAAATATTTAATGCAGTTTAATTCTTATTGCCACACACAGGCTTTACTTCCGTAACTGTAGTTACAGAAGTAAAGTCTTTATCTGACATTAACCGTCATATAGGTAAGCTCACTTTAACTCACTTTATACCAGCACAGAATGAGAAGAATGTTACTGTAAATTAATTTATTATATTTTTTTGCAAATGCACCACAATGTGTTTGCATGACATGCCAATATGAACAAACTGCTTTGGATCAAGGGCCTCAGAAAGGCAGTGTTTTATTTTGTGTGAGTGTCCGTTGTTGTTGTTGTCATTGAAGAGTAAATTTAGACCACCCATGTGTTGTTACAGTTTGATGATAATGGATGAATGACTACACTGCCTTTAGGTTCATATGATTCTCTCTCTTAATCTTGTTTCAAGTGCTTCAGGTTCAGTAACCTTTGACCCCCTAAATGTGTGTGTAAATACAAAGACTGTACATACATTGGTGTATATAAATCTGAGAGGAAAAGTATATGTAAAATCTTGAATATATATATATAATAATATATGTGCTGATATTTATCATGTGTAGAAAACGTAATGATTAAAAGATTGCTGTTATTTTTGTCCCTGCACACAATGAACAGGTTTCCTGTAGATTCATAATGTTTAACTAGATAACAATGATGCTGCAGCAGAAATGCAGAATGATATTTCTGCTAAAAATCAATTGTGGGTTTTCTAATTCTGTCTCCTGAGCTTTGACTTCTAACACGCTCCAGCGCTAATGAGTTGCACACAGACACCCTATGTTTTCTTCTTTGTTACTTTTAATCAGTTATTTATTAGACTCCTGTGTAAATAATTAGATTAGGTAATGTTTAGCACACTGAGCATTTAATTAATTCATAATAAGGATAAATTTAGTCCTGAGCCTATGTTGTTGGACTGACTACAAATATATGTACTCGTTCAATTAGAAAAGCAGATGTCAAATTTGGCAAAAAGTAATCAATGAGTGTGTACAGACAATTAATCAGAGGTTTTTCAAGTTCACCAGAGAACAGATGCTGCATTGTCACGTTTTTAATTCCATATAAAAATGTTTTAGGACTATAATTTTGTCAATAAAAGTGCAATTACAGTGTTTACTGATCCACCTAGCCCAAAAATGGTCAATGTCACCCTTACCAAACCTACAGAAAAAAAGCCATTCATTTTATTGCAAAACAATTAATTTCTTTTCCAGTTTGTTTGATGTGTTAGTATGCATCCGTGTGTGCTCAATGGGCTATGTTTATGAAGATTTTGGTGATGTTGATAATTATATTGATAGTTGTGGTGATTATATGACAGCAATTGCAAGTGCCCTCACTTTGGTTGTTATTTTGGAACTATAGGCATAATTAATGTGTAATAGAGGTTTTATTTTCTGTGCTGGATCCATACATTTATACGAGGAGGAAGGGGTATATCTCTCTGTGTACAGACTGAATGTGACTCAGATTTCCGTAGGCTACCTGATTTTGTAATAACTAACAGGCAAATGAGAGCTTGTATTTGAATGAAGGTTAGTTAGGGCCTGTTAGCATGTATTATTGTCAGTGCAGGGCAGTATTACTGTAATGATTTTGTGCATCATAACTGGAACTTACAGCCACCTAAAAGCATGCATTCATATTCATTCTAGGTGTGATTATTATGCTGCTTAAAAGAAGTAAAAAAAAACTCTGTACCCTCCCCCAAATCATAATTCCATCAAATATAATTTATTCCAGTAAATTAACTTTACAGCAATTTTCATTAGCGTATTCATTTACCAAATGTCACACTGTTACATAGTTGTATCAAATATTTTAACTGTAGACCTACATTTCCTAACTCACCTCACTATTAAGTATGTTGGTCTAAAGTAAAGCTTAATTTGTTTACATTTTAAATGATAAAAAGGAAACTCTGAAAAAGTGTGATGCATGCGCTTAGATAGTCTTTTGATAATCCACGTTTTGTGTCAATCACTGTCTTTTTAGGGATTGTAAGATGGGTAAGATGTGGACTCTAGAGAATGTGGATCACAATAAATGGTCCTTTGTTGGTTATTGAGCAATACGTTAGAGGAGTGGATGTTGCCTGTGGATGTACTGCCTCCTTCTGCTTTCACTAGTGTACAAATAAAATCTGTCGCTTGTCAAGCCCACCATGCCCAGCCCTTCCTCCTCTGCTTAGCATATCAAGTGGAACACAGTGTGTACTGTGAAGCCTACCTGCAATCCTTATCAGAATGTCAGAAATAAATATATATTAAACTCTACATTTTTAATAATCTCCCCCTGGTTCATGTGGGTTTTATTTCAGTGCTTTTTCTGCAAAAATATCTGTTTTAAATTGTGCAGTTGTCCATTTGACTCTGATGACTGAACTATTACTCAAGATTTGCAGCACATTTCTGAGGTGCTTATAAGAGAAATTCTGTTTTCTGACACTACTACTTCACTACTGCTGATAATGCTACTGTACTTTTAGGATTTTTAATCCTGCCATGTGTTCAACAGTGTGAGCATATACTGTTGAAGAAACCAGGTCCATATCATTATTATCGTCCTCCCAGTCTCTGAGAAACTTGGCATAGCTGAAAAACAGAGGCCTCTTTGGGTGTGTAACCTGTAAGACTGGCCTAGCAGAATGCTTGAGAGATTATGAGGAAGGAGTGTACATGTTTGTCAAGTTGGTCACGATACTGACACAGCTCATTTATCTTTCATTTATTGCAAACTATTCGTTTAAGAGTAATCAACAAGAATATTGTTTCTAAGAAATTAGCTGCTATGATCTTGTTTTTAGTTTTTTAATTAACTTCGTATTATTTTCTTATTTTTGTGAAAATGGACCTGTGTCTCTGTGCTCCATCTCAATGTGAATTCTTAAGAGTGGTAATCTAATGCCACAGTCCAGCAGTGTATCTCCTTACAACAACCAGCAAGGCACAGCTCATCCCTACCTGCTCTCCTTCAGATGGGTGTATCAATTATTTCTTACTAAAAGTTTTAAAGGTGGCTTTGTTTACACCGTCTTTATGTACACTATGAGGGGAGCCAGTTACAGGATGTTACTAAGTGGTCCAATAAAACCACTATCTCCCTCCATTTCCCACTTGATCAGCATGAATGTTTAAAATGGAAATTGTGTTTTTTTTAAATGTCTGACATCTTTCCTTGTGATGTAAGGGTGAGAGAAAGTCTCTCAACACGATACCCTGCCTGTTATAACAGGGTGTTTATTATCACACTTTGCTTCCTCAATGAGCCAAGCTCTTGCTGTCAAAATGTAACCCCTTATTTTTCTTTTAAGCACATAATGCAGACACAGAAAATAATCCTTAAAGTGGGATAGATGCTGTAGCTCTGCAGTTTACAGTTTTTTTCTGATGCTTGGAAACAATGTTTCCGACAACACATGAAATTAAGTAGGCTTAAGATGAATTTTTATTGCATTTTATTTTTTTCCAAACTCTTTTTTTTATTGTTAAAGTTATAATTGCAAATGTTCACTCTTATTGGATTTACAAACTCTTGGGTGTGCTTTGAAATGGTCCTGTTTGCTTTTCAAAAAACACCTAGACCATGCCACAGACAGGAATACAACACAAAAGACTGAACTGTCAAGGCTTTAACCTTTACTTTACTTAAGACTGTTGCTTGGTAATGCACATAAAGGACATTCACATGCCTAGAAAGGAAATTACAATACTTAATCGATTCTTAAAACTATGTTCCAAACTAAAGTATAGCCTTGTTTAACATATTGACTAAATTGTACATTTTCAGTGTATTGATTATTTACTAAAAAAAAAATTATCAGTGAGACAAATAAATTAATTCACAAAGTGCATAGGCTAACTGGTATAAACTTCATTCCATGGATGGGACGATGTTTTCTATAAATGTCAGTTTTTCCTTTCCTATTGGCACGTCATAATCCACATCCATCCCAGTTCTATGCCAACAAAATCCAGGGTAAAGTTGCAGCCACCAGTGCCAGTATAGTAAATGCTGACAGCAAAAGGAGCAGGCAACGTGCAGATGTGCAAATCCTGCGCCTTTGCCTACGCTGGTGTTGAACCACAGTCATCACAACACTGAGCGCATCGTCTTCAGCCATGGGTCGCCCCTGAGTGCTTATAATAAAGATCTGAGATGCATTATGGCTGGGGTTAATCAACCTATGTCGACGAATTCCTTCGGACATTCTCCTATAGCAGCGAGCAATCCAGTTAAGTTCCCTCGGTAAACGGTCCGTGGAGTCGCGCCGTGCGCTCTGGAGCTGTCTCGGTGTAGGGAGAGGCACCTCCAGGGTCTGCACTTCATCTGGCTCCTTGGCTGCCACGAGGGACACGAGCGCTTCCTTTTGTTTCTTGATGAATGTAAGATGTCGGCAGATAGGGCAAACAATAGTGTCTCTGAGAGTGCTGCTGTTGATGCTGACCAGCGTTTTAACCAGACAGTCGTGACAGAACACATGTCCGCAGCTTAGAGTCCTCTCTGTGCCCGACAGACACTCGTAGCACACTGGACACTCTCGCGCGTCCTCCTGGTTATCTTCCTTATGAAATGCCATTGAAATAAAATCAGTCACTGCAGCAAAAGAGTTGGAAAATTAAGATTCTATTGGTTTGGGAACGTATTGTGAATCAGTGCATGCTCTTCTTCTTTCTTTTTTTATCTTTGGCTGAGGGTGGAGGCGAGAGCTGCGCCTTGTAGAACAGGGCCTGCCACCTGTGACTGTGGTGGATTGACTGATTGGGTCCTCTGAAGGCATTATTGGCAGTTCAAGTGGCCAAGCTGGTTCAAGTTTCGTGGTGCAGTAGGCCTATATGCTTAGCCTGACATTCCTCAAATATTCATGAACCAGCACGTCTGACCTTTTTCAAAGCTCCAGCTTCTTTCTGTAGATTTGCTCAAATAAATTATTGACTCTTTTATTTCTATTTATTTATGTCACTTCTTATTAAAAAGTTTAAACATTTTAAAAAGTAATTATTTCCTGTAATGAAACTAAGTTTTATAAAATGTTTTAATAAGTTCAATTCAACCCACTGAAAGCCATGAAATCAAAGGTTCTTACCACAACCCTGTTACTAACGTTATTAAACACACATTATCTTAAAGTTTACTCAATTTAATCAGGTATGATGTTTAATGCTGACTGATAAAGTTGGTAGAACTCACACAGGCCGTACGCAATATTTAACGTTGTAGATATACTATATTTTATACGATTATTACCTGAGTTTGCCCAACTCAAAATACAAAGACGTTCACTAAACTTACTGGATGTCCTCCCCAGGAAAGTTTTGAGCGACGACTTAATTACCTGTATTCGGATACACTTTTAAGCACCAATTTACGATACAAATACCTTTATTTAGCCTATGTGAAGAAGATAAACAAAGATAACAATTCAAAATATATCAACAATATAATGGAAAGTATGTTGTTGCATGTCATTGGGCATTTATAAGTGGGTATATGGAAATCCTGGAGATTTCTTAGTGGGTCTAGCATGTATACCTGCGTGTCAAGTAGACTACACCATGGCACAAACACATACAAAAAAATGCCTCCATTCTTTTTTAGGCCTGAGTAGGCCTACAAGATTTTAATATAACTTTACATTTTTCAGATGAATAATGTAGGCCTACTATAATTTGACATAGTGGCTCAGGAGGTTTGATCACAACATTGGCAGTTCAATCCCTGTCTCGTCCTGCGTGTTGAAGAATTCTTGGGCAAGACACTGAACCTTAACTTACTCCCAATGGCCAGCACACCTATCAGTGAATGTGTCTGTGAATGGGCGATTGACATGGAAATTGTAAAGCACTTTGCCCAGTAAGGTAGAAAGGCGTCATGTAAATGCAGTCCATTTACAATAATATTGTTTTTTTTGAGACAAAGATCTTAAATGGGAGCTCTAGCTGCCTTCATTTATCCCGCAAGGGGAAATTCACAATTATATCATATTATGTCAGATCATAGGCTGTAATTATACAGGTCATATGTAATAAAAACAATTATACTAAAATAATAATAAAAAAGGCTTGTGACAACGAAGGTAGTGTAAAACAGTTAAGAAATGAATTGCACATTCCACAGCTAATATTGACTACAAAAAAGACTTTAACAGAGAAAAAATCAAGAGAAAATAATAATACTAATAATTAATTTTGTCTTGATGTTTCCTGTCCCTGTGCGGTGGTTTCTGAAAACTATATGCCACCTTGTGGTCACTGTTGTGAAAACCATGTGGCAACAAATCTTTAGTAAAAAAGAAAAGAAAAGGTGTGGCTGATTCTAGTCCATCTATTTCTATAGCATGCCTTGCCCAGTTATGACGTAACATGATTATGTCAGCACGTACGTATATGTCAGGATTTACGTTAGTTCCGGGAGACGCGTTGGCAATTTCCTAAACACAGCTGAGCTGAGCTCAGTCACTTTAGTGTCATCCGAGGCCAAGCAGGGAAGAGGTGTGCGTGTTTGTTGGATGTAACACCGGCTGGAAGGCGACCTCCTGAAACAGAAGATAGCTGGACACCGATTTGACATGAGCAGGTAGCAAAGCCGTAAAATATTCCGTTTTATCTTATTTAATGTGTGACCTGAACTGTCGTGTTCTGCCGCGGCTTCTGTGTGATTAACGTTAACGTTACCGAGATGACAGCTCGAGCTTGGTTTAAACGTTGAGAGGTTGATTTCTGCTTTATTTGCCGTTTATTTTCACTTTTTGTATGTGGTATATTTTTTTCTTCAAACAACAAAGCATAACGTTACTGTTTGGCACTACGCTTTGTAACGGTAATGTCTGGTCACACCACGCATCATATCCACTTGAAGAAGGCAGCGTTTATTAGCAAACATACCTAGCTAGATAGCTAGCTAGCTAACCTCAAATGACATCCTGCCCCTGTCACCAGTAGCTGCATTTGGTCTGATAATGTCAGTTTGTTTATTTTAAGGACTGGTTTTATGCTAACGTTATTTGTGAAGAATGTCAATTGTCACTTTTACACTAAAGCCTCCGTTTGTTGATTTTTGATGATCAATTTGATAGAAAGTATTTTGATTATTTTGAATCTCCTAGCATTTGCCTAGCAACATTGGCATGTCCTCCCACAGCTAAAACATAACACAAGGGACCACAATATGGGCCCAGGTCAGGGGAACACTACCATCACACCCTGTAAAGCTCTAGAGCTGATTATTATTCACATTAGAATAAACCAATATGATTGCAAAGATGTATATGATTTACACCTCTTATAGGCCCGATTATAAAAATGTGACTACATAGTGTCAGCACTTGAATTCTTACTAAGCACTTCGTCATCTGCAAAAAAAGAGGATGTAGAGACAAGTATGTGGGAAAGGAAACTCTCTCTCTTCACTACCTTCCCCTGTCTATAATTTACAGATGGCTCTACAGTAAGTGAAGGGCCATGAGCTTTGCTGGCTGTGAGCCCTGCTGTCTGTCCTGGTGTTGTTACAACAGACAAATAGATCAAGGGGTCAAGCTGACACCAGTCCAAACGATGCTGAAATGAGAGATAACAGGAACTGTCATTTATTCTGGCAGAGTCTCAGCACTCGCCCCTAGGCATGGGCCGGTTACCGATTTCAAGGTATACCCTGGTTTTAAAACCAATGACATTTTGTGTCCCACCGTTCCTAAGGTATGAGCTGTTTTATTTACGTAGTCAAGGGCAGAAAGTGCAGTTTAGAAATCCTTCTCCCTGGCAGTGTGTTTAAAAATAAAATACATTGTGTTCAATGGAAAAAGTAGCCTAGTTGTTTTTCACCCAGACAATAAAAAACAAACATTTTAAAGATGCTATATATATATACATACATACATACATACATACATACATACATACATACATACATACACACACACGTGATATTGTTCCTCTGGTTTGCTAGATTACCTGGTATTTCAGTGTTCTGTATAGGCTAATCCGACAAAAAATAGTGTTTTCTGGAGATATTGAAAGGCTTACCTTGGTCAATTTCATGTTATGGCAGAAGCAGCTTGGCAACATGTTCCTCTCTCCACCCTCAGGGTATTTTGGTCTCCAGTTTGCTTAGTTTTTCCAAAGTAGTGTACTGACACGTCAGGGACCTGTAGCCAGTAAATTGTTGATGACGCCATCTCAGAAGAATGTTTAAAGGGAAGAGCAGGCGGTCCTGCCTCTGAGTCTCTATTCCTCTGAGTCTAGACCATCTTGGCAAGGAAAATAATAATGTCTGATCTATCTGCAGGATATCCTTATAATCTCTGTTTGGATTGTGAATATTCCTGGAGCTAAAGCAGCGGGATTGTTGGGGTGGGGGTGGCAGTACCCACCCCACCCCACTGCCCCATACAGGACACGCTCCAAATGTGTTTTAATAATTTCCTGAAACCTGCCTTGTTGGTCTACATAGATCAGAGTGAGGCAAAGTTTTATTAGTTTACCATAAAAGAGGAACAACCGCCTAGTAAAGTGTAATTTCTGCAAACAGGGCGGAAGATGAAAAACATTAAACACTTCAGTCAATTCTTCAGAACTAACAGTCCTTAGTGACTTAGTAGCTAAAAATGCTTTACACATGAAAATACAATTGAGGATGAAAAGACAAAGTCCAGGACTTACTTCCATTGTGGTCCTCAACACAACATCAGGACAAGGCAAGACACGTACAGAGTCTGTGTGATAATAAATGACATAACATAAAGGCATTTTTCTTAAATAAATAAATAAAAATAAACGGTTACTGGCCGCCTGCTCTATTCCGCTGCTCTCTCTGGTAACCAGTCCTTGATTCTCTTTTTAAAAACACGTCTCAAGTTGAGCTGTAAGGTTAGAAAATGAATGAGCACAAAGCACACTTCTACTAGGCACTGGACACATTGTTGAAGCTGTTCACAATCCTAGAAAGTCCTGCCATGTTCAGTAAGTTTATTAAAACCCAGCTTCTAAATAATTGGGTGATTTTCCCATCAGAGGCTATAGTCAGTATTTCATGAGTAACTAAGGATGACAGCAGGGTGACGTGGCCAGGCCAATCTGGCTTTGTTTGTAACTTTCGAGTGAAGAGATCTCTGTTCTTTATCTTCCCCGGTGAGGAATGATTTTTTTCTTTTTTTTAAATCTTGATTTGCCCGGTCGTTCAGCACGGAAAAGAATGCACTGTGCATGATTCTACATTTTAAATAGTGTACCATATTTTGAGCCATGTGTGCTAATTTTTTTTTTTAAACTATTCTATGCTTGTTCTGCTTTTAACCTCATGAGCACTAGCCTTGCATCTTTTTTCATATGCACTTTTAAGATAATGTTAACTGTTGTAAGGCTAATAAATAATCTCTTTAATCCTAAGGGTGCCCTGACATGGACAAAGAGATGATTCCCAAATTCACGTCAAAAGATGAGGAAGTTGATTACTGGAAGTCCCAAGCCCTCAAATATAAGAAAAGGTAGGTATTGTGATTTATTTCCCATATGACATGAGTTAACATCTCTGAGTTTTTATATACATGCAGCCTACATAATCTCTTTATCCATCTTTTTAGATCATTTATATATCATTCAATATATCATCATTTGTACATATGACTATTGGATCAATTTTGTGTTGTGCTCTTAGCTTTTTGGTGCATGGGGAGTAATACTCTTTGCCTACTAAGCTCATTTTTGCAAATTGGGTTATGGAAAAATGTATCATATTTTATCTGTCTTTCAAAAACATTGAACCAAAAAGCAGGTGGCAGCAATCCCCCATATGAGAAACTCAGTTTAAAATATGTTGTAGTTGCTCACTCTTGCGTAATAGGCAGATGCTGAATATTTAGTTTTGTCTGTAGTCACGTCTCTGTTTAAAGTTTCAGCACAGAAACTCATATTTAACCATATAAGGCAAATGACCAGACAGGCTTTTTTGAAATAAGTGCCCACAAAAAGCTTGGGCTTTCTCAGGAGGAAATGACTGCATCTTTTACTTCTTAAACAGAGACCACAGTCTATGTTCGGGTAGGCAGCAGAGGTGCTTGTGTGTTTCGTAAATCTCTGTTGAACTCAGTCTGTCTTTTCTATTTGTGGAGTTGGGGCCTCATCATACACTCAAAAGAAGTGTAAACCTGCACAAACAGGGTTAAAGTCCTGGTGGTTTTCTAAGAAATTCCTGCTGTGGGTACATATGGAAAGAACTTAAAGCCATGGAGAAAAAAAAAAAACATCTCCCAAATATATAGTGGCTTGTCTCTATTTTTTTTTTTGTGAATACATTCTCTCAAGATCACTTTTCACATTGGCAGCATGCAGCGTTTCCGAGTTTCCTATTGAAAAGTTATCTCTCTGAAGGGATATTTTTAACTTTTCTTTTTACATTTTGTTGAGAAGAGGCTACTTGGACATCATACAGTTTATAAGTATCACAAAAAGATGTAGTAATGTAAAATGCACTTGTATTTTCTGCATTCACAGTTTTAATGTTATTTAATGCTGTTTTCCGTCACACATACAGAATGCTGTTTGTTGTTTAAAGCTTGAGACAGTGGCAGGGACGTTAAAGGGCCCGTCATGCTGATGAAGCAGCCACTGTGGCGTTGGTATGTGTGGAACGACCCCAGCACAACAACTGATTCATGAATTCCAGTGCTCTGTAGAGCCACTGTGAGGACATTATCCCAGCACAAGTCAGCTGATCTCAGAACAGTGTTGACCAGGGTGTCGTGTGTGTGCACACCCTTAACAGGTCCATTTAGATAACTTAAACTCAGCAATTACCTTCCACAACGAAATGTTTCCTTAAATGAATCTACACACGTCGGAACTACGTTATGTGTGTGTTTTTAGAATTCTCTACATGGGGTCAGCCCTGAACAGCGTGAACACACATCCTGTTTCTTAGCACATGTCCTCATCCTGTTGCTGTGCCCTCTCATTTTCTCTTTACCTCTGAGCTTTAACCTCTCTCACAGCTGAGGGCTCATGATAGCAGGCCTGTCTTTTTCTGAGCTACTTCTAAACCAGCTACTGTCACAGTTCAGCTGTCTCTTTAGAGCTATATATTTAGAATGCTTAACTCGACAATCATGAGCTGTGCACCGTTTCTTGTTTTGCAGAGGCAGGATTGAAAGTTAAAAATCTACAAATATATGAGTGGGCTTTTCATGCAGGTCTGTTCCTGGCCATTGGAGATAAAGCTGCTAGAACATGCCGGAGCCTGGCTCATTTCACAGGACAAAATCCAGGAAGTTTTCTAGAGCTCATGCCCGTGGCCATTCAGACAGCCAGCTGTACAGAATTGAATGGTGGACGGTGAACAGGGTAGATGGTAATAGACAATGATTGTTTGTGTTTTCACTGTGTCTGTGTGTGTGCCATCTAGTTGCTATGATGCCCAGGAGGAACTGCAGGAGTTCCAGGAAGGGAGCCGGGAGCTGGAAGCTGAATTGGAGGCACAGCTTGGCCAGGCCGAACACCGCCTTCGAGACCTCCACATTGAAAACGAGAGACTGAAGAACGAGATGGCCAACCTCAAGGTAACTGGTCACTTGCACCGTAGCTTATTTTGGGATTTGGCTTTGTTTTACGGTCTATGGGTCAGGACACCAATAAAGTAATTTGTGGTTACTTAAGAAGTTATCTAATCTCTGTTGGATCCTGAGGACAAGGTTGTACATCTTTTTTATGTTAGGTGTTAATAAGGCATGCTCTTATGTAATCATCCAGCACTCCTTAATTGGATTGGGAGAAAATAGAAAACCGCAAGGATAAGACTGGTTCTTAATCACTGCAGGCATGAACGGTAGTCAGATTTATTCAGTGTGCTCTTGTCTGGTGATCATGTCCATAGTCGAACAAATAACAGTGTATACATTCAGGAAATCGCGGTGGCCACTATACACAGAACACAAACATATTGTGCTTTTTCACATGGCCAAACATCAGCATGATTGCAGCAGCTAATGCTAAAAACAAACTGTGAATGAACCAGAGAGATCATGAATCATACTTTCCTGTATTTGTGCCTCTGGGTCCACACTACAGACATGCTAACAGTACTGTTAGGTACCACAGGGGGAATGAGCCACAAGGCCTCCTCGGAGAACAAAGAGGCTTTTTGAAATGAAATAATGGGTGAAACATCATCTTTACTAACTGTGTTGGGATTCACCAGGTTCTATTACCAACATTAGGGTTACTGTTATTTTTTTTATTTTTTTTTAAATAAAAAAAGCTACTTTCACACTGCATGCCTCACTAGAAGGATTTTAATGTGGATTTGTACAGGGCATGTAACAAGAGGTGTGTTCAATTTCTTTGTTTCTCTACACACACTTAACGCAAACTCTTCTCTCTTCTTTACTCTATCCATCTCAATCAGGAGAAACTGGAGCATCAGTATGCCCAGAGCTACAAACAGGTTTCTATGCTAGAGGATGACCTGGGCCAGACACGCAGCATCAAGGAGCAGCTCCACAAATACGTCCGAGAGCTTGAGCAGGCCAACGATGACCTGGAGAGAGCCAAACGGTCAGACTGTCACAGTACATTTTGGTCAATATGTGAATTTGTTTTGGCAAGGATATGATAATAGATTTTGATTTTCTAGTGATTGGATCTACTTATAATTTTCATAAAATATTTTAACAATTGTGCCCTACAACCTCTGTGTGTGCAGGGCAACAATAGTGTCTCTTGAGGACTTTGAGGGCCGTTTAAACCAGGCCATTGAGAGAAATGCCTTCCTGGAAAGTGAGCTGGATGAGAAAGAGTCCCTTCTAGTATCTGTGCAGCGGCTGAAAGATGAAGCACGAGGTAAAGACAAGAATCCATTCTGCCATTTTCCAGGCAATATGTAATCTGTGTGAGGGTTAGTGGAGGAGTATTTCACGAGTTTGTCTTCTGTAGACCTGAGACAGGAGCTGGCAGTACGGGAGCGGACTACAGACAGGATATCCGCACCGAGCTCACCCACCTCAGACATCGACAAGATGGATTCTGCAGTACAAGCTTCTTTATCCCTCCCAGCCACACCCGTAGGAAAGAGCGTAGACCACCCCTTCATCAGCTCAAAAGGTCAGGAATCATTAATCTCATTCTTTATTGCACACATGAAATGGGGAATTGAAATGTATGCATTGTATTTTAATATGGGCTTGTGTCCTTGTGCAGCATTGACCAATGGCTGTGGCAACTCATCCCTCACTCCTTCTGCTAGAATCTCAGCTCTTAATATTGTTGGTGATCTCCTGAGGAAAGTTGGGGTAGGTATTATTGCCTTTTTAAAGTCAATATTTGCTGATTTAAAACCAGCTCTGTGTCATGGCAGTGTTTGCAGAATGTTGTGTGGCTCGTATGCTCCAGGTTCCAGCGCTGGCTCCATGGAATACAAAATACAGATTGCATCTCTTGTTTTGTGACTAGGCTTTGGAGTCCAAAATCGCCGCCTGTAGGAAGTTTGCCAAAGACCAGGCAGCAAGAAAAAATTACTCCACAGACAACGGCAAACTCATCAACAGCAATGCCACAAAGTTCTCTCACTCTCTGCATACCACCTACTTTGACAAAACGTGAGTCTTTTAGCAAGTGGTTTTGTTCCTCTCCTTGCTACTTTTATACCTGGTTTTATGCACATTTGTTTTTGACCTGTATGTATGGGTGTGTTTGTCCCTGTTTGCTAATATTGTGCGTGTTCATGTGGCAACTGCAGGACTGTAAATGGATTGGACCCCAGCTCCTTGACAACGTCCAGAGCTGTGTCTCCACCAGGCATGCTGCCTTTGAGTGTTTGACCCCACACCACCCAAACCTCTACTGAAACTCCTATCCACCCAACGCAATGTGGGAACCAAGAGGACACTTGAATATATATGTGTGTGTGTGTGTGTGTGTGTGTGTGTGTGATGAGAGAGTGATGTGTGTTTGCCTGTTTGGAATTGTGCATTTTTGAACGTGATGTGTGGAAGAGAGGCTTGAATATACAATGAACTTGCCTCCAGTTTTCAGCTCTAAATGCATCTGTGAGTAGGTGTTATGTTCCTACTACATACTTGCATGTGCCTAAAGCTGTACTGTGCTCGTACAAATGTTCATGCAAACGTGTTGCTTTCTAGATGTCAACTTTGAAGTGGCACCATTATATTCTTAGTTCCACTGTTCATCTGAAAACTATTCCTGACAAAAGGTCCTCAACAGACCACTGCTTCCTCGTAACCTTTTCCTCCTGTATTTTCACTTAAATTGCACAGTTAAACTTATTTCAATTTAGAATGTATTATATTTAAAAAGGGATGGGTTGATATGAATTAATTTATTTCACAGTATGCTTTAAAATGCAATATTTCCTATTTGCTATTTTTCTGCATGTGTGCATATGTAATGTGGGGTCGGAGAGTATGGTTGGACCCCATATTCATGACTGAAGGGAATGTTGATCGTTCAAAGCCATGTAGCCACAGTGCAGTTGTTCCTCTTGTTACCGGCTACTTGCTGTAATTTGGAAGTAGTCACCATGTTAAAGCTGGCTCAGTTCTCTGAGGTTAAATCTGCACTTAAACTCTCCTCGCAGGTTTAGTTCTTTTTTGGACATCCATTGAGATTTCAAGTTTTTTGCCTTCTTTTTTTTTTTGTTTAATGTATAGATGTTTTTTTTTTTCTTGGGACAGGCTCATTTACCTTTCTATGATATGATGGCAATTATCCACGGTGGATTTGTAAAATATTTTTTTTTCTTTATTGACAATTCTGCAATATGTACCAGAAATGCAGAGCAATTAAAAATGTTTTTCTCCGACCCAATATGAATTTGGTTTTATAAAACTCACACAAAAGAATACTCGAAGCAAAACAAAACCGACTCAAGGATCCTGTTTGAGACTGTCTGTTACCTTTTCCTGGTGTATGAATTAATGGTCCATTGTGGCCTTTATGTTATGCAGCATATTTGCTGATTATCGGTTATTGTGTGAATTTAATGTTACCTAATATTAATTTGACTTGATTCTTGGATTTTTAGCAGGTTGGATATTGGCAGTGCATTAATTTTACAAGGCAGAAATTTGTCTAAATCGATTTTGCCCACATATTTCTCCCTATCAGATATTTGTGTCACTATCTTGAACCATAATTTGAATCCTTTAGCATTTATATTTTTGGGGATTATATGAAATGTCATTTTGGGCACTCTGAGCCTGTTACTGAAGCCTGTTCCACAGTCAGTGTATATAATGATGGTAAATTTGCCTACCACATTTGTACATACTTACATTTGGCATTAAGGTCCTATTTATTTCAGATTCTATATGGCATGTTCAGATAATGAATGGTTAAAGCCATTGTATTATAATGTCAAAATTGTTTCAGTAAATAAAGACTGAGATGACAAATATACATTGTGTAGTATGAAGCCTAAACTGTAATTAAAGATGATACAGCACACAATCCACTTATTGGAGTTTGTCCAAAGCTTTCAGGTACACCTTGTGACCATCATCAGTGGATTAAATTAGCTCAGTGGGGTCATTTCATGTCATTATTGTACAATGTTTAAAGTGTAAAATGTCCAGTAAATGGACCTTGAGTTAAGAAGTTATTGTTAAACCATGTCCCAACGTCAAAAATGAAACGTCAAGCTCAAAGATGATATAAGCCCACTGTGCTTTTATATTAACATTAAAACAAAGTAATGAGGAATGAAGGAAGTAAAAGTAGAAACATTTTAAGTATTGGCAATCCAGCAGAAGTTATAGTTCCGTCTCAGCTCTTGGTGAAGAAAGCCTTAACTCCACACAGCTCAGTTTCTGGCATTCCCAGCTAATGCACTCAAACAGACCATCAGGGTTCATAAAATTAAAGGCCTAATTTCATCTCCATTTCCTCCTTTAATGTGTTCTTCTTGATCTAGAAAAACAGAAACAGCAGCCATTTCAGTTGTATTATATAATTTAAGCATAAATCATCACAGTGATCTTGACAGTTCAGCAATGTTGGTGTGTGAGAGCAGAAGTATGGTACCTTTCCAGAGGCTGTCAGAGGATAGCTGTCGACAAAGATCACATAGTGTGGGATCTTGAAGTGAGAAATCTAGGGGGGGGGGCACACACAAACGGTACAGCTGTGCTTGGAGTTAAGATTTAAGATAATGTTGAGCAGTTTTGTTTATCAGATCACTTCTTACATGGCCTTTGCAGAATGCTCTTATCTCGTCTGCACTGGAGGTCTGGCCCTCCCTCAGCCTGATGCAGGCACACACCTGCTCGCCCAGCCTCTCATCCTTTACTCCAACCACCTCGGAAACACACAGAGAAATAGAATGTAGATTTAATTTTGTAACAAGTGTATTTTAAGATGCAACTGGCCAGGCACTACAGCTGGAAATTAGCGTTATAGGCTAAACCTTCTCCTTTTTCTGTACCGTTAATTAAAAGAGACTGTCCACAACAGTATAAACGGATAAACTAAACTCAATGTATCTGACATCTGCTGCCCTCCAGTGGTTCTGAGTCTCACCTGCACCTCCTGCACTTTAGGATATGTATAGAGAAATTGCTCTATCTCAGCGGGGTAGATGTTCTCCCCTCCTCGGATGATCATGTCCTTTATGCGTCCTTCAATGCGGCAGTATCCCAAACTGTTCAGACTGGCCGTGTCACTGTGTAGAAGATGAAACACACAACATGTAACATGTATACAATATTTCCCAAGTGAGCAGAAATCCCTGTTCCAGTTACATAATATATTCTCTTTTAGACAAAGATTAGGTGTACATGATACATATAGCATCTTACCCAGTCCTGTACCAGCGGTCTTGGGAGATAACCTCTCTGGTTTTCTGAGGATCGTCCCAGTATCCATGCATCACACAGCTGCCTCTGATCATCAGCTCTCCTGAGGCCCCCAGAGGGACAATCTCCCCAGTAGCAGGGTCCACCACTTTAGCCTTTAGTAAAGACACACAGGCATTAGGAACAGTGTGGTTATCACAATATAAAAGGTTTTCTGCAAAGGATAAGGCATACCTCAGTGTGGCTCATGATACATCCAACAGTATTTATTTTCAGGTCTTCGTTGTCTTGTGGGAATCCCAGAAATGTGACGGGGCTGTTCTCAGTGGATCCATAAGCGATCTGTCAAACCATCATGTACACGTGATATGCTGGAGGAGCTATAATTGTAAAAGTCAATACAGGACATGTAATCACTCACCATTAGCTCTTTCATGTTCATGTCTGTTATCAGTTTTCTCACAATCTCAGGAGGGCACGGAGAGCCTGCTATGATACCTAAAAACAGCAGCACATAAGCAATAATGCCTCACATGCTTGCAAAACATCACACCAAATTCAATACAACATATTAATCATGTTTTAGTTTTAAAATCAGCTTTGGTATATTTGCAATAGTAATACAAGAATGATTGCTCTGCAAATTGAGTTTATGACCAGGCCCCTGTATTTGTAACTGTAAATACATTCTCAACAATCTCTTACCAGCTTCAATTGATGATAAATCATACTTGTGTAAATCCTGTTGGCTAAGCATGTCGGTGAACATTGTGGGAGTGCCATAGATGAAATTGCACCTTGAGTGTACAAACAAGAATCAATTTAGGTGCATAATATTTTATATTTGAAAGCCTTTTGGGTGATGAGCAGCGTGCCATACTTTTCTCTCTCAATGGCCTCCAGGTTTGCTTGACTCTTGTAGCCAGAGGAAGGGAAGACCAGTGTGATACCATGCACTGCCATACACATCCCTCCCAACACAGAGCCAAAGCAGTGGTACATGGGAACAGGCACACACACTCGCACCTGAGGCTGATGGGAATGTGTAAAAAAGATTATTTACATTTAACTGTCTGTGTTTTCTTCAAATCAAGAGACAAATATGTACTTACTCTCTGTGCAAAACCCATTCGGAGACCCATAAAGTAAGCATTGTTAACAATATTGTGGTGGGAAAGACTGGCTCCTTTTGGACTCCCTGTCGTCCCCTGGAACAAATACACAAGCAACATGACTTCATTGTTAAATCCTAATGTTAGTCCAAGTTATACAATACACATGTGACAGTGTGAAGGTTACTGATGTGAACTGGATGTTGATGGGCTCATCGAAGGACAGTTTGCTCTGCAGATCCATCATCAGCTCTTTGTGGTGCTGACTCTCCCCTGCTTGCATCACATCCTCTACGTGGAGCATCCCTGGCTGTCTGCTATCTGTCACTATCACCATACGCAAGTCTGGCAACCTGGCAGACCCAAGACACAATATTTATATCACATCCACATAACACTAAATTAGAGATTGTGAAGCATTTACGGTTTCTTACTCCCATAATTACAATAGAGGAAGAACATATATTCAATCTGACATTAGCTCTGTCAAACCTGGAGCTTTTGATCATGCCTACTGGCGTCCTGTCGAGCTCTGGGCAGAGCTCCCTCAGCATCTCACAGAAGTTTTGGGTTTTAAAGCGGGTAGGGCAGACCACAGCTTTACACTGGACCTGCATATGACAAATCAGTTCTGTTGAATTTATGTTCTTACTTTACACAGTAGTTTGTTGGGATAATTTTTACTATGAAAATAATAAATTGTCAGCTGATGCCAGTCATGTCTGTCTAGTGGTGAAAGACGTACTCAGATTGTTTACTTAGGTAGATATAGCAATATCACAGTCATGTATGGCCCATTTTTAGAACAATGTATATTGTATAAGTAAATTACAATGCTTAATTAATTATTATGCACATCAATGTTGCAGCTGGTAACGGTGGGGCTTATTTCTTATACCGCTTATATATACTCATACTTGTGAATTTCAACAAGAGATAAATGAAGGCTTATATTTATAAATAGTAACACACCATAATTTATATGTTGATATATTTTGTATTATTGATCTAAATCTGCAAACTAACTGGGAACTAAAGGTATGAATCTGAGTTGTAGTGGGGTAGAAGTATATTATAATTAGCAGAAAATGGAAACACTCAAGAAAAGTAAATGTGTAGCTAAAAATTGTACTGCTGGTCATGAGGACAGCAGGGATACCTCATTTTGTTCTTTTATACACCAGGTTCAGAAATCACCACTAGCAGTTATGTATGTATCCTACGAAAATGTGTCGTACCTTTTTTAGAGTAAACTCCACTTCCTTCACCTGATAGGCTGTGTTCAACGACACCTGCACATACAACAGTTTCAGTTGTATGTATACAGTTCATCACCATAATGTTTTCAAATGGCTTTATAGTGCACACCATATATTACAAATTACATATTCTGAACTATATGGCTAAATATCATATTATATCATGGAAAGGAACGGTACTACAGAATAGTTTACCAGGGCCCCTGAAAGGGTTCAATGTCCTGCTCACTGACACTTGACGGCAGCGTGTTTTGTAACACAGAGCAGTCTGTCCGTCTAAACACAATGCTACACAGTAAATGAACGTTTAAAGGTATAAACCCCTCCCAAACTGACCAGTATAATTCCAGCTTTGGCTGAAGCAAACTGGAAAAGGATCCACTCGTACATGTTGGGTCCCCAAACTCCCAGCCTATCGCCTCGCTTCAGGCCCAAAGCAAGCAGACCTGCAGCCGCCTTGTCAACCTGTACAATTATTGTCACAAAAAATAGTGGATCATTCTTTACCACCAGTGGTATGAATTCTGGATCTTTACGACATACCTTTTTTTTGTTAGATTATTTCTCCTCTAAGAGGAGAACCAATTCATATTTTTACATTACATTTGGTGATATGAATGTTTTATGATATGGTGCTGCTTCACTTAGAGTCATTGACAAAAACTGTTTTTAGGAGGCCCATTTTGTGTCCCAGGACTACCACATGTGACTTCATCAGGTGTCAAAAGGTCAAACAACTATTCTAAAAAGTTAACATTGAAAGAAAAAGGTACAAACTTGTTTGATTTAGCAGTGATTTGACAAGTCTATCTCACTAATTAGCTCCAAGAGATTGTCTCATTAAAAAATGCTTCATTGGTAAACCATGAATAGTGGTTAAGAGATTTGATACATGCATGAAGGTACAATAAGACACACATCTTGCTGAAACTGCACAAAGGTTTTCCGGATGCCATCCTGAAGGAAGACCACAGCTTCACGGTCAGGCCAGCGCTGGACTATGGAGTCCAGACACTGACCTACAGTCAGGGGGAGCAGAGACATGGAGGAGGTGCCATGGACATAGCTGCTGGTCAGTGAGGGTTTGTGAGGAGGACTGTCCACATGGAGGGACCTGCCGTTCAAAGATTTAGGAAAAAGATAGGAGTCAAATATAGTATATATAGACTATGATTTGAGTATCATCATTTACTGCAGATTTTGAATAAAATGATAATATACTATTCTTCTACATTACAGAAAACATGAGACTGTTTAAACAGTAAACCTTGGATAAGCCGATTAAATAACAGATTCAAATTTAAACCATGCTATGTTAGAAAATCAGTCTCAATCTTCATGGCCAAGAAAAATCCACCTAAGTGGACTAATGCAAGCAAAACCAACTTTTAAGTAGCCATTGTTTCTGATAATGACCCTAAAGGGTGCGATATGTAATACTGACTGCTAGCATTATAAATAGTTACTGCAGTCCAAATTCTAAATACTGGAGAGAGTTGTCTCCCCCGGAACCCTCCTCCTCGGATTCAAAGTTCACCGAGGTTGCCAGGTTGAGAACGCAGCATTCAAAAATGTTGCTAAAACTTGTCTCACATAGCCACACCTTACTTTACAGCGCAGCAGAGAAGCTAAGGTTAGCTAGATGGTGGATATGGTGACAGTCATAAAAGCCCGTGCTCACATGGACAGAGACACTTTCTCGGCTTAAAATTACTGCAACAACCGCTGAAAGACCACAACTACCTTGCTGTCCTCTCTACTGACTAAGAGAAACACTCTGCTTAAAATTCAGCGTCGGTCGGCTATGGCTACTGAACAAGCTACAGTTAAATGGCATGTTTCCATTATGAGAAAGTCAAACTTGTGGTTTCTGTCATAAGTCTGTCAAAGTGGTTGTAAACAGCCGTGGCCCGCTTGCCTCCCGTAACATTAGCAGTTAAGGCGCCAGATAGCCAGGACTAGTTGGGATCACTTAAATAAAATTAGAAAATTACCCTGAATCTTAATGCTTACCTGTTCAAGAAAAAATTAGGCAATCGTCGTTCTTATGGGCTCTACACTGTCTCCATTTTTCAAATAAATCTCCAATATTTACCCGGGTCTCTTGTCATGCAACCTAACAAAACATTGTATGGGAAATTCAGAGTGCATATTATTCAGTAATATAAACAGTTAATACACAGTTTAACAGAGTCAAGGAACAGAGATGTATAGAAACATATTTTCCTAACTTCAGGTTACAGAAAAGTAATGTCTATCCCTGACTTCCTTTTCCCACCCTCTCTGCCAATTCCTTTTTTAAATTCTTTATTAGTCCCACTCTCCCCAATGATACATGGCTATCTGCTTCTCTTCCTAAACTCTTCTTTACTAAGACATCCACGTGCTCATTCCCCCTCACTCCAGCGTGCCCAGGAACCCAGAGTGCATGTTCTCCCTGTGTTTGTGTGGGTTTCCTCCAGTTGCTCTGTTTACCTCCCACCATAAAGACATGCATGTAACTACAGTTGAAAAGTAGCCAACTTGCTAAAACTGGCACATGTATAGAATTGTTGAGTGCTTATAAATAAAATAAAATAATTCTTAAAAAGAAATGTGTCAATTTATTTCAAAGCCACATTTTTTTCTATATTTACAGGGAACAATAGCTTTTTGAGTGACACCATGTTGCCATTTGACAACTGAACATAAAGATCACAAACTTACCGACCCCACCGGAGCAAACTTGTGTTGCATAATTTCCAAGCCTTGCTGTGTTTGAGTCCATCCACAGATCTGAGACTGTGAGCACAGGAAGACCGAAGCAGTGCTGACATTGGTCTTGAATATCCCACAAACTCCTTCAACTGTTAGAAGATACTAAGTCTTAACAACAAATGAGTTGGTTCTATACCTGCCTATCTTTACATAAGTCGGATGTTAGCACTGGGTTTCTCTCACCCTCGTTGGCTTAGAGCCAATTCACCTCAACATCAAAAGAGTTACGATGCCTGCATTCCAAAAATAAGAGCTGCATAAACACAAGGCATCAGGAAGTAATAAACCTGACATTACACTTTGTAATGATTAACCTGTATTAGCCTGACCTGGTTAGAGTGTTTTTGAAGCAAAGTATTTAAATTTTTAAGCAAAAAAAAAACATTTCTTCCAAATCTACAAGATAGAGATGGGATAATAGAAATACCTTATAATACTTTAATTCATTTTTATATAATGCATACACAGAAATGTAATTTATATATTTTCTTAAACATACCTTGTGGTGCTGCTTGAATATTAGTTGTAATTCTGTTCATTTTAGTTTTACCACCCCACACCTTTAATAAGCCATAAATGATTTCAATGATTTTAATAAAAACATCATAATACGATTTGCAAAT
This sequence comes from Etheostoma perlongum, assembly GCA_026937815.1. Lineage (NCBI taxonomy): Eukaryota > Metazoa > Chordata > Actinopteri > Perciformes > Percidae > Etheostoma > Etheostoma perlongum. The sequence goes on from CM049385.1 coordinate 12,584,854, forward strand.
ATTCACATACTAAACAAACTGTTAGTTTGATTGCAGTTTTACATGATGGAGCCTGCAGTGCAACCTACAGACCAGGGGTTCTTTTACCTGTTAATTAAAAGGGACACCACTTATTAATATAATTAGCAGTTTTCACTCAGACAAAATTAAAGGCGTAATTTCATCTCCATTTCCTCCTTTAATGTGTTCTTCTTGATCTAGAAAAAAAGAAACAGCAGCCACTTCAGTCTCATTGTATTATTAAACCCTGAATCATCATGGTGATCTTGACAGTTCAGCAATGTTGGTGTGTGAGAGCAGAAGTATGGTACCTTTCCAGAGGCTGTCAGAGGGTAGCTGTCGACAAAGATCACATAGTGTGGGATCTTGAAGTAAGAAATCTGGGGGTGCGGGGGGCGGGGGACACAAACTGTACCTCTGTGCTCTGGATTTTAAGTAAGTTGAGCAGTTTTATTTATCACATCATTTTTTACCTGGCCTTTGCAGAATGCTCTTATCTCGTCTGCACTGGAGGTCTGGCCCTCCCTCAGCCTGATGCAGGCACACACCTGCTCGCCCAGCCTCTCATCCTTCACTCCCACCACCTGGGAAACACACAGAGAAATAGAACAACTAGAAAATAGAAGAATATATAAGTTTAAAAAAACTTAGCTGACTAAAATATATACTCTCAAAAACTGCATATTTTTTAAAATAACATCTACATAGAATTTGCTCTGACAGTCTCTTGCACTATGATAACGTTGCACCTTTCTGCACTTTTTCCACACCACTCCTTTAAACATGCTACAATCAAACTTTACTGTAAGGTCACACTATTAATATCTTTCTTTGAATTTTTGTAGTATGTGTAAGTGGATGTCATATGTCTGTGTGCCTATGTGTAGGTATGTTGTGTATAAGCTATTGGACACCTTAATTTCCTTCAGGGTAAATAAAGTATCTCTATCTCTATCTCTACAATTGTCCCGACATTCAGAGAGACATAAAGTTGGCCTATGGCTTTAAGGTGTATCTTTGCTGTTGACTGATTGCAGACAATGTATCTGACATCTGCTGCCCTCCAGTGGTTCTGAGTCTCACCTGTACCTCCTGCACTTTAGGATGTGTATAGAGAAATTGCTCTATCTCAGCGGGGTAGATGTTCTCCCCTCCTCGGATGATCATGTCCTTTATGCGTCCTTCAATGCGGCAGTATCCCAAACTGTTCAGACTGGCCGTGTCACTGTGTAGAAGATGAAACACACAACATGTAACATGTATACAATATTTCCCAAGTGAGCAGAAATCCCTGTTCCAGTTACTTAATATATTCTCTTTTAGACAAAGATTAGGTGTACATGATACATATAGCATCTTACCCAGTCCTGTACCAGCGGTCTTGGGAGATAACCTCTCTGGTTTTCTGAGGATCGTCCCAGTATCCATGCATCACACAGCTGCCTCTGATCATCAGCTCTCCTGAGGCCCCCAGAGGGACAATCTCCCCAGTAGCAGGGTCCACCACTTTAGCCTTTAGTAAAGACACACGGGCATTAGGAACAGTGTGGTTATCACAATATAAAAGGTTTTCTGCAAAGGATAAGGCATACCTCAGTGTGGCTCATGATACATCCAACAGTATTTATTTTCAGGTCTTCGTTGTCTTGTGGGAATCCCAGAAATGTGATGGGGCTGTTCTCAGTGGATCCATAAGCGATCTGTCAAACCAGCATGTACAGAAGGAGAAGCTATAATTGTAAAAGTTGTCTAAGGCATAATTTGAAGATGTACTGTATAGGACATTTAACCGCTGACCATTATCTCTTTCATATTCATGTCTGTTTTCAGTTTTCTAACAATCTCAGGAGGGCACGGTGAACCACCCATGAGACCTGAAACACAGCAGAACATAAACATGGATGCCTCAAATGCTTGCTAAACATCACGGTAGATATATATTAATTATGTTTCAGTCTTTAAATCTCTTACCAGCTTCAATTGATGATAAATCATACTTGTGTAAATCCTGTTGGCTAAGCATGTCGGTGAACATTGTGGGAGTGCCATAGATGAAATTGCACCTTGAGTGTACAAACAAGAATCAATTTAGGTGCATAATATTTTATATTTGAAAGCCTTTTGGGTGATGAGCAGTGTGCCATACTTTTCTCTCTCAATGGCCTCCAGGTTTGCTTGACTCTTGTAGCCAGAGGAAGGGAAGACCAGTGTGATACCATGCACTGCCATACACATCCCTCCCAACACAGAGCCAAAGCAGTGGTACATGGGAACAGGCACACACACTTGTACCTGAGGCTGATGGGAATGTGTAAAATTAGATTATTTACATTTAACTGTCTGTGTTTTCTTCAAATCAAGAGACAAATATGTACTTACTCTCTGTGCAAAACCCATTCGGAGACCCATAAAGTAAGCATTGTTAACAATATTGTGGTGGGAAAGACTGGCTCCTTTTGGACTCCCTGTCGTCCCCTGGAACAAATACACAAACAACATGACTTCATTGTTAAATCCTAATGTTAGTCCAAGTTATACAATACACATGTGACAATGTGAAGGTTACTGATGTGAACTGGATGTTGATGGGCTCATCGAAGGACAGTTTGCTCTGCAGATCCATCATCAGCTCTTTGTGGTGCTGACTCTCCCCTGCTTGCATCACATCCTCTACGTGGAGCATCCCTGGCTGTCTGCTATCTGTCACTATCACCATACGCAAGTCTGGCAACCTGGCAGACCCAAGACACAATATATATGTCACATCCACATAACCCTAAATTAGAGATTGTGAAGAATTTACGGTTTCTTACTCCCATAATTACGATAGAAGAAGAACATATATTCAATCTGACATTAGCTCTGTCAAACCTGGAGCTTTTGATCATGCCTACTGGCGTCCTGTCGAGCTCTGGGCAGAGCTCCCTCAGCATCTCACAGAAGTTTTGGGTTTTAAAGCGGGTAGGGCAGACCACAGCTTTACACTGGACCTGCATATGACAAATCAGTTCTATTGAATTTATGGTCTTACTTTACACAGTAGTGTGTTGGGATCATTTTTACTATGAAAATAATAAATTGTCAGCTGATGCCAGTCATGCCTGTCCAGTGGTGAAAGACGTACTCAGATTGTTTACTTAGGTAGATATAGCAATATCACAGTCATGTATGGCCCATTTTAGAACAATGTATATTGTATAAGTGAATTACAATGCTTAATAAATTATTATGCACATCAATGTTGCAGCTGGTAACGGTGGGGCTTATTTCTTATACTGCTTATATATACTTATACTTTCAACAAGATATAAATGAAGGCTTATATTTATAAATAGTAACACACCATAATTTATATGTTGATATATTTTGTATTATTGATCTAAATCTGCAAACTAACTGGGAACTAAAGGTATGAATCTGAGTTGTAGTGGGGTAGAAGTATATTATAATTAGCAGAAAATGGAAACACTCAAGAAAAGTAAATGTGTAGCTAAAAATTGTACTGTTGGTCATGAGGACAGCAGGGATACCTCATTTTGTTCTTTTATACACCAGGTTCAGAAATCACCACTAGCAGTTATGTATGCTAATGCCTACGAAAATGTGTCGTACCTTTTTTAGAGTAAACTCCACTTCCTTCACCTGATAGGCTGTGTTCAACGACACCTGCACATACAACAGTTTCAGTTGTATGTATACAGTTCATCACCATAATGTTTTCAAATGGCTTTATAGTGCATACCATATATTACAAATTACATATTCTGAACTATATGGCTAAATACCATATTATATCATGGAAAGGAATGGTACTACAGAATAGTTCACCAGGGCCCCTGAAAGGGTTCAATGTCCTGCTCACTGACACTTGACGGCAGCGTGTTTTGTAACACAAAGCAGTCTGTCCGTCTAAACACAATGCTACACAGTAAATGAACGTTTAAAGGTATAAACCCCTCCCAAACTGACCAGTATAATTCCAGCTTTGGCTGAAGCAAACTGGAAAAGGATCCACTCGTACATGTTGGGTCCCCAAACTCCCAGCCTGTCGCCTCGCTTCAGGCCCAAAGCAAGCAGACCTGCAGCTGCCTTGTCAACCTGTACAATTATTGTCACAAAAAAATAGTGGTATAAACCAGTGGTATGAATTGTGGATCTTTACAACATACCTTTTTATTTTTGATTATTTCTCCCAAAGAGGAGAACCAATTCATGTTTTTACATTACATTTTGTGATATGAATGTTTTATGATATGGTGCTGCTTCACTTAGAGTCATTGACAAAAACTGTTTTTAGGAGGCCCATTTTGTGTCCCAGGACTACCATGTGACTTCATCAGGTGTCAAAAGGTCAAACAACTATTCTAAAAAGTTTACATTGAAAGAAAAAGGTACAAACTTGTTAGATTTAGCAGTGACTTGACAAGTCTATCACACTAATTAGTTCCAAGAGATTGTCTCATTATTAAAAAATGCCTCATTGGTAAACCATGAATAGTGGTTAAGAGGTTTGATACATGCATGAAGGTACAATAAGACACACATCTTGCTGAAACTGCACAAAGGTTTTCCGGATGCCATCCTGAAGGAAGACCACAGCTTCACGGTCAGGCCAGCGCTGGACTATGGAGTCCAGACACTGACCTACAGTCAGGGGGAGCAGAGACATGGAGGAGGTGCCATGGACATAGCTGCTGGTCAGTGAGGGTTTGCGAGGAGGACTGTCCACATGGAGGGACCTGCCATTTAAAGATTTAGGAAAAAGATAGGAGTCAAATATAGTATATATAGACGATCATTTGAGTATCATCATTTACTGCAGATTTTGAATAAAATTATAATATAATATTCTTCTACATTACAGAAAACATGAGACTGTTTAAACAGTAAACCTTGGATAAGCCGATTAAATAACAGATTCAAATTTAAACCATGCTATGTTAGAAAATCAGTCTCAATCTTCATGGCCAAGAAAAATCCACCTAAGTGGACTAATGCAAGCAAAACCAACTTTTAAGTAGCCATTGTTTCTGATAATGACCCTTAAGGGTGCGATATGTAATAAAGACAGCTAGCATTATAAATAGTTACTGCAGTCCAAATTCTAAATACTGGAGAGAGTTGTCTCCCCCGGAACCCTCCTCCTCGGATTCAAAGTTCACCGAGGTTGCCAGGTTGAGAACGCAGCATTCAAAAATGTTGCTAAAACTTGTCTCACATAGCCACACCTTACTTTACAGCGCAGCAGAGAAGCTAAGGTTAGCTAGATGGTGGATATGGTGACAGTCATAAAAAGCCCGTGCTCACATGGACAGAGACACTTTCTCGGCTTAAAATTACTGCAACAACCGCTGAAAGACCACAACTACCTTGCTGTCCTCTCTACTGACTAAGAGAAACACTCTGCTTAAAATTCAGCGTCGGTCGGCTATGGCTACTGAACAGGCTACAGTTAAATGGCATGTTTCCATTATGAGAAAGTCAAACTTGTGGTTTCTGTCATAAGTCTGTCAAAGTGGTTGTAAACAGCCGTGGCCCGCTTGCCTCCCGTAACATTAGCAGTTAAGGCGCGTATTAGCCAGGACTAGTTGGGATCACTTAAATAAAATTAGATAAATTACCCTGAATCTTAATGCTTACCTGTTCAAGAAAAAATTAGGCAATCGCGTTTCTTATGGGCTCTACACTGTCTCCATTTTTCAAATAAATCTCCAATATTTACCCGGGTCTCTTGTCATGCAACCTAACAAAACATTGTATGGGAAATTCAGAGTGCATATTATTCAGTAATATAAACAGTTAATACACAGTTTAACAGAGTCAAGGAACAGAGATGTATAGAAACATATTTTCCTAACTTCAGGTTACAGAAAAGTAATGTCTATCCCTGACTTCCTTTTCCCACCCTCTCTGCCAATTCCTTTTTTAAATTCTTTATTAGTCCCACTCTCCCCAATGATACATGGCTATCTGCTTCTCTTCCGAAACTCTTCTTTACTAAGACATCCACGTGCTCATTCCCCCTCACTCCAGCGTGCCCAGGAACCCAGAGTGCATGTTCTCCCTGTGTTTGTGTGGGTTTCCTCCAGTTGCTCTGTTTACCTCCCACCATAAAGACATGCATGTAACTACAGTTGAAAAGTAGCCAACTTGCTAAAACTGGCACATGTATAGAATTGGTGAGTGCTTATAAATAAAATAAAATAAAATAATTCTTAAAAGAAATGTGTCAATTTATTTCAAAGCCACATTTTTTTCTATATTTACAGGGAACAATAGCTTTTTGAGTGACACCATGTTGCCATTTGACAACTGAACATAAAGATCACAAACTTACCGACCCCACCGGAGCAAACTTGTGTTGCATAATTTCCAAGCCTTGCTGTGTTTGAGTCCATCCACAGATCTGAGACTGTGAGCACAGGAAGACCGAAGCAGTGCTGACATTGGTCTTGAATATCCCACAAACTCCTTCAACTGTTAGAAGATACTAAGTCTTAACAACAAATGAGTTGGTTCTATACCTGCCTATCTTTACATAAGTCGGATGTTAGCACTGGGTTTCTCTCACCCTCGTTGGCTTAGAGCCAATTCACCTCAACATCAAAAGAGTTACGATGCCTGCATTCCAAAAATAAGAGCTGCATAAACACAAGGCATCAGGAAGTAATAAACCTGACATTACACTTTGTAATGATTAACCTGTATTAGCCTGACCTGGTTAGAGTGTTTTTTGAAGCAAAGTATTTAAATTTTTAAGCAAAAAAAAACATTTCTTCCAAATCTACAAGATAGAGATGGGATAATAGAAATACCTTATAATACTTTAATTCATTTTTATATAATGCATACACAGAAATGTAATTTATATATTTTCTTAAACATACCTTGTGGTGCTGCTTGAATATTAGTTGTAATTCTGTTCATTTTAGTTTTACCACCCCACACCTTTAATAAGCCATAAATGATTTCAATGATTTTAATAAAAACATCATAATACGATTTGCAAATATTCACATACTAAACAAACTGTTAGTTTGATTGCAGTTTTACATGATGGAGCCTGCAGTGCAACCTACAGACCAGGGTTCTTTTTACCTGTTAATTAAAAGGGACACCACTTATTAATATAATTAGCAGTTTTCACTCAGACAAAATTAAAGGCGTAATTTCATCTCCATTTCCTCCTTTAATGTGTTCTTCTTGATCTAGAAAAAAAGAAACAGCAGCCACTTCAGTCTCATTGTATTATTAAACCCTGAATCATCATGGTGATCTTGACAGTTCAGCAATGTTGGTGTGTGAGAGCAGAAGTATGGTACCTTTCCAGAGGCTGTCAGAGGGTAGCTGTCGACAAAGATCACATAGTGTGGGATCTTGAAGTAAGAAATCTGGGGGGCGGGGGCGGGGGACACAAACTGTACCTCTGTGCTCTGGATTTTAAGTAAGTTGAGCAGTTTTATTTATCACATCATTTTTTACCTGGCCTTTGCAGAATGCTCTTATCTCGTCTGCACTGGAGGTCTGGCCCTCCCTCAGCCTGATGCAGGCACACACCTGCTCCCCAGCCTCTCATCCTTCACTCCCACCACCTGGGAAACACACAGAGAAATAGAACAACTAGAAAATAAAGAATATATAAGTTTAAAAAACTTAGCTGACTAAAATATATACTCTCAAAAACTGCATATTTTTTTTTAAATAACATCTACATAGAATTTGCTCTGACAGTCTTTTTTGCACTATGACGTTGCACCTTTCTGCACTTTTTCCAAACAAACATGCTACAATCAAACTTTACTGTAAGGTCACACTATTAATATCTTTCTTTGAATTTTTGTAGTATGTGTAAGTGGATGTCATATGTCTGTGTGCCTATGTGTAGGTATGTTGTGTATAAGCTATTGGACACCTTAATTTCCTTCAGGGTAAATAAAGTATCTCTATCTCTATCTCTACAATTGTCCCGACATTCAGAGAGACATAAAGTTGGCCTATGGTTTTAAGGTGTATCTTTGCTGTTGACTGATTGCAGACAATGTATCTGACATCTGCTGCCCTCCAGTGGTTCTGAGTCTCACCTGTACCTCCTGCACTTTAGGATGTGTATAGAGAAATTGCTCTATCTCAGTGGGGTAGATGTTCTCCCCTCCTCGGATGATCATGTCTTTTATGCGTCCTTCAATGCGGCAGTATCCCAAACTGTTCAGACTGGCCGTGTCACTGTGTAGAAGATGAAACACACAACATGTAACATGTATACAATATTTCCCAAGTGAGCAGAAATCCCTGTTCCAGTTACTTAATATATTCTCTTTTAGACAAAGATTAGGTGTACATGATACATATAGCATCTTACCCAGTCCTGTACCAGCGGTCTTGGGAGATAACCTCTCTGGTTTTCTGAGGATCGTCCCAGTATCCATGCATCACACAGCTGCCTCTGATCATCAGCTCTCCTGAGGCCCCCAGAGGGACAATCTCCCCAGTAGCAGGGTCCACCACTTTAGCCTTTAGTAAAGACACACGGGCATTAGGAACAGTGTGGTTATCACAATATAAAAGGTTTTCTGCAAAGGATAAGGCATACCTCAGTGTGGCTCATGATACATCCAACAGTATTTATTTTCAGGTCTTCGTTGTCTTGTGGGAATCCCAGAAATGTGATGGGGCTGTTCTCAGTGGATCCATAAGCGATCTGTCAAACCAGCATGTACAGAAGGAGAAGCTATAATTGTAAAAGTTGTCTAAGGCATAATTTGAAGATGTACTGTATAGGACATTTAACCGCTGACCATTATCTCTTTCATGTTCATGTCTGTTTTCAGTTTTCTAACAATCTCAGGAGGGCACGGTGAACCACCCATGAGACCTGAAACACAGCAGAACATAAACATGGATGCCTCAAATGCTTGCTAAACATCACGGTAGATATATATTAATTATGTTTCAGTCTTTAAATCTCTTACCAGCTTCAATTGATGATAAATCATACTTGTGTAAATCCTGTTGGCTAAGCATGTCGGTGAACATTGTGGGAGTGCCATAGATGAAATTGCACCTTGAGTGTACAAACAAGAATCAATTTAGGTGCATAATATTTTATATTTGAAAGCCTTTTGGGTGATGAGCAGCGTGCCATACTTTTCTCTCTCAATGGCCTCCAGGTTTGCTTGACTCTTGTAGCCAGAGGAAGGGAAGACCAGTGTGATACCATGCACTGCCATACACATCCCTCCCAACACAGAGCCAAAGCAGTGGTACATGGGAACAGGCACACACACTCGCACCTGAGGCTGATGGGAATGTGTAAAATTAGATTATTTACATTTAACTGTCTGTGTTTTATTCAAATCAAGAGACAAATATGTACTTACTCTCTGTGCAAAACCCATTCGGAGACCCATAAAGTAAGCATTGTTAACAATATTGTGGTGGGAAAGACTGGCTCCTTTTGGACTCCCTGTCGTCCCCTGGAACAAATACACAAACAACATGACTTCATTGTTAAATCCTAATGTTAGTCCAAGTTATACAATACACATGTGACAGTGTGAAGGTTACTGATGTGAACTGGATGTTGATGGGCTCATCGAAGGACAGTTTGCTCTGCAGATCCATCATCAGCTCTTTGTGGTGCTGACTCTCCCCTGCTTGCATCACATCCTCTACGTGGAGCATCCCTGGCTGTCTGCTATCTGTCACTATCACCATACGCAAGTCTGGCAACCTGGCAGACCCAAGACACAATATTTATATCACATCCACATAACCCTAAATTAGAGATTGTGAAGCATTTACTTGTTTCTTACTCCCATAATTACAATAGAGGAAGAACATATATTCAATCTGACATTAGCTCTGTCAAACCTGGAGCTTTTGATCATGCCTACTGGCGTCCTGTCGAGCTCTGGGCAGAGCTCCCTCAGCATCTCACAGAAGTTTTGGGTTTTAAAGCGGGTAGGGCAGACCACAGCTTTACACTGGACCTGCATATGACAAATCAGTTCTGTTGAATTTATGTTCTTACTTTACACAGTAGTTTGTTGGGATCATTTTACTATGAAAATAATAAATTGTCAGCTGATGCCAGTCATGTCTGTCTAGTGGTGAAAGACGTACTCAGATTGTTTACTTAGGTAGATATAGCAATATCACAGTCATGTATGGCCCATTTTTTAGAACAATGTATATTGTATAAGTGAATTACAATGCTTAATTAATTATTATGCACATCAATGTTGCAGCTGGTAACGGTGGGGCTTATTTCTTATACCGCTTATATATACTCATACTTGTGAATTTCAACAAGAGATAAATGAAGGCTTATATTTATAAATAGTAACACACCATAATTTATATGTTGATATATTTTGTATTATTGATCTAAATCTGCAAACTAACTGGGAACTAAAGGTATGAATCTGAGTTGTAGTGGGGTAGAAGTATATTATAATTAGCAGAAAATGGAAACACTCAAGAAAAGTAAATGTGTAGCTCAAAATTGTACTGTTGGTCATGAGGACAGCAGGGATACCTCATTTTGTTCTTTTATACACCAGGTTCAGAAATCACCACTAGCAGTTATGTATGCTAATGCCTAAGAAAATGTGTCGTACCTTTTTTAGAGTAAACTCCACTTCCTTCACCTGATAGGCTGTGTTCAACGACACCTGCACATACAACAGTTTCAGTTGTATGTATACAGTTCATCACCATAATGTTTTCAAATGGCTTTATAGTGCATGCCATATATTACAAATTACATATTCTGAACTATATGGCTAAATACCATATTATATCATGGAAAGGAATGGTACTACAGAATAGTTTACCAGGGCCCCTGAAAGGGTTCAATGTCCTGCTCACTGACACTTGACGGCAGCGTGTTTTGTAACACAAAGCAGTCTGTCCGTCTAAACACAATGCTACACAGTAAATGAACGTTTAAAGGTATAAACCCCTCCCAAACTGACCAGTATAATTCCAGCTTTGGCTGAAGCAAACTGGAAAAGGATCCACTCGTACATGTTGGGTCCCCAAACTCCCAGCCTGTCGCCTCGCTTCAGGCCCAAAGCAAGCAGACCTGCAGCTGCCTTGTCAACCTGCACAATTATTGTCACAAAAAATAGTGGTATAAACCAGTGGTATGAATTGTGGATCTTTACAACATACCTTTTTATTTTTGATTATTTCTCCCAAAGAGGAGAACCAATTCATGTTTTTACATTACATTTTGTGATATGAATGTTTTATGATATGGTGCTGCTTCACTTAGAGTCATTGACAAAAACTGTTTTTAGGAGGCCCATTTTGTGTCCCAGGACTACCACATGTGACTTCATCAGGTGTCAAAAGGTCAAACAACTATTCTAAAAAGTTTACATTGAAAGAAAAAAGTACAAACTTGTTAGATTTAGCAGTGACTTGACAAGTCTATCACACTAATTAGTTCCAAGAGATTGTCTCATTATTAAAAAATGCCTCATTGGTAAACCATGAATAGTGGTTAAGAGGTTTGATACATGCATGAAGGTACAATAAGACACACATCTTGCTGAAACTGCACAAAGGTTTTCCGGATGCCATCCTGAAGGAAGACCACAGCTTCACGGTCAGGCCAGCGCTGGACTATGGAGTCAGACACTGACCTACAGTCAGGGGAGCAGAGACATGGAGGAGGTGCCATGGACATAGCTGCTGGTCAGTGAGGGTTTACGAGGAGGACTATCCACATGGAGGGACCTGCCATTTAAAGATTTAGGAAAAAGATAGGAGTCAAATATAGTATATATAGACTATCATTTCAGTATCATCATTTACTGCAGATTTTGAATAAAATTATAATATAATATTCTTCTACATTACAGAAAACATGAGACTGTTTAAACAGTAAACCTTGGATAAGCCGATTAAATAACAGATTCAAATTTAAACCATGCTATGTTAGAAAATCAGTCTCAATCTTCATGGCCAAGAAAAATCCACCTAAGTGGACTAATGCAAGCAAAACCAAATTTTAAGTAGCCATTGTTACTGATAATGACCCTTAAGGGTGCGATATGTAATAAAGACAGCTAGCATTATAAATAGTTACTGCAGTCCAAATTCTAAATACTGGAGAGAGTTGTCTCCCCCGGAACCCTCCTCCTCGGATTCAAAGTTCACCGAGGTTGCCAGGTTGAGAACGCAGCATTCAAAAATGTTGCTAAAACTTGTCTCACATAGCCACACCTTACTTTACAGCGCAGCAGAGAAGCTAAGGTTAGCTAGATGGTGGATATGGTGACAGTCATAAAAGCCCGTGCTCACATGGACAGAGACACTTTCTCGGCTTAAAATTACTGCAACAACCGCTGAAAGACCACAACTACCTTGCTGTCCTCTCTACTGACTAAGAGAAACACTCTGCTTAAAATTCAGCGTCGGTCGGCTATGGCTACTGAACAGGCTACAGTTAAATGGCATGTTTCCATTATGAGAAAGTCAAACTTGTGGTTTCTGTCATAAGTCTGTCAAAGTGGTTGTAAACAGCCGTGGCCCGCTTGCCTCCCGTAACATTAGCAGTTAAGGCGCGTATTAGCCAGGACTAGTTGGGATCACTTAAATAAAATTAGATAAATTACCCTGAATCTTAATGCTTACCTGTTCAAGAAAAAATTAGGCAATCGTCGTTCTTATGGGCTCTACACTGTCTCCATTTTTCAAATAAATCTCCAATATTTACCCGGGTCTCTTGTCATGCAACCTAACAAAACATTGTATGGGAAATTCAGAGTGCATATTATTCAGTAATATAAACAGTTAATACACAGTTTAACAGAGTCAAGGAACAGAGATGTATAGAAACATATTTTCCTAACTTCAGGTTACAGAAAAGTAATGTCTATCCCTGACTTCCTTTTCCCACCCTCTCTGCCAATTCCTTTTTTAAATTCTTTATTAGTCCCACTCTCCCCAATGATACATGGCTATCTGCTTCTCTTCCGAAACTCTTCTTTACTAAGACATCCACGTGCTCATTCCCCCTCACTCCAGCGTGCCCAGGAACCCAGAGTGCATGTTCTCCCTGTGTTTGCGTGGGTTTCCTCCAGTTGCTCTGTTTACCTCCCACCATAAAGACATGCATGTAACTACAGTTGAAAAGTAGCCAACTTGCTAAAACTGGCACATGTATAGAAATGGTGAGTGCTTATAAATAAAATAAAATAATTCTTAAAAAGATATGTGTCAATTTATTTCAAAGCCACATTTTTTCTATATTTACAGGGAACAATAGCTTTTTGAGTGACACCATGTTGCCATTTGACAACTGAACATAAAGATCACAAACTTACCGACCCCACCGGAGCAAACTTGTGTTGCATAATTTCCAAGCCTTGCTGTGTTTGAGTCCATCCACAGATCTGAGACTGTGAGCACAGGAAGACCGAAGCAGTGCTGACATTGGTCTTGAATATCCCACAAACTCCTTCAACTGTTAGAAGATACTAAGTCTTAACAACAAATGAGTTGGTTCTATACCTGCCTATCTTTACATAAGTCGGATGTTAGCACTGGGTTTCTCTCACCCTCGTTGGCTTAGAGCCAATTCACCTCAACATCAAAAGAGTTACGATGCCTGCATTCCAAAAATAAGAGCTGCATAAACACAAGGCATCAGGAAGTAATAAACCTGACATTACACTTTGTAATGATTAACCTGTATTAGCCTGACCTGGTTAGAGTGTTTTTGAAGCAAAGTATTTAAACTTTTAAGCAAAAAAAAAAAACATTTCTTCCAAATCTACAAGATAGAGATGGGATAATAGAAATACCTTATAATACTTTAATCATTTTTATATAATGCATACACAGAAATGTAATTTATATATTTTCTTAAACATACCTTGTGGTGCTGCTTGAATATTAGTTGTAATTCTGTTCATTTTTGTTTTACCACCCCACACCTTTAATAAGCCATAAATGATTTCAATGATTTTAATAAAAACATCATAATACGATTTGCAAATATTCACATACTAAACAAACTGTTAGTTTGATTGCAGTTTTACATGATGGAGCCTGCAGTGCAACCTACAGACCAGGGTTCTTTTACCTGTTAATTAAAAGGGACACCACTTATTAATATAATTAGCAGTTTTCACTCAGACAAAATTAAAGGCGTAATTTCATCTCCATTTCCTCCTTTAATGTGTTCTTCTTGATCTAGAAAAACAGAAACAGCAGCCACTTCAGTCTCATTGTATTATTAAACCCTGAATCATCATGGTGATCTTGACAGTTCAGCAATGTTGGTGTGTGAGAGCAGAAGTATGGTACCTTTCCAGAGGCTGTCAGAGGGTAGCTGTCGACAAAGTTCACATAGTGTGGGATCTTGAAGTAAGAAATCTGGGGGCACGGGGGGCGGGGGACACAAACTGTACCTCTGTGCTCTGGATTTTAAGTAAGTTGAGCAGTTTTATTTATCACATCATTTTTTACCTGGCCTTTGCAGAATGCTCTTATCTCGTCTGCACTGGAGGTCTGGCCCTCCCTCAGCCTGATGCAGGCACACACCTGCTCCCCCAGCCTCTCATCCTTTACTCCAACCACCTGGGAAACACACAGAGAAATAGAACAACTAGAATATAAAAGAATATATAAGTTTTAAAAAAAACACAACTGACTAAAATATATACTCTCAAAAACTGAATGTTTTTAGAAAATAACATCTACATAGAATTTGCTCTGACAGTCTCTTGCACTATGATAACGTTGCACCTTTCTGCACTTTTTCCACACCACTCCTTTAAACATGCTACAATCAAACTTTACTGTAAGGTCACACTATTAATATCTTTCTTTGAATTTTTGTAGTATGTGTAAGTGGATGTCATATGTCTGTGTGCCTATGTGTAGGTATGTTGTGTATAAGCTATTGGACACCTTAATTTCCTTCAGGGTAAATAAAGTATCTCTCTCTCTATCTCTACAATTGTCCCGACATTCAGAGAGACATAAAGTTGGTTGGTTTTAAGGTGTATCTTTGCTGTTGACTGATTGCAGACAATGTATCTGACATCTGCTGCCCTCCAGTGGTTCTGAGTCTCACCTGTACCTCCTGCACTTTAGGATGTGTATAGAGAAATTGCTCTATCTCAGTGGGGTAGATGTTCTCCCCTCCTCGGATGATCATGTCTTTTATGCGTCCTTCAATGCGGCAGTATCCCAAACTGTTCAGACTGGCCGTGTCACTGTGTAGAAGATGAAACACACAACATGTAACATGTATACAATATTTCCCAAGTGAGCAGAAATCCCTGTTCCAGTTACTTAATATATTCTCTTTTAGACAAAGATTAGGTGTACATTATACATATAGCATCTTACCCAGTCCTGTACCAGCGGTCTTGGGAGATAACCTCTCTGGTTTTCTGAGGATCGTCCCAGTATCCATGCATCACACAGCTGCCTCTGATCATCAGCTCTCCTGAGGCCCCCAGAGGGACAATCTCCCCAGTAGCAGGGTCCACCACTTTAGCCTTTAGTAAAGACACACAGGCATTAGGAACAGTGTGGTTACCACAATATAAAAGGTTTTCTGCAAAGGATAAGGCATACCTCAGTGTGGCTCATGATACATCCAACAGTATTTATTTTCAGGTCTTCGTTGTCTTGTGGGAATCCCAGAAATGTGATGGGGCTGTTCTCAGTGGATCCATAAGCGATCTGTCAAACCAGCATGTACAGAAGGAGAAGCTATAATTGTAAAAGTTGTCTAAGGCATAATTTGAAGATGTACTGTATAGGACATTTAACCGCTGACCATTATCTCTTTCATGTTCATGTCTGTTTTCAGTTTTCTAACAATCTCAGGAGGGCACGGTGAACCACCCATGAGACCTGAAACACAGCAGAACATAAACATGGATGCCTCAAATGCTTGCTAAACATCACACCAAGGTAAATATATATTAATTATGTTTCAGTCTTTAAATCTCTTACCAGCTTCAATTGATGATAAATCATACTTGTGTAAATCCTGTTGGTTAAGCATGTCGGTGAACATTGTGGGAGTGCCATAGATGAAATTGCACCTTGAGTGTACAAACAAGAATCAATTTAGGTGCATAATATTTTATATTTGAAAGCCTTTTGGGTGATGAGCAGCGTGCCATACTTTTCTCTTTCAATGGCCTCCAGGTTGGCTCGGCTCTTGTAGCCAGAGGAAGGGAAGACCAGTGTGATACCATGCACTGCCATACACATCCCTCCCAACACAGAGCCAAAGCAGTGGTACATGAGAACAGGCACACATACTCGCACCTGAGGCTGATGGGAATGTAGGAAATTAGATTATTTACATTTAACTGTCATTGTTTCATTTCACTTCAAATCAAGAGACAAATATCTGTACTTACTCTCTGTGCAAAACCCATTCGGAGACCTATGAAATAAGCATTGTTAACAATATTGTGGTGGGAAAGACTGGCTCCTTTTGGACTCCCTGTTGTCCCCTGAAACAAATACACAAGCAACATGACTTCATTGTTAAATCCTAATGTTAGTCCAAGTTATACAATACACATGTGACAGTGTGAAAGTTACTGATGTGAACTGGATGTTGATGGGCTCATCGAAGGACAGTTTGCTCTGCAGATCCATCATCAGCTCTTTGTGGTGCTGACTCTCCCCTGCTTGCATCACATCCTCTACGTGGAGCATCCCTGGCTGTCTGCTATCTGTCACTATCACCATACGCAAGTCTGGCAACCTGGCAGACCCAAGACACAATATTTATATCACATCCACATAACCCTAAATTAGAGATTGTGAAGCATTTACGGTTTCTTACTCCCATAATTACAATAGAGGAAGAACATATATTCAATCTGACATTAGCTCTGTCAAACCTGGAGCTTTTGATCATGCCTACTGGCGTCCTGTCGAGCTCTGGGCAGAGCTCCCTCAGCATCTCACAGAAGTTTTGGGTTTTAAAGCGGGTAGGGCAGACCACAGCTTTACACTGGACCTGCATATGACAAATCAGTTCTATTGAATTTATGGTCTTACTTTACACAGTCCTGTGTAAGGATTTTGTATGCTGCCTGTGGTCTAGCTGAGTGTGTGGAAAGACTATGGCTGCATCCCAAGTCCTTAAATTTTACATTGACGCTGCATTATTTTTAATAAATGTTGATTTATGTTTTAGCTGTGTTTTGAACTTGTGTCTTTAGTTTTTGTATTAGTAGTTTAAGAAAGATGTTGACTGTTTTTAAAATGTGTTTTTAAGATAATTGTCTGTCGTTATGACTGCTTTCCTCCCGATGAAAAAAACCTGAGTTTTAATGTTTTCTCACAAGAGGTCCTAGGCCTCGTAACAAAGAAACCTAGGTGGTTTTATCGGTCCACATTTTCAACAGAATTTTAAAAACCCCATTTACATTTTGCCGTTGTCAGCCCCATTTTCAACAGTATAATTTTAAGAAATTGGAAATACATTTTTAAAAAGTTCCAAATTGTACTGCTGGTTGTGTGAGAGCAGCAGGGATACCTAATCTTCCCCTTGTTATTTCATGCACCAGGTTAAGACACCACTACTGGCTGTTTAGTAAGAAGGCTAATGCCTAACAAAACGTGTTGTACCTTTTTTAAAGTAAACTCCACTTCCTTCACCTGATAGGCCGGGTTCAATGACACCTGCACATATATAACAAGTATATTTATACAGTTCCTCACCACTTTTTTTTAAACGGCTTTACAGCACATGCCATATCTTTCACATGATGTATTGTGTATAAACTGAATCCCATATTAGATCATGGAAATGGATGGTACAATTACAGAATAGTTCACCAGGGCCCCTGAAAGGGTTCAATGTCCTGCTCAGTGACACTTGACACCAGAGTGTTTTGTAACACAAAGCAGTCTGTTTGCCTAAACAAAATGCTACACAGTAAATGAACGTTTAAAGGTATAAACCCCTCTCAAACTGACCAGTATAATTCCAGCTTTGGCTGAAGCAAACTGGAAAAGGATCTACTCGTACATGTTGGGTCCCCAAACTCCCAGCCTGTCGCCTCGCTTCAGGCCCAAAGCAAGCAGACCTGTAGCCGCCTTGTCAACCTGCACAATTATTGCCACAAAAATTGGATTATTCTTCACCACCAGTAGTATGAATTCTGGATCTTTACAATCTAGCTTTCTAGCGTTTAAGCATTTGCTATCATCAAATTGCATTTGAATGATGCTGCTTCATGTAGAGACATTTTTTTAATCAGGTGTCAAAAGAAACAACTATTCTGATAACCTGAAAGAGTACAAACAAGTTTCATTTAGCAGTTATTTGACAAGTTCATTTTACTAATTGTCTCAGTTTTTTTATTGAAATAGGTGACTCATTGGTGACATGAATAACGTTTTAGCGTTGATACATTTGGGAAGGCACAAAGTCTGAGACACACATCTTGCTGAAACTGTACAAAGGTTTTCCGGATGCCATCCTGAAGGAAAACCACAGCTTCACGGTCAGGCCAGCGCTGGACTATGGAGTCCAGACACTGACCTACAGTCAGAGGGAACAGAGACATGGAGGAGGTGCCATGGACATAGCTGCTGGTCAGTGAGGGTTTGCGAGGAGGACTGTCCACATGGAGGGACCTGCCATTTAAAGATTTAGGAAAAAGACAGGAGTCAAATATAGTATATATAGACTAGGATTTGAGGATCATCATTCACCGCAGATTTTGAAAAAAAAATGATAATATACTATTCCTCTTCAGTATGAGGCCGTTAAACAGTGAACCTCGGATAAGTCGAATAAATAAGAGATGAAAACATTAAATTGACATGTGGCCCTTTGCTGCATGTCATCCCCTTTCACGCTCCTTGCCTATTGTAATATACAATAAATTAAAAATAAACATAAACCATACCAAGAAAACCCAAAGACTCATCTCTGTCCTCACGGCCAAGAAAACTAATAACATTAGGTTAGTCCTGGTTATTCCTTAAATGCATGCACTGCCTCTATGGAAAACCATCTTTCTTTTCAAGGTTTCTCTTTGACCACTGAACATGAAGATCATAAACTTACCGACCCCACTGGAGCAAACTTGTGCTGCATAGTTTCCAAACCTTGGTGTGTTTGAGTCCATCCACAGATCGAAGACTTTGAGCCCAAAATCTTAGCAGTGCTGACATTAGTGGCACAATCTGGGTTCAACTAGATCTAAGTGTTGTCTCTCTATTAAAAGAGAGTCTGTCCCTTCCTAAAGTTATGGTCCCTCCGGTGGCCATCAGTTAATCAGTCTGTCTGATTTGATCTGCAAGCACAAAATAAAAATATGTCACACAAGAGCCACGGCAAAGAGCATCAGGGGAGGGGAGGGGTGTTCTGCAGCACATGTACCTGGTGCAAAGCATGTCTTCACCTATGTACACAGTGGGCCTATACCCATAGACATGGTTTGCATACATCTATCAAATTTGAACAGGACCAAAAATGGGCCACAATAATTTTAACTTATCTCCAGTGTATTTTCAGAAACACTAAAATACTGGGTGATATCTGCTTTCTCTTCTTGCCAAATACAGCAGGCTTATCAAATAAAGTAGACATCTAAATCAGCTCAGTGGTCTTCTTGATTCTTTGATTTAATATATAGTGCATGCAGTAGCAGACAGTAATAAACCAAATCCATGTAAAATTATAAAAGAAAACAAAATGTGCATACACATGGAGAGAGGGCTAGAAGAATGAGGTGGTAACAAACTTAAGTTTTGCAGTATACACATATGTTAGGATAAGAATTGATTTTATTATATAAACTACTTGCCAACAGACAAAATCCATGGTGAAATAATATTAGGAATATTGTTATATAACAATGATTTGTAGACAAGTCATATGTTATGCAAGGGCTGCTGTTAGGTGATGTCCTGTCAGTAGTGAGGGAGATGGGCGTGACTTTCCAAATAAAACTATAATAGTCAGAAACATTTGCTAAGACGTCATACAATTTATTTTCTAATATTAATATTAAATGTCATTAGGAAGAGCCCACGCTCTGTAAATAGTGTTCCACTTAGCGTCAAGGCAGACAACCACATTTACATTTTTAAAACTTCCAAACTAAAACAATGAAGATGAGTGCAATTGTTGACTACGTATTTACAGTTGACAAATCCATGGTTGAGTTTTTCTTTTCAATGAAAAAATATTTGCGTGTAATATCACGAATTTGAGACCACCACTAACTGTTTATTTAACTGATAAATTAACCTTAGCTCAACGTAGCCTACATTTCCGTTTCCTGTCGGCAGTCAGTTTCGAGGAGCTTGTGCTATCGACGGTATGACATGTTGCTAGCTATTTTTAAATGCTCAACTTCATCATAAAGATGCTTTAAACAAATTGTCGCAATATTATCCCGGAGGAATGTAGCAGATTCGTTTACAAAATGTTGCAACAGGACACTAACGTAAATCTGTTAGTCCGTCTGTCGGCGGTATTGTTGTTCTGACCTTGCTAACGTTAGCTATGTTTGCTAACTGGGTTTGTTGTTGTTATGTAGCTAGGACACAGTACACACTAATACCGCTCCTTAGCTGGCAAATTATCAAATTGTTTGTTTCTTTCCAAAGAGACTCAGGGCCATATCCAAATCGGGGACACATGTGCTTATTTAGAACAATGCCAATAAAGAAAAGCTATTTTACGTAACTAACGTTGTTCCTTATGAGTAAGGATTCATCTTGAGTTTCCCTGCCCATCTAGTTAACACGCACCGAAACATGGCTGGGAGACGAGTTGCACTGAAGACCATAGACTGGGTGGCTTTTGCAGAGAGGGTGCCCCCCAACCAGAGGACCATGTTTAATAACCTGAAGACACGAAGTGATGCTGTTGCTGCAAAGTAGGTATTTCTAGCTATATACCAATACATAATACAATTTCCAACATATGTCCAGCTCATTTCTCAACAAAAGCATTTATTGAACACTTCACCAATCTGGACTTTTAAAAAATGTATAATGTAAAAACATAAATTGAAAATTAATGTATAAAAAAATATTAAATATACAAAACAGGTAAGAAGAAAATTAACTTTGTCAAATACATTTTTCAATGAAAAAATAAAGTTTAGTGCAATTAGCGGCAATTATCAAACTTTTGAGAACACAAATCTGCAAACTTTCATAAATAAAATAAATTAGCAATTTTAATAATAGTAGTGCTGCACACAGTAGAAACCAGCAGCATTTCTTTGTTTTAGGTCTGAAGAAAATGTATAACACTTAACATAATCGGTCAACCTCTAGCTTTTATCATTGTAGTGAACTTTGAAAATGCTTACTTTTTTAGAAGGAGAATGGTGATGCTGCAGCACCGTTGCACTTCTATGTATTAAGTGCATATTCTTCTGCACAATAGCAAGCATTGCATACACACTATGTTGGTAATATGCTATTATCTTGACACGCCATTGCTAAAGGTAAACTATGGTGTTTATAAAGAGATTACTGTGTTCACAGGCTCACCTCTCTGCCAGAGAAACCCGCTGCAATCGACTGGAGCTACTACAGATCTGCTGTGAATAAAGCAGGCATGGTGGATGAATTTGAGAAGAAGGTAAGAGAAGTTACCAGCAAATCTGACTATGTAATCCTGAAAACTGTTTTAAGTCTTTAAACAGAAGTGAAACTAAAATCCTTATATTATTATTAGGCAAAGTGATGGTGGTGAGACCATAATAACAGCATGTTGAGTATTTAATATCAGATATTGTATTAACTTTCTGTTTCCTCTCAGTTCAGCGGCCTGAAGGTTCCCGAGCCAGTAGACACTCAGACAGCTCTTATCAATGCACAGGAGGCAGAAGCGGTGAGTGCCCATGTGATGGCATTAGATGGCATATGCATTTGGCAGTGTATTCTAATTTTATTCTGGTTTTCCTCAAACTATAGAAAAGAGATTAAGTATAGTAAGACAATTTTTAAAATGTTCTGTAACATACTTGTGTTTGTGTATAAACACCAGTAATCATAGAGAAGAAACCAGATACCGACCATATTTTCCGGACTAAGTGGCTCCGGAGTTGCATCAGTCAAAACATGCGTCATGAAGAGAGAAAAAACATGTATATCAGATGAAAAAGTTAAAATCCAAGACCAAGAATAGACATTTAATCTGGAAAGGCAAGTTGTTCAACTACACAATAACACACAGGACAACAGGCTAAATAGGTGTCCTGTATGTTAACGTAACACACTAACAGTTATTCAGCTACACAATATCGTAAAGAACATACCTGGGAGGCTGAATAGGCTAAATTAACATAAGCCAGCAAGTCCAACAAGCAAGTTACCGTTAAGCAAGTTCACCAAGCTCCTGATCTCATTTGACATCACTGAATCCATTGAAATCTGCAGCGTATAGCTGTCACAAGCATAGAGCGCCCTCTCGTGGCTGTAAATGGTAATGTTTACTCCTGGGTTCATGTCAGTCAGTATGAATTAACTCTCGTGGCTGTAAATGGTAATGTTTACTCCTGGGTTCATGTCAGTCAGTATGAATTAACATTTAAAAACATGTTAAATTACATATGTTTTGATATACAAGTCCCACCTGACTATAAGTCGCAGGACCAGCCAAACTATGAAAAAAGGTGTCCTTATAGTCCTTAAAATACGGTATAACTTATTTTTGTTTACATGCAAACTTTTTATAGATTTTAATCAATTAGTTTTTATTGAAGTAAAATTTGAGCAGTGCCATGATAAAAACAATATCATTTGTTTTAGATAGTCTTAAAATTATTTAGTTATTTTTCCAATGTGCTTACGCAACATAGTGTCAATGGATTTTGTAGTGTACACAAACTCTTTTTGTCTTCCAGAACACAACAGCTGTTGCCTACATTGAAGCATCCAAAGGTCGTATTGCCCAGTATGAGAAAGAGGTGAGGAATTATAAATGTAAAAACTTATATTACCCCTATATAACCCCTGTGTGTATCAATACTGGCTTAAAATACAAAAGCTGGAAATTGTCTTAAACACAAATCTACAATGCAGATCAGATATACAGACTAAAGGTATGGTCACATTACACCTCCGTCTTACAAATATCCACTCCGTCTCCCTTAAACTTCTGTTGAAGTATGTAAGACAAAGACATCTCTAGCCAATGTGATTGCCTAATATTCATTTATTACCTGCTTAAGATATCACATCCTTTTTGAAGCGTGCAGGGCAATTTAGTTAAACAGAAGTGCAATGTGTCCACACCTGTAGACCTGATTCTACCACAAACTCTTCCTCTTCACTTCAGTCCTCATCCTGTGCTCTTCCTTTCCAAGCTGGACAAATTCCGGAACATGATTCCCTTCGACCAGATGACCATCGAAGACCTGAACGACACTTTCCCAGAAACGAAGCTGGACAAAGGGAAACATCCTTACTGGCCACACAAACCTATTGCTGAACTGTAAACATATCTGCTCTGACAATATTCTATATATAATGTATCTTCTGCTGAGGAAGACCTGTACAGTATGTGTATTAAATTCTTGTTTCATCCATTCAGGAGTCTAGTCAATAATTGAAATGTTGTTTTTCCACTGCAAGAACTGTATTACTGGAGGAAAAATTTAAAATGAAGCATATTAGACATAAGTGATTCCTGAAAATATAGTTCAACTTTCTTGCTTTATGAGATCTGTAAAATGAGTTTAAAACAACCTCATAGACCCTTCACAGGCAAGAGAATTGTTGTTTTATTACTAAATTTCTTCCCAGGTGTTATGAACTCAATATGATCTGTTGGACTGTGTTTTCTTTCTAAATTTGGTATGAAATGTCCTCCAACTCTCACTAGAAATCTAACCCTTGTGGATACACTGATGAGTTTTAAAGTACACACTCAGCCAAATCACTCTCAGCAGAAGGCAGAGTAGGGTTTCCTTCCCTCGTGGGGTCACTGTTGTCTTTGCGAAAGCGACCTATAGTTGTCAGTTTTCTGCATCAGCAGGGCAGCAGCACTCATATATTTTCTCCTGTCTGCAGGTAGGCACAACCTTACTGGGTTGGATCCACCATTACATTTGACAGAATCAAGGCATTCATCAGTGTGTGGCTGGCTTGTACAAATGATCATAGCTCCAGCCCTTTTAGAATGCAGTGTCAGACTTGTTCAGGCTTTGTTTTGACTAGAGCATAAATCTATATTTCACCACAGCTGGAAATATGAGCATTCTCTCAGGGATTGGAGCGAGACTTTAAACATAAAACCTACTTTCTGTGCTCTCATTACACTGTTATTATGGGTTTGGTTTGTGGTCTTATATTGTACATAACTCGGTGCAGACATGACTGCGATAAGTGAAGGGATGTACTATGGCCTCAACTTTGTGACTCATCATGTAGATGCTGCTCCCTGGGTGCCTCCAGGGGGCAGCATCTGTCTCATTAAGAGAGATGTGTTTACCTATGGCCTTACCTTGTATTCACCTATTGTACTAACTGCCTTACATCCTATTTTTTTATAATCAATTTATTTAGGCCAGGGTTTTTCTAAGCAGTTTGCATTTAGAAAAAAGTGACACATTCAGAAATAAACAGTATTACAACTAAAGGGTGTGTTTGTAGGGATTCATCCTTTTTCAAAACAGCAGCACATATTAGTCATTACTCAGATGGATGAACTAAAATAATATTTTTGCTTAAAATGTTCTCTTTTTTCATACTTGCTATGAAAAAGTTAGGAGAGTTAAATTTGTTGCTAGAATTACTAGATTAGAAAATAATCTACCTTTATTTCTTAAATACTTAAGGAAAAGCAATGTAATGGAACTCAATAATTGATACTGTATATGAATATAATAAAACTAAAGGGAGACTTGGCATACAGCCCGATCCGGTCGCAGCGTCTGCCTAACCCGGCCCACCTGCTTTTCGTCATAGTTGTCAGATTTATCTATCATATAATCAAGAATATAATAAAGCTAAAGGGAGACTTGCCATACAGCCCGATCCGGTATAAAAAAAAAAAAGCTTATAGCTAGGGCATAGAATTGAATATTGTTATCTTCCTATTTTGTGTGCATCCATGTCCCAGAAATGCTTGTTACTAACCTAGCTCTGGGGAGTCATTCCCCGAAGTCCTTTTGTTCTTTTTCTCCCAGCATGTTTCCTCGGATCAGGGAGGCTCCAAAATCATGGTTGCAGCTGTCGCCGTGGTCCCGCTACACGTTCCCTTCCCTGTCACGATCTGCGGTGCCCAGCTACGTCCTGCTGTGCCTTGTAATGCCGCACAGTGCCCTGCTATGCCATGAACTACTACAAAGAACTACTACAAACTACTATTTTTGGGACTGTTATTGCCACTCTTCATTCTATCCCCAACCGGGCACCGCCTACCAAGAGCCTGGGTCTGTCCGAGGTTTCTTCCCAAAGGGCAGTTTTTCCTCGCCACTGTTGCTTGCTCTGGAAGAAACTACTAGAACTGTTGGGTCCTTGTAAAGTGTCTTGAGATAACTCTTGTTATGAATTGATACTATAAGTTAAATTGAATTGAATTGAATTGAATATGCATGAAATTAATTGACAGTATTTGAAAAATGAAAAAAGCTGTGGTTTCTTATGTTTTACTTTAAATCTTGGATTAAACTAGCACAACAGTATTACTGCAAT
Organism: Etheostoma perlongum; assembly: GCA_026937815.1. Taxonomy (NCBI): domain Eukaryota; kingdom Metazoa; phylum Chordata; class Actinopteri; order Perciformes; family Percidae; genus Etheostoma; species Etheostoma perlongum. The sequence continues at coordinate 12,610,531 of CM049385.1, forward strand.
TCCACAAAGTTTGACAACTTGCTAGAAACAGCTTTGAAAAAGAAAATAGTGATCAAAATAAAAGCAGCAGACGTTGAGATATCTTGGGTCAAGCTCCAAAAAAACACTTGGTCTTACAGGTCCAATAATGCAACTTACTACAGCATCTTTTATTAGATACTCCTCGCCTGCAAAATGCCCATTGAGTAAAAAATTCTCCAAGCCAAATCTTAGATGACTCTGGTGCCATTATCAGGGTTATTTCTTCAGGCATGGCATATGTCCTCCAGAGGCACATGAGACATGATATAACTCATAATATATAGATAATGTCTCCACAGCCATAGCAGAAGAAGTGGTGGACACAAAAATATTTAGGACTTCTTTTAGCAGCCTCACATTTTCTAGATTGCAGGCCAAAACAAAATGTCTCTGTCAGCACATAGTGAGCCTCCGGTGCCCTCAGTGCTACTCTCTTGATCTCTGATTTCTCCACTCAGACATGTTATGCATTCCACAGTGGAGCAGTGATAATCCTCCCAAAATCTACACATTATGTCATACTAGCAAGCTCTTGTCTCTTCAGTCTGCAACTGGGTAAACTTGACATGACTGTGGTGCAACATGACCACACAGCTCCACAACAGCTTTCTCAAAACACTACTCAAGAGTTAGGAACAGGCTTTGAGTCAAAGGGGAAGAAATAAATATTCGTTAAGATTAAGAGATTTCTCACATTCTTGGTCTCATTAAATAAAATCATGTCTTTATTGTCTTTCTGTCCTGTTGCTGCCAAGTGTTCATTCAAGCTAAACAGCCAAATTGTAAGTTTACTTCTGTTTTTTAAATTTTAAAGTACCTTGCAGTTGTGGATCACATCCTCAGTGCTAACCAATCTGGTTGACCTTTGAACTTTTGGTGTGTAGGCAGCTCCCTTCAACACAACAGGGTCCTGAACTCTGATTAAGGGACACTGACTATCACCTGTGCCCAGCTACTATGTGAAACAGCTATACATGCATGTGCACACAACTGTGTGTGTTTGTGTGCATGACCCCCTACAGCTCTACTTTCCCTGGGCTCAGCCATTCTTTTCCCAGCTGACCATTCAGCTGTTGCCAACACTTGTCCACTTGATAACTGTTGCCGTAACTCAGAACTCAGCACGCTGGTTTACTACCATTAATGATTTTAATAAAAACATGACATGTAGCCCATAGTCTGTAATTGAACAGAATAACTTATTTAAAGGATTATACAGATAGTAATTAAAGTGTGTTCAATCCAATCAAGCATTTGCAAAAGGAACAAATCTGTTTAATATATGTGTTACATTGGAGTGTGTGGTGCTGAGCTTTGCTATGAGTGAGTTGGTGTGTGACAGGCCCTAAATTCCTCTGATGCTATCCTGAATTAGCCATTACTGTTGTTGGGTTGGGTTTCCATTTAACATGTGCTCATAGTGTTGAAAAAGCACGCTCAAACTATGTTTCAGCTTTTATTGATCTTTTTTAGTTGGCAAAGATCATCCAAAAATAACATAAATATGTTATGTTTTAAGGTTTTAAGACAGGAATTCACACCAATCTCTCATCTTGCTATTTGTCCTTGTAATTTAGTTAAACCTTAATACATTTAATATGATATATTTCAACAATATAACACTACCATATTTCTTCACTGGTGCAAAAGCATGGAGTATGCTGTAGTCTGCATAATGCTCTACTGTTTTATTATGGCTCCATTTTGCACGTCTAAGGATATTATATCCCATGTTGTATGCATGCTACGTATGTCTAACTGGCCCAATTGAAAGTAACAGTGCAACATTATGTTATTTGTAAATATTTATTTTGGATCATGAGGGTTGCTGGCTCATGGCTTGAAATTGTTTTTAAGTGTGAAACAATCCAATTGACAATAAAAACGGTAATTATCTAAAAACTAAACAGCAGTGCGATGCCATTATTGCCTCATTTGCCGAGTCCTCCTCCCTCAAGAATTGCTCCATCATTCTCTGTCCCAAAACCAAACAGCTCACATCCGCTCCTGTGTGAAAATCTAAGTGTTCACTTCCTACTTATCCATCACACAAGCTATTATGCTCCTCATTTAGACATCCATCAAATGTCACATGTTCCATTACACAATCCATCATGCTCTGCACTTGTTCCGCTATTGGCTGATGATCTTTGTCACCCTTCAATGCCCAAAGATGTGTGTTTCCTTTAGAGGCTAGAGGGCACGCCCCGCCTCTTTCAGATTCTAATGGCTGAATTTAGGCAGGAACCATTTTTTTCTCTTCTTATCCAAAGGCCACGACCCGGGCAGAGGTCAGAAGGGGTCAGCCTGGTTGCCAAGGAGGAGTCCACCGACAGGGCAAAGCCACTGGTGCTCACTGGACTGTGCAAACAGAAGTTCTGCTGAGTTTGACAGGCCTGAGAGCAGAGGAGCCCTGGCAGATTGCATTATCATAATCAGACAAGAAGCAAGGGTTGATGAGTGAAAGGTTGTATAGAGCACGCAACAACACATTTATTCAAAGCCAAGATTAAGTCAAGAGAGCTCTAGTGACAGGACAAGCTTTTGTTATTGTGATCAGTGGAGCTTGCTGTGATGGTCCATCCACAATGTATTGTATCACTTAGGGCTGGGTCATGCTAGGAAATAAGTTTGTACAATGTGTTGTCCAACCACATCGCAAAAGTGTTTATAGCCACACTCCAAGGTGGGCTGAAGAGCTGGCTGTCAGATTACAGATTGTCAGCTTCCGAAAATTACAGAAAATGACCCCCCATCTCTTTGCAACAGACCGCCTAACACCATGACTAGTGACATCATGAGAAAGTTGTCCCCCCGTTGACTATGTCGTCTGTTGCCATGGGGCTCCTGGAAATGGCACTGCGGATCCCAATAAATGAAGGCTGTTGGGGGCGGGGGCGTGAAGGCAAGTAAATAGAAGTGCCATTTTCAGTGTGTTTGCTTGATGTCTTCAGAGCCAAATTCTGCTCGGTTATTGGGCTGCTGGGCATTGGGGGGCTCCTAGTAGCTCTGTGCAGCAGGACCCCCACTCTGGAGGACATTGACGTGTTTGCTGAACGAACAGGGCACCCTGACGCGGCCTCTGGGAGCCATGTGAGCTGACAGCAGCCGTGCACTTTCACTCATTAAGAAAAGAGGACGATGAGGGACAAAAGGAAAAAGGAGACAGTCTTGTCGTAGCAGACTGCAGCAGCAAATCCCCATTCACAAACATAAATAATTAGTCATAACACAGACATCAGCCATGAAAAAGGAATTTACATGATAAAGCGTAGCAGTGTGGAGCTTTCTGACACATACATGTTTAGAAGTTTTATCAACAGACTTTGGCTATTGCTACTGTATGATTTTTACTGGATGCAATCCTATGAGTCTCTGCCAAAACTAAGCAACCTTGATCTCCCAACCATCTGATATAGACAGTGCCTGGTCTACTTTATGCACACTACCCATTTACTCACTCGGAGCACACAATTCCCAGATCCCCTTTGATACCTGATATTTAGACATGCAGGCCCATGCTGTGACCTCGCAATCACTTTTTGCTAGAGACACCCAACGCCAGAGTCCTTAATCCTGCCACAGAATTTCAGTGGGAGAGGCGGGGCGAAGGAGGCGGCTCCGAGGCATTTCATGACCGGGAAACTCATGACCCACTGGGGATTAATGAGCATTCTGTGAGGGGCCTTTATTGGCTTGTTGACCCTTGCTTTCTGATATGTTTATCTCTATCTGGCTCGAATTTAGAATGACATGCATAGAGTGAATGCATTTATTGTTCGATCAAAATATGAAAATGTTAATAAAATAAGTTTGAGTAACTCAAATACAAAAATGTCTGTTTTAGGAACAGAGCGACTCTAGCAACTTGGCTTTAAGGATGGCAATGTCATCTGACAGTTAGTCTACTACTACACATTGACAAATATAGTATACAAATATACAGTAGAGGGAACCCTGCAATCCTAAATTGAAGTGGGTTGTTGATAAATAAAACATATTATACCATAAGAAAAAGAGTAGTGATATTCAACATGATTATTGTAAGAAACGATTCAATGTGAGCTGAAATGTGTCAGGGCAGCATTGTGTCAGATCGGAGGTGTTAGGACTGCAGCTGCAGAGTGAGTTGTGGCTCAGTGTGGGTGGCGGCTATCTCGCTGCTGGGGTGGTGTGTTTATGTGTGCTGGGTTTAGGGCCACGTGCACAGTGCAGGCTAACAAACACACACACACACAGAAAACCACAGAGACTCTATTGATTCCAGCTAATCAAGGCAGTGGCCCAGGGGGAAGAAGCATGTGTGTGTGTGTGTGTGTGAGAGAGAGAGTGTGTGAAATCAACACATTCCCTACATTCCAGCACTTCCCAGAGAGGCAGAATATATAAGCCAAGACACTGAGCTTGCAGGCCTTCTTCTCACTGCTGGGGACCTCCTGCTCTTTAACTCAACTGCCCTTCTCGCTGTGAAGTCACTGTGCACTTTGCTGTGGCTGGAGTTTTCAACAGTAGTTTTTTTCTCTCTCTCTCTTCTTTAATTCCACCCACGAGATGACCATGCAATGAGTTCTGGCTGAATCACACTGACAGGACAAAGGCACCACATATTTATATCTGGTTTAAACTGGTCCTTCTCAACTGGTATTTCAATAAAATCGGACCTCACCCATAAAGTCACTACTTAAACTAAAACAGATTAGTCAGATTATTTGGTTAAGCGACACCGGTTCTAAATCAATTAGAAGCAAATGTAATGAAATGTCTCCTAAATTATAATTTACTTTTGAAGTTTTTCTGACCCCAGAAAAAAGTGCAGTATTAGTGACAATAGCTAGAACACATCAGAAAACAGTGAAACATCAGTTTTCTACAGCTCAAATTGTTCCCAATTGCAAAGCTGGAACAAATCATTACCGTTTTTGCTTGAAAAATCGATTATCAAAATAGTCAACTGTTTAATCCACTAATTGATTACTCCATTAAAGATGAATCCTTATGATATGCAGAAGATAAATGCTGCCCTTGTTGTGTACAAAGATCTTATATGCACTGGATTAGATGGAGCACAGCACGCACCATCAACACTCTGGACAGTGATGCAGATATTGATTATGTTGCAGGGGAATCACCTGAAGATTTCTGTTAGCAGCTACTGGTGGCCACATGGTACAAGCAGAACTAGGCTGCCTGGATAAAGAGGAAAGGTCTGAACCAGGACAGCTGGACCTGCACAGAACCCACCAGCCAAGTAATGCCCACTGACCCTCCTCTTCATCCAAGACTCAAAAGCCAGAGTGAGAAGGTTCACAGTAAGGCATCGTTACCATAGAAACTCTGTTTGCATTTCCCAGTGAGCAATTCAGGGACCTTTGGCTTTCAGCTGGAATTCAGACATTCATTTCAATGCACAGTGCTGTCTGGAAAAGCAATTGTCTACGTGGGGCAACTTATTGAAAGACATTTTAGGTGTGTTTCCGTTTAAGTGAAAAGGCAGACAAAAAGAGCCTTGGCCATGAATTAGATGTCATCTTAACAGGCCTGTCTCACAGTTTGCATCTACTGGTGAAGCAGCATGCACGGCTAAGAGCTCCAATAACTAGATTTATTCTCTACGTTTGATTTGAAGTGATCAAAATAAAAAGCTTTCCATTAAAGCAGGGAGCCTGAGCACGACTGTACATGCCAATCAAAATTTGGAGTGTGGTTGGAGAGTGCTGTTCTCTGATGCATGCCCAGTGACAGGGTTGTATTCAGGTCTGTCTTCAGTCGTCTCTCTCATAGCAGGCTGCTGCGCTGGAACAAAGAGGCCTTTCACATTGACCTTGACACGCAGCCACCCCCATCACCACAGGAACCAACGCAGAGGAATCCACTCCCAACTCTCTGATATCAATCTCTCTGTTCCCCTGGTAGACGGTCCCAGCTCAAGGCTAAGGTGAACCTTAGCCTTTTGATTTGATTGATATCATACAAGTTTTTATTCCAACAGTTAATATGTGGGGGGAAAAATAAAAAAATGTTAGCACCAGTGATAATTTTATATTTGATCTGAAATTACACACCATGTCCATCTGTGGCCAAAGCAGTAGTGTGATTAATCAGCACTAATTAATTCTGCTGCTTTTTTTTTTAAATCATCTATCGATTGTTTGGACTTAAATGTCAACAATTAGAAAGAACCAACCATTAGTTTCCCACAGCCTAAAGAGATCAATCAAATGTCGATGTGTCTGACCAAAACATTAAAAAAAAAAAAATTGTAAACTTTATTTTTTTTTTTTTTTTTAAACATAAGCACCACAGAACAATCATCCAGGGAATAAAAGCTTTTATTCTCAATGGCAAAAAGTTTCTTTTTTTGGTTGTATTTTTAAAACAATTGTACAGCCTGAAAAAACATGAATTCAGGCATTAAAATTGTAAATCATTTTTAAACAAAATAAAAATAACAGGCTTTCACTTTATACATTTCTGTCATAAGAAATTACTTCAAAACTGTACATCAAACCTTTTTACAAAGCACGCAGAGCTTCAAAATATACAATGTTCATTCACATTTTTTACAAATAAAAAACAAATGGCGGTTTGCTACATTTAAAACTTGGGAGTTCATTGTCTGCGATAAAGGCAGTCTGAACACATTCCACGTTGCATCACGTTTGAGGAGCGGAGTCCATCATGCTTGCTGCTTAGCAACATTCAGGAGCTTCAGCTATTGTCTCCAAAGAGTCATGAGACAGCAGGAGAGGAGAGAGGCTCTGCCACTGGGCCAGTCTGTAATCCTCGTTCTCTCCTAAACATGAACTCTTGGTTCAGCTCTCTTCCCCACCCAGTAAGGACATGTCTTATTTCCAAGCGTGGGCAGGTAGCACACTTAGTATGTGTCCACGTGACAGGGGTTGGTCCCCCGATTCTGTGCCTTGTGATACAACTGCAGGAAGTCTTTGTAGCGTGGGGCGCATCCCATCCAGGCCTCCCCAAACCTCACTGTCCCGGTGAAGAGGAACTCGCCCTCCCCAAACCTCACCCCACACTGAAGGGGCATTTTAATGTGGCCAGTCCACCTCCGTACCCTCACACCCCCAGATACAAAAACCTGGGTCTTCTGTCTGTAGAGGCGGCTGATCTCCACAGTGACAGTTGAGTGCTCCTCCTCCTCCTCCTCCTCCACCTTCTTAATGCTGCCCCGAGCCACTGAAAACACCAAGCAGGAAGTCAAGATTTAGAAACTGGAACTGGCTGTATTTCATGCTACACAGAATGGTGTTTTCATTGGACATTTCTGCACACCATACAGCAGCCAGACGCCTATAACTCTCCCAAACAAGGCTTTAACTTACCAAAGTCATTGGTGCAGACCGCTAGAAGCATTTCAGTGTTGCTGCAGGGCTGACAAGGTGCTGGATGGAAATAAAGAGAGAGGGCGGATGAGTTTGATGGCGCACTACACACAGAAACAGGAAAAGTCCATGATTTCTTTGGCACTCCCGGTCTTGCAGCATGATAAAAATCTTTTACAGGTCAACAACATTCCAGTTAAGTACCACTTACAAAAACACACAACTGTGGCTGGGACAGCCATGTAGGTGTGTGTTTCACACACACAATATAATTTCCATCCTCATTGATGATTATTTATTTACAAAGACGGCAGAGCAGGATTCAGCCGTCATGAGCATCTTGTTTTAAACCACACAAAAAAGCTGGGCATGCTGCTGGCGGTAAAAAGGTTTAACAAAAAATGTTTTTTAATGCTAATGGGGAGCTGTTCGGTGAGCGTCCCCACCACAAGAGGAACCTGAGCCCCGTAAGCGCTTCAGCAGGCCTGCTGGGATTGAAACAGTGAGCACTGTCTCAACTATAACACCAAGAAGAGTTTTTAAAACAGCTTAAAAGTGAAAATCCCTTCAGAGAAGAGTCATATAAGGGCAAAACCTCCCACCTACCATATCTTGAACAATAAAAAGGCAAGCCATGAGAAGGTATGCTCGCATAACTTCAGGGCAAATAATACTTAATACTTTAAAGCCTGCCCCAGGCTACATTTTACCTTTGACTGGTGGCTTTAGGGCAGCAACTCGGACTGCCCACCTCCAGAGTGTTTTATAGCAGGAGAAAGGGCCCTAAATGAGAGTCAAGTCAATGATTAGTTGACTCAGGTGGTCCTGCAGCTTGCCTGACCACAACGTCTTTATTAGCCCTGGATCTGCTGTGGTTTTCCTTTGCGGCAGAGTGGGGAGGGGTGTCGAGTCAGCAATGGGCTAAGGGTGGGGCAGCAGTGAAAGTACACCCATTAAATGAAAAATAATTAATATAGCTAACTCAGGTAAATTGAGTGCACTGAAATCTACCTAGTTTATATAGTCTGGTCTGTAATCTGACAAATGTATCTAGTTTAGAAATTGTGCATTCTGGAGAAAGATATGCAGACCATCACCCTGAATTAAGTCCAAAACCAGAGATATGTGCCCTACTGCCCTCTGTCATCTTTTGGAGCTGGAGCTTATTTTTAGCTAGCTTGTCTGAAGTTGAGTATAGGGGTGAGGGGGAGCATGTTTAAGGTCAGCTTGTGCAGCAAGATGAGGCACTGCCGCATCACCAGAGAGATCAGAGGTCAAACAGCCACAAGCTCAGACGGCTTAGGAACAGCTGGAGAGCCGGGGAACTTCAGAGCGGTCGACCTCGCCCAGAGCAGAGTGCAAAGGCCCTTTGAAGTGAGCCTGTGTGCTGCCATAGCATTAGACAGAGCAGCCAAGAGCCGAGGCCTAAACCCAGGCGTGTTTTTTCTTTCCTCCAAAGTAGAGCCGAGCAGGGCTCACATGTCAGACATGAAACAGAACCACAGGAATGGGCTGAGAGCCGAGTCAGCATCCCTCTCTGGCCCATGCACATGCAGCACCACTCTGATCAGAACCACTTCACAGGAGCAGAGAGGGATGAGGAATGGGACGAGTGGTATAGGAGGAGTGGAGGGGCACGATATAGTGTCTTTGAAACATCTGGGCCCTGATGCATTCCACTGTAATGGAGCACAACTTGCTAATACCACTCAGCAGAGACGAGAACCACTTCAAACAACCAGGAAGAGAGACCGAAGATAAATGAAGTGGAGAGGAATGAAAAAGGAAAATACTAGAATGATAAATAGACAAGAAAGAAATTAAGGAGGTAGGAAATAGTGAGACAGAGAGGAAGAAAGGGAATAATTTAAAGTGAGCTAAAAAGGTAGGCCATGGGAGTGACAGCAAGAAAAGAACAAGTGGGGTGGGAGGGGGGGGCGCTCCTAGAAGGTCATCCCAACATCTGGTTGGAGATACATTCCAGCTTGACGGTGAGCAACTTAATCCCAGCACAGGGTCAGAGAGAAGCGGAAAGAAGGAAGAGCCGGGGAAAAAAAAAAAAAAAAAAAAAAAACGATGAGAAGAAGCAATGCAGCAATTAATTTACCAGTCCAGGATTCAGATGACACGAGACCACGGTCTTTGTGAATCATCCCAGTGCTATCTCAGGCCACATCACACAACCAGATTATACTGCAGAGCTCACTTATGTGGCCAAAACAACTCCACGCTCCTGCTCTCTACATTTAACGCTCTCTCTCTCGCTCTCTCTCTCTCTGTCTGCTGTGCCAGATTATGACGCAGGATGTGGATATGTGAACCCAGAGAGACGTAAAAACAGATGTGGGCCTGATACTGCTCATATTTTGCTTTAGGTGAAAAAAAAAACAGTTGCACAGCTTGAAACTGTAGGTTTGGCAGGTACACAGCGGGAAAACAGATGGCTGTTTTTCAACATAGGCCCCCTGTTTGGCTGTGCCTCTCCACATACACACAAAAAACAATTATAGCTTAGAGCCAAGTCAAATCAGGTATGGATGGTTGTGAAACAAGCTGAAATATGAACATTTTTTCCAAAAAAGTTCCAAAAGACTCTAAGGCTTCAGTCTTTTGATGTCTTGATTCTCACAGGGAGATATTGATTTTGACAAAAACATATTACCCAAAAACAAAAAACAGACAACACTACCAGAGAGACTTTGGCTTTAGTATTAGCAGTGTGCTGGAGCAAATGTTAAATTTCCTACTATTAGAGTTCAACTTAATAAATGATTCCACCAGTAGATGGCTGCATTTAGTGCACGGCACACACCACAGGGCTACGTACAAAGGAAGCCAGGTCTAAAGAAAAATCAATCAAAAGCAAGTCTAAAGGCTGCTTAGATGAAAAGCAATTATCTACAGGTTTAGCACTAATATTGGGCTGTGAAATCATCATAATGGAGTTGTATCTTACCACCCTGTGAGTGTGCCAATGGCCCCAGCCTGTCGTTGACCAGCTCATACTGGAACGCCGTGATGCGGCGGCTGATGTCCATGTGCGGGACGGCCTCGATGAACACAGCCCCCTCCTGGATACTGAAGCACTGCACCTTGCCCTGAGCTTGGTCCTGATCACGTAGCAGTAAACGCAGCTTGCCATTACGGTCCAGGTAGATGTTGGTGCCGCTGGAGTGTACAGAGGGTTTGATGCAGACAGAGAGGCGGGCGGCGGCAGGGGAGACCGTGTTGGGTCGGAGGTTAACAATGATGGCCCCTGTGGGATAGAGCCACTCCAGAGAGCCTTGGGAGCAACGCAAGTACACCTGCTCCACATCCCTGGCGTGGCCTTCATGAGTCAAACCACTGGAAGAAAAGACAGTGGAAAGACATCAGCAGACATCAACCACTCAAAACTCAGAGTGGAAAGCATTGTTCAGAATTTCTGAAAAAAAAAAAAAAAGTGTACAATTACAGAAACCCAACAATGTGAAAGCTTTCTTTGTGTTCTTTAACACAGCACAAAATAATTATTCAGTAATCTGAAAATGATGTTCTGGTCACTTATAGCAAGAGTTATCTGACCAAGGTGAAGACCTCTGGCAGACTGTAAGGACGTTACACCACATTCCTCCTGAAGCATTCAGGCCCGTCTGTGCGCAAGACTGGCTGCATGACCAGTCACGAGCCCAAGCAACCAAAATGACCTCAGTGCCAACACACTGTCTCCCTCCCCCCCCCCCCCCATACCACATTGTTCCTCCCAGAGCTTTGGCAAAATGCACCACTGGCAGGCTGCCTTTGGTAAGAGTTTGAAGCAGAAATGGATGAATGGAGGGACACAGGGGCTTCTGGGCAGACAACGGCAGCAACAGTAGCTGGGTCTGCTGCATGCAAGTGCAAATGCAGGTCACGCACCGAACCTCCCTTTGCTTTCAAGCCACCAAAAAGACTGGAAGAGACTTGTCCGGGCAGCACTTCGGACTCTGGCGCCAGCATGACCAAATGACTCCCTCCAGAACTTAATGCCTGGTCAGGGTTTGAAAACGCCAGTCTGTCAGTCATTCTGTGGCAACGCCAGAGGCAGGAAGCCATCAGCAGTCCGCCAGCATAGGCATGCCAAGCTCGTGGTTTGACTCTGGAGGAGAAACACCCAGTTCCCTGAAGAGGAGATGCTGAAATTCAAATGTGCCATAGATATGAAGTAACTGATGGCACATGCTGAGCATATGTAGCTGAAGCCCCATAACCAGGCTCTCCTCAGCACGCCTCTAATTAAGTCCTTTCTAACTTCATCACTTCTGCATGCAATTAAAGGAGATTAGTCAAGAGTCTCACTAATGAGCAACACATTATTGGAAGAGGGCTCAAAGTGTTGAATATCACCAACCCCTCCTGACTGGAGGATGAAAAACAAAACCACACTATTTGAGGCACAGCCTCTCAAGTTCAAAACAGATTTCAGCAGATGTTTGATGAGAGGTGAAATGTTCCAGTATGCTGCCTGAGGTTTAAGAATCTGTTAAAATCCAAATCATTTAAACTCTTAGGGGATATGTGCATGTAATCTTTTATGATAGGCAATTTAATCAAGTGTCTTCTAGTATTCTTTAAAAAAATAAAAAATAATTGAATGTATAATTGTGCACCATTGTATACTCCCAAGTTCATAGCTAACCCTTTTTTTCAAATGCATTGCTGAGTCATGTTATTGTGATCAAATAACTTTGTCAATTAGTCATTCATAAATTCCTCACCACCTAGACCAAAACTCAAATGTGTATGTGTAGCCTATTTTCATTCACATCCCAAAATTGTAAGACCATTGCTTCTATTTTTGTAATTTGTAGCTCCTTTTATTTCATATCACCGGTCTATGAGTTTCGGTCAAAGTCATTTTATGTCGCTGCTGCTCACTTACTTTCAGACTGTAGCCTATTATTATCGTTTAAATCAACATTTTACATTCAGTAAACAGGGCTGTAAACCTCACCTTCCCTTCCAGCTGCACTGGTCGCTTGAATATTGGCAGAAAGAAATCCGACAGAGAAGGAGAAGAGGCAGCAGCAGGGAGGCCAGCATCGGGGTGAGCATGTTTATTTGGCAGCTCACTTCGCCTCTTCTCGAGCGAAACTATGAAGTCCACCGCCGTATTTCCAGCTACATGTCGTTTCCATGTGTCCCCTGTCCGCTCGATGCTGTTCCCCCGGGGGTTTCTTCGTTGATTCTCGGGAAGTGCAGACGAGTAACGACGCTTATTCAAACTCGGTCCGTAGCACCCAGTGCTGCTGACAGCACTCCGTAAAAATGTGGAGTGAGTTCTGAGTTCAGCTCAGACTGCAGCACTGATTGCTCCACGTCACACCCCATTCACAGCAGAGTTTATCGCGTGTGCTGCCTTCAGGTGCTCGGCCGAGGCTCCGATCTCCGAGCTTCACAGTATAAAACGACACTGTGTAGGCACAGTATTTGAGTGCTTGATTATATGTTAAAGGTCATTGGTTCTTTTGTTTTCTTAACCAACACCACTCTGTTATGCGTTGGTAGAAAGAATATTATTTTGTTATTTTAATTAATTTATTCATAAACCTTAAACATATGCGACATCCTTTCAGTTGAATGATATTACACATAAATTGTGCCTAACAAATTATTAATTTATCAAGAGAGTATATGGGTAAAGGTTTGTTGTTGTCGTTGCTTGTTTGATTGTTTATTTTTTCCCATTCTTCCTATTATTTCTTTATAGAGATGTATTAAGATAAATTACCTGACAATAAGCGGGGAAAATCCATACTGCATGTGAAGTGAGCATTAAAGTCAAGAATACAGTTTTTCATTTTGAGTAATCATCATTATTCCTAAATGAATACTGGCAACATAAGGTTGACGTTGTATTTTAGAAAATTCTGGGATTGGGCAGAATAGTGCTCCAAGTCTTTATACCGATCCTGAAGTTAGTGAAGTCAGGCTAAATTGGAGGAAATGAAAAGGACAAATGCCTTTGTTAACAAATTCCTTCAGAAGAAAGGTGAATGAATAAATTGTTTATTATTGGTACATTGATTGGATATAGCTACTATCATTATGACATCTAGCTTCATGTTAAATTAAAACTGTCATAAACTACCACCAGAATAAAGTCATATTAAGTTTTTTTTGTTTAGATTATTTTTTTTTTTGACTTTTCTGTCTTTATTTGATAGGGCAGCTAGGTGAAGAAGGGGGAGACATGCATAAAATCATCAGATTTGAACCCTGGACCTCTGCATCAAGGACTAAACCTAAAAGTATATGTGTGCCTGCTCTACCCACTGACCCAACTCAGCTACATGTAAGTCATTTTAAGAAACTGTAGTATTGCTCACCTTAATGAGTAGTATACTCACCCTAAAAATTTGTTGATTCATTCAAAATGATGCATGATATACATGGATCAAGAGGGGCCACAGACAATGTATACTGTGAAAAGTTTACTCGCTAACGTTGAGCATTTTAGCTGATTCATTTTTGTTCAGATGATTTTTCGGCTGGAGAGAAGAACCAACTGACATTGAAAAGTGTGGTTTGGTGCTGTGATGGTCCCACAAACATCTGCAAATGTTTGCAACATGAAGTAATGAAATATATGAAAGTCATAAGTATTGGTCAAGCAAACACAACTTCACCTTGTTTTAAGTGAAATAATGGTGGTTCTATGTCTAATCTAAGTCACTGTGGCTCCGAGATTCAAATTTAGTCTGGAGTAGTTCATCTATAGGATCAGTGGAAATATGGAAAACCACATAATGCATTCCAGAATTTTAGAACATTCAATAAAAACATGCATAAATAATCTACATAATCAATTTACTTTGACAATTTGATTGATCTATAACTTCATGTCCCAGCCAAAGTCAAGAAGATACCACTCACTCATGAGCGTTATTTTTCAGCTCTGTTTCCAAACACAACAAGAGCTGCAGGGACTTGTAGAGGGCTAAGTTCCGTTAACCAGTGGGTGCATCTGTAAACATGAACTACTCATCACTTGAGCGGATCCCGGGCTAGGTTTTCTGAAACAAGATGTTTTGTGTGTGTGTATGGTGTTTGGCATGGGAAAGAAACCTGTCTTACAAGGAAAACTAGAGCCGGTTGTAACTGCTACTTTTCCTCTTTGATTTCTTAGGACTTGAAATCAGTTGAGGCCTTGTTGGTGATGGACATGTCTATATTACTGATCCAACATGCAGGGTTCATGTTCCAGCCTGGGCCGCATGCCACCAAAGCGTCCCACACATGAATGTGTAGAAATTATATTCAGTTATAAAACTGAAAATAATTTCTCTATCTTTAATAAAATTGCTCAAAATCTTAGTCATTATCCAGACTCAACATTGAGTAACTTTTTAGTACCGTTTGTCTAATTTAGTCAGTGGTTTAGAAGTCTGTCTGGTTTCTTTAGTCCTTGTTGTGTTGCAGGCTGTCTGGCAGTTATAGCTCTTGATGAGGTTACAGAACCACACGACGAGTCCGAACATGATGTCTGAGGAGCCATCACACAATGACACCTGCACTGTTACACCAAAGCTACACCTGTAAGAGTGTCTCAAAGAAGTCTGTGAATTACACAGTTTAGTATATGTCTTAATTATTTATTTACTTATATTCAATGATTAAAAGGGAACTCCACAGATTTCACACACCAATGTCTGTTAAGAATAGCACTGCACTGCATATGTAGAAGAAAAAAAAGAAACAACAAAAAAGCCATTTGTGGCACGGGAGAGAGCTTTTCAAAATCTGATGAATTTCCTCAAGTAATCTCATTTGAGTCAACATCAGTCGAAGCCTAAAAGGTTGAAAACAAAAAAGAATAATTTGGGGTATAGAGTTTGAAAGGAGTAAGCTTAACAGATCTCGGCAGCCCACTCCTTTCACTTCTTGAGACTAGCAGCTCAAGTCTACATTAGCTGCTATAGTATAACACACCCAAATTTCTAATCAAATTGTTGGATGTCAAGTTTCATTGTGGGTAATACAGGTGCCAGCTTTTGCTCTGCTGCATCGATTTTGATAGTTTGAACTGTTGACCATTTGTCTTTTTATGTTATTGGAGGTAATGCTAAATTGGTGGAGTACTCTTTTAAGAAGTACAGTACATAATACATTATATTGACACTGCATCCAGCCAGTATAGGATCAACTATTATATTTTACTGTATTGTAGTCTGCTAAGAAAAAAATATACCTGAGCAGTCAACGGAGCAATGGCATCACCACCATCAACAATTACTTCACCTTTTTTACCAGCGTTGTTTATTTTGTATAGTATTTGTACGTGTACATGAATTATGGGACTGTATTTTAGTATTTAATATGTATACTATTTCTTGTGTATGTCACTTGTGTGAGTGTATAGCATAACATATAGCAAAACAACAGTTTTGATAATCTATCAAATCGGTTAATTCCGTGCCAAACATTTGTTTGGTTTCAGCTCACCTGGTGAAGATACACGCTTGATGGTGTTTTTTGCCTGCAACGTTGCCTTCCAGACAGCTAACCTTACCCTTAACTCTAAACATAACCATTGCCGCGCTGCCTGGAAGGAGATGTTGGGGACAAAAAAACACTAAACACCAAAATTTGCTGTTTGCTTGTTTCAGAACATTGTAAAAGGAATATTTTGGCTTTTGAAATGTTGGCCAGACAAAACAAGACCTTTAAAAACGTTAACTTAGGTCCTGGGGAATTGTGATGGACATTTTATAGACTAAACAGATTTGTTATCATTAAAACAATATGTAGTTCCAGGCCTAAAGCAAGGTTAGAATGACTATACAGTATACTAAGTTACTAAGATCTCAACTAGGACTAGTAATTAATCTCTTAGAAGTGGGTGCTTTTCCCCACTTCCTGTTATTCCAGTTGCTTGATCTCTTGCTTTCAGTGTTTGTTATTTTCTCTCACATTGCAGCTTAAAGGAAACAGGTGTAGCTCTCACCCTCCACCTGTCAGGAGTTTCACTGGTGGTGAGAGTGAAGACTGGAAAAAAGAATCCATGACAGATAGGGGACAGAGAAACAGACAGTTATTCGAATAGTGTGCTCCAGTTTTGAGTGAAACTTGGCAGAGGAACCATGGCGTTCAACAGAGAAGCAGCAATGTGCAGGATTAGGTGGTAAACATGGGTTATGTAGCCTGGGATAGTGGAGTTTAGGTAGTCAGGGAGAGGGAGGCTGCTGACACTTGAGGGGGAAGGGTCTCATTGTTTTTTTTTGTCAGGTCTGTTGTCCCAAACTCTTGCTGAGTGTGACTCACTTTTATGCCCGGAGCTAGCCTCCAGGTGAAAAAGCATCATAAAGTAGATTAGGCTGCTGACAAGATGTGATTTTGATGTGTGTGTGTGTGTGCGTGCGTGTGTTTGTGTGTGTGTGTGTGTGTGTGTGTGTTTTTGTCCTCAATGTCTCCTCTTTCTTACTTTAACTTTTCTGTTTTTTTTCTTTAATTGTTTCACAGAAACCAGGCTTGTCAACAGTTAACAAACCCATTGTTTGCACTTTCTTCTCTAGGTTTTAAAAGATACTTTTTATTGATCCATTTCCCTGAGATATTTAGTGTTGGTGATAAAAGGCCTTTCTGAAGTTAATTTTCAACAATCTTGTCTTCCAATGTTAGACCTCCTGCTCTGAAAACCAGTTTGATAAACACCTAAACTGATGTTCTTTTCCAGAGCTAGTCTCAACCTGTTTCTTTAAGTCTACTATCTTGGGCAGATAAACTGTAAACTGCAGTCACACAAGCATGCCTGATATCTTGTGGTATGCAAAGGCAGGAGCTGATATCATCGAGAGGCCGTCTGCCTGTCATCATCCCTCTCTGGCTACTTTCCAGACTGTCAGAAAAGCAGCTGAGCTCAAACCTTCATGAGTATTTCTTAGTAAAGAAGAACCCTGTCATTTAAGTGCCAGCTGTCTAAAGACAGACATGGTGTTTGTAGCTCTTCTAAAACCTTGCATGACTTTGTCAGTCTTGCTTAAACAACATTGTAATGAACATAGTGTACATTCCAGTTCTGCAGCCCCCAGTGTCTCAATCATCAGCCCTGGTTAGTGGTTGTATTGCTGGAAGTAGTCTTGCATTGCCAGACCTATCTCCATAGCACTGTGTCAGCCCTGGAGTATGCTGGTAGTTAAGTCAATACATCAAGTGAGTGTGAAAATATGTGACATAAAAGTGGCATATTTGAAGAATCCAGCAACTGGCGCATCTCACTAAAAATTCCCTGAAGTTTTTGCAAGCCAGGGAAGACAAAGTGTGTCTTTTGGTTTTCAGCCCTTGTGTTGATGTATGGCTTATGTGTATGTGCGCAGAAAGGAGACGCCAAAATGGAGAAAGCCAGAAAATGTCACGCTTGTGTTCCTTGTAGTGTATCTACTGGAGGCCATGTGAGGGGTGGCAGAGGAGATTAGATGTTGCCAAGGCCACAGCACAGCGACATGCTCAAGACCATGTTGAATTATCCTTTGATGCCTTCAAGCTGTTTCCAACACCATGCTATCAGCTCCTTCATATCCCTCTCTCAGCAGCACACAGAAACCTGAGCAATACAGTGCTGAGAGCTCATAAGAGGAATTTAGGTCAGACCTCATTTTGACAGGGCAGGTGGGCAACTCTTATAAAAGCAACATAATAAAAGTGAACGCAGCTCCTCTCTGCCATAGAATTTCAGAGATCAAATATAGTTGAGGCCTGCAGGTCCAGGTGATTCTGAGGCTTGAAGATTAGCCAATCCCCGACCAAACATGAAGAGCATACTATTGCAAGGAAGACAGGGACCTGTACTTAAGTTAAAAGCAGTTGTGTATCTTTACAGCATCCTTTCTCCAGGACAACTTCCGCTCTCCAGATTAGCCTCGTCGATCTGATTCTCATGGCTTTCTGCATAGAAGGAGCTCTGGCCCACGTCCCTCTCTTTTCTTCATGGCCCTGTGACATGAGCACTTCCTTGATGAGTGCATTCATTCTTTGATTCACTTGATCAGTCCAGGATGCTGTACACAAAAAGCTTCAGCCATTAGGCTCCCTGATGCTTGGTGACAGCCATGATAGACTCAGAGACTGTCGGGGTGGGAGGGAAGAAGCTGGAGCGCCTTCTTTTGTCAATGCCCAAGTTCTCTGGCTCACACAGAGAGCAAAGACTCTGGCATCATTCCTGCGCAACACTTTGGCTCTATGACTCTCTTCAACACTGCAGGAGAACATTTAAACATTGAACTTTCCAAGTAACATTTATTTCATAAAGCTGATCTTTGTGAAACAAAGCAAAACAAATTTTCATGGAGTTTTAAAATTGCAGTAGATGCCATCTGTCTTCAATCAGAGATGTAAAAATCTGCCAATGCAGATAAGACTTAGTCAGACTTCCTTGGCATTTTTGACTGATGATCGACGTTATGTTTTGGGTCTTTATACTTTGAAGAGGAGATCTTTCGAGGAGATATCTCCCAGCCCCCTTGTGGTTTTATGGGTTCAAAAGTAAACAAAGAAATCTAACCTATAAACAGACATGTTGGTCTGCCTTGAAGCCATTATATTAACAGAAGAAAGACAGCTACTTTCTCTCTGGACACAAAGCTGCAGTGGTGGTAACATTGACTGAAGTACTGTACTTTTCATTTTCTGCTACTTTCTACTTATACTTCAAAACATTTCAAAGAGAAATTTAGCACTTTTTACTTGTGGTAAGATGATTTCAACCTGCTTTGATAGAAGTCAACTGGTTTGGGGAATTCTTTAGAATGTGGTGAAGTATTCCTTTTAATATGCTCTCAGGATTCGTACTCTAAATATTTAGTTATAAATAGTTATGGTAACAAGTTGATTTCTATCAGAAACAAGTTGAAATAATCTGACAAATTGGCAATTTTAGGACTCAATCACTAACATATAGAAGTACTACTTTAATGGACCTGAATATTTCTTCCACTGCTGCACAGCTGACACAGCCAGCCAATAAGCACATCATTTCTCATTACAAGCTCATGTGTTTACGCAAGGAGAGAACGAGAAAGGGAAATGCAGGAGAGAACAGTTGGCCTATTGTTTCCATCCATATGCAAAGTTGTCCATGTATATTAGCACATGGTTTACCTGAAGAACAAACCAACAAACAACTATAGAACATAACAATCAGTCAAACGTTAAGCTAAGCATGGTGGCTCTTAATGGAAATTCTGACTGAGTGGTTTGGTTCTTGCATCACTGATACAGAGGGGTCTTTGAGAGTCTCTGGCACCCTTCTGAAAGGATCTCATTCTGCCTGTAATGAGAGCTGGATTTTAGAAACCCAGAGTTCGGTAGGTGGTGTGGTCTGCTCTGAAGGCATAACTCGCCTCATCTGCTGATTCACAAGCTGGTGACAGCCATGGTCACAGGTGATGGGAGGTGGCAGTTTCACGGGAACGGTAGGGTTCAGGGAAAACCATATAAGGATCAATGAGGAAGACAAGGAGTTCATGTTTGGGGTTACTCACAGACACAAACATTCACGCCTAAGGTTTTTCAGACTCTGAAATCAGGAGTTCTTATGTTTTCTTGAGCTGGATGTCGCTGCACACATCATCCTGGAACCTTGCATCTTATTTTTTAACATGTTCTGCTCCACTGCAGTGTGGTTAGGCTAGGTTTTTATGGGCCTATCAAGATGCTACAATTGGCAATCTAAATGTGTAATAACTAAAAGTAAAGCCAGGATGAAAACAATATATATATATATATATATATGAATTAAATATATCATGGCTTATTTTGCTGTTTGTGTTGCAATTTTGTGCAGCTGTTGCACATATATAGTTTCATAATGATTCCTAATCTACTTCCTCTCAAATGTGCTTGGTCAAATTGCAGTTTGACAAACTCCAAAAATATAACAGGATGACATTTATGTTTCTTCTTCCCATAGAGTCATACAGTATGAAGTATGTTCTCTGTTACCTAAAATCTTCATCTATCGGCTGTGAGCAGACTTAATGTGCAGAATAAAAAATTTGGTATCAGTGTCTCTCTTCTTCCTGATTACTGGTGCAGATGTTTTATAAATACATTACAGAAAATGCCACTTACCAAACTAAACAGAGTGAAAAGGTAATACACACTCAGCAGACATTTTTTTAGACTACTACAGCTTTTCTAGCAGATAGATCTTTCTGATGAGGAACATTTAGGGGGAAAGTACTGCAGAGCTCAGTGCCAAGTTATTGCTAAATACTCTGTTTTGTTTTCTTATATAAGAAAAACAAGGTAGACATGCTAAGACACGAAGCGCTGCATTAGATCGTAGGGCAAAACACAAATAACCTGTTAGGTCTGTATCTTCTGTCATTCGTCAGAGGTCATGCCAGGCAGTTTGCCAGAGCCTGTGTTGATAAAGAAGCCATTTTAAGTTGAGCAGGTATCCAGAGAGCGCTGATGGAACTGGCCCCTGAAGTTTACAAAAAAGACATCTAGTCACTATTAAGACTAATACTTGTAGTGAGCAAGCCTTTATATGAGTCTGTGGAGCTGGATACACCTTGGATGAAACCACCTGCATTATTACTCTCGCCCTGAGTGACTATGCTGAAAGGCAATTGCACATCAGAAGATTATGTTAGAGGTTAAGCAGGTGGTGCTGAATGCCAAGTATATTACATTATGTAATATTATAGTAAATAACCTGGAGGAGGTTGAAAGTGGCTGATGTGCTGACTGAGAGGAACATGGAGGGGAGATCAGCTGCGGAATCAGCTGAGGGATCATGGGAGCTGGGCATGGAGGCTGTGCTCTGTGATCTTATTATTGTGCTTTGTGTGGCTCGACACTCTACTCCACTCTTTGCCCGCCGGACTTAGAAGTTGCTCAGCGTCTGTCTAACACACACACTACCACACCTTTAGCACTGTGTGGTTGAATTGGCAAGTTGTCCGGCCGGTTTGTGTATATGACAGACACACACACACACAAACACTCAAATCTGGAACAATGATCCTCCCATATACTCAAGGCTGGCACACTCCAATCGCACTCTCAGGGTCACATGCCTCAGTACGCGGACACGCTTCAGCTGGCCAAAAGTCGTGCCGAGACACATTTGGAAACATATCAGATATTTGCTCACAAAAAGTAGACAATGTGAGGACAAATGTACGATAAAAGTTTATCTATGTCACCGACAATCAAATTCTGCTGTCAGATACCTCAGCAGTGCTTATTATGGTTAAATATGTAGTTGTAGATTTGGAAAAAATAACTTAATTATACTATGTATTTAAGTTAACATGTACACTATAGAGAATACTCTAGTTTAGATGATCCTTTAATCCTTTTACACACTGCTGTTTGTGTAAGCCTTTGCTGAATATGCCCTCATGTAAAGAAGTTCATGTTATTGTGCTGCCAGACACCTGTTGAAACACAGGAGACTCCGTCATGATGAGACATGCGTCCATGCAGGTGAATCACAACCAGCTAAAAGAGCTGCAGCAGGTGACATAGCCACAGGCGCACACACACACACACACACACACACACATGCACACCCTCACAAAAAGAGACACAAGCATAGGGCTGAGTGCAGAGAGTATGTTCAATTGGACCGTGTCCAATACAGAGCTACAAAACTAAAAATGATAGCTTAATTCATTGACAGTTACATGAAATCAAACATTTACACAACTTAAACTCTTAACACTGTGTAACATGTTGTGTGCCTAAAACTAAATTTGGAACTTGAAAAGATATCCACAATATTTATAGCATGATTAAACATGCCTTAACATGTGTCTGACAATGTGCAGCCCAGACTACAAGCAAAACTAAGCAGCTTTGAGCCCTAGCCATTTCAACCATATGATCAAAATCGCTGGATATGTCTGCAAACAAAGCCAGCGATTCAGCGGTGGGCTCGCTCTGCACCTCCACCCTGTCCTGCTCTCTTCTCGCCAAGCCTCAGATCCACCAGCAGCCTGGGGAGTTGTACATCGCACAATGGGCCCATTGTACACACTGAGGTAACACCATAATTGTTACAATCTTTCTATTCAGGTGAAAAATCCACCCACTTTTGACTCCCGGTGACATTTTGAGAGGTGTGTGGCTTTCAGTGATGTTGCATTAATCAGATACAATGGAGAAAAACGTGGGTGGCTCGCGCACCTGAGGAAGTGGCTGGAGCCTATATTTGTGTGTGTATGTGTGTGTGTGTGTGTGTGTGTGTGTGTGTGTGTGTTTGTGTGTGTGTGTGTGCGCGTGCGTGCGTGCGTGCGTGCGTGCGTGCGTGCGTGCATGTGTGTGTGTGTGTGTATAGTATGTAAGCCCAGGTTCAGACCACAAGCTATGTGGAGCTTGAGTGACAGATTTAATAACATACTGATATTTCCATGAGGCGGATCAGTGATCTGTGACGAAAGTCCCCTAGAGAAGTTTAATAATTCCTTGCTGTCAATCTGAAACCCTGAATGAGAAATACGTTTTCCACAAGCAGGCCAGTCTAACATTACATAAACAAATGTGCTAAAAAGAGTAGACCTACAGTACATCTATATTATCCGAGATTGGGTTTCTCTTTTGGTTTTATTTATTTATTCTATTATTTCCCTAGATTGTCTGTTATCATGGGGCTTTGCATTTAACGATAGGGATGTCAGCCCCAGTGTCCTCCCACGCGCCTTACACATCCTGGAGAGATAAATCACAACTATGGGCCTGCGTCTAGGAGGAGCAAGGGAGGAGGAAACGGTATGAAGGCCTGGGTGGTTCCAGCTGGTCGGCGTCCAAACTCTAAGTTGAGTCTAATGCAGGCTTGTGAGGAGCTTCCCTGCCTTTCATCCGTTTAGGAAACATCTGGAATCATCTGCCGGTTAAATGAAAGCGTGCATGTGTGTGTGTGTGTGTGTGTGTGTGTTTGTGTGTGTGTGTGCGTGTGCGTGTGTCTTCCAGAAGGTTTGCCAGGAATGTTATCATTGTGTAAAAGATGAACTTTGCTGTCCAGCAAATAAATTAAGGAAACTCACTGGTAAATTGCCAATAGATGTTTGGGCTTTGACATCATCTCCAGTGAACAAATTCCTGCTGAACATCAACAAGGTTACGATCAGTCCCATCCTCATTACTCATGGAAGGGCGGCTCACCACATAACTGTGCCATATTACTGAGAAGAAAACCAAAATATCTACACGTTTTACATACAATCACCCTATTTACGGCTTTTCACTTGTCAAAGACTATACGGTTAAAAGGGTGTAATGTTGCTGTTCAGCAGACTGTTTTTTGTATCCAGGTGAGCAGACAAAGCCTGGGGTGGAAAGGCGTGTCTCCATGCCCAAGTTGAGACTTCAGGCCGGGATGTGTTGACAGAGGCAGACAGAGCTAGGGTCAGGAGTCACACCTGTCAATAAAACTCTTTTTCTGCGCACAAGGCATCGTCACCGAACACTAAAAAGTCACTCTTAGCAGCCTCCATACCTGACAAACAAAAATGTAAAGTCTTCAGTCAAGACTGAAGAATAACAAATGAAACACATCATCAGTGCGTGCTTTGTCACTGTGTGGTTATAAACCTCATAACAAATGTCAACTTTTAACAAAATAAGAATAATGGCCCTGTTTTCAGTTTTGGCCACCATGTATTTTTGAGCACATTCAATTTGTTTTTAAAAGTTCATATTCTCTTAAATTAACACAAGAACATGTAATCTTTTCTTTTGAAGAGCATGAAAATCACCAAGTGGTTTAAGTTTAAGAGTTAAGTGGCTTTCACACCACCACAGCAATGTGTGAAAATATCATGCAAACATCTCTTCCTCCTTTCTCCCTTCTTTTTTATGTATACAGTGTGTAAACACCCTCAAAGATAACAGACAAACGTTTTTACAGCTAAATTTTACATTGCAGACTAGGTGTGTAGGAAAAAGAGTTGCTGTGTTAGGACCGGGGAAAGGATGCTCAGGTCTGGCTGCAGCGACACTAGGGGATGTGATTTTTGGGAGTATTGCGGAGGAAGTTTTGCCTCCTGTGTGGTGACTCCTGACCCACGCCATCCTCTTCCAACCTGCTTTACATTGGTCCTATTGTAGCTCTTATCAAAAAGCTGAATGTTGTGCATATTGTACATTCAGTCCACTGGCACGAGATAACTCTGGCTCTGTCTCACATCAGAGCAGCCTGTCTCTGTTAATCCCCATATGCAGTATCTATCCCATAAGTCTATATGTAGACAGCTTCCTCTTTCTCCTGTCTATCCCTTTCTCCATCCAAATCATCACCTGTCTGTCCATCTGCTCTCTTGTCGCGTACACCTTTGCTGGCCGGCTCTCTGCCTCATCTCAGCTCCTGTGCATTAGTGTTTTGTCAGTCCAGCGAGACTCTCTCGCCTGCTAAGACAACATGGTGTCGTCCTGAGGGTGCACCATGGCCCCTCCGATCACACTCTGCTGACTTGCACTCGTACCGCTTCTCATCGTCACTAACATGCACTGACATGGTCCTTTGAAGTCATAGAGAGCAGCGTGGACCTGGAACTGGCCCAACAAAAGCAATCTGATCCTCTGCTGATGTGTTCAAGCATGCCTGCCCCCCCAACAATGGACTAGGACAGCAGGGGCCCCTTTGCAACTTCTGTGTGTACCTTGGAGTGGACCTGCATGTTTATCATGGGGAACTGGACATCTGATGAGAGACTCTGCTGTAGCAGGTGGAGCTTTATAGATATTAGTAATGTTATCTCCACCAATAGTCATTCCCTCCTTCACTTTAGTTTGTATCATAACACAAAGTCAAAAAAGTATGTCACATTGTGTTTATGACTTGTATTATAATTTAAGTTTAGCCTTTTATTTATATGATTTTGTTATGTTTCTATGCATTTGAAAATAAATGATGTATTCTTTATAATGTGCACATTTGCAGCTATTGGGAAAATGACTACAAGATACATATAAGATTTGATTTCTTACAATGTGTTTTTGATTAGAAGATCAATAGGATGCCAAAATCTCTACACATACATTTGCAAAGATTGAAGCTCACCTCAAACAGTGCTTTTATACAGAGATGGAGGGAGCTTGAGTCGCAAGACATGCTTTTTGTTATCTTGACATTCCAGCCAGTGTTGTGAGAGTGTGTGCTGTGTGTTACATTTGCTGATATGTATGCATTAGACAAGTTAGAACAGCTCAAGCACAGCTGTATGTCTTGTTCTGGACTCAAGGTCTGTGTAGCTGTGTCTGGGGCTATTGATCACAAGGACATACAAGACCTTGTCTATCCAACCAGTGGGAAAATGTCTGGCCTTCAAAGGTACTAGTACAAGAGTTTCATCAAGAAAAGCTCCACGCCATTCAGTTGGTATGTGATATGAATCCATATTCCAAAATTGTAAAAGACCAGTGGAAAAGGGAAACAAAATAGAAGAAGGAAATTGTTGAGAAAGAATTTCTAAACCATTATCAACCAAGTCCAGAGGATATCATAGTCTCACTCTGCAATCTATCGTCGTTGCGCAACAAACACGAGTGACACTGCAGTCTTAGACATCTCAAACATGTAATTTATAAATATGTTATATATATTCCCTTTACATTACAGACAAACTCTGGGTGGATGGACTGTATTCACTTTAAATAATTCGTCAGGACATGGAGCACAAACCGGCCTCAAATGTCCCTGTGACTCTGCCAACAAGACTGTTTAGAGGAACCATAGCTGTGTTGTAACGGTGCTCAATTTCCCATCATATTCCCTCACTTTTCTGTTTTGGGATCACTCAACACGCTGACAGGACTTCTTTCACACCTCCCCTAAAGCACTTCCTTGTTTTTCTTTTTTACACCAAGTTTACACCAACGCAAGCTTGCAAATAATATAGCATCGCCAAAACTGAGATCAAGAGTTACCTCAGCGCAGAGCAATGCAGCATGGCCCATCCATTACATCTGGTTCGCTTTAGCTTCAGCATCAACAAGTGCTTCCATCTCAACAGTGCATGATTTTTTCTTTCTCTTACATAAACACAGAGCACATATGAATCATGGAGGATGATCTGCTTCAAAGCTTGAGAACATAGCACCCAATGTATATTTCATGAGGCATTAGACGTCGTCTTATTCATGCTGGTCTGTTTTGTTTGGGAGACTGAACAATAGATTCATGTCATAGTGATGGAGGATTAGAATACCTAGAGTCCACAAAAGCCCACAAGCACTCTTTATTCCCTTGAGGCGCCCATTCCTAATTGTATTAAGTGATTTTCTGTGGAAGAACTCTTGTTAATTATTTCACAAGAACTTCTATGCATAAATAAATGAGTCATATTTTGGAGGCGGGATGAAAGAGGCAACAGGTAACTCTGTCCACATACTAAGATACTGTAGCACGATAAAACGTTTTATGGAGGGGAACCATGATACTCAAACTTCCTCCAGAGGCCATGTTGTTTTGGATAATCATCTTTCAACATCAAAAGCAGGTCTGGAACTCACTACCGACAAACTCTACCAAGGCATTGTGTATGTTCGGAAGAAAAGAACACATTCACTGAGCCACCTTAACATGGACCTTACCCCATCTATAAAACGGTCTCTGTGTCCTGAACAACGCTCCCTTTGTTCCGCGTGTAAGGAGTGGAAAATGAAGGAGACTGTGGTCCTATGCTGTAAATCATTTGAAACAGACGGGGTCACAGGTTTTTGTTGTAGTTTATAACAACTAAGCTCACTCAGTATCAGCCCCATGAGCACTCTTTTCTCGGCCAGCTGCTGCTTTCTACGGAGCTGACTGCAGGTAGCTCGGCAGGAAGCAGGCGCTCGCTCCTGTGACAGGTCAAAGGTATTTATTTGCACACACAAAATAGTTCTCTATAGAGGATTCAGAGCTGCCACACATCTCCTGATGCATTCCAGTGGATGACAAATTGTGCTTGGGGCAGATTTTTGAGGGGAATGTTTACATCTTCAAAAATAGTTTCTTTGTTGTGTTCAAATGCACATTTTATCAATCTTAGAAGCTATAATCAATAATGTATATGCCAACAAGTTAAATATCAACTTAAAGGTTAATACTATATCAGTGTTGTGTTCACAGCTTGTTGTCATTAAAAAGCCCAACCAGTTGACATTTTAATACTGGGTTCAGAATCCTGAATATATTGTGTTTTAACAGTTGTTGGTAGAATAGTGCAAGTAATAATCATGAAAAGAAAATAGAAAACTCCTTACTGCAGTGATGGCCAAAGAACATTTACATTTACATTAGGAAAGATATGTGGTCCTACAAATACATGTTAAAACCTACAAGAACATAGCATTGTATTATGCACATTAACCATCTGCATGTACCTGTTTATCACTTTACATTGCACAGCCACTCAGACCATCTTGTTTCTAAACAGACAATACAATTTTGAATTTGTCTTTTCCTAGGTTTCCAGGTTCTTGTAATTACTTTTGAAGAAGATAGTCTACATGTTATAAGTAAATATTCATTTTCAGGGGAGTTTCACTGAGAGTCTGCCTCTCATTTGCAGGAGCGCCCTAATCACATTCTCATAGTTACACACATTCATACCTGGAAGCTGCCCAGTAACACCACAGTCTGATCTGCTGGCCACTGAGCAGCTTCACTGGAGCGGTTGGAGTTTAAGGGCCTTGCTCAAAGGCACCCCAGTGGACAAGGGCTGCTCTTTCACATCCCCACCCAGATTTTATCATGTTGGTCTGGGGATTGAACCAATGACACAGGCTCTCTTCTCTAAGCTTTAGGCCACCACTGCCTAAAAAAAGTATCACACATGATAGATCTGGAGGATTCACAGCAAACCATGTTTCTATACATCTCTTGATACATTCCAGTAGATGAGTGACTGATGAGAAATAGTGCTTGGGCAGATTTTTTCCACAGTGTGTACAGCTTTATTTATTATTCCTTTCAAATTCAATATTAAAGTGTCTTATAGATACAATACTTTATTGGCAGGTGTTTGAAACCCATCTTCATCATTTGTACAGGTAGAAACCTGAGAGGTTAACATGTACTTGTAGGGCAGAGTGGAAATAGCAAGAGACAGAGAGAAATAATTTAAAAAAGGAGCGGGGGAAACAAAGTGAGCAAATCCATTTTAGCCATATGTGATCCCATCTCCAAAGCAACTCTTTGTGTTTGCAGCAAGCAGTTTGTGAGCTTTGGCAGCGACCGACTCTTCTCACCACGCTAGCCCCTTTCTATCTACCATCCCCGAAAAGACAAGGAGGTAGATACAAAAAGGGGCATGATGAGGGAATGAGATACAATTCTGAAGTGGTGAGGGGAGAGGTAAAGAGAAATTGAGGGAGAAGAGAAAAAATAAAAAGTGATTGGGGCATAGGGAGGTGATGAAGTGAGTGGAGACTTGAGAGGGGAGTCGCAGGACATTCCTGAGCCAGCTGTGGGTTGGAGGGGGAATTCTCACTGAATGCCTGACAAATAAAACAAGACAGAGGCTATTTCAGTATTCCAGGCAAAAACCCACTGGCACATCACAGTGGAATGAGGGGGAAAGAGAGATTTTGGAAGGAAAAAGAGGCAGGCTAATGAGAGAACCAGCAGGCTGGATGGTCCTGTAAGGCAGGCTTAAAACCGCAGCAGTCCAGCGGTTAACCTTTCGCTGCCTCTCCCTCTCCTGTCTCCTCCAAAATGGTGGCAAAAACTGGCAGCAGCAGAAGCAGTTCTTGGGTCCTGCCAGCAAACAAATTCCTCTGCACAGACAGGTGGTGGGGCTGTTTAATAAATACAGGATTTGATGGAGGGAGCCAGTAAAGGAGGGGGGAGTCAAAGTCCATCATAGACTGTAAACAGCAGAGTTGAGCAGCCATAATATGGCTACTGCTCTTCAGGGGAGGCAAAATCCCAGGCTCTACTCATAACTCCTTGTTAATGACTAACAAATTCAACTGAAATGCTGTAGCCTATCTAAACACTATTGTTGCTGTGGAATTACTGACCACAGATGGCTCACTATGTTGTGCTCAAGAGTAAGCAGATCAAATAGTGAAGTTCAATGATTCTGGTGGAGTGGCTCAAAAGCTAAAATTTGTATTTGATTTCCTCTAAACTCAGACAACACAATATACCAGTGGTTCCATCCCAAGGTTTTATGTTTGACATACCCCCCACACTATCAAAACTGTGGATAGTGTTACAAGACGTTTTTCATACAATGTATTATGTTGCATTATAGGCTACTTCCAGACAGTGGAATAAGCTGGACATTAGCCAACAGCCTACTTTTAGCTAACAATTTCACTTACTATGATTATCTATTACTTATTGCTAACAATTTGAACTATCTATGCATTCTTTTTACTGTAGTTGTTAACCATTTATACTTTAGCTAATTATCTTAACTGTTTATCAGATTTCAGCAGTTTCTTACTGTACTTTAAGCTGAGAAAGAAATATTTTTACTGTGTACTTTAAGCTAACAATTGTTTATCCATCACTTTTAGCTAATGCTAAATATTTTTGATATTACTTTTATTACAACTTTTCTGCTTACTTGTTAACTAGGTTCACACACTCTTCGATGGCAACATGTGGTGTGCAGGTGTTACTCAGATATGTGGGAGCATATGGTGCAGTCAGCTTATTGTTTATGGGTTAGACCAAATCTAAGTCACACTGAGCAGTAATATTATTAAAAATATATTCTACTCTCCCAAAATCTACCATTAAAAACCACAAAATATAACACATAGGCTGTTACAAACCTTTGATGATGTTCAATGTTAAGTTTTCAACAATACAGTAATTGTGCTTTTATTAGGTTTATTAAATACACCTGTACAATATAATCAAATACAATTCAACAGCCCTGCAAAAAATAAATCTTATTTTATAAAGTTTAGGGTGGCAGTAGCTTAGTCCATAGGGAGTATGGGTTGACCAAAGTACGGCGTGTGGATTGGTAGCTGGAGAGATGCCAGTTCCCCTCCTGGGCACTGCCAAAAGGCACCCCCCAAATGGTCCAGTACTGGCAGTCCACTTATAAAGTCCATTTGTGCATGAATAGGTCCTGAGCATGTGTGTGTGTATTTCAGGCCTGTGTGTAGTGATTCTAACAAAACAGAGAGTAAATTGCAATTTCACCATTGGGGATCAATAAACAGTATAAATTATTATTATGAATTATTAGTTTCACATAACAGATAGAGGCCAGAATAGCAAAACAACTTTTTTTCCCCACACTTGCTCACTTTAAGAATCAGTTGGCGTTGTTTCCTATCTATTGACACATCAGTTGCAAACTCACACTTTGTGATCTAAATGCCATTTTGTGCAACTACTTTCATGAGCCAAGTGAACCCATGGTGAACTTAAACTGGATGAGTTGGCGTACCTGAATGTCAGAGTTTCTTCAAGATACTGTCATAAATCATAGGAAAAAAACTGAAAGGACAACACAAAATAAAAGACTTCATCAAGTCATAAAGGACATGTGCTTATAATGCTGTTGCATTAGGTTTATCTTCATGGATTTCTTGCCACCATGACAAACACTTGCTATTGTTTCATCCACATACAGAGACTTGCCTTTTCACCACAATCAACACAGTGTGTTAGTATGTGTGTTAATAGAAGGGGCTAAACTGACAGCCAGTAATAATACATGACAGACTAATTCACTTGGATGAATTCCACAACAACATGCAATGGGCAGACTGCACCATAACAGTAATAACTAATTTGACTCCTATTAACAATGTAGATTAATTTGTGGTCATGGGACGACTTGTTATATACATGATTTATGTCATGCGTTTGGACCAATCCGTGTAAACTGGACAGTATCGCGTCACCAGTTGTCTCGTTCAAAACTCTGGGCCATTCAGGGCAGCGGTAGCTGAGGTGGAGAGGCAACACATCCGCCACTGCCTTCCAAGTTTTTTTTGTGTCATGCAGCAGAAGGCTGGGGATTTCCGATGAGCAGCACGCCACTGTTGCCACCCAGGGACAGAATTGTTGGCCATGTATGTCAGCGGGCCACCACATCACAGCCTCCCTCCCGCCAAAGTCTTTGTGATCTTCCCAAGCTTGCATGTGCTCCTGCACGCGCTTATTCCCCCACCCCCTTTAACCACATAGATGAGAGGAGAGGAGAGGAGAAAAGGGAAGAGGGGTGATCATTTCATAGGGGGTATCCCACATCCTGCAATTATATCTTCTTGCTTGTCTGAGGAACCTCAGAAAAATATAATAATGAAGATACTGCTACTTTGACACTGGGCACATTTATTTTCATGTGGAGAAAGGACTGATAAACAGTTCAGTCTAGAGCAATGTGCACACTTCCTTTACTCTAGACTGTATGTCAAAAGCCACTTCCTAGACTTGAGTTATTCATTTAGGATGACAACTCTGGTAGACCACTGCAACCGCATCCAATCTGCATCCAATATCCTTTCTACTCCATCTACTCATCCCAAATCTCTCCTCTCTCTCTCTCTCTCTCTCTCTCTCTTCCTTAGTACTTGAATTAGTCTGTACACACTGCATGAGCGACACAAATCATTGACAGTTTTAAAGGATGGTAGTTGTGCGGTGATCTCCGATTAAACCGCCTGTGGACAGTGAATGTGCCTCATGGAAAAAACCCTGTGGAGGCAGAAGGGTTCAGTCCCTGCTCTATACACCACATCACTGATGGAACTGATTAAGTATATTGGAGTGTAATTCCACCCCCCTCGGTCTGGCTCTTAAAATAGAGAAATAGAGAGAGGAGGGCGTCTGGACCAGAGCAGAAACTTGTTATTAGGCTGATGTCGACCCATGACCGCACCAGCAGGACTGCCATGTGGGGGAGAGGGGCATGGCATCACTCACTCAGAAGCCCTCCTCCCCTGCTAAAACTCTCTTTTTCCTCTTGTACCGCCAATCTTTGGCTTTTTGTGTGCATTTTTGATTTCAATGACATTCCTTACATTTTAATGTAAACACAAACATGCACACATGTGCTCGCAGTGTACCCAGAACAACAGAAGACGGGCTTTGAGTCATGTTTTGGTTTGTTCAGTATCTTTAAACATCTATTTCACAGTGCTGATTTAGATGAAACATGTGTTTTGAGTGCTCTAACTGTGAGTGAATGGCAGCTCTGTAACTAGTGTGATATTTATCATGTTAATAACCCAAATGGGCCTGACACAGTGTAACCGCTCTGGTCATTGTGTTCAGTAGAGGCTGGTGGGAAATGAGGCATGGACAGCTGAAAGATTTCAAAGGAAGCAGAGGTTACGTTTCTCTAACCACCTGAAAGTTACAGCTTTCAGTCCTGTAATTTAGGCTGCTGCTAAAATACAAGGAGATTGCTACAATAACAGCAGAAATTGTCATAAAAACTGGCACTCCGGTGTTTTTAGAATCGGGCTAACAGAGAGACAGGAAGCTTTTGAACACAAAGCATTGATTTGTCCCGCTGAAGTTAAGCAGACAAGACTAAAACACTGGCCTCAACCACATTTGAGACATTAAAACTCTTGTTACACAGACAATAAAACAGGATTATTGAACTGTGAAAATGTGAAAATGTGTTGAAAACATACCAAAAAGCTCATCAGACCAACAGATGTAGACTTAACAGAAGTAACCTATGGGTCAAAATTGAGTTTGGTTGCTACCTGAAACATCACAAAAGTGGTTTGGATCTGTCTTTGAGGTCCACAAAGAACAGTAAATGTGGAATGTGGATATTTTGTAGTTTTTTTTATTCCTCAATGACAGTAAACTTAATTTCTTTGAGAACAGCTCCACCGAAACATGGTGGCAGCCTTGTGCATTACAGTACAGGAGAAGATAACTGTAAAGACGCTGTCAACATAAGACAAAGAGACTTAAACAGCCACTGTATCATCTGATTTGGGAGTCCTGTGATAATCTCTAGGCCTTGCAGTTACAAAGTGTCCTGCCTGTTTATTATTGTGCGTCAGAAGTTCAAGACCAGCCACGGTTAATTGCTGCAGCCTTATCACATGCTCCAACCACAAACTAGTGACTGCCTATGACCTAGTTCAAACTGCTAATTGGTAGTCTTTCAATTTGGCATAAAAAAATAACTTTGTGTTGCTCCATGCAAGCAGTCATTGAAAGCGGTCATCTGATTGCAGGGCTGAGTTCAGTAGACGCGCACACAGATACGGGGGATGTGTGAGTGGAAAATTAATCATATCAACTGAAACTTGAACTGATACTATCTGATGTGACTAACCTGTTTTTCTAATGACTAATGAAAAACCATTATTGCTATTTTAGTATTGCTTAATACACGTCTCTTGTGTTGTGTCAAAAATTTCTCTCCAGCAAAATGTTTCCACTTAAACTTCAATTGACAATATTTATGAATTAATTTAACTAAATAAATGTATTTGGACTGAGGTTTCATGTTACTTCTGGCTGCCATCAGACAGTGGAATAATGGGTAAATTTTCAACAACTGGGAA
The DNA here is from genome assembly GCA_026937815.1 of Etheostoma perlongum. Lineage (NCBI taxonomy): Eukaryota > Metazoa > Chordata > Actinopteri > Perciformes > Percidae > Etheostoma > Etheostoma perlongum. The sequence goes on from CM049385.1 coordinate 12,644,358, forward strand.
AAGAGAAATGGAATGCAAATACCTGTTTAAGCCAAGACCTTAAAATAAAAAAGTAAACGCTGTCAAACACAATTTTAGTGAAGTGGGATGAACTCAATCTGACCATGTGCACTTCTGATGGGATGGTTTGATATTGTAGCAATAAGCTGCAATCACAGTGTTTCTGACCTCCATTGCAAGCAGCCAAGTCCCCTGCCAAACACTGCAAGCAGATCCAACTGGGTCCAGAGTTGACCCACAGGCCAACAATAAGACCTACACTATGTGACATATGTTTTTGATAGCTAGCTTTTTGTTGTTGTTGCAAACCACAGTTTGGGCTACTCAAAGTTTTACCCTGGAAGAACTGATCTCCTGCAGCCTCTAAAAGACCCTCACTGAATCCTAAATCCCAGCAATTTAAGACAACTTGTCTAACTTGTGGACTTGGCTCACCACCTTACACCTATCCCCCACCCCAAGGCCCTTTTCTCCCCGCACTGGAGTCTCCAGAGCAACCACCTCCCTGCTGTGTCAGCCCTCCCAAAGGCTGATCCCAAGGAACAGCCGTTAATCTGAGGGGGAATGTTGGAGAACGTCTCCTTTTAATTATCAGCAAACTGAGAGCCGAGTTGGATAATGGATTCCAAATGGTAAACTGGGGAAGGAGCGGGTTGCAGGGTTGGAGGAGGTGGCTGCGGAGAGAGCATGAGATCAAGAGGAGGAACAAAGATATGATTCCTTCTCATGTACTGACCTTTGGCTGCCCCCATGCTTGTGTGCTTTGCCACAGATTGAGACCAGATTGACTGCGTTAGACCGGGAGATGACTAAGTGACAAAATAATCTCATTTACAGAATCACACACAGCCCAGTGGGGCTACAGTATCTTTCCCCAGGGACATCTATCTGGGCTGAAGATATCTTATATGCTCCAGAGATCTTTTACTCAAGCTGATATTGCTGTTAGAACGACACCTCTCTACTCAGAAACTTCATTTACGGTTATTTAAAATGGGGAGCTGGAGCTGGAGCTAGCAACTCTCTCCATCCTTTATCAACACAACTTTCCCTCAGGACCAGAAGCCCATCAGCATTTATCTTCACAGAAAAGTTGAATGAGTTAGAACCATAATCTTTTATGTGCTGTCCTCCTCTCTATTCCCAGGGCACACTGGGGGCTCAGCAAGGACAGGGAGATCTTACAGCACGAAGGCTTAACAGCAAAGCAAAAATAAAACAATCACACAAAAACAAAACACAAGCTAACCATTATGGCTCCAAACACATCACATATACATTCACACACAGAGACTACAGGACCACCTCTGAGAGCTGACCTGGACATGCCCCCTGCCGCTCAGTGCTGGCGTGTGTCCAGAACAAACTGGGCCTCTCCGTAGGGAACAGTGGAGGCCTGAGGCCGTGCTGCTTAGCAGGCGCCGAGGGGGCGGCAGGATGCCATTGGTCAGTCGCTGCCTGAGCTTCTGGGAATGGTGTCACACTCACCGGAACCCCCATCCTCACACCAGCCAGCTCCTAGGTTCAGGGCCGTGCAGAGGTCGAGAAAGAACAGCACTCCTACGACCAAGCAGCTGGATTCGCTGTCGTGGATGAGCTCACTTTGGCCACCATCCAAACAAGAGGAGAGCTAGGCCCATGAGCCAGGCCCCTGACGTTTGGGCTGTCTCAATGAAGTCACACTCTGAGTATAGATCAACACAGAAAAACACACTGCACACAAGGCCACAAACAAAGTCTTGAGACTCTCTGAGGTTCAACCAAGGCCAAAGTGATGACAGGAAGACAAGTTACTTCTTAAGGAAGGATGGATTGGTAACAGAAAAAAAGGACGGAAACAGATTTGATTAGAAACTACAATGAGGGCACAGAGGCATGCAAGAAAAAAACAGCATGTTTGCAAGGCTAAATTCTGTCTTATCATACCCATAAGCAGGCTACTGTTAACATATATAAACAAATCTTATCTTACAGAAAGACCATAACAACTCCAAGTGATGCTAAGTAAGCAGATGCCGCACAAATGAAGATATTTCCCAGAAAAGAATTCTCAGCAGGCCTCTTGATGTCAGTTTAACCCCACAGACCAGCTGGACGGCAACCTCTTTACCTGCTCCCTTATGCAATCATGACGCAAGAGCATCTGTCCCTCACTGTTAATTGCCAGAGAGACATTGTATACACACATATTACAAATATTGTCAATGTGAAATGAATGATGCATGTGGAATCTGGGATGTGTTGGAGGTGACAATGGCTGACAGACTCCTGCAGGACAACAGCAATAAGGACGGAAGGCTTATTGGACGTAATGCGCTCCAACAAGGCCAGTCCTTAGAAAACACAAGCATAAAAAACTGTGTATCAGGTCTGAACATTGTCTACATTTTCAGGCTTGGACAATCCAGTTTGGTACACTTCTTACAGACAAGTGACCTTCTAAACCAATAGGGAATAAGAAGAAATAGCAAAGCTCAACAGCTGAATACTTCTATTCAATTAGCCAAATTATTTATAAAAATCTATGTGTGCTGCTGATATAAAAACACACTGCCTATTACCTGTGGTCTGTAAAAGGACTTAGGCTTAGCAATTAACCCACATTCTAAAACTTGCCCAGCTGCTTCCATTTGCAAATGACTATAATTCCAAACAACATGGCAATTTGCTAGGCAGAGAGCGCATGCCTGGTGTGCTGCTGATTATGGCTTTTTGGAAACTCATAAAGACTGTGGTTTCCTGGAGGGAGACCGCATCAGCTGTCATATTCATAATTATAGCATTTCTGCTATTTCTATCAATCATGTAATTATCGTATCTCTGCTATTTCTATCAGTCATATAATTATCATATTCAGTCATATCTACTAGAAACTGTTTCTGCAATATCCTAAAGTTTTCTTTAAAGTCCAAATTCCATGACAAGCATATGTGTATGTTGATTTACTTTCAACTCATTTTCAGCACAAGCTTTGCTTTGAGTGCTTGAGTTGATATGTGAAGGGCTAAGCCACTACAGACTTATGACCATTTGTTTGTGGAGAAAAACAAGTCTGAGCACAAGAAGTGTCCGCTGCGGTCTTTATATTAACATTTCATACAGGTATGACGCAGCCTCCACTTAACACACACAGCGACTTTTCTGTCTAGAGTTCCATTGTCCAATTGCAAAGTTGATATAGAAAAATAAAACCTATCACTTAAAAGCATAAGTCAACTTTAAAAGCACTTCATAATGATTTGTTTAAACTTAGTTTAGAGGGCTGTAAGAAGTCCTGAGCTCAAAGCCAATCTCGTTGTAACAGCTGGTCCACAGTACCCCCACTTCGTACATTAAGGGCAATTAAGGCCTGAGCTCCACTAATGAACCGGGCTAACAAGCTGGAGGAGGGTTGTTGCTCCCACACCAGGTGTTGAGGCCATACACAGGAAGTCCCAGCAGGAGTAACACATGGGAATAATAAACTTTCTCAGCAGACAACAGCTCCATCTCAGGGCTACATCACTCCGAAAATACGATAAAAGCTTCAGTGTATAGAACTGAAGCTTAATACAAGCCAAGTTTAACCATAAATAGGTGTAATTAAGAAGTACCTCTTAACTGTTATCAGGAACAACTTAAATATGATTGTTTAAAGTCAGTTCCCAACTGCAAAAATCCCAAATTTCTGCCAACGACCCCCAGATTAAACAGTTGCTGCACCAGACATTATGTACAGTGAATCATCACATATTTTATTGCAATCAAGTTAGAAAACTGCATGTGCCATGATAGTAGATTGCACTGTATGCATATAATCTAAATACAGCAGTGCTGCCATCTCACAGAAGTACATTTGTTTTAAAAACAGTGAATATTTCAGATTTTCTTCCTGTTTTTGCCCAGTATGTAGCATACACTCGCTTCCTTTAACCCAGAAAACTATTTGATGGAGAGAAAACGATTGGATAAACAAAAGGTTATCTAGAGGGCAACTAGTGTAATATTTGTCTCTGTGTCCACAACAGTTGATACATTGATTGTGAAAGGGGAAGTAAATATAATTGTATTTGCTTCTGTGATGTTGATAACAATCAGTAGATCATGAGGGAAATTAGAAACACAGTTTTTCTCTGGGCAATAACAGTAACAAGTCTTCTAACAGAGCCTAACTTTATTTACCTGGCAACTGCACAATCACCCACATTGACCTCTGGCAAACAAAACAATTATGAACCATTAACAAAATCATGAGCTCTGAAAGGTCTATAATCTGGTGTTTATTTGGGAAATGCTGCAATGATCTGAGAGTAATAATGTACCCAGCTAACAATATGAGGGATGCACTATTAGCACTTTTTGTCATACCAAGTACTTATTTTAAAGTGCCCATATTATGCTCATTTTCAGGTTCATAATTGTATTTTGAGGTTGTATCAGAATAAGTTTACGTGGTTTAATTTTTCAAAAAAACACCATATTTTTGTTGCACTGCACATTGCTGCAGATCCTGTTTTCACCCTGTGTGTTTAGGTCTCTGTTTTAGCTACAGAGTGAGACATCTGACTTGTTTTAGCTACAGAGTAAGACAACTCACTTCTATACCATCTTTGTTGGGAGTCACACATGCGCAGTAGCTAGGCAAGATCACATCAGCTAGATAACTCTTTCTCCAACTTTGGTCAGTACAAGGCAGGATTAGCTGGGAGACTTCTTCTAAATGAGGGCGTACATGTGTAACACCTGCAGAACAGGGACATGGAAGTAGTTCTTTTGTCCAAGTTTGTATGCTTGTGGAAGCACCAGAGACACAAAATAACACCCAAAATCCCAGAAAGTGTTTTTTTCATAATATTGGCACTTTAATCTTATAATAACCAGAACAGTGGAAAGTGCAAAGAAGTCTTTCCTTATATCACACCAACTTAAGTCAATGAGAGAGCTGCCCCCTCCCTTCCCCACTACTCTAAAAGGCCACCATTGTATTTGAGGAATTGCCATGGCTACTGCCAGCAAACTGTAAGCCTTTTAAAATTATTAGCATTCCACTCTACCCCGAGCACTGTAGCAAAGCTGCTCACTTTACCATCAATCCGTCCTGAGAGAAACACATCATTTCTTTCATTATAAACTCCAGGAATTTCCATCTGGCTGGGAATTAATTAAAGTCGAATTATGGGCCGCAGCAATATTGGGACCAGCCAGACAAATGTAACAACACCCATGGAGGGTAAGAGTGAATGTGGCCTTGTTAATGAGCATGGTCCCCTGTCAGAGGCACAGTTATTAAGAGAAATAACAATGTGACCATTGATACAATATATCATTTTTTTGTTAATTATTTAATACCGTCTTAGTATCTTCTTTATTCAAAATATATGTTTCTCAGAAGAGCTCATCGTGTTCAATGTTTGTATGTATATATATATATATATATATATATATATATATATATATATATATATATATATATATGGTATGGTACATCCCAGGCGTTTTCCCCCCAATTCGGTGGTGCAATTACATACAAAGTCATTGCACAGACACAAAGATACAAATCCACTGTGGGAGTATTGGTAACAGCTAAAACAAAGCAAAGTTCAATTCAATTCAAGTGTGGCTTTAAATTGAAATTACCTTAAAGTTAGCATCACTTTTCCTGATTCTGTTCATACAAGTACATCATGTTAAGATTTAATTTTATTGATCAGACACAAACATAAATGAGCAGTATTTTTATACTGGCATGCTTTTGTGTTATGGTGCAGATTTTTCATACTGATAGTAATCCAATTGTGTGATACATTTTAAAACAGGTGATTAACATTTTTAAGTAAAAGCACAAGTTAGTTGGCAGCACACACAATTACAAGAGCTGCAGTAAGCCAAAAAAATGGGATTTACATAGCAACAATGTTCAACCCAGTTTTATGAGAGTCCAAATACACATCAGTTTCTATGGGATAAACCTAGTTACATTAATCATATTACAGAAAAATGTAATGCAATATAGTAATTACTAGTTGGGGAGTTTCTGCAATGTAGGATCAACAATCAGTGACCACCTAATTCAAAAATAATGCAACATTTGTATCTTTGTTTGTGTGAGAAAGGGAAACTTGCTGAGACAATGTGGCCACTATCAGACTCTAATGAGAACGCCTGGACCAATATGACACAACAAGCTCTGTTTCACAAGCAACAAGGAAGGCTCCACTATCAGGCATGGGACTCCTGCAGTCACTGGCACCTCCACCGATGCAGAAAAAGTAGGTCTGCATGGGACCCAAGGGGAAGTAGGGCCCCAGTGACATTCCACAGTTTGTGCCAAAAAAGCTAAATGGCAACCATTTCCCTGGAGTCTACGCAAACTACAGTTTTGGTTTCACCCATTAGTGTTGTTCCAGGTACAGGTTACAAGTAAACAACTCTATTGAAACCATTTCCAAAGTCTCACTAGACTGTGACCTGAATGGGACATGTGAGAAAGGTGTCATGCACAGAAAGCTACAATGAAAGCTTTATATACAGGTGTACTTTGGGTTTGGAAGTTGTAATAACAAAACAGAAGAAAAAAATCCAGCACACTTACTATTTTAACTTACTTACTTACTAATAATAAATTTGGACCATCAGGCAAGGATCAAAGGGCCGAAACATCATTAACAAAGTGAGTACAAGTGTACAAGTGTGTCAACAGTGTGCTGTTTTTTTTTTAGTTGCACATTTTCTGGTGTGCAAGAATTTTGTAGTAATATTAGCAAAACGGGGGAAAAGACTGATGTGATGGTTCTGTCCATCGTAAATTCTTACAGGATGTTGTCCACCTATAGCTGGTGCTCACAGCCACAGGTGATCAGGGAACCTGGACAGGGCTCTGCTGAAAGACAGTGGTCAGAGTTAAGTTCAACATGGTGATAAAACATAAAATGTTTGCCGTTTGTATCTGCCCTCAGAAATCCTGGTTACCTTGGTAACCACCTGTGGCCTGGGGACTCCCAACCAATCACAAAGCTGATTCCTGTGGGTCCGTACTGTGGCAAGGTCACTCTCCCTGAAACACACACCCAGCATGACAACGTGTCACATACATACCAAAAGCATTTTACACCAAATAATATTTAATAACTGCATCCATTGTGACCACTAACCAATTAGTATCACTTAGCAGGGTCATGACATCATCCAACATTTCTGGATTTATGACATCATCGTAGGTCAGTAGCATCTCGTACATCTGGCTGGCTGTTGTCTTTCTGATCTACAGTTGTAAGAAAGGAACAGTACGTGATTGTCCTGTTGTAGCTGTTGTTACACAAAGCAAAGTAAACAATCAAGACTAAGAGTCTACAGCCATGCTGGAGCCTAGTGACCAAAAATGCTAACTTCAGCATGCTTACATGCTCACAATGATAATGCTAGCATGCTGATATTATGATATTTACCATGTTTACCATCTCAGTAAAGCATGTTAACATGCTAACATTTGCTAATTAGCACTAGACACAAAGTACAGCTGATGGATAAGGCTGATGGGAATGTCATTATTTTGGTCATACCAAAGTAACAAAGTACGAATTAAAGTACTGACCTGGTGATGGTGCTAAATAAAATGGGAGGGCATCACTAAAATTAAATGACTAACTTAAGTTACAATTCATACTGATGGGGGACATCATCGTCCAAACCAAATTTCATTTCAATCCATTGTCGAGCCATTTCACTCAAAACCACAATTTATCAATGTCAACTTCAAAGTGGCGCTAGATAAAAAAGTCAGGGAATCACCAAAGTCATTAGGACCATGAATGTCAGTGCAATTGATCCGATGGTTGTTGACATCTCTCAGTCAGGACCAAAGCGGTGGACAAACCAACCAAATATCTGACATTGCCACACCTAGAGCTAAACTGCAAGCGTGGCTAAAAACAACGATGCAGTACTATACTGTTACTAGCAATTTTAGCAGGATAAAGACAAATTTGACTTGCATTTGGAGAGAGTGAATTCTTTACCATGAACCAGAGTGGATGTATTTTTTTAAATGCCGAAAGAGCTTGTCAGTGGTTTCATACATCTATTAAGACTGGATGAGTATTCCTGTCTAACTTACCACAGGGTAGGAATGGCAAAGTAGCATCAGCAGCTGGGACAAAACTTTCTTCCTCACTTCACCCTGGAACTGGATCAACCCACAGAAGCTGCAAAACACCAAACAGCACAGTCAACATGGATGATGTTTTCTACATCAGTCCAGTATATAATGTGTTAATGAGATGGAGACTTACACAGTTACACAGGCGCGTAGCTTGGAGATATCTTAGTCTTCTTGCATTCTTTGCAAAGGGCCAACAGGTCCACACAGAACGGATGGCTAAGAAAAATAAAAACAGAAATGCTTTAGCTCTCACACATATCATTGACTTTCCTTTTCTATTTTTATTAACAAAGCTGTCGCAACACTCACTTTTCTTGTGTGGTAAAGATTTCAAAGCAGCTGTTAGCAAGAATCTGATCGAGCATCTTAAGAAAAGGAATAGACACCCTATAAATAGGAAAAGAAAAAAAGAATGTTTAAGAATGAATCCTTTAATGTACTGATAAAACTAACAATATATAGAGAAAATTAATTGGAAGATCACTCTACACCTATACTTTTAATGGTCCAATATGCAATATATTTACTGTAATAAATCCAAAAATGACCCCAATGCGTCATCAGATATTAAGGAAACATGCAAAGATGAAATACTATCGTTTCTGACAACAATGCTAATGCCAGTATTTTCACCTTTTGTAATTACCGTTCCGTGACGGAATTTCTGTTTGTGTTTTGGCCTGTATGTTGTTAACTGCCCAGTTTGACAGCCAGGCCGGGTTGCCAGATAAACCTGTAAAAACGTAATACCAGCGCGCTACAGCTGTAACGTTAGTACAGCCATGAAAGCATGTTTCTGAGTTGCGTGACCAGAGAAGTAACAAACCCGGGTAAATATTGGAGATGTATTTGAAAGATTAAGACAGTTTAGAGCCCCGAAAGGACGCCAAGTTGGCTGATTTCCTCCTGAACAGGTAAGCATTAGCTACAGGTTAATTTATCACGGCTACTAGGGACGGGCATGTTATATCATATCATTCGCATACTCACATTTAATTATATAGATAGTACCTGAGTTGAACATACTCTCAAAAACAATTGAGACTGGTCCTGTATAACGCCACCATGCTAAACCAGCTAACTGCTAATGTTACCAGAGGACCAGGCCAGCGGGCTACGGCTGTTTACAACGTGTAGCGTGTTCAGCGACCCGTAGCCGACAGCGGTGAGTCATTTTAAGCTAAGAGAGGGGGCGGTAAATTGGGAAGAGAGGACCGTGAGTTAGCAGTGTGAATAGCAATTGTTGCCATAATTCTAAGCTTATAAAGTGCGTATTTCAGTCGGGTGGAAGAGGACGGCGAGGTTGTGGAATTTTTAGCGGTTCATATACTGTAATTCTAAGCTGAGGAAGTGTGTCTGTCAGTGGGGTACACAGCTCCGCGTGACCACGGGCTTTTATGACTGTCAATATAGCCAGCATCTAACGTTAGCTACTCCGCTGTGATGTGAAGTAATATATGTGAGACAAGCGTCTAGCAACATTGTTGTGGATGCTGCGGTCTCAGCCTGGCAACCAAAGTGAACTTCGAGTCTGAGGAGGAGGGGGTGGGGGAGACGACTCTCTCCTGTATTTTGAATTTGTACTGCAGTAACTATTTTAAACACTAGCTGTCAGTATTACATATTGCACCTTTAAACACAGAAAAGTAAATACATCAAAATGTTCCATCAGCAGTAGCCTAATAATAAACAATCATATCTAAGGAAAGCAAAACATAAAAGCAGAACAGAAATATTGCAACAATTAACCCTTAGAAGACAAGTTTTCAGAAATTATTTGATTTTAAAAAGGTGAGGCGGACACATCACTCCAGTTTAAAATGGAAAGGGCCTGAAGTAATACATCTAGCAAGGACAATAAAATAAAGGTGTGTGTGTGTGTGTATGTGTGTGTGTACCTGTCATTGCGGAGATTGTCTCTGAAGATACTCAGCAACGCATCTCCAAATTGTGTCAGAGCAGCATTGTTGTCCTGGATCCCTCTCAGATAGTCAAACAACGACTGAGAAGAAAAATGCACCTAAAGGAAAACAGCGGACAGCAGCAATAAATAAATGAAATGATAAATAAATGCCTGATGGGAACGGTGGACTAATACAACAGAGACTCCCACTCCTTTTGAGGTTGGGTGATAGCTACGCCTGTTTATCGATCACCATTGCTGCCTGTAAAGGAGACCTATTATGTAGCATTTTCTGACATATCTATAATGTTACAATGTTGGATGTTCATTTAAACATGTCCAAAGCCTAAAATAATGAATTAAATGTATTAAAAAGAAATCCCTGTGAGCCAAAACATCAGGATTTCCCACTGTTCTGAATTCTCTGGTTTCAACAGTTTTTTTTCTACTCTTGGCTCCGTATAATGTTATACCGAGCTGGTTTTCTGTATATGGTCATATTCTCCAGGCAGGCACTACTGCAGTGGTTACACTACGTTCCCTGCCACATGTATCTACTTGCTAACGTCAGGGAAACCTTGGCTGCAGATTTTGTTAATTTTGACGCTGACGTAGAAAGTGCTGCTATATTCTGTTGCAATCCACTGCTAATTACATGTAGCAACAAGCTAACGCTATAAATAGCTGTAATCTAGACGGCCGATGTTATTAATTTCTCCCCAATTTGGATCATGTTCCTGCTAGAACATGTCCGTTGTGTAAGCCATTATTGGTGATTCTTTTTTACGGTACAAAGTTCTGCTATACACTCTGTTGCAGTCTGTCTTCACGGACTGTACAGAGCAACAGATTCAGAGACTCCGGAGATGCGGAAACATTAACCAATCAGAGCACATTGGGCTTAATTGGGAAGGGGCATCTCAGAGAGAGGGTAAATAGAGGGTGTGAGAGAGTGTTTCGAACATTACAGCACATGTTCTAGTAGAAACACAAAATACAAGTATGAACCTGAAAGTGGTATATAATAGATCTCCTTTAAGGAATAAAATGTGAGAACATTAGTTGTAAAGTACAGAGATTCATTAATTCACTCTTTACATTTTATGATTTCCTGTACAATAACACTGACATGTTAAAAAATATTGTACTCCACAAATAACACTAAAGGAAAACTTGGCCTGAATATAAATAATAAATAACGATAATATATCAAACTGAGTGTATTAACAAAATGACTGTGTGCTTATTAGTGAGTAAGTGTGAACATGAGGGGCCTTGGAAAGAAAAACAGTCCAAAAAAAAATTAAATCAGGCTACAGGAAAGGAAGTGTCAAACCTTGACACTTGAAACATAGCAACACAATCCTGAACTACACAGGGTGGGGGGGGTACGGTACGGTGCCTTGCTCAAGAGGTGAAGTGGCATCTCTCAAGCCACCAATTCACACTCCGTACTTTTTGGTCCATATGGGGACTTGAACCAGTGACCCTCCTGTTCCCAACCCAACTCCCTACAGACTGAGCTACTACAGCTATACAAAATGTATGTTTGTTTTTAATGTTTGTGTTTCAATGGTTACATTTTATTTAAACATTTAGAATTCCTATTACCAAAAATTATACATAAATACTTCATACAGAATTAGGTTTTTCTGTCTTGGGACTCAGCCAGTTTCTGCTGTTTGACTTTTGCATGGCCTTATAATCTCTCTACATTGAGGCTGGCCTTCAAGGCAGTTCCTGGAAAGTTATTGGATGCTCAATCTTTCTCTGCCTGTGTGAATATATGCCTGTGGTGTGAGAATGGTAATCTTGGCTCATGTATTGATGCAGTATTGGCTCAGTTTCCTGCATGCAATCCTGTACAAACATATCAGTCCTTCCCATCTCAGAGGATGTATCTGCGGCAAAGAAAGGCTGGAAGAGAAGGAGGATAAAGCAAGACGAGAGCCTCATCGTCTCTAAGGGAATATGTTTACAGACTCCACTGGCAGATGAGTTCACTTCACTGCTGCTATAACATGCTTTAAACCTATTTGTCTTTTATACATCCACAAACAATTAAAGTTAAGAATTACCCAACCATCTCAAATCTTTGTGAGCAGGACCTCTTTCGAATGATTGATTTTAAAAGGTTAGGTCATACTGGAGGAGAACATGAGGCCCCTGCTGAGCCTCCTGAGTGATAGTGTGAAAGGTGTCAGGAGTGGAAAGTCAGACAAGCTTTGAAGCGGTTATATAGCAATGGATTGCAAAGATTCAACTAATGGGAAATTCCTTCTTGCCAGTACCACGAGGGACCCGTCAGATCAATTTGTTCTGGATAAGTCTGGATCAACGCTTCAAGCTCAAGTGGATGCACGGTATTGCCAGCATGGACAGGGAGCAGATAAGTCAGAATAACACAGCATGATATCTATAATTTTAAGAATTAATTCAAGGCCAGGTGTTCTAGAGAGAGTAAGTGACAGTGTAGAGGATTGTGTAGACTACATTAGACACACGGCTCCCCCTGTTGGCCTAAATTGCTCCTAAATAAAACAACCAAGAGCCCACTTTGCCAACTCATTACAGGCAGCAGGATTACAACCATCCAAAAAAAGAACAAAGAGTCAAGCCTTACTGTGTGATGAAAAGTGAACTTCTACAATGAAATGGTCCAATGCTGTATATATTAACATCCCAGTCTGATAATGAGCAAAGTGCAATGATTCACCATTAAATGTCACTATTATGTGTAATTTCCAGGAGTTCTATTTCATACCAGAAGTAAAACATTGAAACAACACCCTTAAAAGGTAATAAAATGCTAAAATCCATTATATTTCTAACTTAACGTCATTCGCAATGTTCTCATACTAGCGTTTTCTTCTTCTTCTTATGTGAACTTCTTGTTTATGGCCTTAAAATGTTAATACAATTATTACACTTCTACTAGATGACTATTTAAAAAGTGAAGTTTTATAAAATACAGATGGGTGACAAATTAAAGGAAAAACAACATTAAGTGCATTAATAAGGTGTGGAGAAACCATGAGCTGCCAAGAGAGCTTCACTGCCCCTTCTCCTAGATCGTATAAGCTGCTGGAGGGATGGGAAACCGGTTCCCTCATTTGGTGTTTTGATGACGGTGGTGGAGAGTGCTGCCTAACAGGTCACCCAATCACCCATAGGTGTTCAATTGGGTTGAGATTGAACATATTATTCATGCTCATCAAAGCATTTAGTGTCTTGCATGTCTGAATTTGTTTTTGTTTTCTTTAAAATGTGTCACCCGTCTGTACATTGAACTGCTCTGATTTGATAATGTTCTACTCCTCCTATCATGGGTGACCTACTGTGGACTCGGTTATCCCTCCCACAGACACAGTGAGGCCCAGCAGGGTGTGGTACTGATACTGAGGCAGTCCAAGCAGCTGGGTGATATACTGGAAAGCTTGGGATGGAGCATTCCAGTTAAGACTGGTTGTGGTCTCACTGAAAGAAAGAGAAACTGGAGTCAAAGATCAATAAATATCACAAGTCCTTGCACATCATAGTTTTCATATTGTATTTGCCAAAACAAACAAAACAGTCTGTTCAAAAAAGCTGGATTACTGCAATTTTTAGAGCTTGTAATGCTGCTGGATGAGCTGCAATATGAGGGACAGGGGGGACTCACACAGGGAAAATGCTCAACAACTCCTCTTGGTGGGGGATGTGAGGTACTGCAGGATCTGTGCTGTGAAGGAGATGCAAGAAGACGCTGCCAGCGTGGGCTCTGTAGTGGTCAATCTTTTCTGCTGACTGCTGGGCCAGGCAGCACATCATACACTTCACTCTGCAGAATAGTAAGAAATTGAGAAAATAATTGTGATTTTTTTACATAAATCAGAAATCAATGCTGTGTGTCACTTCACTAAACCTTTCTAAGGTATCACCAAATTGGCTATTTGAGTTAACTTATTATACCAACTTCTGCACTTTTTTAGCTAGGTGACAAAAAATGATCATGAATTAATTAACCTAACACTATAAATAAGCCCAAAGGCAACAATGGGTGTGAATTCCACCATGATCAACTAGTGTCCTATCAACAGTAAAAAAGTAAATTAAAAACAAGTTATGCAATTATTTTGATCCTGTTACTTTATAATAATTAAAAAACCTGCATGATTCAAGTTGAACAGACTTAGGCTGAGGTATTGTGGCCACACCTTGAGACATTGAAGTGACACCAAAGATGACTCAAGCCAAAGAACAAACATCAAGTCTGAGACTGACTGACATTACAACTTTTTATGTTCACCTGCTGGTGACGTGAAACCCAGGTTGGAGATTCTCTAGATGTATGGTGAGGTTAATAAAAAATACAAATAAAAAAAGCCAAGAGTTGGTGTTACGCAGAGTCTTCCATTTGCTACTCACAGTTCTGGCAAAAGGATCTCCGGAGCAATGCTGGCAACCAGCTTAGTCACATCCATCAGACTAGTCATCGCTGCCTCTCTCACCCTGGGCACATCACAGTGGGTAAAACATTGAAACATTGGGTCATTATGATCTCAACAACCTTAAAATTATTTTCATCTTAAATATTAAAGCAGCAAAATAATCTTTAAGAACAAACATGACAAATGATGCACTCATACAAATAAAACACAAGATGGCACAAGGATGCGGACCATCATTTGAAGCTTATATGTCCTTGTCACTGGTAGATTTGGCAGTGTTATAGTCTAATTAGCTTAATCTCTGCAGGGCACAATTTGTTTATGTGAAATGTGTGTGTGTGTGTGTGTGTGTGTGTGTGTGTGTGTGTGTGTGTGTGTGTGTGTGTGTGTGTGTGTGTGTGTGTGGGCACGAAAAAAAGAGGAAAAACGTGGTACAAAAATAAAAAACCACAAGAGATAAGGAATTGTAAACAAGGGGCAAAAAAACAATTCAAGAGAAAGAATGAAGGAAATAAAAAAAAGTAACGAGAGAACCAGCCCATCCTATGTTGTGAGGACAAGTGACAAGCCTGGTGACATTCCTGGCGAGGCGGTAAGCATGGCCCGGGGATACTACTGAGACAGGCATGTATGTAATGTCTTTGTGTCCCTAGGTAAAGGAACAGAAAAACACCAAAGGCCTCAGGCAAGGGAGCATTACTAATCCCTGAGGCAAGTTTTAAAAAAACGTGTGTATTTGTGAGGTGTAAGTGTTTCTGGGCATATTTACTAATGTGGGTTGATAAGTAAGGTAACTTACCAAGCACCAACGTCCCCTCGGCTGTCTGTCGTGTAGTCATTCATGCTGTTGAGCAGAGCGCCATACACCTCTGCCACATTTTCCAAGCATAGGGCAGAGTCTGGGGAGCCATGGGCACAAACACCAGCCTTCACACACACTCTGATGTAAGACGAAAAAGAAACTCTTATTAAAAAAAGATTCAAAGGGCCGACAGAAGACAATCAGTATCTGATGAACTGTGAAAATAAAAAAAATAAAAGAATTTTGATGAAAGATGGATGGACATGTCATTCAAGTCATGCAGCTTTAGTCAGCCAAATGTTTATTTTAAACATTAGTCGACACAACTAGGGCAAGACAAAGAACAGAGGAGTGACGGAGGGGCCTTCGCAACATAAGTCTGAACCAAATAAATTAAATAAGAATATTGAAAACAACGATAGTAGAGGGAATACTTTTTTTTTAATGCATACTCACTGAGCAATTGCTTTGACTGCATCTCTCCTCGCCTCTGTAAAACTCCCATCCTTCTGGCTGACAGTGCACATCTGCTGGAGGCCTTTAAGGATCTGACACACACACACACACAAACGCACACACAATCTTAACTTTAAATACGAAGGCATTGAGACGTAAAATGGCTACAAAATGTACACATTCGCCAAACACACCTGATTCAATTTGCTATGGATCATAAATCTTGGCAGAGAGCCGAGGGCAAGGGCAGATCCACAGCGAGTGAGCATCTGTGGACTCTTCAGCCCTTCAATGTACTGAGATACCAGGACATCTAAACACAAACACACATATGCTATGTAGAGATTACTTTCAAATTCAGACATACAGTAGAACTAGTGGAAGTACGTATTTTACTCACCCTGCATTGCTGAGTCTGCCTGGCCTGGCTCCTCCTGGTAGTACTCCTCACACAAGGCAGACAAGGCCGCTACCACGGCAACCTGCAGACAAGGAAGGATAAAGATCAATGAATAGTTAACAAGCAAAGGGTCTTTCTGGATGAAAAGCAGTGCTTTATAAACAGTGCAGTCTTCCAATTCCACAGTTTTGAGAAGTACCAAATTAACATCTTATCTGCTAATTCCAATTTCCTATGGGCATCCACTTTGTTAAACTACTTCAGAAATATCTGTATTTATTTGTGGATGCGTAACAATTCACTAGTAGTTAATTGTCAGGTAAAATTTAAAATTAGCATTCTCTTTGTCTGTTATGTTACTTCCATTTTATAAAGAAAAGCTTACCATAATGCAATCCTTCACACCGCTCGAAACAAGATGCAGATTCTTTATGGTGTCGTCAATAAGCGACTGCCAGCCAGCTGAAACAGTGTCACAACATTAGAGACTTGAATGAAATACAAACATTTAAAAGCATAACAGCAACTGTTTGAAAAAAATGTAACTTACTGATTACATTTTCGTTCTTGAATGGCATTTTGGACAAGGACAGCTTTTCAATAAGACCGCACACTGTAGACAAGATAAAAGTGATCATATCTACCGTATTATGAGAAAATAGCATTGCCCTTTATGTCTTCCATCATGTTCATTAAAACTATTGAATTGCATTGTAAAAGCCAATTTTTTATTTGCAGTCACACTTACTAGCTGGTCTCATTAGCTCTCCACCAAAACCCCTACAAACAAAAGCATTAATTGTGATATGAAACCAAAAGAATATTAAGTTATGTTTTACCATACTGCTAATGACAAATCACAATTCCACCTACCTGTATTGTTTTCTGTCATGTAGCTGAAAGTAAGGCAACAAATGAACATTAGCAACAGAGGACACTTTGACTACAGTCATTCAACTTGTAACAACATTTGGTTACACTTACCGTTTGGTGAATGTTTTTTAATGCGTCCACACATTCTGAGGAAATTACGTCCACCACAGTCCTGCAGACAAATAAAGGAAGGAAACATGAGACCCATGCATGTTTAAAGCAACAATTCATAGAATGGAATTATTAAAAAAAAAAAAAAGTAGAATTTCACATCATCCCCAATGCTAAGGAAAAGCTCATATTAACACTGTCTAGGTAGAAGTTTTAGGACATCTTTCCGTAGCTCAATGTTTCATTGACTGGGTATAGTCTACCTGTTAGTCTGATCGCCCAGTTTGTAGAGAGCGTGTGTGATCTCTGCACATGCCATGATGGCTCCATGGCGACCGTGGAGGTCAATACCCACTGCCATGGGCAAAATCTGTGGCAAAACTGAAACCAACAAGAAAAAGGCATGTTATACCTATTTATGACCAATAATTGTAGGTTTCAATCAATTTCTAAATGGCATTTCTCATTAGCAATTTGCTTTCTCCGCTGCCTGTGGAACAGGTGAGGTGACATTGTTTACCCGTTGTTGCCATATAATTAGGTGCTTTAGGCGTCAGATTGTGGAGTGCTTTAGTAGAGAGCTCCCGGATCACACTGCAAAACACAAAGAATATAGTTTGTGCTTATTGTATTACCTTCATATTTGGTGACATTTAGGAAGACAGGGAAATACAAGTACTTACCTATCCCAGTGGTTGATCTTCATAGCTATCAAATGATCAATCATGGCCTTGGTGTACTCTGGAAAACTAGCTATATAGACACTTTAAGAACAAAAACCAAGGCTTTAAATACACAGCTGACAATATTGACAGAAAATAAATAACAGCTTCAGACATGACTATGTATAAGCATTCAAAAGTGGGGAGGAAATCTATTTCAGACACTTTTCATCATTCTACATCCACGTCTTTATTCAGTTTTCCTTGTTCGGTGCAGTTCTATAGTCAGGCATACCCTGAGGTTTGCATATTTCTCATTTTTTCCTGCTTGAATGTTTGCTCTGCTAGTAGTGACACAGTTCTGTCAAAAGTGACAGTTACTGAAAGGGCATTGGAACCTTTTTATGTTGGTTTTATTTATTATTTCCTTATATGCCAGGTGTGTATGTACAAAAGGTGGCACGCAAATGTTCATAAATTTAATTGGAACTGCAGTTGTAAGCAACATCTATGTCCTGGGAGGTATTTAGATGCTTAACGCTGCATCTTATGGGTGTAATTATCAACACCAGATTTTGATAGCTATGCATTAGAGCCACATTTTCTTAGTTAAACTAAACGGTTTGTAAAATCTACTTGTATTTGTTAAAAAAGCTGCTCATTATTGGGTACTTTACTAACCACAACTGCACACAACTCTCCTTTGACCTAAGTGCATTTTTCTCATTGATGGGACAGGTGGAGAGGGAGGAAATCTTTTGTTCAACCACGAAGTAGGACTGGTTTGTCACTTCCTTTGCCAATATGAAGGCTGGGACACTACCTGTTGCCATCCCACTTTATGTACGGGATGTTATACCAAGTTTAACTAGTGATAGTGAACATATGGGTGTAAAGGGAAAGCCCTTAAAAACTGCCAATGTGTTGATTACACTTGTTTCTTACCTGATGTTCAGATAGCAGTTGTTAATATTTCCAACAGCATAGTAGTCTGCTGCAGTCACAATGTCAATACCGTGAGGAAATGTCCCCTGTTGAAACAAAACGCAGCTAAGATATGTTAGTGCGTTATGAGAGAATGGTCCATGTTGTTTAACACAGAGCAGATGAATCAGAGATTGGAAATAAGTGATTTGTTCCAAATTCCAGTAATGACCTAAGATTTTAAGAAAGATTTATGGCTCAAGGACTATTGGCAAATCAAATGTTTGCTGGTGCCCTGTAGCTGTTCTGGAAGGCTTATTCTTTTCTTTGAAGACATACCCTAACAAGGCAAGTCCCTGAATAATTGGCAGGAAATAAACACCAAATCACAGTAATTTGGTTACTCATGATGCACAAGTAGTCAATACTGCGGTTACAAACCTGTCTACCGACATTCTCCTGGAAGGCAGCCTAGGACAAAATGAGACATAAAAATTAACTTCTGTCATGTAACTGAAAATCTTTAGAGAAGAAAATGTTGGATGTTGACCAGAGAACTTACAGAGGCAGCTCTGCGGCAGATGACATTTCGGTCGAACACAGCTGTGATCAGCAAAGCACTGCAGAGAGAAGTGGGGATTGGAGAGTATAAATTATCTAGACATACCTAAAACTGTCCACAGAATACAATGATGAGGGAATTCAGTTGGGCGTTTTCACGAGAATGCTTAAAAATGGAAAATGAATGGGTAGACAAGTTACAAAATGTGCTCCTTTGTGCTATGTTTGTTTGTTAACTGTTTCAATATTTAGTTGTTCTTCTCATTCTGTAATTTACACTTTAGTCCATTTTTCATGCTCAAAAAATAAATAATTGGAACATATTTACGCACATTTTTAGAAACATTTCTTTTACTGTAGTCTTGATCAACAAATCCTCTGTCTGCTGGATATCCCTCACCTTGCAAAACAGAACAAACTTCGAGCTAGCAAGCAACCTGCTGAACATGGCAAGTTTTGAAGAAAATGTTTTGACCGACTGTGGCAGGATTGCTGTGGGCAAAGTAACATTAGACAAGGCGATACTGGTGACACGGGTAAGAGCAAATTACAATTACCATGTATCCGGCAAATTTATATAGCCTGTGTTACTGTGTTGTGTATTGTGTAAAACGGTTTACTTTATTTTATATTTTATGTGTTGTTTTCTTTTCTCAGGGTGCAAATGTTCCACCAAAACAAGTTCATTCCTGAGACCATTTTGAAGAGCCAGATTCGCTGAGGGAGTTTAGCATCACCCATCAGACGATTGTGATTGGTTTTAAGGAAAATGCAAACAACCCAGCGCATTTCTTTTTCCTATCCTGCAACCTATTTATGCATTACACTAACTGACACTAACCGCTATTGGCCTTGTTTGCTCTCGTCCCATGTATCCTGCCTCCTAACAGCAAGAGTCAGGCCTGGAGCTTTACTAACTGCCCCAGCCCTGAGAGCTTGGAAACAAAAACCCTCCTGAATAGACTCTGGATAACACCCTAAAGGATATTTTTCCCCTTTTACATTAATAAAAACACAGTGTAACTGTGTAATTAGAGATACATCTGTGTGTGTATATGTGTGTGCCCCTAAGTCACTTAGTCGCACATTCACAAAAAGTTAGTTTTCTGTAAATGTCATCAAGCAGTGATGCAAAGAGCAGGAACCAGCTTGTCTGAGCATTGCTGCCAAACGGCGACCGAAACCTACAGCAACAGGCGAAACCTGGCAATCCTGTAGGCTAGGGAAAGGGAGGGTGTTGTCATGACTGCTGATGATAATGGAAGTCGCAGGGGTTCAAACTGACACTGCAGAGCTGGTCTGCACAGTCAGAGGCCACAGGTTCATACATGCACACCGAGAGAAAAGAGATCAGGGAGAAGGCAAACCGTTACTATTGACAAAGACTGAACGTCACTGGATGATATTGCACTCTAGTTTCTCTACACTGGTTGTTGATTAGATACAAGTGCAAGTTATAAAATGTTACTAATTGCTGTTCAGGTCGACGAGATCTTGCCATTTTGCATTCTAGTCTATAGACCAAAAAAGACCAGTGAGATAAATCATAAGCCTCTGTCAGACATTCACCCAATTAAGATAATATGATGGCAATTTCACATGTCTGTCCCATGTCTGAATAAGCAACCAGGTCACTTTTGCGCAACAGACTGAATGAATGAATGAAAAAAAAAAACAGTCCCAACTTCCGACTTGCCATCCATTGCTTGTCCACTGTCAGATATTAGAAAACAGGGAGCTTTCTAATAACATTAAATGATGTATCTGATACAAATCTTTTCCTCTCTTTGCCAAATATCATGCACGCATGCGTCTCTTTCCCTTTTTTTAATCACCTATGTCCTAATGGCAAAAAAACATTATTTTAAAGGGTAACTTTAGAAATGAGGAGTTTTCAGGTGCAAGAGAATATAAACAACAATTTAGTTCCTCAACTAGATCTTCCTATGTGGCAAAGAAACAGTTTCATTAAAAGAGAAAACAATCAGGGGTGCACCCAATGATTATTTTCATTGACAAGTAATCTGTTGATAATTTTTCTTGATTAATCAATTAGATGTTTGGTCTATAAAATTGGTCCATAAAATGGTAAAAAAGGTTGATCAAATAAACTACAAAATAATCCCATCTGAGAAGCTGGAATCAGAGAATCCTTACTTAAACCAATAAAATGAATCACTTTTTGATACCATAATCTTAGAATGATATGTTTGTTTAATTAAGACATATTGCAGCCTCAATATTTAGGCAAAAAACGGCTATCTGTTGGTTATATGGTGACATGCAAGATTGGTGTGGCAAAGAAAAACTGGTTTGAGGCAGTAAATAACTGCTAAGAGGCAAACCATGAAGCTTCTATGCAAATTACAATGAGACGCATAATCCAATATGAGCTGCAACCTAAAAAAGAAAAAAAAGTATCTCTCTCTCTCTCTGGTTAGTTTTTTACACAATTAAGGAATATATTTATATGTATGTAAGTATGTACATATCAATGAAATGATATTATTGGCTGGTAGCGGGCTTATCACAAATATATCAATGTTGGTGTAAATTCAAAAAGATGTTTATGGGCTGCAGTGCTACTCATATTTGACCGGAATTTTTCCTTCTTTGTCAGGAAAGAAAAGGGATTATGTTGTTGAGGGCAGCAACAGTGGCATACCAAGGATGTTATGCTGATGTAAATAATGCTGTAAAAATGTACAATACATACACAAGAAGAAATGTTGTGTTTGCATTTTTAACAAACATCAGAAAGAGCTAATTAAAATGGGATCATATCAGAAAACAGCTTTTTTTCTTTAGCTGGCCCTATCTTTCGGATTTTCCTGTGGCAAATTGTATAGTATTATTAAAGACATATAATCATTTGGGCCACTTATCAACAGAAGATTCACTCTTATCTCACTAAACAATGAACTTGACAGATACAAATGTGTTCTTGGTGTGGTTTTGCAGCGACTCATGAAGGTGAAGTTCTTAGGCAAAGGAAGGAAGAGGAAGGTTACCTGGCAATCTGAGTGACAAAAGGCTCGAGCTCTTCAGGTTCATAAGCTCTGGCGAAAGACCAGCACACGTAGCAAGCAGAGTCACGCACATTGGAACCAACACTGCACGCTCCCCTCTTTTCATCGTAGGTCAGGGATTTGACAATGAGAGGCACAACTGCAATGAGACAACAGAAATTGATGAAGTGGAACAAGAAATAATCAAATAATAAGATCAAATATGTTACATACTGTATGTAACATTTGTGCTGAGGAGCGTTCAAAAGTCACTACTTAAGCATCAAACATGATAAAACCAAACTCCTCAGACTAAAACCAGTAGCAACTAGCTGAAATAACTGCTCACTTAACTGCTTATTTTGAATGAAGAAATCGAAGAAATCATTGTTCATGAAAATTTTTATATATCAAATAGTGAGCCTCTAAACTGTGGTAAGTATTTCAGATTGTATTATTGTTATGTTTTACATGCTTTTATTATTTTTTTAAATTTTCAAATTACAGATTTTTTATTATTATATATTAGAATAAGGTGTCTTTTGGGTGTGAAGCACAATGACATGGCTGATTATCAATTTCCAGTGTAAGACCATTTGAAGCTGAACTGAATGCAAGCTAGTGCCTGCCCGCTTATTCTTTTCCCCCTGTAGTTATATCAGTGTTCAAAGTCATTTAGTAAATAAGAGTTGTATAGAACATTGGTGAAAGAAAGCAAAACACGGTTAGAATTGTTATAATTTGGAAGTTAGCAATAAAAAACTTATTTAGTAAAAGTTGTAGTTATAAATAATGCATAAGTTATAAATCTGTATCATTGTACACAACACTGCTCACAATAAACAAGATTAGCACCAATTTTACCACCATGTGTGCATACGTCATATTGATCTTGCCAGCTTGCTACTGGACTTCACTGGATACTTGATGTGTTGCAGTGAATCAACATGTTATTTAAAGTAACTGCAGAATGAAACATATTTGATCATTTCCCCAAAAGACAATAGATGGAGCGGATAAGAGGAAGAAGTAGTGAGAGCCCCCACCCCACCCCATCATGTAAATCATCGCTCGAGGCTTGACTATTATCAGGTACATCGATGTTGCCTAAGGGCCCTGCTGTTTGGGCTGAAGCCCCACCCACTAGTGAGACAACATCTCAGGGAGAGGGAACTCACCACACAACTAACCAAATACAGCACGCACATGCACCATCACACACATTCACAAACACACGCTGAACTTTCGACACATATCGGAGCCAACATCCTGACTTGCGCTCGCTGTGGACCGTGGGGCAGCTGTCTGCGCGCTGAAGACTCAGACCAGAGAAGGTAATTTTTTTGTTTATTTGTCTTCCTTTACTTAGTAAGGAAACGGCATTGAGTTACATTTACAGCACTCCGAGAAAGCCTTTCTGTTATTGGAAAAGACTGTCTTTGTAGTGTGTATTATTTAGGGGAGGTATAGGCTACATATCAACCTGTGTCCTATGGATTTTAATTAGGCCCTATTTGCACTGTGAAAACTGATGCACGGGTAATGCTTAAATTAACTGGCCTCTGCAGATGACCTTCTAAAAAAAGCTCAAAATACTTATTTAGATAACATAGCTTTTTTATTACAATTTGAAAAAAAAATGTTTTTAATGGATTATATTAACAGTGAGAGAGTAACACAATTGAAAAGACATTGATGAATTTCAGTTCTTAAGAAAGGAGTGGCTTTGCGTGCTCTAACAGTAGTACAGAAACTTGAGTGACAACTTCTTGCGACAGCGCATGACAAGCAGGTTCCTCCACGCTTACCCATCGACACTTAACTCAAAGCTTTAGGTTACGTTTCATTTCAAAGGCCAACCTGAATTGTTTCACATGCAGCCAACTTCAGTGTTTAAATAAAATGTCACATTCCAATTTCTACAAATAATAAATAATTATTTCTCATACTCCTGTATCTCCAGAGCTGTAGAGCTCATCAAATGATGATTGGGAGCTGAGTGCATCCTGCAGGTGTAGTCATGGGAAGCAGGTGGCTCGTGGTTCCCACGCCGACAGCACAGAGTTTAATAAGGTTGAGATAGAAAGCATGTCTCTGCATGCCCTCCAGGTCTGTGTTAGTAAGAGCATAGTGCCTTAGCAGCTCTCTAACGTTATAGGACTGAAGAGTGGAATAATATCAGAGCAGACAGACAGGTGAACAGGCAGGTAGAGGCGTTTGTAGGCTGCTGCCAATCCCCCAAAACCACATATAGACAGGAGTGCACTTCCAACTTGTTGGTGAACTTTCGCATACAGTATACGGTCCTTTGGTGTCCAGCCCAGAGTGAAGTTACAATTGCAGAAATAAATTAGCCTGAGGGTGCAGTGTTTTGTGCAGCAGGACACTTTTCAGCACAAGCAGCTAAAGAAACAGACAAAAACCTTCCAAGAGCCACTCTCCACCTGAACCAGACAAACAACTCTCTTAGACACATGACGTGACTGCTAGCTCAGTGAGAATCTGGTACAAAAGCTGCAATGATTCATGAGTGTCTCTTAGTGCCAAACTCCCAAACAGCTTCAGGGAAAATAGGAACTTCAAAAAAACTTAAACTACTTCTAATTCCTGAAATGTGCTGTATTTTTCTTTCAGACATCCATTAGAATAAAGATGGAAACTGCTCAGGAACGCAAGCCAAAAAGACCTCACTATATTCCCCGACCGCCAGGCAAGCCTTTCAAGTACCAGTGTTTCCAGTGTCCTTTCACCTGCAACGAAAAGTCCCATCTCTTCAACCACATGAAATATAACTTGTGTAAAAACTCCATCACCCTGATGTCACAGAAAAATGGGCAAACAGCCCGAAGGGTCAAAGCTGGAGTAAAGGGAGACACTGTCAAATCTAAGGACTGTCAAAGCCCACCGCCAGCAGTTCAGAACAATATTCCTGAGACACAGGGAACTGAGGAGAACAAAGCTGAGAGCAGAGATGACACAGAAGAAGTTGACGTTGAGTGTGACAGTCCAGTCAGTAAAGACAGCCAGAGTGTAGTGAAATCAAATACAGTAATAGAGGGAGAGAACATGGAGAGCAATGAGTCTCTGCCGCGCCCATCTGCCTTCTACCCTGTCACACCCAAAAGTGACGAAGCAGAAGCCTTTAAGTCGGAGGACTCACAAGCTCCTGTGCCCACTTTCAACCACCCAGGCTTCCCATGGGGCCCGGTTTCATCATCCATTCCCTTAAAATCATTCACCCCTACCATGGTTGCTGAATACTCTCCTTATCTCCTGTCTGACCGGCACCTGTATCCCCCCTACTACCTCCCAGCAAACCACCATGCAAATGAGCCAAACTCTCCTTCTTTCCGGACAGAATTTTTGGATCCCCAGAGGCCTGTGGTGCCACAACCCATTGCCCCACCTCACACTTCACTCTTTCCCCCACATCCATACAGATACTGCCACCCTTTTCACCCGGGCCCCCCTCTGCCTTTTGGCCTGTACAGACCCCATGAGATCTCCATGCAAATTACAGGGTCCAGATATCTACCATTGGATTTGTATGGCCCAACCCTTGGGCCTAAGGATTATGACTTATACATGCATTCACGTCCCAGTCACAACAGCCTCAACACATCTACACAAGAAGAGAGCAACAATGGGCAAAGTGAAGACAAGGAAACCAGGCTGAGCCCTATAGAGGGCTGTTCAGCCTTGGGGTCCCCTGACAGACCCAGTCATGCACACATCATCCAGAGAGACCCAGAGGCCGCACACTACAGGGGAGACTCACAGAAAATCACCCAACTAGGACGCACAGCTACAGCCACGCAAACCATCAAAACAGACTTAAGACACGAGGAGTCTACAGAAAGCTTGCAGCAGTTAAGATCTCTGCACGTGGATGGAGGGTGAGTAAAAATCCCCAAATCTTTTTTAACCTTTGCTTAATTGAGCTGCAATATACTGTATTTGCAATTACCGGTAATTAATTGTAATCAGTCCTTTAACTCTTTATTTTGGCCTGTCTCTTTCAGACCATCAGAGAGCAGCAGATATTCCTCTATGCCTCTTTCTAAACCATATCCTGAAACTACACCAGACCAACATGATGAGCACAACAGAGATGATCTGGCCCCCCTAAACCTCTCAACAAGGAATCAGGACAAAGAAAGTAGTCCTTCTGACCACAGACTGAGGGTCTCAGACACAGAGAAAATAAATGGGGAAGAGTTACCTCTGAACCTCAGTCTGCGAGCTTCTTATAGCAGCCCTGTTCACAGCTCTACCTTGAGCACTTTAAAAGATCTTCAGCACAGGTCAGATGCTGAGCTGGATGAAGAACGATGTGACCAGAGGCAGACTGCAGCACTAGCACTCTGTCAGCTAGCAACTGCAAGTTCTGCTGCCTCTTTGTGGGACTTGAGCCCTGCAGACAGGCCCTCAGAGGGTTCCACAGACACTAAAAGTTCTGGTTTTCCAAAGAAGACCAAAGGCACAACCAAGGCTAAGAAAACTGTTATCAAAAGAGCAAACAGTGGGCAGGCTGAAAACAAAAGCCATGCACCAAACAAGAGAGCAAAAGCACCAGGGCGGGTTCTGAGGAGGAGGCCACGCTGCTCCTAAACTCTGACCTAAACACTGCCACAAAGCCAACTGTAAAAAATAATCATCGCAAAGAAATGAATAATAATAGGTGTAAAGCATTTAAATAGGGGTTGTAAATCTGGACTTTTTATGTAGAACGTTGACAATGGAAGATGTGGTAATGTTCTGTAAATGTAAATATATAAAATAAATAAATGACAAGAACTGACTTGGTTATAGTAGTCCATGTATCGTATGATAATAATGTCAATGTAAATTTGTGGTCACATACCATCTGTCAACCGGGAAGGGAGCAGCAGGCCTCTTCTTCCAAGTTCTGCCAGTGCCAGGCAGCCTCCATGCCAAGCATTGTCTGTTTCCTGGAAGCTTGAAAGGGAAGACACACAACACATGTCAAAAATTGTCCCTGTGTGGTGGGTATTATTGAAAACAATCAAATAAATACAAGAAATTATAAATGACAAAGCGTGGCTGTGATGGAGAGATATTTACCTGAAACAGTCCAGCACTGATCCAACCACCTCATCTGCCAGCTCCTTGGGAAGCCTTCCTGTCACCCTCCCAATGCTGAAGGGTTATATAGAACAGATGATTATTGTAACACAGACTCTTTCAGAGATGTCTTTGACATAAAGAATACCAAAGACAAGTTGCAAAAAGGATGATTTGTTATCAACAGTTCTGGTTAGGTGACGTATGAACAGATTGTTACCCCTTTGCTGCGGACCAGCGCACAATTGTTTCCTTATCTTTCAGTCCCACCAGCAGATGCTCTGTAAAAATAAAATAAATTTAGTATAATATAGGTCAAAGGTGACGCCAAATCCTCCAGCATCAAACCTCCACAGGCAGCCGCTCTGCCCAGTGCACACACACACACATACGTGTAAAAACATGGTGATGTTTTTTTATATATATACATATATATTTTTCCTGAGCAGAGGTATTGCAGTAACAAATGTTTTGAAAAGAGTGGAGGCAAAACTTTACCAATAACAGTCTCCAGTTCCTCAGGAATGTCATAGTCCTCCTCCAATTTGTGTGTCTCCACTTCAGGAGTCACGGCAACTGTGGTAGATTGGGACATGGAAAGGTTTGCTGCCAGGGAGCGGCTGCCTCTCTGGTACCTGAAAAATATGCATAAAAATGTTTTAAGACAGGTCTTTGCTGCTATCTGATCCAGCCACTAAGGACATGACATGTGTTGTACACAAATATGACATCACACTATGAAACATGGGCTGGAAAGTGAACTGATATTAAGCAATTCCCAACTCCATCCATCTTCATCCGCTCCCAATTCCCAACTCAATGGTGGGAATTACTGATATTATATACGCACGTTTTAGATCTAACACAGTTTTCTTCAGACAGACAGACAGACACACACACAGAATTTGTGTATTGATGTGTTATACAGATGACTTTGGTTGGTATGTCTGACCTCCAAGTGGCCAAACGTGGCTTCAGAAAGGTGAGGCCAAGTCTCTGGATTAGTTTGACACCAAGCTTCCTCAGCATGGCCTGGCTGCTCTCTGAAAGATTCTTCTGCTCCAGACATTGCAGGATTGTAGGCGCTGGAAACAAATAGGACATCCATATTATCTGTTGTAATACTGTTATTACAAATTAAATTATATATATATATATATATATATATATATATAGATAGATAGATAGATAGATATATACACACACACACACACAAATATATTTTTGAAGCCGTCTGGCTATAAGCTAAAAAAAATACATTGCATTTTTGTCGGAAATAATTCTCACTCTGTTGACAAATCACATAAGCTACAGTATGTCTGGACAGTCTGTGCATTGGATAGCATGTCAAATAAAATCATAGATTATATTCACGTATGGAAAGACTCTGTTGTTATTCATTTAAAGGGAAATCCCTGTATGTCTGCATTCAAATACCTCTCCTCTGGCATAGGACATTTAGATAAAGATTTGTGAAAACAAATAATGATGTTACCACAGGCAAATGCAACGGAACAGACTGCAAATGTGACAAACGTGTTTCATTAACTCCTGTTATCCTAGGAAATGATGTGTCTTCCCTTTGACCTCCACAGATTAGAGAGCATAGTGTTTCATTACTTTGCTGCGGATAACAGGGGAAAGGGAACCTACCATACTGTAGGAGGTCATCTCTTTTTCCATGTTTGAAAAGCTTTGCCTAGGGGATACAAATAAGATGACCAAATCAATCGGAGATACTGCAGTTTTTTGAGAAAGACATTTGAGAAAGAATCACACATTTTCTATTGCATTAACAAGCATCAATAAACAAATTCATGCTAGCTAATTTATTAAAAATTTATTTTTGTCTTTAAACCTTGATTTTTTTGCATCCTTTACACTCAATATACACACAAAAAAAGCAAGAATGGGTCTTGTTGACTGAACACACAGAGCCAGTTTTGACTGCCCTAAGGCTCACACATAGGCTGGAACCAGGTTCACTTCACAGACATTAAGTACAAAGAGACTGTTTCTAAACATGTTATGCAAGTTTATGTGCCAATGATACATATGTAATGTTCTTGCTTGAGGGCTGCATTACATTACCTTAGCTGACAGGAAGGGACTTTAAAATACTCTCAATCATTAACAGCGATTTACAGTGAGAACATGTTTATTGAGAGGCATCAAGGTGGAAAAGTGGATTTCTCTGGAACTAAGTACCCTCAATGCTGATGACATTTGGTGACGAACCGTTTAGCTTAAAGCGGTGGATTACACAAAGTCACTTGAAACAGCAGATCCCACACACGCAGCAGGTGCATTACACACCTGCCAAAACCACATTAGGTATTGTGTGACATACCAGTCATGTCAGCTCTTGTAAACTTTCCTTTGCAGGTTTTAATACAGCAGCGCACACAGATTACACAGGTTTTAAACATACACAGACAGGTGTGCATGCAGCAGGTTTGTGTGATCGGTGAGTATGTGTGTTTACCAGAGACTGCAGGGCACCATCCAGCACCATAATGTCTCTCACTGACTGGTCATTGGTCTGGGATATAATGGTCAGGCTCCAGTCCAAAAAGTCTCCGAGGCGCTTCTGTTTCACATCAGGGCGTGTCATGAACCTGTACAGTCATGTACAATAAGACAAGAAAGCAATAAAAGGTTTGATGCGGTTACACAAATGCAGACACCAGTAAGACAATTAAAGAATAACCTTGCCATCTATTGGCTGGACAAGTAATTACAGTTCTACCTATCTTGATTGTATTTTGTGTTTACTGCTCGTTGCCATATTTTTTTACGTAGCGTCAAATCGCTTGATGTGATTTCTCATCATTTCAAATTATATACAGTATGTATCTATATGTATCCTATCACCTTCACTGGAAAATGATCTGGAGCTTCAAAAATATCTAATGGCTAATAAAGTTAAAAAAAATCTCTTCAAGCTTTTATATTATTACCCCACTAATGTTTGTTTTTTATTTTAAAATGGTATTGTTTATATTATAGTACTTTTGGTGCTATTTGCTCTTATTTACATTGTTTTTGGTCTGATGTCATTCATTGTTGATCATATCCTTCCTGAATTTGGTTTGTGTAGTTTGATTTTCATGTGTAGGATGTATGTAAATAAGTCCAAACACAATTATATATTGCCAACATAACTTTTATTTCAGCTGTATAATACAATATTCAGAGGGGGAACTTTACTTAAGGTTAAGCCCTGCTTTAATGTTTTAAAAAGAAACTCAACATTTCCTCATTTCCAAGGAGCAATGAACAACTTATGTACGTCAAGGTAGCTAAGAAATAACTTGACACTGAGTTCTCCATGGTGCTGACTTCATCAAAAGAGTAACTGAATTTGTGTTCATTACAGTACTCTTCATACCGTGAGGGGATATTTAAGTTTTATTATATATGGCATTTCAGTACAAGTAAGTCAGCAAGTCCAGTTAAAAGTATTGAAGAATGGAAACTTAGTTTTGTAAAACGGTATTATTGTTCCATTGTTTCAAATTGTGAAAGTGACATTTTTGGATACAACCAAAAAAATGAAAATACTATGCAATTACTTGCGTGGTGTTTGTGCACTTACTTTGATACCAGTACAGATGCAGCATCTCTCGGACTATCACAGACGAGTAGATAAGACTGAAAAAAAGGAAAACTGTATCTGTTACTCAAACTGTAAAATGGCACTACTGTGGAATATCATACCATTCTTAAACGTTGGAATAACTACAAATAAATCCACAAACATTATCGGGGCTGAATGAAATTCAGTTTAGATATTAAGATTCTGGATTATTTTCTTAATGGATTCTCTTTGGTTGCCTCAGTTTTGATAGGGAGACGTACTGATATGTTGATGCAAATATGGATAAATCACAGATTCAAAAACAGCAGAGGGTGCTCTGTTATAAGTTACTCTTTACTGCTGTCAAACATTTAGACAGTGTATACACATATTATTGAGAATAAGAATAATAATAAGAAGAAGAAGAAGAAGAAGAATATACTTAACTTGCCTTTGCAATAGCTAAAATACGGTCCATGGTGGGCTCTCTGGCCTTGCCACTATCTGACTCTAGATGACCATCCAGACGATAAAGGTCAAAGGTATAAGGCAGGTCATGGACAGCCACAACAACAACATGTAGCGAGTTTCCCATGTCTGGAATGAGTAGATGGTAAAAATATATTGTTAAATGTTTGATGAAGCTAACAACAAAAATATTATAAACTCAAACATGTATAAGGCAAATGTACAAAGGTGTAATTGTGAAAGTCTGGATTATAATTTTGTCACTTTAATGCCAGTCTTACCTCTGAGTCTTTGGGATCCTGCCTGGACAGCAGGTCGAGAACTGGCTGGACATCTGCCACCTCATGGGGGAAAAGCTGCATGAAGATTTTATAACCTCTGACCTGCCCCGGAAAAAAATAAAAGAAATACAAACATCCTGGAAACTATCTCAAAAATCAAGATTACTGAATTGGTTACATTTGCTGTGTCAGTAAAATGGATCAGGTTGTATAATATGTAGTGCAGTCTGGTGGAAATCCACTGAGGTAGCAGCCAAGACACCTAACGCAAACCGGAGTACTTTGTTTTTAACTGACCTTACAGATGATGTAGAGAAACTTAAAGCTCAAATGAACCAATGAAGGGGGAGACTTCTCACTCCTCACAAACTCCAGTATTATGTTCAGCATCCATTCTAAAACATAATTGAAATTTGTTTATAATGAACCTACAGACGGTACTAATACAGATTGAATTTAGAGTTATAGTTATCATAATGTACCTAAGTGTGGGTCCAGTAGATGAGGCTGCTCTTGATATCTGTTCATTATCACTGTGGGAGGAAATGGGCAGTGTTGTTAAATGCGAACAAGCTAAAACCACCCACCTAAAGCACTAGTTACAAACTGTTTATTTAAGGAATCATTTTCTCTGTGGATGACTGTCTCACCTAAGAACCTCTGTGTGGCGGACTCGCTTGTCATCGTGCTCCCGTGGACCTCCGGCAGGCTGGAGAGGAGAGCTCTGGTCTCGCAGCTCTCACCGAAGCCCCCCAACACGCACGTTTGTACAATGGACTCTCCTCCTTCACCACCGGGACACTCATTCTCTGTCTCCGATAAGGCCATTCTGCTAGACTTCTACTCACTAACAGTGTCTTTGTTGCAAAGGCTACTGTACCGTGTTTTGTTATGAGTTATGAATCAAGACTGTATGACTCAGTTAGCTAACATTAGCTAATATTAGCATTCAATAATGCAAAACAAAAGGAACGGATCTGGTTTGAGAATTAGTTTAGCTACGGAATTCAAACAATTATAGCTACGATTTGGACTTGGTTTAGAGGGTAATGATGTGAAAAATGACTGCAAGCAAAGTGAAGACAATGTCACTCATAAAACCGAGGCACTAGTCTCTAGCTATGTAATGTTTTGATGCGCTGGTGCATGGATGTGTGGCTATAGGCTGTGTGCTCGCGCCCCGCCCCGGTACGGTAAGCGAGAAGGTTGATACGTATCGCTGGAACCAAAAGAGAAAGCGTTTTTATTTTTTATTCTTGAAATATTAGTATTGGATAAATTGAAAAAATAATTAGAACTAGGCTACTTGAATAATCAAAACAAACTCAATTATGCTGGAAACTAATGATTAAATTTAATAGTATCGACAGCATACTATTAAATTTAGTATATTTATAATTAGTTTCCAGCATAATTGACAACAAAACCCAGACAGCACAGCGGATTGTCAATTTATTAATTCTACTGGGGAAATATCAAATCCACAAAGCTAATTACTCAAAGTCTTTTAGATTAAAACTTTAAGGCATTTGAAACTTTTAGATTGAATTCTGGAAATATGTTGAGTCTATTCAAATTTTAAAAGTTATTTATATAGTTGCTAGGTTGATGTAAATAACCTACTGTATATTTATTAAGCATTGAAGTGGATGAAAAGTAAAGAAAAGTAGCCTAAGTTTAGACCTAGCCTACTTACAAGTTTGAGGCAGCCTACTTTATTTAACTATCGTTTTACAATAATAATACATTTTATTTATACAGCCCTTTTCATAGTACTCAAAGATACTTTACAATAAAACAAGCATATCAAAATCAAGTGAAACAATAAAACCAGCAACTAACAGTAGATGAAATGCGATATTCTTTTAGGTTGTAGGCTAATCTAAAAAGATATGTTTTGATCAGTGATTTGAATGTGTGTTGTGTGCACTGATGTAGTATGTGGGTAGGGAGGTCCAGAGGGTGAAAGCTCTGACAGTGTCACCCCTGTTTGAGGTTTTATGCTACTTACTTCTACCCCACTTATATAAATATTTTAGTTATTTGACAGCTAGTTTTCTGATCAAAATTTTAAAATATGATGCTGCTATGTAAATAGATTAAACTACAAAAGTATGTAAAAGCATTTAAAATTAGCTTAACCGAGACCAGCTATAACATTTAACCCTTGTGTTGTCCTCCCGAGTCAAAAACAGACAAAAAATTGACAATTTTGTCCCTTTTTCAGACTTTTTTTAGTTTTCACTAACACCACCACTAGTTTTACAGTCATTTTTGGAATTAATGGTCAATAACCCTCATTTATATAGAATTATACCTAATATTTGAGTTAAAAAAGCAGAAATTATGAATTATTTAACTACTAGTTAAGATCAGAGGAACGTACAGATGAGTACTCAGGAATGAAAGTGGCCAATTGTAATTGCAAAGAGTGTTGCATGGGATCCAATCCATTTTTGTGGTAATTTGGTTAAAAAGAAACCCATATTTCAGATGAAGAAATTTTTTAAAGGGGTCAAATTTGACCCGAGGACAACAGGAGGGTTAATACTTAGTACTGTTTATGTCAATCCATCAATAATAATGGTCTAGTAATATAATTATATAATGCTGAAAGGACCCATTTTGACAAACAAATAATTATACTTGTAATACTTTGAGTACATTTTTCTGATAATATTTTAGTACTTTTACTAAAAGTGACATTTTGAAAGCATAACTTACTCGTAGTATTTCTATATTGTGGTACCTATACTTTTACTTAAGTCAATTATTTAAATAGTTCTTCCCCCACTAACAGTTGCCAAGTGTTTGTAACGATGCATTGCAGAGCTGTAAATTACTGGTTCAGTACCATTGTGTTATGTCATTTCAAGTCAAGTTCCTAAAAGATTGTGATTAAAACATTAATGCATAACAAAAACATTGGTGCATCAAAAGCTGAGAGCAATACCAGTCCGGAATATGTTCTAATAAACTGCAAATAATAGAATATAAAACATACACGGGTACAAGTGGCCGAAATGGGTTTCCTCAGGAGGGTGGCTGGCGTCTCCCTTAGAGATAGGGTGAGAAGCTCAGTCATCCGAGAAGAGCTCGGAGTAGAGCCGCTGCTCCTTTGCGTCAAAAGGAGCTAGTTGAGGTGGTTCAGGCATCTGGTAAGGATGTCTCCTGGGCGCCTCCCTAGGGAGGTGTTCCAGGCATGTCCAGCAGGGAGGAGGCCTCGGGGAAGACCCAGGACTAGGTGGAGAGATTATATCTCCAACCTGGCCTTGGAACCCCTCGGGATCCCCCAGTCGGAGCTGGTTGATGTGGCTCGGGAAAGGGAAGTTTGGGGTCCCTTACTGGAGCTGCTGCCCCCGCGACCCGATACCGGATAAGCAGATGAAGATGGATGGATGGAAAACATACACATTAACATAATTACACACATATAAGCAAAGTAGCAATATGTGTATGTTTATGTTACTACAGTAAATTGCATTTGAGCCAAGGTATACAACAACCTGGGGAATAAGTTTGATGGCAACCTACACAGAAGTCAGTGTAGAAAATAGAGAATTTAAAAATACAAATATAAAGTATATATATATATAAAGTATATATATATATATATATATATATATATATATATATATATATATATATATATATATATATATATATATATATATATCTTCGTTCAAACATAGCATTTAAGATAGTGATTGAAAGATGTGAA
Organism: Etheostoma perlongum; assembly: GCA_026937815.1. Lineage (NCBI taxonomy): Eukaryota > Metazoa > Chordata > Actinopteri > Perciformes > Percidae > Etheostoma > Etheostoma perlongum. Next base: position 12,679,760 of record CM049385.1, read on the forward strand.
TTTTGTATTTCACATTTTGGAAGCAGGTTGGTGTAGGTAGAGCAGACAGGGTAGACATATTTTGTTTTGTTGATTCTGTATTGTCTACACAATATAACAGACATTACAATGTTATAGTATATGTTTAGTCTCTTCAACAATTAGCCACATTATTTTGGTCAGTTATCATCTGTTAATATACACATATACATAAGACTGTTAAGCCTTCTACAAGTAAATGTGAGTGCAATTATTTCAGTAGGTTCTTCATAATACTTATTGAAGAGCCCCTGTAGCCACCACCAAAGTGGTTCCAGTGATTCAGATAGTGGAAGAGTTGGTAAAGCTGGTTTCTCTTTGCAAAGCCTGGTGCTTTAGGAATCTTGTCATGGTATGCAGAGTAAAAAGAGCTGTTGAAGCCCCCAAACATCCCTGCAATACCCAGCTCATACTCTGAATGACCATAGAAGGAGGCTGGGTCAAAGATGACTGGGCCCATCGTACACTCTGCTACGTTGCCTCCCCATAGGTCTCCATGGAGGAGAGCAGGGACAATCTCTACATCTTTAAAAAACTGAGGGATCTTCAGCTGTAAATAACAGAAACAATATGTAAGTTGCACTGCCATATCATTGATACAATCATAAATAAAATATGTTTTATTTCTGATGGGGGAAAGGGGGGTGGGGTGTGCACCTGTAGCTTAGCCCATAATTCTATAGCTTCCCTGTCTCCATAAGCTTTCTCCACCATGTTAAGCTGGTGCTGCAGCCTCTGCTGAGAATAAAATGTCACCCAGTCATCCTGCCACTCATTTTCCTGTGGAAGTAAGGGAAAAACATTAATGCAGTAAACACAACTGTAATATTTCAAAGACTTGGAGACTACATACATGTACTACATACAAATGTACTACTTCTTATAGACTTAAACGCAGTCCAGTCTTGCCTAGTATACAGATACAAACCTGTGGTAGATACCCACAGCATGTAGGTACACTGAAGCCAAATTTTTCAACAACAGCCAACTCTGATTGTCCAGCTCCTTTTCCTGTGTACAGTTATGTAGAAAATCTAAATTAATCAGCAATAACCCCTAATTTAAAATTTGAGAGTTAACTGTTATTCAGTATAGTAATAGCATAGAATGAGCAATGTTTTTGTGTATGTACAAGTAGCATAAAAAGGTACTAAAGTGAGGTTAAGGTTAATTACCCACTGTCTGGTGCTCTTTATTAAATGTTTCCAACTGTCTCTTGTTGTGAATATGCAGATCTGCCAGCTGCTCTCCTAGTTGCTTTGAGTACCTACACATTGGATTAGGAAATAATGTATTTTATTAAAAAAGAACAAACTACATACTATATTTTACTTACTATAAACTAAACAATACACTATGTTCACGCTGCCCTCATTTCTACGGATACAGTTCTAAACAAATTCTATTAGAAAGCTCTTACTTGGTAAGACCTCTCATGTCCAGATGTTCCATTACAAGTACACATCCTCCTGTGTCAAGCTCAACCACCTTGACAGGCTTGGGGACTTTAACAGTTTCTGTTTTTAAAATGGCTTCCAAACTGGCCAGCTCACCATCAAACATCAATTTGGCCTGAAACAAACAAGAAAGAGGATTTTTGGTTGGTGAATAGTGCATAAGCACAACCCTACACTAATTTGCATGTAAGGGAAATAAGTTATTATATTGTTTTCCATTTCGTAACGTGTGCACAAAGTTCAGTGGCAATTCAGTAATCTGGCTTTCAGAGGTTGTAGCTAGCATATGGTACATATGGTCTGCCAAACACCAACTAAATACATGTCACTATAATTAATTAAAATCTAAAAGATAATAAAGATAAAGATAAATAAAGATAAAATACCTCGCTTTTGTGATTAATCTTCACAAATACTCTCCCAGTGTCGGTATCATAACTCTGACCTTCGCTGATACATCCACCACCTGAATGACCGGTTGACTTCAGCATGGCTGTTCCCAACTCTTTCTTTAACTTATCTTCCATGGTTATTTCCCACAGTGCTAATACTAACAACGCAGTGCCAGAAGTGTAGGGGGCGTTTCGACTACTTCCGTCGTGTGAACCAACGAGGAATCATACTCAGGGACGATCATCTTGTTTTTCTTCCGTTACATTTATACAGGTGGAATTGTAACCAATCAGAATCAAGACTGAAATGACGGATTTCTTCTTCGTCCTGTCACAGCCATAGACATAATAAAGAGTAGACGCCGCATTGGCTGCTGAGCGCGAGAAATCCAGCCGCCATCTTGGACCGGTCATACTCGTTACTTGGCAGCAGAAGATACAAGATGCCAGAGTACTGTGCAGCATATTCCTGCTCAGATCGGCGGATTTTTTTTATCTTATCTCTTTCACTTTGGGTTCTGTGAAGCATTTTGTAGGCCTATCTGTGTTTTGAAATTTGCTACATAAGTTAAGTTCCAAAAGCAGCACTAATGTATGCTTGTGTTGTTATTACATTGGGATTGTCTCTGGTTTAGTTGGGATTTGTTTGATAAGACTTGCACGTTACTCTTATAAGATAGATAGATAGATAGATATATATATATAATTATATAGCCTTTTCAATAGCAATGTGCTTGAGTACAGAGTCAACACAACATAAAAGAGGTGTATCTGTCCAAATACTTATGTAATAAGAGCTGAGACAGCTGGTAATTTATCAAATATATCGAAAGTCGCAATAAGTATGCAATATTTAGTTTATTTTGTTGAGCTGTCCTGTTAACTTTATTTATGTATTTTATACTGTCCAACCAGTAGAACCCGTCCTGTTCTGTAGACATGGTCCTTAGTTATTTATATTATAACTTTATTTATGTATTTTATACTGTCCAACCAGTAGAACCCGTCCTGTTCTGTAGACATGGTCCTTAGTTATTTATATTATAACTTTATTTATATATTTTATACTGTCCAACCAGTAGAACCCGTCCTGTTCTGTAGACATGGTCCTTAGTTATTTATATTATAACTTTATTTATATATTTTATACTGTCCAACCAGTAGAACCCGTCCTGTTCTGTAGACATGGTCCTTAGTTATTCATGTTGGACCAGTCCAATATAACTTTCAGTTAAAATAAACCTTGTGTTGTAAGAAAACTTGTTTAATTTGTTATGAATCTATTTTGTAATTTTATATATGTTTAAAAATATCGAATTCATATCGATGTTGCAATATCACATTTTGTCAATGTTTTGCAACCCTAGTGTGTGTGTGTGTGGGTCTGCTAAATGTCAAGGTCTGGGAGGCAATTGATGCAGAACAACGTGGTAGTACTGTGCGTGTGTGTGTGTGTGCGTGTGTGACAGAGAGAGAGACAAATATAAAAAAGCTTCAAGTAGACTCTAATAATATAATCATATTGTTTTTCTTGTACTTAAATATCTGACTTTACGGTCACTATCTGTTTCTTCTTCCCTATCATATTTATAATGTGTGTGCAAATTATTTTTCTATAATAGGTATTTATACCTATTATAGCCTACATCATATATGTGATGTAGGGGTATTTTGCAAATACCTATCATTTACAAATGATAGATACACCGAGGATGTCTGGTCTAGGGTGACCAGATGTCCTCGGATTTAGGGGACAGTCCCCCGTTTTTGTCCCCTGACTAAATACAGAAGAAAAAACTACCTCTGTCCTTGTTCTTTTTTTTTTTTTTTTTTTTTTTTTTAAAGACACATTAGGTTTTTCAATCAGATTTATAGTCAAACTGGAAATATCCCCGTTGCTCTCCCTTTTCGGGGATTATGTTTCCAGTTTTGATCTCGGACGTCTGGTGAATTTATATCATATCAGAATATTCTATTACTGTTAAGCACACTATGAATATTAAAATACGCCTAATCATGTGTCCTGTATCATAGCTACATGTATGACCTTTGTAGCAAAAAAAACCATGAAAATCAGTTGGGTATTCAGTGAGATTGATTAATTAAACGCGCTGACAGCTCATTGCACCTGCCAAACACATTACACTGAGTGAAGCGGGTGACCGGTCCAAGATGGCGGCCCCAAATCTCGTCAGCGCCAATAGGCAGTAGCGGTCGATGCGGCGTCTACTCTTTATTATGTCTATGGTCACAGCGACATAGCTTAGTCATGTGAGCGTCTCCATGGTTCCGCATGAAGCTACATGCTACCACCTTCTGTAACTGTTTCTGGCTACCACTCGCTTTGCTATCCTTCTGCTGGAAAACTGAAATGAGCAACAATGACATTTGTCTACTTCTTGGAGCAACTGGCGTCGGAAAAACGTTGTTGCTGAAACGTCTACAAAATATCCTTTTAGCAAAGATGAATGTTTTGAACTAGAACTCTAAAAAAAGTATGTTATTCAGTACTGTTAGCGTTAAAATTGTTGTCTAGCTAGCTAGCTAGTAGTTAATTAGCAAGCTTTTAGCCCATTTAGCCTGATAAGCTACTGTAAAAGTTAACAAGCAATAACTTATTATATACAATAACCTATATAAAATAACCTAGCTAGCTATTATTTTATATGGCCACTGATATCGGTCGATACCTTCATGTACTTCTGCACCAGTTTGAGTACAAATACACTTAAAAAGCAATATTTGTAGACATGCATATCAATGTGTTTCATAAGTGGCATTGTCCTACAGGAAATAGTTATTCACAATGTTTTAATTTACATACCCTTTGAACAATTATAAGAAAATGCCACTTATAAATCTGACCAAATATAAAACTAATTGTAATATTATATTACATTTTCTTTTGCCTCTGAAGCTGATGAACTGTCATTATGTGGATATTTTTCCTGACAAATGTGTACAGCTTAGCTTGCAAGGATTAGGTGAACTGGGGGAACCGTCTCTTACTCTGCCTACAGTAAGTCATGTTGAAAGGTGGTCCTAATAAGGTCAGTTTCAATGGCAGGCCGTCCCTGTAATCTTTTTTAAATTTCCACAGGTAGGAACCAACCTGACCGACCTGACACTAAAGAAGAAGAAGAAGGTTACATTAAGAGAGTTGGGAGGCTGCATGGGCCCTATATGGCCTAGTTACTTCAAAGACTGCTCCTCTGTCATTGTAAGTTTTTTGTATAGATTATGCATTTATTTGTAACATTTGATGGAGATAAACAAACTGATTGTTGGAATTATTTGAGTAAATGTGTCACTTTTTGTATTTTATCATAGTTCATGGTGGACTCAGCCAACATTGCTCAGATATCCTCCTCCTGTATCCAGCTGCTGTCAGTACTCTCTGCTGAGCCTCTGCACAGTGCCTCTGTTCTTATTCTTTTCAACAAGAGGTGACGCTCACGTACACATACACATCAATCCCTACACCTACTTGCCATACCTACAAGATGTCAGAAGGTTGAATACAATATGTAGGCTATCCAATATCATAATTTAGTCTCTTGGTGATAGCTGTTCATGAAATTGTGTATTTTGTTTTTCTTTCCAGAGACATGCCTTGCAGTATGAGTCTCATAGAGATAAAGTCGCTGTTCAGAATGGACGATATCATAGCATCTGCTACACAGCCAATCACATCACTGGAACTCAGTGCTCGCTCTGGACAGGGACTCCATGAGGTGCTGAGCTGGCTGGAGTCCATCATAGTCAAGTGAACCATCATACATTTGTTCCTTATAAAGTGATGCTACTCTCACAGTACCTTGAATGATGACTTGAAGCCTTTTGGCATGAGATGGCCGTATCCTCAGTGAGCAGACTGTTTACGCACATTTTTTAAGATAATTTAATGATGTGTTTAGTGTTGGACCCACTGAAAAACTGTCGCTGTATCTTTGGTACCATGTTGGTAACTGTTCATAAGGTTGAATGAGATATATTAGAGATGCCATGGCAGGATGGAATGATTGTATGGTTGACCATTGTACCATTTGTGAAATCAACACTACTGTAGAGTCTTACCTTCGGTTAACAATTGGTTATACTAGTCACTTTTACTGATTCATCTCTGTACAGATGAATAGTGATCTGCTGGGATTCATCACTGACTGTAGTTTGATTCTCATGCTACTCAAAGTAAGGACTAAAAAATAAACTTGTGCACTTCAGTTTGAACTACAGGTTAAGTGTGACAAATATATTAGAAGACCTTGATTCGTCAGAGTAGTTGCTGTAAGTGACGCAGCATAGAGGTAGTAATAAGTTACTACCAGCAGGGGGCATAAAGTGCAAAACAGATACTGCAACTGGTACTGGGTGTGTGCCTGGATTGTGATGATTTCATATAAATGTATTGATATCACAGGAAATGAGAAAATACAAAACAATAAAACCAACTGAGGATGAAGCAATGTTCCAATCATACCCTTATATTTGATAAAAGTCATTGGTTAACAAGCAATGAATAAAACTCATGATTCATACATTTTCTAATGTTTCCTTGTTTGTAGCGAATGCTAACCCATTTCCAGTCCTCCCAAACTATAATTTCATTCAGTTAACCCCAGCAATTGATTTTACTATAGTAAAATCATGTAGACACTGATGTTGCTCATCACTTTAGGTCTAACAAAAGCTCCACAAAGTTAACCGTGTTGATTTCAGCAACATTTCAAGAATCAACATGTCTTTAACTCTTATCTTTTATAAATAATCTATTTTTTTATATTTGTATATGATAGCAGGAGTAGCCAGCTAAGCCAATTACATAAACAGGTGAGTGAGCAGGAGACTTGTTGACTTTCTTTCCTGAATTAAATTTGCAATAGGTTATGGCCTTAAAGAAGGTGTATATGACACTAATGGTTTCTGATACAAAGGTGCCTTTTTTTAAACTCTGACAAGATAAGCAGGACATATTGTTGCAGTGAAGAGCAGAACCAGCTTGCATCAATCTAAGGTTACTGTATTATAACACAATATAAAACAGCTAAGAATAGTGTTTGTATACATGTCCTTTGTGCTGAAGTTCAGTCAGTTAGAGTTATATTTCAAAACCATAACCTAAAGACATACCCCTTTTTTTCTTAGATACTTTTTCCAGTTTAGTTCATCCTTACAAGAAAGGGTTCTGGCTGTTCTCTGCAGCCTGTGATCCTTCAGTGCTGGCTGAAGTGAAGGGCAACAAGGGCTCAGGGAGGTTCCCTGGCAGGCCCAGACCAGGCTGGGTGGGGTGAGTAAGTGACAAAGGGAGGCTGGCAGGCTGGTGGCTCACAGGCAGGGGCAAGGAAGCACTGTATGGAAGAGAAGGGCCCTGGAGAGCGGTGAAGCTGGAGCCCATTTGATTCAGAGTTAGTTTGGGCTGCTCAGTTTGGAATGGATTGTTGGGTGAAGGAGCACTGAGGCCTAAACAGAAAAAAAGGTTTGTGTTAACAAGCTAGATTTATCAACACAGAACTGATGAATGTAGAGTTGCAGCTATCAAAGCACACACTTTCTTGGTCAAAATGAGTATTGCATATACAGTTAAGCCAATAATACAATAAATACCTAATAGGAAGGGGTTTGTGGTCTTGGCTGGAGGATTTACTGGAATCAACCTGTCCAGGTCTACCAAAGAAGCTGCTGTGGGGCCCAGGAAGGCCTCAGGTGTCCGGCATGTACGAGGGCTGGGGGCAGCCAGGCTTTCTCCAAGACGTGATAGATCAAATGGCTCAGGACTGTCCTCCCTTTGCCCATTCACATTCACCTGACCTCCATCCATGGCCTCATCAAACAAATCCCCGTCTAACAGCAGAAAAAGAGATTCTGACATTGCAACTGTGTAGGATACACAGAACCACAATGAGAATAGTAAAATTAATTTATTGTGTACCTGAAGGGCTTCCAGATAGGGGAGGATGTTCCCTCACGGCTCCCTTGAGTGCTGAGAACAGATCACCTCCTGAGGAGGCTATAAACATACCAAAATACAATTTAATTTTATTATTTTAATTATGTTATTTTTAATTGTATTTGTGGTTCCTATGTATCTTTTGCTAAGCTGTATGAGTGCATGTATCACCTGCCAGGTTGCTCTTCGGGTCGACTGGGGGCTCCCATGGTGGAGGGGGCTGGCGGAAGTTGGCGGTGCCATCCAAGGAAGATCTACTCTCGAGGTGTTGGTGCTGCCTTCTTTAGTAAAATAAATAAATACAGGGAATTAAAAAGAAAGGCTCCTGTTCTAGCAAGTGAGCAGAACAAATTGTATTGTAAACATGAAGAATGAGGAGGTTTATTTCAAACTCTTTATGGTATACCCCTGTGGGAAGAACAGCCACCTGAAATGACTCCGGCTGAAAATGATTCTGAACTCAAACGATGTACATTTTATGACTATAATTCACTACATAATATTTATAACAATGCTTAAAGGAGAATTCCGGTCGATTCCAACACGTAGCTCTGTTGTTTGTAAATTTGGAGTGCTGTCACTAGAGAGAAAAAGGAAACCAATCGGTCCTGCCTACACCAAGTTATCCTCCTGCTAGCGTTAGCACCAACAGGCTTAAACAGGGCAAGTTTTAAACTTGTTTGTTTTTAGCCTCTTAACATGTTCAAAATGTCATTAAAAGTGCCTACTGTTGGAATTTAAAATGTTATATGTGTTTAAACACTGTCTGTGAGTAGGATTTAGCTCCAACACTACCCATGTGAAGTGATTCCTTCCGAGTGAACACAGTGAATCTGACTGCAGTAGATGTAAAAGAAATGCATGAAAGTTCTGCTAATTCAGCTGTGTCTAGTTCCTGTGTTGATACAGCAAGGAGTGCTTCGGGACCAACTACAGACTACAAAACTGAAAAGAGATACAAACATATTTTCAAAAATGAGCATATTTTTGAAAACTAGCAGGAGACAAGTTATATTTGAGGTAGGTTTGGAGACAGTACCTTATTTAATCATTAAATTGATAGCCTATATTTTTGTTTTATCTCTTTTCTGTGTTGTAGTTTGTAGATGGTCCCTAAGCTCTCTAACTGCCGTCTCAACCCCGGAACTAAACATAGCTGAATTAGCAGAACTTTTATGGATTTCTGTCACATCTACAGCAGTCAGATTCACTGTGTTCACTCAGAAGGAAGCACTACACATGGGTAGGCACTTTTAATGACATTTTGAACATGTGTAGAGGCTAAAAACAAGTTTAAAATGTGCCCTGTTTAAGCCTGTTGGGTGCTAACGCTTGGCGGAGGATAACACGGTGTAGGCACCGATTGTTTTTGTTTTTCTCTCTACTGACAGCACTCCAAATATACAAACAACACAGCTATGTGTTGGAATCAACCAGAACTCTCCTTTAAACACTCTTGCTTTGGTCATGTTCATCTAACTCAAGGCTCACCCACGGAGTCCCAGGGGTCTGTGCTCCCCGGACAAGCAGCAGCCTGGTGTGTGGCATTATTCCATAGGTTGTCACTTGGAGGCTGATCTAAAGGGGCAAAAACGTCTACCAGGTCCATGAAGGCGGTCTGACCACAAAAGCAAGAAAAAAATCTGTCATTTAATAGTTGTAAAATTTGATAAGACCAAATAATCCTGGCCATCATCATCATCATCATAAGGCAATATAATTAAAATTTTGGTCATTGGTCTTTAAATATATGTTCTCTGGGTTAGGGTTTAAGCATGAGAAAAACAACTGTAAACTACAATGCACGGTTATATTTCATCACCCCCATTGAGATATTCCATACCCCGATATTTCATACCCCGCCTTTAGGCTGCATCGCACGTATGCTGTTCTCCACTACCAGCTGGAGCATTGACTCGTCTCCTTTGCGGCTGATTTGGTCCTGTCAACAGATACAGACATATGGATGCCTTTGGGGAGGGGAGCTTCCGGCAAAACTTCCATATTGTTTCTTCATTCTATATTTATGACTCATCGACTGCTCACAAGCACAAAAGCCAGCTTGTATTTTTCCTAGGCAACATTTGACCCGGAGGTAAATCAGTACAATGAGCACAAACCAGAAAATTCTGTGGTCAGAAAGAGGCGATAGCAGAGCATCTCTGTGATCTCTAACAGAGCAACTCTTTTGTGGCATAATGAGAGAGGAAAAAAGGGAGGAAAAAGACAAAGACAGGAATTGAGAGTTGGAGTAAAAAGGTTGCCAGAGATAATACAACAGAGTGATTGACTCATATAATATATCTAATGAAGACTTTTTAGTGAGGAATTTAATAATGGAAGTTATCACGATATTGACATGTATGAATTAAGTGAATAATTTCCAGTGCTGTCTTCAATTAGAGACTATTTTTTTACAGAGTAGGACAGAGGAAACCAATGAGCTTGATGTGGACGACCAGAGGTACAGGATAGAACACATGACAGTAGACAATGTTTCAAATATGGATGTTGCTGCAAAGAAGCTGCAAATTCTAAAACATGGATGCTTTACACACATCTTACTCCTGGCAGCATAGAAGATCTATACAATCACCACAGTTTCAAGGTGGGCAGCCATGATTAGTGTCACCAAATTAGTATCCAACCAACTGTGAAATACGGTCAATCTCGGGTAAGACTCCCCCTTCTGTTCCTGACTTATGGCGTTGAATAATGGCCAGAACATTATGATCTCACAGTCAAGCTGAGCTTTGATCTTTTGGATATAAAATGTTATCACTTCATAATTGTATTCTATTACACAATAGAATATACAATTCTCTCCTAGCATATGAATTATGTAACTTATAGCCAAACGGGCTTTTGTGAGGTCACCTTGACTTTTGACTACCAAATTCTAATCAGTTCATCCCTAGGTCTTAGTGGAAATGTGTGCCAACTGGAAAAAGTTTCCCATAAGGCATTTCTGAGATATTGAGTTCTAAAGAACATGATGGATGGACAACCCAAAAATATGATGATGTCGGCGACGCGAAGGCATGATACTCATGATATTCATACTTGATTATTGTATTTTGGGTTTCTACTAGATTCTACATGCTTTAATGTTAAAAAAAAAACATTATTTTTCTCATTCTGAATATACCTGAATTCACCCTCTGTCTGAATATGCTCCGTTTTAGCTAGGGAAGCAAATTTTCAGTCCCTATACTTGGGCAATGGGTATCGAGTACCAATCTCTTTGCGCCCCCCCCTCCAGTGACCCCAATGAACCCTACCTTTAGGTGCTCCTCCTTGCTCAGGCGCAGGGCTAACTGGAACTGGGCGTCCTCATCCATATCCAGTGCAGCAGGTGCAGGTTGGACTGGCTGTAAGAGGGGTTAACCACGGAGGGAATAGTAATCAGTATTTGGTCAACAAAAGTGTGAATAATGCATGGGCAAACTCACAGTGCATTCCATGCAATTCTACTGGTGTCCCAGACAGAGTAAAAGGTTCAAACCTTTTGACATACAGTATGTATTTCATACTACTTAACTAAGAGGAAATATTTAATTGTAAGTGGAACAGAACGGTGAAGCCTTGTTTGATTAGTTGCTGGAGAAAGTTACATGGTCAAGGGTGAGAGAGGCCATTGGTCAAATGGCAGGAGAGGGAGTAGTACATGCAGCTGTTTTTTAGAAGTGCCCAGACTTAGGCGTGAGGTTGGTTTCAGGTACAGAACAGCAGCAGATGTGCTAATAGGGCATAGTGTACAGAGGAAGAGTCATCCCTATCCCCAGCATACTTGTACCTTCTGGGTCTCCTCCTTGCTGAGAGTCATAGCAATCTGGAGCTGGGTCTGTTCATCAATATCCAATGTAGGAGATGGCTAGGATCAAGCAGTAAGGATTATGAGGAAGTCTCATCAAAGGGAATGCTTTATTTTGCTTGAGTAAGTCTTAAAGACTGTGTACTGTGTACAGGAGTATCGCTATAATATATTCTAAGCAGAAGTCACAGAGGGCCATTACTGCCCTTGCCATGCAGACTAGGACGGGCTATGGATGCTTAGGATTGGATCAATGCACACATCCTGTCTGGCTTCTCACTCTTTCAATCGCAGCTGCCTCACTCTTCACAGTTCTCACACCGATTCATCAAGAGCCATTATTGACCACATCAGAAACAGAGTTGATGATATCACTTTCTGTTAAAAGTTCTGGGAAATAGTGGCCTAGTAGACACAGGCAGTAGGAGTGCTTCCCAAACATGTAGTGTCCAAGCGTGTGTGTGTGTGTGTGAGTGTGAGAGAGAGACGATTGTTTTACTTCAGCATTACAACATAAGATGTCAGTAGCAGGGCAACTAAGAAGCCTCTTTCTGTCAGGGTCATGTGCTGTAAGGATGAGAGGTTTGTGTGTGCTCAGTGTGTGTTATCTTAGTTAGAGGTACCTTTTCACTTTCTTCTCGGCTCATAGCCAGGGCCAGCTGCAGCTGCAGTTCCTCTTCTCCACTGGTCGTGGGCCGAGCTTGCTCCATTTCTGGAGCAAGTCGAGGAGAGGAAGAGGAGGCTACAGGGACAGAGGAAGAGTATAGGGGATTGGGGGTTGAGCGATGAAAGGGAAGCAGAGGGGTGCAGACAGAAACGTCAACAGATGGAAAACAAAGAAAGAAACACTTAAGCTGATGATTTTTAAGGTCAGAAATGAGCTGGCATAGTTTTTGCATGTTCATTTTTTTCCACTGCCTGTTGTCAAGGGCCTTTGCTGGCATTGACTGCCTAACTCTGCCTGCACCAAGAACAATGGTGTGCCTGTGTTGAGAGTTAGGGTGGTGGAGGGGCAGAGGAATGGATGGGTTGGAGTGGGGCCCACCTTATTACCCTGAATCCTCTGGGTGGGTTCCAGGACTCAGGTCCAGGTTTTCGAGGAGGGGATGTTGGGGGGGCTGGCAGCAGACCAGTCTGGCTGTGGGTCACAAGGCTAAAAGGGGGCAGAGTCAGGTCTCAGAAACCAATCATTTCCACTGTGCTGCCCCTCAATAGATAGAATGCTTGCAATTAGCTGCTGCCAATCTCTTGAGCCCCACACATGCCATTCATCAAAACTTTGTCCACTCCAAATACACCCTGAATCTCCAAGAGATCCACCCAAGGCAGTGCGAGAAAAGACCATGTGATTTTAATTACTTGCTATGATTCTCAAAGTGTGAAATTGCTACGGTTATCCAACCTGAAAGCCGCCTCTGTTTGGTAAACCGAGGATGTATTTAAACTTAGAATTTTGTTTTCTGATGTATATGTTTTTCCTGCATATTGCAAACCATGCTGCTGTTATAGCATCACTGAACCACAGACCCAGCGGCTGGACATGGTAACTGTTGTTGCCACATGTTTCCACTGGCACACATTCTGACCTAGAAAAGTATGCAAGGAACGTATATCAAGTGAAAAATGTATTGGAGGAAAAAAGGGACTTTTGAAGGATTAGTACAAATAAAACAGATACCATCTGTGGGCATGTCTCAGTTAACATGGAGAAAAAGGCCCTTAGGCATCAAAGTAGCAGGTGCTTTCATGAAGCCACAGCTGTGCTCCTGACTTCTAACACCTTTTAATAAACACCATACACCACACAGACCATGCAAATGCCAAAGTATATGTTACACACACCAGTCATACCACATTAACAAATACTATATACAGCTACTAGATGCTCCACAATATTTTCAAGTTTGAGCAGTTTACTGTAGTTGGTAAGTCAATAACATCAGATGTCCTAACCCCAACACACTCACAAAGGTATTATCCAGCCACCTAAGCAACATCTGCGCAGTAGTGTAACAGATCGTACAGTATGTAAACATGGTTTCCAGTTGTGGTTTGTCACTAGATTGAGACACCCACAAACAGGGCCTCCTCTCTTTTGTAAATCCAGTTTAGCTGACACGACTGCAAACAGGAGAATGAAAGGAATGCAGGTAACCAACAATCAGTAGGGAACAAAACTGAAACACCAGAGGACAAAAAGAACAATGAATAATTAATAAATGTCGGAATGCCCTACCACATTGAGAACGGATTATTGACCGATCTCACAAACTGGGCAGAGAGTAGAAATATATAACTGATAACTTCTCCATAAATTGCCTTTTTCCCCTTATCAGTTGGAAATCTTAAGCGACGAATAAGGAATGCAAGGATCCTGTTCTGTCTTCTACCTTCATCATCTATAAGATGACATTTGAATGTATCTGATGAATTTGGGACCTGTCATGTGATCATTCTTATTGATGACATTTCAGGATGACAGGAAAATAATCAGGTGTCATATAAATAATTGTGTGGATGTCAGATATCCCCACTACTCACAATGAAAGGAGGATGGTGAGCCTCTGCATCTGCCCATCTCCTGTTCGTAGACCTGTGGCGCAATGGGCTGACTTGTGCGACGCCCTGGGTACGGAGGAGGCAGCGATCCAGAGCCTAAACCACTGGAGGCGCCTGCCATGCGAGTCTTGGTCTTCAGTGCCTGGCTCCTTTCCTTCTTCAGCTTTTCCTCGTCCTTCAGCATAGCCACCATATGCTTGGCCTTCTCCCGGACATTGACACCCTGGTCACGTCCATCTCGATCCATAAACTGAAAGTCTCTAAGTGTGTGGATGGTGTAAATGTTCTTCAGGCACTCCTGCGCCACGCGCTCGGCGCCTGTTTTGATCAGGTAGTCCAGCAGGATCAGTGCCTTATAAACATGGCGCCAGTTTTTACCGTGGTCGTTGAGTCGCTTCCAGATCATACCCATAACCTCTGGGAAAGCCACTACATTCAAGGTCAAGTCTGCGATTTCAGACATGAGCGAGCTAGGAGGACCCCACGGATCGTTGGAGGTAGCTTCTCGGACCTTGATCTCGGCCTCTGTGTAGTTGTTGACCATGTTTTTCATCTGCCGGCGAAGCGATGAGGTCTGCATGATGGCAGTAATGTTTTTTTACAGGTGGCAAAAGACAGTCTAACAGCAGGCCAGCCCACTGTGTTGCCTCAGGCAAGGTGGCTCGTTAGAGATCAGTGCAGTGGAAAAATTCAATGAAGTCAAGCTCCTATTGGCAACTTCAGCAACGTCCACAAGTGCGTTCCTGCTGGAAAGATAGGATATAAATTACCATACATATACTTGTATCAAATATTAATGGAAAGACCTTTTTATAAAGTATTAGTTTTTATCTTTATATTATATTTTATCTTTTTATAAGTATTGTTACTCCTTTTTACGTACTGCTACCAACAGCACTGGTGACTATAGAGCTGGGCGATATGGAGAAAATCTAATATTACAAAATTTTTGACCAAATACATCATGTCGATATTGTAGGGTTGACTATTGGTGCTTTCACAAAATATGACCACAATGATATGTGATAAATAATCATCAGTACGATGGATTTAATGACTAAGTGGATAAAGGCAAAATATAAAACAGCTAGAACAGTCTGGTAAGTTCCGAAAGTTACATCACTTTACTGTAATGCAGCCTTTAAAACCAGTAAAAGACAACATCTGTGTCATATCACACTATTACGATATCCAAAATTTAAGACAATATCTAGTCTCATATATCGACGTTGATATAATATAGATATATTGCCCAGTCCTACTGGTGACTGCAGCTGAACTCTCTCACATGTTCAATCAGTAATTGTATTTGGAAGGAGTAGAAACTACTCAACACTAGGCTCAGTTTTCCTGAAACAACTTTAAGAGATCTGTGTGAGTACATACAGTGCATTGCTCATACATAAGCAATTTACAGCTATTTACTAAAATCAAATTTGTTAAATATTTTTTCCTTCCCTGGAAAGCAAATATTAGTTTCAGACCCAAGGACTTCAACCCAACCCGCCGGTGTAGAACTCTGACCTGATTACATTATCACCACAGCAGCAGTTGGGCTTCAAATCATGCAAATACTTACAAAACTGTTACTCCTACACAGTTACACAGTGGTCCATCAGTCTCACTTTTAGTTTGCTGCATTTTTTTCTTCATTTGACATTAACAATCAACATAATTTGAATGCACAGTACAGTATCTATCCCTTTGCCCTGGACATTGGACTGCTTTTCCTTACACAGGCAGTGAGTCAGTTAAACCAATAAGGTTCCACTCTCAGATCTGTCTCATCTATATGGCTAAGAACTGAAATACATAAACACAACGGATCAATCCCCTTTACTTAAGTGTTGTGCCATGACTAAGCATTTCCAAAATATTAAAAAGGGAGATTTAAGTGAAATTTTAAATATGACAAAACTGATGTATAATGGGTGTTAAATACAGGCATGTAAATACTATAGTAAAGAAAAATAAACTAAAAGCATTACAGTTGTAACTCTTAAAAAAAACTCAGCAGGCTGGAAGAATACAATGAATAAAAGGTGACGGCTCTCTGTTGGCTGTTATCAGTCATACTATGAGATAGCCTCTGTAAATAGATTGTGAAGCGGTAGTAAGAGACTAAATGTGTGTGGCTCAGCTGACCACAGTGAAATCACAAGTGGTGACCATTGCAGGCCATTCAGTCCCATTATCTCCTGATCCATGGGTCACTTGGCTAGAGACTGTGAGGAGTCAGTTAAAATGTGTCCTACCTGTGACTTCCTGTAAATGAAACTCTGTAAAGTGGAGGTTTTAATACAGCTAATGGCAGAAAGAGAAGTGCTGTAACTGGAGAGATCCAAGAGTGGCAATTAAACCTTCCCCCCTAGCGAGATTTCTAATGTGGATGCCTCCATTACTCCACTACTCACACTCATAATAAAAATACATTCCTTTTGTGACCTATCTTTAAAATTACTATCACTTAACTCAGTCTGATAGTAGTCACGACCAATACACACAGACTATTCCTTCTACACATCACGTCTATCTTAAGAAAATTAAGATTTCTCACACATCTTTAGTAAATTTGTGACCTTGACATAGTAAATACTTTGAGAAATAGCCTAAGTCCAGTTTGTCATTATGTCACAGACAATTGTCTGTTTTCGACTTTAGGTTTTTTCAGTTTTACTGTTAAGCACATTTTCTTGTTAGAAAAAAAACCCCACAAAGCCCATTATTTCATTAACACTTTTTATCTACACTTAATAGGAAGCATACTGTTCTTAGATCAGGCATGCTCGCCCAGGTATGTTTTATTATGACCTACAGATGTGTGGTAAACATAAAAAAAACACTGAAACCGCTGAATGGAAACACAGCTCTTGATTTAACTTATGTCCTTTTTGTCCCAAACTAGGACGACCGGAGCCATTATCCTACTGCGCGTTGCGTCAAATGGGATGGTCGGGTAGGTGAAGTATGCGACCGTGACTCAGCTATGCCTCCCAGTTTAAAAGTTGAAACCTCGACAGAATAAGAAGAAAACAGTAAACCGGAAAGACCCCCGATCCCCTCTGCTACCCTCTTACCTTCATGGCATAGCCTACCGCGCCAGTGGGGTCCCGACTTGGGGAAGCTTTGGGAGGAAGAAGAAACGCCTCCGCCTATCGACGTAGCTTTCGGATAGAGAAAGGAACCAGATTAAATATATATATATATATATATATATATATATATTCAAGTGCAGATATATAATTCGTGCAGAGGAAATTCGTAGGCCTATATGTGCACAAAATGAATCCAAAACTAAACCGCAGCGGTGCTGTTTTGTTATCAAACTTAGTTGTGTGTGCATTTCACAATCCAGGCTTGCAGATGGCACAGCCTTTCGCCCCCCCAACACACACACACACACTCACGCGCGCACGCACACAGTAAAAATGGATGGAGGGGAAGGGAAGTGGGAGGGAGGCCTGCTCGGTGTATGCAGAGTCAGACTTAACCCTTTCACTACTTGAAGTAATAGCATCTGAGCTCACTGGATCAGGTGATCAGAGCACACAGAAGAATCACTCACACGTTTAGCCTACCACACAGGCACAAAACCAAACAATTACAGAGTCAAGACACACTGTTAGGACAAATCTGCTACTACCCTGTCTCATATCCGAAAGAACAACAGTGATCCTATATTAAATTTCAGCAGATCTGGTCAAAAATCACTGCAATGTAAATGCAATATTTAAATATTACGGACACTACTTAGGCAGAAAGATATGGGATATCTTTATACAGTTTTGCACTACAGTATGGGAGTAAAACGAAATGCAGTAGGATGGGTCTGGTGAGTACCACAGACCTTTATAGAGCATGATGGTAACTCTTCCTAGCAGAGTGAGTGAACATCCCAAAGGGAGTCAACAACACACCACATTTCCCTTTCAGCAGCTTCATCATTGCATCTCTGCTCTTTACTTATTTATCACAGCTAATGGGATGTTGTCAAAGTCACATCCTTATGCATTATACAAGGCCTAAATATTTTCTGTATAGGCCTACTTGGCTTGGATTCGGTTAAATCTGCAAATTAATCTTTGCCAACTAGGCTGTCTATATGAAAGTACAGAAGGTTCATATGGTGACGTTGAGTATGTAATGAATACATAACTGAGGGAGGAGCAGCCGAGAGCAGTGGGCCTGGTGGCTGCTTGACTGGGCAGGATATACAGGAAATACCAGCTCCACCTTGAAACAGCAAAGGTATGACTCTTGGAGACAACACAAGGGCAAAGACAGTAATCATAAGCTTATCATGGAGAGGAACTGCCTCCTAAACAGGACACTTCAGGTTCTGTTAAAGGGTTCAAAGCTTGCAGTGTAGATTTTCTTGTTCCAGCTCCCGGTTTAATTTTCACGTGACTCTCATTGATCAGGTCTGTCAAGCCCAATTCCATACCTCCTCCAGGACTCCTTCTCTCTGTGCACCCTGTCTTTATTTCTACTGAAAACAGATGCCTGAATAGTCTTTGTTTCCCAAAAAAGGTCTGATGAGGTCAGTGCAGGCGGGGGGGGGGGGTACATGCAGGCAAGGCCTGAGAAAAAAGAGGGGGAGGAGACAGGACTAATAAAAACTACTGCACGGCCGTGATGTCACACAGGAGAGGTAATCTGACTTTGTGTTTGTGACTGTGTGCCAAAAAACCCACATGAATGTGTGTAATCACTGATCACTTTCACTCGGCTGGAGGATTCTGTTTCTAAAACTTTATGGAATCTGTCTCTCTTTGCTGCCCTCTAGTGGTTTTGTGTTTGTTTACTGGTGGGTGGTGTTCTTTGGCTGCTCTTGTGATATTAAACTGTACATTATTACCAAGGCTGCCCAGGGATCTCACGGAACAGGTTCACTCCATATCAGTTGGTCCTACATAATTTGATAAAATAATGTTCACAACTACAGCATAATTCAATAATATTAATAGTACAGTATGAATTATAACGGGTCCTTTTGACTCATCAAAATATGATATTGTGCTCATTTATTTTAGAGTTGTGTTTTATCCTATTCCTTCCATTTTTTTCTGCAGGCTAGGCCTATATCAAGTAATTCACACACAAAAAAACCTCAGACAAGGTAATATTCCATCATTAGGAGTACTGTATTGCGGTAATCAACGATTATATTGATTATTATTATATATATTTGTTATCATTATCATGATTATTTCCTTTATTAATCAATCCATTGTTTAGTTAAGACAATGTCAGAAAATAGTGCCCAGAGCCCAATGTAGAACATTCAAATGTCTTTTTGTTTGACCAACAGTCAAAAACCAGAAGATGTTGAGTTTGAAGCTAGCACATATTCATATTTGAGAATCTCATACAAAAAACATTTTTGGTTTAAAAAGTGACTTAAATCAGTTAAAGTGACCTAATCAATTAGTGAACTTTATCAATTCAGCTTTAGAGTACTGGTTGGTTTCTTATGCTTTGGAAAATGATTTGTCTTACCACACTTGCATAGTGCTAACAAATCCCCACAAAGAGACCAATAATTAGTTCCACATATTTAGTTCCTTTTAATATTTATCAAAAAAAACAAATTACTACAATAAAGTGGTAAAGTGAAGTTTTAATCTGTCCCTGACTTGATTCCAGGTCCTGGTCATGTCTATATTGTATTTTGTTGGTTCAACTGAACAATGTGTAAGATGATGCTACAGTATGTGACACGTTGATGTGTTAATGATGCAGACCATTCATTTCTATAAATACAATTATAGCTGCATTTTATGAAAGTGGTTTCTATATTTGTTCATGTAACCAGTGTGTGAAGGAGTGTTGTGCATAATTGGCGTCCATTAATCCACTATGACGTTGTATTCTGACTCAGGACACTTTGGTAATTATAACGATACACGAGCCATTCACCAATGGAAATTATAGTTGTAGCATTAACACTTGTGCGTGGTTGACAGATTCACTTCCTCATTGTTTGGGGTCGTACGGACCCTAAATGTGTAAAAATAATCATTTTTTCTTAAATCTTTTCTTTATAAAAAAAATATGTAGCAAAGCACATTTGATTTGACAAGATTTAAAAAATACAGAAATTACCATAAATTTCTTATGTGAAATATAAAAATAATTCATGGAAATTGACTTGTATTGTATTGACATGAAATTGACTCGCTTTACACTGATGGTCATGTTTTATATCATGTTATTTAGGCTATACAAATATTCCTTTTGTTTTAAAAATGTCATTCACATACAAAGAAATGTAAGCATGAGCCCACAATTAGATAATGACTCCTTGTCTTATGTTTTGTAGATATTTTCTATTTCAGAAGATATTTAGTTATAAATAATAGGTTTGTAAATAATAGGATTGTGCCAGAATGTTTGTCTTCCATCAGTACACCATCATACATTTCAAGGCAAATCTCTATTACATTTTCCACCACAACATGGTTTTCTCTGAACTTCACTTGTTGAAATGAGATTGCATTCTCCATGGCAATCAGCCTCTTAAGATGTCCAGAAAGAAACTATGTGGGCTGTTCATTCAGAGTGCCCTTGGTTTGTGAAAAGGATGCTTTCATGGAGAAAAAGCTGTAGTCTTTCAGTATGTTCTGGCTCCTGCAAACAATTGACAAATTACTGTTCAAATGTTCAGTTCAGACAATGTATTAATCCCAATAGGCAATTAATTTGCAGCTTCCCAGTCCATACAGTACGTTCAACAAACAATAAAAACAAAACAATAGGTTCAGTAATTTAATGGTAGTAATAATGCCATGTCCTTCTGCTTTCTCTTTGTTCTCTGACTAAACATTCACTCTGAATACCATATGTGTTGATGTAATGAATGCATTCATGTTCTTCACTAAAAGCAAATGTAGTGATTTATGACCTTATGTCCCCAGCAATCTTTTAAATATCTTTATACATGGAAAATAAAACCAGATTGCATCATGAGTCCTATATCAGAGAGTGAGCTGTTTGCAGTCTTGACACAGAGCGTCGTGATCACTGCAGCAAACTATGAGGGTTGCTACTGTTCACATAACAGACGCAGTTATGTCAGGCTGTGCAGGCACGCATTTTCAAGTGGCAATGTGTGATGCTTATATAAACAAAAATATATATTAAATTAACAGGCCACCACTAAACTGAAAACAAACCAAATTATTATGACAGCAATGTAAAAGAACATAATGAACACAATTAATTAATGCTAAACTCCTCCTGTGTTCATGACAGCAAGGATTTGGTAAGTTATTCTGTCCATCAGTTTATTCAGCCATGTATCCATAATAAGACAGGAAACATCTGTACTGAGATGCTAAAAACAGTAGGCCTACATCAATTATGTTTGAACAGATTAGAATGCTTTTAAAAAATAAAATAAAAAGGGTTGTTTCAAGCCAAAATGTTCAAAAGCATAATTTAACTCTGTTTTTATATCATTGTTAAATACATTTGGAAAACTCTTCTCTCTATATATTTACAGACTTATCTAGAGAGGGGATCATAACATTGAAGAAAAACCACACTTGTCTAAAGAAGAGATCTTGGGTGCTGTTTCTGTTTGGGGCTGCTCTGGGCTTCTATAAAAGGAGTGTGTTCTCTGGATGAGACGGTGACGCAGGCACTGCACTTGGTGTGGTTGTATAAAGAGGGGATGCTCGGCTCTGTTTCAGAGCACACCTAGGAAAGCAAATGGGTTGCTAGGATTTTAGCCTGGAGACGCTTCACAGAACATGGAGATGAACGCAACTGAGAAGATTTACCTTCCCGTTGATGGCATCCTCGAAATGTTAGACTCTCTCACCGGGCATCTTCAATCAGGCATTACGCACACAGTTCTTAAGAGCGCAGCCCTTACCCCAGTAGCCCAGAACCCCAAAGTCTCACACATATCCAAGACAGGCATGGCTATCATTAAAACGGGCAAAGGGCTCTGGAGACAACAAGATAGAAGAGTGGTTGCAAGTAGATCGAGTTCTGGCAATCGGCAGCTTTTGACTGATAAACAACCAAAAAGGTCCGTGGATCTGCTGGAGTTGGGTCTGACCAAGCCCAGGAACTGTCACAGAATAGTTGTGCTTGGCGCACCCAAAGTAGGTAAAACCAACATCCTCCAGCGGTTCTTGGGTAAGGAGTTTGTAGAGCACTACGAACCCACAACTGAGGATTTCCACAGAAAACTGTTCCACATCGGAGGGGAGGCATACCAGATCGATCTTCTGGACGCTGCAAGCGAAAGGGACTTCCCTGCTAAACGGAGGTTATCCATTCTAACAGGTAAGCCCTGTGATTATTAAAAACCATTGCAGTTGTGTTGGCTAAGATGTTTACTCTTTTTTTAAGAGACACTGTAGACCTTCAATTGTTTGTGTTTTAGGATTATAACTTAACATAAAAATGCCATAATAACCTCATTATTGAATGTAATAGTCTTTGTGTCCATAATTAAAGTGATGCTCTCTCTGTCCCTCTCCAGGTGACACCTTCCTGCTTGTGTTCAGTTTGGATGACAGAGAGTCCTTCAATGAAGTCTGTGAGCGGCTCAACGAGATCAAAGCTGCTAAGGCAAAGTTACTGAACAAATTAAAACATCCCGCGAGAGTACCACCAGTCGTGATATGCGGAAATAAAGTGGACTTGGAGGCGCCGAGGGCCGTCAGACGGTCAGAGGTAACAGAAATTTTCGGCGAGGATGTCGCATTCTTCGAAACCTCTGCTAAAGATGGTACCGGAATGGAAGATGTGTTCAGGGCCCTAGCCAATCTGGGCGAATGCCCGGCGAGACGAGTCCGTCGCGGCACCAGATCATATCCATCCTCACCTATCAGTCGATGTGCAACTGCCAGCGAGGCAGGAGAGGGAACCGGGGACTCGGTGCGCCCTGTGCCGCCGTCGATCCCCTGGCTTGCCGCCCGAGCTTCACCAGCGACCTGCGGTTGGTGCTAGAATCAAGCACCAAGCACAACAAACCCGAGATGTGTCAGATTCAATGAATTGTGAGCCTTCTCGATAAACCAATTGCAGTAGTATGCTGCAATTTCATATTATGTAAGGAGTTATACTCCGTAGCACTTGGCTGGACCAGTGCAGTCATCTTTTGTTTTTGTAGACCTATATGTAACTATTTATATTATCTTATAATAATAAAAAATATTTCTAATTGTCATATGTGCTTCTGTTCTATTATTCACTTTAATTCCGAAATTCAAGAATCAGATCAATGTGATAGAGATATAACTAGATTGTGGTCACTGTTCATGGACGTCATAGCAGTCGATTGCTTTGAAGTGATGATGCACAACATGACCATAAGTGTGTGGGAGGACGCTCAGCGTGAGGAGATGACTCACACACATCTAATATTTCACATTTTAAATCATCCCGTGACACTATGAATGGCATCAAGAGCATGTGTTACAATGCCTGGTTAAGCAGCACTAATTAGCCAACACACTCGTGTCTCCATGGTGTTTGAGGAAAACACGAGTTAGCCATCCTGTGAAATCAGCACCATGGAGAGAGAGTCCACATCAATCTCAGCTCTACCACGGAGTAGAAATTTAATTTATATCCTGAAAAACAGTCAGCCTTTTCTCTTTTTTTATCCAACCCACTCTTCAGGTCTCTAAAATATGGTTTTGAGTATCTTAAAATGAACTGACAAAGTACTCGGTGCTAGGATGTTAATGTTCAGTTCAGTACTTTAAAGTCTAGCCAGGTATTCTATGTCATTCACTGTATTACATTTCTAAACCTTCTCTCACAAATAGCCTACTATAATTATTGATGCAAATTAATGCCTTTAGGGTCTTTGCTGTAAAGTGAAGGTAATGATTCTTTATAGAGTGGGAAATAGAACCAGATCACAGTTGCTGAAGCTGGTGGTGCTGCAAAGGACTCGTCATCAGGCTTCATGAATCATAGAGCACAGAGTGAGCTGTTTCTCTAGCCTTTCCACTGAGAGCATCATGATCACTGCAGCAAACTACAGGGATTGTACGCATGTTCTGCTCATAACAGCCTTATGAATAACAAATGACCACTGCACAGTTACGTCTGGATGCACAAGCACATATTTTCCAGTGGCTTCTGTAAGGATGACACTGTGGGATGCTTATATGAGCATACAAATACATAAACACTACAACATGGTTGATTGAAATGCCCGCTTCTGAACTAAATGTTTACACATTACTCTGGCTGGAACAGCTCTTCAAAGCAATAGTTTTTACTAGAAAGTGAGAGAGCATACATCATTGGTGTTCCATCACTTATATTCTCTCCTGCAAAGTCTTTAATTTTTATTAGAATTGTTGCTGAATGGGTCAGTGAATCACTTCAAATAACAGCCATTAACACATCTTGTATCCACATTAAACTGAAACATTTGATAACACTAGATTTTATAGTCTATAATGTTTTTAAAAATGTCTTTTCCTACACTCAGTGCCAAATTACAACATTCTGAGACTGTATTAGTTGTTATTTGACTTAAGTTAGTTTAGTTGTAATTACAAATCAAAGACCAGTAAAACTCCAAATTACCTATTCATAAGGATTAAGTAATACATTTATGCTCCAGAAGAGAGTTGGAATCTATTTAAAGAAGAAGATGCAATTTCCTCTGTACTGGGAGAGTAATAATTATGTTTAAAAGACAGTAAAATTGCTTATTGAAAAATGTTTCCAGCCAAGCACTCATTTCATGATAGCCCATGCAAGCTTTTAAACATATATTAACATTGAATGCTCTGAGTTTCATCTAACCAGAGTGATTGATGGCAGTATTTACAGTATGATACGGAGTCAAATTAAAATAAAAGCCTGTGGGGCCTGTTTTATTTCTCTATAAACAGGGTAAAATAAGGGGCTGTTCCCATGACAGCTAAACAGAAAAGTAACACTGAAAAGGAAAAAATAAATTAATACAATGGGAAAAATGGCAACGCCTTAAATAAGGAATTTTAATATTGAAGATAAAACTTAAACAATCCAGATTTGGCCTATAATAACATGTTTTGCCAACCTAACCCAGAAACAAGCTTAGTTAGACTTTATCTGCTCTATTACCATTACTGTCATTGTGGGTTGGACACCCTCGTCGTTTGTCCATCAGCATGGTGGTCCCTTTGTAGCCTCTGACTGATTTGTCTTTCCAGCATCACCAGTAGAGCTGGCAGTATGCTGTCCAGCAAGGCCAGTCCATCCCAGGAGCAGCGCAGACCTCTAATAAGAAGGAAAGAAGAAACATAATAGAAAAGAGAATCAGTGTAGCTGCAATGATAGGCTGATTAATTGATTGTCATTTTTCAATCAAAAAAGCCAAACATTTCATGGTCCCCGCTTATCAAATGTAATGCTTTTCTTTGTCTTATATAGTACTTTACTGAATATTTTGGGGTTTTGGAATGCTAATAAGTAAAATGACCTATATGCATACATTGATCATGATTGATTGAACATGAATCAAGAAAATAACGAGCGGATTAATCAATAATGAAAAAAGTTGTTGCAGCTCTAAACAAGCGGGTAATCCTTCACTTGCCAGTGAAAATGTAAAACTTTGAATTCAAGTATTGAAAAATTATAAAAGTTAGGGGTGGGGAATCTCTGGGCCCCTCACGATTCGATTTCAGAAGCCAACAATTCAATTCTAAACCGATTATTGATGCATCTCAATGCAACCATTTTTTAATGTACATTTCCACGCGTGATTTAAAAAATATACATATAAATCTGAGTTTGTTAGATTTTGACATATGCAGTATTTGTCACACACAAGGTTTAATGAATTTCCTTTGTCTACTGAGGTTTTTATTTTGTAGTCATCCAATGCTTAAGCCTTAAACATGCTTGTTAAAGTCACCTTCTCTCACAGTAATCTTCTGTTGTTGTTTAAAGGTGGAGAATTGGCTTCTTAGAACATGAAACATGAGGTGGTTCTTCCACTCCTAATATGAGTCATGTATCACCTGTCATCCAGAATAAGTTGTCCACTCTGTAGCAATTCTTGGACGTTGCTGGATGTACCAAAGACTTCATGGAGGCCCAGTTGAGGGCTAAACAACTCCCAATGCTGTTAAAAACCACAAACAACATTATCACATTTCTCAAAATGTGCTGAATACTGAACATAAACTTCACTGACAAAGAAGATTACACAGAAATGTATAGAATTTCTTCCATCAGCGCATTTCATGTTGGCATAAATGGTTCACCTTGTGATTAATGCCCTCGGACATTCTCATTCCCATCACCAACACCTCCTCCAATCTGGCAAAGAAACATCTTTCATAAGGAGAACTTCACAATGACTATGCTTTGAAAATGACAAGGACAGGACAGAGTGGGTAAATGGACACGTCTGATAATAGTCACAAGGACAAAATGTCTGAGAAAGCAAGCACATGTACACCAACCTCCAACACTATGCTTCTCACACTGTGGATTGGCTGATGCACAATTGTTACATTTCACATGAAAATGACAGCTGCCCCCTTTGTGTAATAACCAAATACACTCATTAAAAACACACAACACTATTGCCTGTAAGTGCAACAGCTCACAGTTCAAGATGGCTTAGTTGAATCCGCCTCCGTGTCCCATGTCCCCTCTGTTGTACTTCACGGATCCAGACATCTGGCTCCAGAGTCTGGGTCCGGGCCTCCCGAACAACACCTCCGTCCCCAAAAGGAATAAACCGCCCGTGTGCTCCTGCCACAGACAAAAATGTTAACTATTCCACAAGTACAATATTTATCGCTCACTGCTTACAATCTACATTATAACTCACCTGGGCCAACACCAATGTATTGTCTTCCTTTCCAGTAGCTCGTATTGTGATGACTGACTGCCTTCTACATAACACAAAGTGAAGCATTATCGTGTAGTCGTGATTGTGTCTCTCAGACGTGTTCGGGAGGTAATATGGTATACAACAGAGTAGATACTGTATCTGCCATGTTGGTGGAGACATTTCAACAGAAACAAAACAGAAAAGATGAATAATAGTCAGCCTAGTTAGTCTAGTTAGTCTTCCACATCATATATTTAAAGCAGGGCTGCGCAATTAATACAGTTTTCATGATTACGATTTTGGCTCCTAATGATCACAAAAACAATTCAATAAAGAAAAACAATTATTTTGCACATAACATTTTGCAAGTAAACTCTTATTTTGTCTTGTGCTCTGAATGGTATCAAGTATCAAGTGTTAATTTCACAGTTCAGAGTGTTATCACTGTTGATTTTTAAGTTAAAAAAATGCAATAGTTTTCCAAAAGTCAATGGGTGTGTTAAATAATCGTGATTTCAATATTGACCAAAATAATTATGATACTATTTTTTTCCATAATCAAACAGCCCTAATTTGAAGTTATTGTGTTTTATATGTTGTTGTGTAATGCATGTTTAGTCCTTATAATAAGCACTTTGCATTAAGTATTTTAAAGGTTTTCAACTAATAAACTAAAAGAATCAATGTTCCCTAAGGTGAGGAGGCTAGAAGTGAGCCAACTTTCTGCTCAGGACTTACGTGTCTTGCAAAGTTCGACACCTCGTACTGCAGAAAGCCCTGCTGGTGGAGACTCCTCCTGGCACACTGGTACATGTCTGCTATTACATCTTCAGCGGGCATGGTCACCTCTCCTCCTAGCACCTGTTTGAACAGCTGGGTGCCTTGCTCCAACGTCAGCTGGTACAGAGACACATGATCATCGCACAACCTCAACAGTTCAGACAACTCATTCTCCCAGGATTCAGCACTCTGTTTGGGCCGACCAAACATGACATCCACCGACACCCTCCCAGGGCACAGCCTCCTGGCCTCTTCCACAGTTTGCAAAGCCTGATGAGAGCTGTGGTCTCTTCCCAGAATTTTCAAATCCCCATCCTGCAAAGACTGAAGAATTTGGAACATGCAATTACACAGTTTCTAATCTAATCTTCTTAATCCTATAGATGATATATTCACCTGGACCCGATGGAGAAACGATTCACCCCTGCATGACAGTAGTCCTCCAACTTTGACTTTCCCACAGGAGTAGGGTTGACCTCAAGTGTGACCTCCGCCTTATCTGAGAGATATGCCCGCCTTGAAACACTTTCCAGGACTGCGGCAATGGTTGAGGGGTGAGCCAGGCTTGGAGTTCCACCACCAAAAAATACCGAGGTAATACTACATGGAAATATCAAAATTAAGGGTGGGTGAAAGCATGTGTTAAAAGCTGAATTAATATGAAAAGCAGGGCTGGGCGTTTTGTAGATACTATTACATT
Organism: Etheostoma perlongum; assembly: GCA_026937815.1. Lineage (NCBI taxonomy): Eukaryota > Metazoa > Chordata > Actinopteri > Perciformes > Percidae > Etheostoma > Etheostoma perlongum. The sequence continues at coordinate 12,708,244 of CM049385.1, forward strand.
ACATATTGATGTATGAGACTGGACATTGTCTTAGACTTTGGATATCCTAATATCATAATATGACACATGCTGTTTTTTCCTAGTTGTAAAAGCTGCATTACAGTAAAGTGATGCCATTTTCTGCGGCGACCTCTAGTTAACCCAGTAAGAGTGTGCGCCCCATGTAGGCTGAGTCCTTTGGAGCGGCCCAGGGTCGAGGCCCTTTGCTGCATGTCATCCCCCATCTCTCTCCCACTTCTTCCTGTCTATCAACATAACTATCTAATAAAGGGGAAAAATGCCCCAAAAATCTCATTGTGTCTAGATATTTAGTAAAAGAACCAATTGTCAGCCCCACAATACTGCCGCAATATCGATATTGAGGTATTTGGTAGCAAAATATTGTGATATTTGATTTTGTCCATATCGCCCAAATCTATTGGAAAGTCTAAGAAAATCACCATACCATGAAACCTGACTGAGCTGCAGCAATGTCTCAGTCTCCCGCTGAAGGCACTCAGTCATTATGGGGTCATTGTTCTCTTTGGGTATATACTTGTTAAAGTTGCAGTAGGAACACCTTCTGAGGCAGTAAGGCCACTGTAGAAGAAGAGAGAAGGAAGGTTTGTTATTTGACATTGATTCGTTTCTAGATATAACATAGCATTTGCATTAGACTGAAAATAGATTTGATTCAGTACATGGGTATAAATATTTATCTGCATAGAAATATTTAATCAGTTAAATTGACCAAAGCCAGCTCACGTGCACGTAGAGAGATGCCTGCTTTGTTAGAAGTGGAGGGCCTGCCCGTTCAAATACATCCTCACTTATTTCTCCGCCAGAAGTCTCATAGAAGCGGCGCAGACCGGGAGAGAAGGCACGTCTGGCCGCATGCAGCGTGTGTTTGATCATTCTGCTGACACTGTTTCTATCAGGTCTCTAGCTATCTGTTTGAAGGTTGTCCTTCACCTGAACACATGGTCCCGTTGCGGCTATACACGAGTCTGGCACCATCATAAAGATAACAATGGTAGCCCATCAAAGTTTCCATGACAACAATGTGGCAGGACTAATAGACAAAGTAACGTAAAGTCATTTTGTCTGTTTACAAATCTCTTCTGGTGGTTGACTTGTTACGTCGCTCCAAACAGGAAATACTTGTGATTTCCTCTTTGTGTGTTACACAGTTTGACCACTCAGAGGCGCTGTAAGCCTATTACTGGCGCAAGCGTCCCACACTTCTTGTCCACTAAATTCTAGGTTGATAACAAACTTAGAAATCCCATGCAAGAGAAAACTAACATTGGTGATAAATCACACTCTGACTCTGAAAACTCTCAAAAATGGCTTAACCTCTTCAAATCCATCTCTTTTGTTTGATGTTTGTCCATTTCCCTTTGCCAAAGGAAAAGTGTATAACAGAAGAACTGCAAGGCCAACATGCATGCATGAGGCTTCATTTGAAACCTAAAATGTTTTTTTTTTTAATTAAAAAGATGTTGGTGATTTATTCTGTTATTGAACGAGTAGCCTAATTATGTGTGCCCAGGATCACTTTAACTATGCACCTGTAAAGCTGCTTCTACATTCTACGTTTGTAAGGAGAAGGTAAACTTCATGTTGGCCTTTTTGCATGAGGCTGGGCTGCAGGTTTTTGTAAACACCGTTATTTGTGGCAGTGTCAACACATATATTTAGATTATAAATCTGTGCTCTACTCACACAGGATCAAACTAATTTAATGAGCTATTGATTTCTCTAGTCACCGGAAATAACACTGTCTGGTGAGCTGACAGTGAGATAACCTTGTACGGTCCCATTTGAAATCAGTGCTAATTTTAACAGAGAAACAAAAAACCAACAGTGTTTGAATGTTGATAACAGTATTCACTCACCAGAGTTACATTTACATAAATATCTTCATTTCATTCATTTTGTGAACTCAGCTCTTTTAGCGGATAAACAACTCGCCAGTCAATGCTTGTCATCTAATCAAATAATTACCTCGGACCAGCGTGATGGTTATATAAATCACATATCTGACGTGTTAATCAAGAAATGAGCCACCACATCCACCGCAAATAAAATGTAGGCTATTAATCTTCTCCCATCCTTTGCAATTTTATCAAAGTACAAAATACAAGTACAAACTAAAGTAGGCTACTTCATCTATGTATTTAATTAAGAATGTCAATATATGTGAATGTGCTCACTAGCAACTTCCAACCCTGGGGACATTTTCCACTTAATATTAAAGCTAGTACCAATTACCATATTGAGAGAGAGAGAGAGAGAGAAAGAGAGAGAGAGAGAGAGAGAGAGAGAGGTTTTTTCATTGAATACATAGAACAGTTTTGTTATGACTTTAGTCTATTAAGAAGGTGGAAAACGTGGTAATCCAAATTAAAAGAGTGAATCTGTGCTGTAAATCTGCCAAATGGATAAAAGAAAGAAAGGTAAGCTCGCTGATTTAATATACAACCTATCCAAAGGCTAAAAAATAGCCTGTGGCTTGAACTCTGCTTTCCTTAAACTAAAGCTACAAAGCCTAAATGAGCTTTATCAGTTTGTATGCTGTTTGGAGGCAATTTTGTACAGACATTCATGGTACCCAGAGAATAAATCCCAATTACTTTGGAGCTTCTCTGACTTTTCTTCTTTAATGTTGATGCAGGTTGAATTTCTGTTTTACACACATTCATGTGCTTCTTAATTTTTGATCCTCAAGTTTAGCATGGTCAAATGGCAATTTGTTCTACTTTTACATATCAGTCTCAGCAGTAATTTCTGTTTGTGCTAATTTGAAAAGCTTAGCATGGTGAAATGGCAAGCTTTATACCTGCTTATGATAACCATCTTAGCATTCTTATTGTGAGCATGTTATTATGCCATGTCTTGTAGTCTTATACAACAGTGATTGTAATTAGCAGTACTGATAATGAGCATACAGCCCATAAGATAAGCCACTCGTTTTAGCAATAGAGTTGTTTTTCTTCACCCCTCTTTATTATTTTGTTACATATTAATTTGATACACTTAAAAGCTAACAATTCTATGGAAAGAGAATGTATAAACATGATATGCGTTACCAATGATAAGGGTGAGCAAATCCACATTACGTTATGTATTTTTAAAAGGATCTCCTACAGAATTAAGGCTTATGGTGGTCGGCAGCAGGGGACCTTGGCAGTTCCTTCTAACAAATGCCATACTTGGGAGGGAGGAGTTTTCAAAGGATGTCACTGGCATTTCTGACAGCAGGAAGAGTACTGGAGAGCTGGCTGGTAGACGAGTGGCTGTGATCAATGGACCAAACATCTTTGACAAGGATATATCTCAAACTAAAAGGAAGATGGAACTGAGAAGGTCTAAGTGCTTATGTATTCCTGGTCCCCATGCCTTTCTTGTTGTCTTTGACATGGAGAAAATCTCCCCGAATGAAATAAGAACCCCCAAACTGTTAAGGGAACGCTTTGGAAGACATTGTCCGAGACACTGCATGGTTCTCCTGGCTTATGATGGAAACCTGGAGGGAGCTGACCTGGAAGACAGGGTGCAGAAGAGTGACTGGCCCCTCAAGGAACTGATCGAGAAGTTCGGTGGACGTTTTCATGTTTTCAGCAAGAACTGGAGAGATTGTAGCCATGAAAGAGTGCTGCTGCAGAAGATCGAGAGGATGGTGGCCTCCTTAGGAGGGGGCTTTTTCTCCAGCAGTAGTTTCCAGAAGGCTGAGGAGTGTGTGAGGAAGGAGGAAAAGAGGCTTAAGAAGCAGAGGACAGCAGAGATAGAGAAGACATGGAGGGAGATGGAGAAGCAATACATAGCGGAGGAGCTGTATCACCAGAAGGACGCCTACACCAGCAGTGTCAGTGCTGAAATCAGAGCCAAGGCAGAGATGGACAATGAATGGCTCAGAACCTCCATGGCAAGAGGACTAGGGACGGGTTTAGTTGTGGGAGCTGTCATGGGTGCATTGTTTGGGTCCATAGAGGGGCCAGGAGGGATGGTTCTTTATGGGATCATAGGTGGTGCAGTAGGTGGATCGGCAGGAGGAACAGCCCAGGTAGCTATAGAGCATATTGAAGACAGAGTAGCTCCTTCTGCCAGACTCAACTTCAATTCAATCTTCATCAATCGCTTTTTTGCAACTCCTCGTCCATGACAGCGTGGTAATGACTTATTATGACTGTTTTTCAGGAATAAAATGAAATGAAATGTATCTAAGTAATAATCATAATAATAATAATGAATGGAATTTATATAGCACTTTCACAGACTCAAAGTTGCTTTATAGGGGAGGTAGAAAACATGAAGTGTTGCTTATGTAGTTTTTAAGTCTAGTTTGATACCAAAGTAGATTAGAAAATGTGCCACTACCTTTAGGTTAAAACTAAAGCTTGGCTTGTTCTATGTGATGCAGCTGAAGGGAATAACTAATGGTCACAAACACAAACTCTCATGGCTGATTTAAACTGTAAATTTGTATTTTGAATAAATCAGTTGTCATTTGTGACAGCACATGTGAGAATGTGTTGTTTGGAAAACACAACATTCAATCTCCAACATTTCCTGGTGTCTCACTATAGGTTAGTTAAAGCGTAGCTCAGATAACATTCAGGGTGGAGTCTCAACTGAGAGTGCCATTGTCTAAAGCATTGCCCCTTTTCTAGATAACACACACCTCACAGCACCTGTTCAGTGAAAACCATTTGCAGTCTACGTATTATTTATTACCTGAAACTGTGAATAGCAGGAGCCTGAACGCAGGGTTACCTGGACAAGATCAAACTGAAGAGGTAAGGCCACACTCTGCTCAGTAAATGTTTTTGTCTTTACATTACTTTCTGTTTTACTTTTGGAAAAACAACCTATTTACCTTTGAATTCAGACCTTCAAATCATTTATGGACATGTTGCATAATCTGAGAGTGTTTTATGAATGTCAATGTAGACAAAGCTAAACATTTCAGTAGATGCTGTTTTGTGTTGACTTGTACTGTGGCTTCCCCCCCCGGCGTAACAAACACTTTGGTTGTTACCTGTTTGACCACATACTTAACATCACATGTTTTACTTAGCTGCTTCTGTTCTTTGTTTGTGTAGCTCTTCTTGATCACAAAGAAATTATTTTTCACTCATATCTCCTTGACAATGACAAGGGTAGAAAATAATCAGAGAGGGCTAGACTTCCCTAAGTAAAAATAATCACATAATTCTGTCCTTTGTGTATCATTGCATAATATGAGAGGAGTGCCATTCTGCTCAAGAACATGACGTCCCATTTGTCCTATGACTCTGAATGCTGCATACATACAATGGAGGAGTGCATTTACTTGAGTACTGGACTCATGTACAATTTTGTTTCCATTTTCGGCTTTTTATACTGGTACTCCACTATATTTGAAGGAAATATTGTACTTTTTACTACACTACATTTACAGTGTATAACATATAGGTTCTAGTTACTTTACAAAATGCTACTTACACAGTGCTTTTTTCCTACTTTTATTACGTTTTGGTAATGGTTCTTTCTGTGTTCCCTTATTTAAACAACACTCACTCAACTGCAAGCTTATTGAATTGAAATCCTCAAAAAAACAGAAAAAAGCTTTCAAGTACTGTTGACATTGTCATGTCATTGTCATTTTCAGAGTATGGCCTCTACAATCAGCCTCTTGCCCGAAAAACACTTCTTGTGTTCTCTGTGTAGAGACATCTTCACCAGCCCGGTGACCATACCATGTGGACACAGTTTCTGCTTATCCTGTCTCAGCCACTACTGGACACGACACCAGTCTACATACTGCCCCCACTGTAGGAGACTGTTTATTGACAGGCCAGACCTCAGCGTCAACCGCATTCTGGCAGAAGTGTCACACAACTACAGGACAGCTCGACCACAGAAACCACCCGATGAGAAAATGGTACTATTGCATTTGTCAGTTATACAATCATATGGGATCTAATTGTTAATTGTTGTAATTGGATCTAAGTGTTACATATAACACATTTGTGAATGCATATGTCACTGTTACAGGTTATAGATGTTGAGCAAATGATTCAGGAAAGGCTTCAGAAGATAGAAAGGTTGAAATATTCTCTTGAGCTCCAAAAGGTGCGTCGGAGAAAACTCTGCATCATCAAAAGTCTTTGTTTAAAAAAAAGGATATCATTTAATGATGATGTATGTTGATGTCCAATCAGAACTCGTACCTCAGAGAAGTGCGAGAGAGCCAGAAGGTCTTCTCTGCCCTCGTACATGCTATGGAAAAAAATCACAAAGAGGTGGTTGATGCAATTGAGGAGAGACAGAGAGAGGAGGATAAAAAAGTAGAAACACTGGTGAAAGAGATTGAACAGGAGATCCAGGAGCTGAGAAAGGAGACCACTGAACCTGAACCTCAGATTCCTGTAAACAGTGATCAAAGTGACGATACAAAGCAAGTTACTGTGGTAAGCACCTTAACCTTCTGCAGATAATGTATTGATATTGGTGACTGGCTACCATCAGTGACAACTTTATTAATGTAATGCAGAACATTGTTCCCACAATATGCCCCTCTGAGATGAAAGATTGGTCCAAGGTTACCGTAGAAACTGACCCTTGTGTTGGGGTCACCAGACGAGCACTGGCAGACATAATGGAAAAAATAAAGGTAGAAGTCAACAGGCTCTCCAAATCTGGTGAGTTATGCAGCTTTTATCTTTAAATTGAATGATTCAATAATCATTCTACAATTAATTTAATGATGTTTCTTTTTTTTCTACGGCTCTTCTTTGACAGAACTTAAGCGAATAGAGAAATACACAGGTAAGGCTTTATCTACACAAAAACACTGTATAAGGGACTGTACAGAAATAACTAGGGGGTGGTCCACATAAAATATTGATAATGCAATTTAATAAACTTAAATATAAGATTTAACCCACCCTCCACACCCCAGTCAATTTCTTACAGCCCTTTATTGCTCTTGACCTTTTCTCCTCCCTCTTTCTTAGTGGATGTCAATCTGAGCGCAAAGACAGCCCACCCCTTCCTCTCTGTCTCAGATGACAGAAAACAGGTGAGACACACGGACAAGCTTCAGGAGGTACCAGATAACCCCAAGCGATTTGACCGCGTGGCGAACGTGCTGGCCAAAGAAAGCTTCAGCAGTGGAAGAAGCTACTGGGAGGTGGAGGTCGGGGAGAAGATCGAGTGGAATCTGGGTGTTGTCAGACAGTCCATAAACAGAAAGAGCAAGTTCACTGTCTGCCCTGCAAATGGTTTCTGGACTTTAAGCCTGAAGGCTGGAGGCCAATTTATTGCCAACACATCTCCTGTCACGCCATTGGCACTTGAGCAGAAACCCTGGAAAGTGGGCATGTTTCTGGACTACACAGAAGGCCGTGTGTCCTTCTACTGCGCAGAATCTGGAGTCCACATTCACACCTTTACAGATACATTTACTGACAGGCTTCATCCATTCTTCAGTCCTGGTCGCCTGCATGGCGGCAAAAATAGTGCTCCCCTAATCATCTCTTCTTGTTTCTGCAGCATTTAAACATCATACTTAATATTTTGTATTTGTGATTATCTTTTCAATGTCAATTCAGTATGTGAAATATATTTATTTAATTACAAATCCATATGAAAAACAACAATGAACCACATTTTCCATGTCAGAACAGTGAACAAGAGGTTGCATAAGGACCGACTCCCTACACTCCAAAACTTCAATGAAACCCATAAACAGATTGAAAAGAAAGAGGAGGGTAGAAGAAAAGAGAAGACTCATAAATGAACAAGTGAGTCAAAGTCAAAAGAGAAGAGAAAATGAGTGCCCGAGTTGGATAGATGTGAGGGGCTACTGGGTTGGGACAGAGGTTGACGAGGAAACAGCAGGGCATTGTGCTCGTACACCAGGCACTGGGAGACACACTCACACACATTCACTCATTCACACACTGACACGGCCGTGCACACAAACGCATGCTTCAGCCCACTGCCACACAGACTTGTGCTGGCATCTCGGAGGGCAGCCCCATCTCCAGTCCAGACCTGGGTGTTGAAACTGATCGAGCCTCTCTACTTTCTTCACCTGACCTCCGAGATAGAGCCTCTCCAGCGCTTCAGCCTTCCTGTGGGCTGAACTGAATTCTCAGGGTTGTCATTCACAACTCCAGGCATCCCAACTGATCTACACTAGTAAAGACCAGTAACACTAGCCTGTGGACCAAGGACAGCAGTGAGAGAACTTAATTTGAGGTAAATATCCTTTATAATATACTCTAGTATTGCATTAGTGACATTTCCAAAAATCTCAAAATCAAACTGAACAATACATTTGTGTGAAATGTGATGAGTTTGGTGGAATAAAGACTGTTACCAGCAATAATTTCCTCAAAAGTATCTCTCTAGGCAGAGCTATTAGTTGTACCAAAGATAAGGCACAAATTCCTAAAGTGGGGTCTAGGGGCCTTTGAGAAACGTAATACATTTGTGCACCATATTTTGTAAAAGTAGGAGAATATATGACTGTCGGAATGATTATTCTGAGTTCAAGGATTCATATGATCCATTGTTATCTGCCCACTTACAACATAGCTTTTGTCATTTTATTCATATCTAATTTATTCATATCTAATCTATCTTATCTTAAAGGGGTCCAATGGGTAAAGCTTAGCTCTTTGACATTTTTTAATCCATCCCTGTCATTTACCCCCTGGATTGATTGTGCAGGAAGGTTTTGATTTACAGAATTGGTCAAATGTGGATACTGAAAGCTGTAATAAATAGATTAAATAGGTCCTCCTGGCCCACTCTACAAGCCTTCATGAAAGATGCTTGTGTTTCAGAGTCTCCTCATGTTTTTCTGAGATAATCCACTCACCAGGCAAGGCGTAGCTCGACACCCACAGCTGTGTCAAAGACGGCTATTCTCTGCGGTTCTCACTGGAATCCACTAAACATGGGCCTTGCAGCCTGTTTCCAATTTTTTATGAAAAAATTTGTTCCATTACTCTTTTCATACTTTACTAATGTAATACTTCTTGTTGCAAGTAGTAAGAAGTTAGAAATATTACGTGAGTTTTGTAGCACTGGTTGTATGATGGCTAAACAATGATTCAAATTGGTTCTACTTTTTTGTCCATTTCTGATTTTCAGGATACCTGTCCTTGTCTGACCCCAGCTGAGCTCAACAACATCATCACCTGAAGACTGAGGATCCTGCAGTGGATCGCAATATTTCCAATACTGTAGACTCTTTGTGGGACTATAAGTTGTCTTTTTGCAACAAACAAAGACTGAAATAAAACAAAGACAAATCTATCTGATTCAAGCATCACCTTTCACCATGGCAACCACGGGCATGCAGTTGCTGGGCCTAATCATGTCCCTTGTGGGGTGGGTGGGTGGGGCAATAGTCTGTGCCATACCTCTGTGGAGGGTCACTGCCTTCATCGGTAACAACATAGTGACAGCTCAGATCATTTGGGAAGGCCTTTGGATGAATTGCATTGTGCAGAGCACAGGTCAGATCCAGTGTAAGGTGTATGACAGCTTACTGGCTCTGCCCAGTGATATGCAGGCTGCCCGAGGCCTCACTGTGTTCTCCATCTTGATCTGTGGCTTGGCTCTGTCTCTGGGTGTTCTAGGAGTCAAGTGTACTAAGTGCATTGGTGTAAACAGTGTCAAGGCCCGTATTGCTCGCATCTCGGGCGCCATTTTTGCCATTGCAGGGTTCCTCTACCTTGTGCCCGTCTGCTGGACTGCCCACTCCATCATCAGGGATTTCTATGATCCACATGTGGCAGCCCCACACAAGCGTGAGCTTGGCCCTGCCCTTTACATTGGCTGGGGGGCATCAGCCTTGCTCCTCATTGGGGGATCTCTGCTGTATGCTGGGTCAAGTCCCCCTGGCATGCCAGGCTCTCCCACCTTCAGCAGTGGAGAAAGTAGTCCTCGCAGGGCACCTGCCACACAAGTCAAAGGTTATGTTTAAGTTTCCATAATTTTGGAATGCCTTCAAGTCCCACGAATACACCCTAAACAATGACAAACCTGACTCCTCTCCTTTTGATTTTGCTACTTGTAATTATTTTTTATTTAATGTTATTCCAGTTAGTTTTTTTTATCTGAAAAGCTGCAGGAGGCTGTTTGGGAACAACTGAACTTGTTTTATTATTTCATACCTGATATCCCTTAATAACCCTGTTCTCTGTAAGTGTTAAATACAATAAAAAATGTGTCCACCATATCCTCTTCTGAGGGAAATAGTGTGTGTTTACATTTTTATGATAATTGATGAAATCTTACTCTGACTGCATGTGTTTGAGAGAAGTATTTGAGTAGTTAAAAAAAAAAAAAAAAAACTGTGCTTGTTTTGCTCCTTTATGTAAACACTACTAGGGGTTATACTGAGTGGAGAAGTACAATAGAACAATGGGGATGTGTGTACATTTGCTTGTGTTGCCATATTGTTGAGAAGTGTGTTTGTGGTCCTCCATCTTATATCTTATATCTCCTCTTTGGCTACCCTGTACCAGGAACAAAAAAGAAGACATATTTATTTTACAACATAAATATCCTTGTATCCTTCAACTAACAGTGAGTAGAGTAAACCAGGCTCTCTTCACACAAGTGATCTCAGATCTCACCTCCTTGTCACAGTGGACAATAATTTACTGTTATGGCTAAAGTTTTCATCCAATCACATATCTTAAATATTTTAAATGATAGGATATTAAGTAACAAACACAGAATGTGCAAGTTTGTAACACATGTGCATGCCTATGTGTCATTGTCTCTATGTGTAAACAATGTGGGATGTTACAAGCCACAGTGGAAAAATCATAATCTTTATTCATGAGACATTTTTCAGATCCCTCAGATTCTGTGCTCCTTTACTTTGAAGTAAATGATCATCCACAGAGAGTTTAAAAAACAATTATCAATCAATTAAAACCTTTTGAGAGAGAGAGGGAGTTTTTGAGAGCCTTGGAGTTTGGTTACTGTACATGCTTCTGAATTTCAATATTCTTTCCCAAAATACATTTTCTTAAACTAGACTAGAACAGCATAGAAAATATACCATGGCATTTGCGTTCTATCTGCTGTATCTTTTTGTCCGTAACAGCAGAAGACAGAACAACACAATGCCACTTTATAGAGCATTACAGCACCACAATAACAATGGGCACCAGTGTTCCAAGTGCCAGGTAGTGACTCATACACGACCTAAGTAGGCCTATACCAATGTTGGTAAAGTAATGCTGTAAATACAGTAAGGCACTCTGTTCTAATTTACTGTCAATTGTAACGGGTAAAACATAAAGAGTGAGACAAGTGCACTGTTTACATTGTAAATAATCAGTGCAGTGTCTCAAAATAGCTACAAAGGTATAGTACCAAGTTATTGCAGTAACAATTATTTAAACATGATACCATTCAGAGTAAGGTAAACCATCCACAGAGTCAACTATAACTGCAGGCCTCTCTGGTGGAGTTATAAGCCTGATTAATTTTAGACCACACTGGTTGGGTGTGGACAAAAATGCTTTGTTGCACCTGTAACCATACCCAACATGTCACAGGGCCCTGGAGTACACCCATCTCTGCAGCAAGGTGAGTAGTTAAAACACTGGAGGTCAGGAACAACAAGATTTTTAGGAGGTGGTAAGTTACTCTTCAGCTAACTACTTTATATAGTGTTGGGTAGTTTAATTTACTATAACAATACATCATATTCTCTCATTTTTCTTCTTATATTTTAATCTGTAATTTATAACTGTAAAATATAGTGGAATAAACAATACAATATTTCCCTATAGTAGGTTAGAAGGCTAAAGAAACTAAAAATAATCGGGTATACGGTATATTAGTAGTTTAGTTTTTATTTTGCATATTTATAATGACAAATAAAACAAATGTATCATACAGTGTAGGGTGAGGCTGACACCCAAATAGAATAAAAAGGATCTACCTAAATAATGTTCAAATTTCACAATTATATACATTATAAAGAACACACAATAGACAAATCAAATAATATGACTATTATGAAAAACCAATAATAGCAAAATATATGACATACCAATAATATATTTAAAAGAATGAAATACTTAAAAATGACTTCACAACTGAACAGTACTTTAAATGGACTAAGTTCTATACTTCGTTGCATTTATCAGTCGCCAGGGGGAGTTCCATTGGGGTTGTCACTCCCCGATGTAAATCAAGTGCAGATTTGAGTTGCGCATGCTCAGATTTAAACAGTTTACGGCATAACGTGTCATACAAATTTGTGAAATCCATTAAATAATACACTTTTCTCATTCCAAACAATAACAGAAGATGGAAATCATTTCAAAAACGTTCAGAAATCTATGATTGTTTGATTGCTAACGTTAGCTCAAAACGCCATTCAAGTGACGGCCTTTGTTGTGTTTGATTGCTAGCTTGTAGCCAGCAGTGAACAAACTTCGTCAAGTAGGTCCATTTTTATTCTGTATTGATATTACAGAAGTCTCTCGTAAACATCTTGTATGCTACTTGTCGCAAAGTGACGCATGCGCGACTCAAATCTGCACTCGACTTACATCGGGGAGTGATAGGGTTTCTACCTACGGCGGAAGTGGGAAATAGGAAGAGCTGTACAGCTGTGCTCCGTCCGTGGCTAACACAGAAGCTAACAGGCTAACCTCATCAGCGGTGAACATATCAGGATCCCTTCACTAAACAAGACGCCTCGACAGCTATTTTGAGTCTGAATCTAGCTAATATGGGAAAAGGTGGCGGTACCTTTGAGCGGCTTCTGGGTAAGTTGTCAATACATTCGTTAAGTTAATAGTTTATTTGTCAAAGTGCGATGTTTTCCAGCGTATTGTTTTGACAGACGCTGGGGCTGTGGCTCTCAGGCCAGCTACCTTTAGCCTGCTAATATTTTCGCTTTGTTTAAAGGCCCAGAACGAGGGCTCTTAAATTAGAAACCGAGATAAGTAGCAAAGACAGTCGTATGTGTCCGTTGCATATAGTGCAATCAAAGCTATGCTACCTTATCCTGGTTTTACCTTTGTGCTATTAGCCAAGCCAAACCTGGCTGTTAATTTTATTTAACGTTAGCTAACGTTAGGGATTCAGTAGCGAGTAATGTTAATGTTACTGTATAACTTATGACATGGCTCTGCTATCCCAGATATCCCATTTGTGAGATAACTTATGACTTTTAGTGTTGTCTTAAGTCCACAACAGGTTGATAAGCTAACTTAGCTAGCTGCTAGACAATTAAAATTAGTTAGCTATCTGTTTATCTAACGTTAGTCCTTGTATAGCTCAACGTTACACTGAATGTGACATCTTTCCATTAAAATACAGCTGGCAAAGGTAACGTTAGGTGGCTAATTAGCTTAGAGACAAGAACTTTGTCATACATGTAGCTATATGTTGAAAATTGACAGTCCCGTCAGATAAAACCAATCAGTCTTGGAATTTAAATTAATAACTGGCAGACAAGTATGTATTAACACACTTTATACATGCCTTTCAGTTGATATTGATGTCGGTAGAAATTAGCGGCTGGCACTCAGTTGATAAACATCGCTCTGTACATTTTGTACAGTATTTTTTGTTGCGGTGATGTGGTAATTTAGAACACAGAAGTTAAGAAATATCCAACGTGTAAGCACGTTATTGACTTGCGTAATTTAGTTCTTAAAACTAGCCTACATGTTGACACAGGGCCTCAAAATCAGGTACACAGCATAGCCCACCTTTTAACGTTAGTGGATAGTGTACCATAGTTGTGAATATTTCCATATTCCCAAAGATACAATTAGTAAACTTATTACCACAAACCAGTTGCCAAACATTCACGTTGGGGCATTTGGGGTCTTAGGCAGTTGCCCACTTTGGCAAAGTCAAATGTTACAACACTTGAGAACACTTAATTAATAGAAGAGGAAGCCTTATCTTTTCCAATGTCATGTTTGTTTGGTGTAGCATATGTTAATGTTAGACAGACAATACTGTATAATGTTATAAAGATTTAACCATCTGTACTAATTGCAGATAAAGCCACCAGTCAGCTGCTGCTAGAGACTGACTGGGAATCCATCCTGCAGATCTGTGATCTCATTCGGCAAGGAGATGCACAGTAAGTGATTCTGCCCACTTCCTTCTACATTCACATCATCAGTTGTTGTAGTTGAAAATAGCTTATTAGAGTATTGGGTTTATTGTTTTTTGTGTGCCTCGCTAACTTAATTTATTGTCTTGATATGTCTATTGAGCAATGTTCTTTTTTCGATCCTTGCAGAGCTAAATATGCCATCGGGGCCATTAAGAAGAAGCTGAATGACAAAAATCCACATGTGGCCCTCTACGCACTTGAGGTAAGATGTGTGTGCTCTATTGTCACAATTTTATCTAGGGCTGCACGTAATGATTTTTCACTGTCGATTAATCTGTGAATTATTTTCTTGATTAATTGTTTGGTCTATAAAATATGCATTTTCCAAAGCCCAAGATAAGGGTTTTAAATGTCTTGCCTTGTCCACAACTCAAAGCTATTCAGTTTACTGTAAAGGAACTAGAAAATATTCACATTTTAAGAATCTGAAATCAGAGTCATAAAAAATAACTTAGACCAATTAATTGATTATGAAAACTCGGCAATTAATTTAATACAGTTAATTCCTCTTTGCAGCTCTAATTTTGTCACCTCTTCGTTTGGAAAAAGCTGCTTTGGTGAAATATGTGTAACGTTGTTGGCATAGTGAATGATTATGTGACCTCACCCTTCAGGTCCTGGAGTCAGTGGTGAAGAACTGTGGCCAGACAGTCCACGATGAGGTGGCGAGTAAACAAACTATGGAGGAACTAAAGGATTTACTTAAGGTGACCCCCATTGTAATAACTTCATAATCCAGCTTTGTTTAATTTTCAATATACTTTTCATGCTACACTTTTTTTGTAGTGAAAAAAAAAAAGTCCCTTCATGTAGTATGTTTTTGACATTTTGTTGGGGTCCGTCTTGTCATTGTGGAGCCGGATTTGCTGACAAAAGGTGAACTGAAGTCAGTTGCTGCATTTATTTAATTGGGTTTAGTGCTGCAACTAGTGATTTTTTTATTTATTTTTTGTTAGTAGTTAGTTTGTCAGTTAATGTGTCAATTCATTTTTTGATTATTCGACTAAGGGATAAGGAACATCTTCAGCTCTCTTATTTTGTTTTACCAACGGTCTAAAACCCAAACATATTCATTGACCACTTGTTTCACCTCTAATCAATCGGGTTAAATAATATTTTATTAATATCTGTGCTGGGGTTTTGCCCTTGTACACATAGACAGGGTGATTTGTCTGACCCTATTTTGTCTGGAAGCTTTATCACATCAGGCAGCTGGTTTCATGACAGCGTGAGTTAGCAATATGTGATTGGATCTTTGCTGTATCATGTGACACAAGCTCCTGCAGCCTATGCTGATTTCAACTTCCTGATGATGTCATAGCCTTGTGACAGACCAAAACAAGGGACTTCCCACCTCAGTTCTTGTCAGCAAACACAATGTAATTTGAGTTAGTTTGTGTTTTGAAAAGCTCAGTTATACCAATGTTATGTGACAACAGAAACATAGAACATAAACACCAGAGGGATTTAGAGGTGTAGAGACTTTTTATTTCACTGTGTGGTTCTTTTACCACCAGAAACAGACAGAACCAAACGTAAGAAACAAGATCCTTTACCTGATCCAGGCCTGGGCTCACGCCTTCCGCAACGAACCCAAATATAAGGTGGTCCAAGACACCTATCAGATCATGAAAGTGGAAGGTAAGTGGACACATGCTGTATTTTACTTAAATGTATTTGCCGGAAATGAAGCCGAAGGAAAATCTAAAAGTATAATTAAACAGATAAATGTTTCTCAGCTGTGCCTTAGCTAAAAATAAATATAAGTAAAGCACATCAATGTACATTTATGTAATTACATTACAACAATGTTTTAATGACTAAAACGCAACTGAATGCCCATGCAATATTCAAAAGGATGGTATGATTTATTATGAAACAATTATGTATGATTGTTAACTTCTATTAATGCACAGCTAGTATCATACTGTATGTTTACCAGGTTTATTTTCCTTTTCTTTTCTCATAGGTCATGTGTTCCCTGAGTTTAAGGAGAGCGATGCAATGTTTGCAGCTGAGAGAGTGAGACATTTTGTTTTTCTTATTTGATATGAGTTTAGGGCTATAAAGTGGGTGATCTGTAGAATCAGCATGAGTTCTGTGATCATTGACACTGAACTATTTAGAAGAGAGGATGACTGCAAAGCTCCAGTGACCCTATCTGTTGTAATATGTGGTCTGTCTGCTTTGTCCAGGCCCCAGACTGGGTTGATGCCGAGGAGTGCCACCGGTGCAGAGTCCAGTTTGGAGTTATGACAAGAAAGGTAGGCTGGGCTTTCTTGAAACTAGCACACTTTTTATGGTTTCCTTCATTCAGTTACAGGTTGGGCGTGTGCAGAAGTTGACTTTGATTTGTGTTTTTTGCTTTTCCAGCACCACTGTCGAGCCTGCGGCCAAATTTTCTGTGGCAAGTGTTCGTCTAAGTGCTCCACCATTCCCAAGTTTGGCATAGAGAAGGAAGTGCGTGTGTGTGAGCCCTGCTTTGAGCTACTTAACAAGTGGGTCCCCAGATGTGATGTAACTAGTGTGAATTTTCAAAGTATGGTGGCTCTGAACAGTGGCTTAATATCTGTTTGTATCTGTAAATTATTCGCTTGGTCAAGTTATCTTGTATATACTTATGTAAGTATGCAATGGTTTTAGATGGTTACTGTCAGCCTTTTATAGCTTCTTTGTTTAGGGTTTTCTATCATCTTTAGCATGGACCCTATCTACGCGTCAAATTCCATCGTCAACTTTCATTTCCTGTTTGTCTGTTAGCTATTTATAATGTATTCTATCACAATTTTGAATTAGCTGTTTTTCATTACAACAAATGCAATACATTCCACATTTGATACATAACACATTAGATGGCCCTGAAGAAGTAATTAATTGTTTGATATGCCATAAACTCTTTTATAACTTATAAAGTTTCATGACAAAAATACCTTTAATTTAAGAACCCATGCTAAGAACAATTTAAGTGATCTATTTATCCAGTATATCCATTTTGAGCGATGCTGGAAAATTAGATTGTTGGGTCTATAAATTACTATAGCCATATAGTCAGCATAGGTACATGTGTTTTGATGTAGATCCATATCTGAATGTAGATTAAAAATTTGTAAACATTTTGTTTTATTAGAATAACAAATGTAGAATATTTTGCAGCATTGACAGAGGTATGCAGATATTCTGTTTTCATAGAGGACATGGTGTCTCAAGCAGCATGCTTTCTTCTGATTTAACAAGGTTGTTTATCCTCCATGATTCCTTTTTTTTTACCAGCCACCCCTCCCTTTCTCCTCCGTTGAGGAAAGCTGAAGGAAAAGCCCCCGCCCCAGGTGCCGCCGAGCTGCCTCCTGAGTACCTGACCAGCCCGCTCTCCCAACAATCCCAGGTAGAAGTAGATAATGAGATGGCTTAGTTGCAAATTGGTTGCAGTGGAAATTAAAAAAAAAAAAAAAAAAGAGGAAAGACTTCCCCATTTAAAAAAAAAAATAAATAAATAAATAAAAAAAAAAACATTAAAATTAGAAATCCTCTTGGCCTCACCCTGCTCTGTATTGGAAGATCGGCAAACTTTTTGAACCACTCTTCTCTGGCAGGAGGCTGCAGTCCATTAGGACTAAAACCTCACACTACTATATTTCTTCCCAACTGCAGTGGGCATCATCAGGAAGGCCTGAGACCCCCACTGACAGACTCTCAATCCACACAATCAATACATGTTACATTAACACACATTATTGTCCCTGGCAATTGCGTATAATATATATACTGTGAACCTTTGCACATCTCCAGATTCATATTTATGCACACCCTGCACAAAATCGTACAGCTTTCTTTTTAATACAACAATATTGTACATATTTGTTATAGTGTCTTATACATTTTTTATGAAATATTTCTATTTTTTGTTATTGACGGACTTGTACTTTGAGCTTCTGTTTATTCCCATTTCAATGTTTGTTTGCACCAAATACACCAAGGCACATTCTCTGCAAGTAAAAACTTAATATGACAATAAATCTCATTCTGATTTAGATTTTTTTTTTTATCCATCCATTGAGGTTTGTGGATCTTACAATTGCTCTACTCTCTTACCAGATGCCCCCCAAGAGAGATGAGGCAGCACTGCAGGAGGAGGAAGAGCTGCAGCTGGCCATTGCCCTTTCGCAGAGCGAGGCTGAGGAGAAGGAGCGAATGGTGGGTTAAACAGCAACAATTTCCCTTTTGTATTGTTACTGTCTGTTTATTAAGAGGAAGTGATACATACCTGTATGTGTACTTACAGAGGCAAAAGAACTCTTACTCGATGTACCCCAAAGCTGATCCAACTCCAGTAACTTCCTCAGCACCACCAGTCAGCACCCTCTACACTTCCCCTGTGGTAAGACTTCTTCTCATGCTGCCTTTAGCTTGATTTATGGTTCTGTGGAGGCTCCACGCATGCTTTCTGACTAAGGCGGGTAATCTGTAGCAGGAAAAGTTTACCCTCTTCTTGATTTCATGTTTTTATGGAGAAGGAGAACCAGGAAATGAGTTGGCGCTGGCCGAGCGACATACGTTGCTGCAACGTGTAGTGTACATTTTTTTGAGAGGTGCACATCAGGCTACAGCGTAGGGTCTGGCATAGGTTTGTCTCTCCACGCAACTGTAGATTTTACATAGAAGTATACAGTGGGTACGGAAAGTATTCAGACCCCTTTAAATTTTTCACTCTTTGTTTCATTGCAGCCTTTTTCCAAAAATCAAAAAAGTTCATTTTATCTCTCAGTAATGTACACTCAGCAACCCATCTTGACAGAAAAAAACCAGAAATTTAGAAATTTTTGCATATTTATTAAAAACAAAAACTGAAATATCACATGGTCATAAGTATTCAGACCCTTTGTTCAGTATTTAGTAGAAGCACCCTTTTGAAATACAGCCATGAGTCGTTTTGGGAAAGATGCAACAAGTTTCTCACATCTGGATTTGGGTATCCTCTGCCATTCCTCCTTGCAGATCCTCTCCAGTTCTGTCAGGTTGGATGGTAAACGTTGGTGGACAGTCATTTTCAGGTCTCTCCAGAGATGCTCAATTGGGTTTAAGTCAGGGCTCTGGCTGGGCCATTCAAGAACAGCCACAGAGTTGTTGTGAAGCCACTCCTTCGTTATTTTAATGGTGTGCTTAGGGTCATTGTCTTGTTGGAAGGTAAACCTTTCTGAGGTCCAGAGCACTCTGGAAAAGGTTTATCCAGGATATCCCTGTATGCTTGGCCGCATTCATCTTTCCCTCGATTGCAACCAGTCGTCCTGTCCCTGCAGCTGAAAAACACCCCCACAGCATGATGCTGCCACCACCATGCTTCACTGTTGAGACTGTATTGGACAGGTGATGAGCAGTGCCTGGTTTTCTCCACACATACCGCTTAGAATTAAGGCCAAAAAGTTCTATCTTGGTCTCATCAGACCAGAGGATTTTATTTATCACCATCTTGGAGTCCTTCAGGTGTTTTTTAGCAAACTCCATGCGGGCTTTCATGTGTCTTGCACTGAGGAGAGGCTTCCTTCGGGCCACTTTTAAAGCCCGACTGGTGGATTGCTGCAGTGATGGTTGACTTACTACAACCCCATCTCCCGACTGCATCTCTGGAAGCCACAGTGACCATTGGGTTCTTCTTTGCCTCTCTCACCAAGGCTCTTCTCCCCCCGATAGCTCAGTTTGGCCGGACGACCAGCTCTAGGAAGGGTTCTGGTCGTCCCAAACGCGTCTTCCATTTGAGGATTATGGAGGCCACTGTGCTCTTAGGAACCTTAAGTGCAGCAGAAATTTTTTTGTAACCTTGACCAGATCTGTGCCTTGCCACAATTCTGTCTCTGAGCTCTTCAGGCAGTTCCTTTGACCTCATGATTGTCATTTGCTCTGACATGCACTGTGAGCTGTAAGGTCTTATATAGACAGGTGTGTGGCTTTCCTAATCAAGTCCAATCAGTATAATCAAACACAGCTGGACTCCAATGAAGGTGTAGAACCATCTCAAGGATGATCAGAAGAAATAGACAGCACCTGAGTTACATATGAGGGTCAAAGGGTCTGAATAAATATGACCATGTGATATTTCAGTTTTTGTTTTTTTAATAAATATGCAAAAATTTCTAAATTTCTGTTTTTTCTGTCAAGATGGGTTGCTGAGTGTACATTACTGAGAAATAAAATGAACTTTTTTGATTTTTGGAAAAAGGCTGCAATGAAACAAAGAGTGAAAAATTTAAAGGGGTCTGAATACTTTCCGTACCCACTGTATATCAAGCATTTCTTTCTGGCAAACTCAATCATCTATACTATCAAAATAGTTTTTCATGATGAAAACAAAGTTCAACTGTCTGATTATTGAGGAAATTATTGAACTATGTTTTGTTACTGACCAATGTGAACTATATGCCCTCTCCAGAACTCCTCTGCTCCATCAGCTGAAGATGTAGACCCTGAGGTACATGTGGTATCTCTCTCTTCTCTCTACTTGCAAATGAAAGACTAATTGGAATAAACATCATGCTTATAATACTGCTTGTAATGTTTCACATTATTGCAGCTGGCCCGTTACCTGAACAGAACGTACTGGGAGAAGAAACAGGAAGAGGCTCGCAAGAGTCCCACCCCCTCAGCCCCTGCCTCAGTGCCACCGGCTGAGTCCCTTCCACCAATCAGTCAACCAGTAGAAAGTCATGTTGCTGTTGCTGTCCCTGTCTCTGTCCAGCCAGTCAGCATAGTGGAGGTATATTGAAACTTTGTGCTGAGAGCAGTTGTTTGTAGTAGTATTTTTTATGGCTAGCTAAACTGGAGTGGGCAGACCACAAATGACTCTCCGCGTTTTGGTTCCCTCTTGTCCCCACCTTCAGCAGCAGTACCAGAACGGGGAGTCGGAGGAGAACCATGAGCAGTTCCTGAAGGCTCTGCAAAATTCTGTTACCACGTTCCTTAACCGCATGAAGAGCAACCACATGCGTGGGCGCAGCATCACCAACGACAGTGCTGTACTCTCACTCTTCCAATCCATTAACAACATGCATCCACAGCTGTTGGACATCCTCAACCAGCTAGATGAGAAGCGATGTGAGTGTTAGCTGTGCATGAGTTTGTGTTAGCCAACACATTTCTGTCATTATTACCCTGCGTGTCCAGTCTCTGAACTATCACATCCTGTATGTTGTCTGCAGTGTACTATGAAGGGCTGCAGGACAAGTTGGCACAGGTGCGTGATGCTCGGGCAGCCCTCAACGCACTTCGGGACGAACACAGAGAGAAGCTGCGTCGTGCTGCAGAGGAAGCAGAGAGACAGAGGCAGATACAGCTGGCACAAAAACTGGAGATAATGAGGCAGAAGAAACAGGTAAGGAAATTAGTCTCTCCAAAATGCAGATATTGATCCACCATTCATTACCATGCTCACCAGTGTTTGTCTTTGAACTGCAGGAGTACCTTGAGATGCAACGACAGCTGGCCATCCAGCGCCTCCAGGAGCAGGAAAAGGAAAGGCAGATGCGTCTGGAGCAGCAGAAACACACAGTCCAGATGAGAGCCCAAATGCCTGCTTTCTCGCTGCCTTACGCCCAGGTACACACTGCGTACATCATTGGGATGAGCAGATTGATTGATTGTGAGGGTAACACCCAGTGTGAATAGTTGGCATGACACATGGGCCTTCAGTGCAATTCAGTATTAACTGCGCTCTTTGTAATTCCAATTTTAATTTGTAATTCCAATTTAAATTTTTGTTCAAATTTTTCTAGAGCTGAGCAATATATTGATATGAGACTAGATATCGTCTTTTGGATTTTGGATATCGTAATATGGTATTGTTGACTTTTCCTGGTTTTAAAGGCTGCTTTACAGTAAAGTGATGTCATTTTCTGAACTTACCAGACTGTTCTAACTGTTCTATTATTTGCCTTTACCCACTTAGTCATTATATTCACATTACTGATGATCAAAAATCTCATTGTGTAAATATTTTGTGAAAGCACCATTAGTCAACATTACAATATCATTGCGGTATCAATATGGAGGTATTTGGTCAAAAATATTGTGATATTCAATTTTTCCATATCGCCCAACCCTTCATTTTTCCATTTAAATAATTGAGTATTTACAGTAGAAACCATATTTGCCTCTTTATAAATCTTTGGGAATAAATGTCTGATAATTTAATACAGTATGTGCTGTTACGCAGATGCAGTCTTTGCCCCCCAATGTGGCAGGGGGGTTGTGTACCAGCCTGGTGCTCCACCAAGCTACCCAGGCACCTTCAGTCCTGCTGGTTCTGTGGAGGGTTCACCTATGCACAACATTTATATGAACCCGCCTGGGCAGACTGCACCACCACAGTACCAGGCCATGCCCAGTGCTGCTCCAGGTAAGAAAACAAACTTTTAATAGTTGCGGAAATAGAAAATCTACAATTTTTAATTGTCCTACTGCAGTATATTCATTCAGGAAACATTTGGCATGATACTATAATCAAGCGTGTGACTGATTGTCCTCTTTTCCTCCAGATCCCAATATGGTTAATGCATACATGTACCAGGCATCAAGCACCAATGGGCAGCCTGCTCCTCCTGGTCAGGGTCCGCCGACTACTAGTCCTCCCTATTCCAACTATCAGCCCACACCCACTCAGGGCTACCAGGTGTGATTGACTCCCCCTTTTATTTTGTGTATCTAGCACCAATATATTTAAAGAGAATTAATTAGCCCACTAACTTGTGTCCTTGTTCTGTGCAGAATGCAGTGTCTCAGGCCCAGAGTATGCCCCCCATGTCCCAGCCTGCCCCCACTAATGGTATGGGTTACATGGGCTACCAGCCATACAGCATGCAGAACATGATTTCAGCATTGCCAGGACAGGACCCCAATATGCCCCCCCAACAGCAGTACATGCCAGGCCAGCCGCCCATGTACCAACAGGTCAGCCTCTTGCCACCAGATGTTAGCATTAAGAAAACCTTGTAAAGAGTTTGCAACAGACAAATTAAAATGTCTTTTCATACTGAAATAAGAAGCTCTGTTAATTATGTATTATCTTTATTTATTTTTTACTTTTGAGGTTATCTCAATCCTCGCTCATCCTCCTGTTTTTTACCTTTACATCCCTTTCTTGCTAGGTGGCTCCCCCTGGTGGTCCGCAGCAGCAGCCGGTCTCTCAGGCTGTGCCCGGCAGCTCAGAGGCACAGCTCATCTCCTTCGACTGAAAGCCTGCACGCTGCAGGGTCTGACACACTACACCCCCCTCCTCATTTGATTTTTCTCCTCACTCTCTAGACTCTCTGCCCTCTGGAAACACACACCTCCCACCTTGCTGTAATGTTGTGGCAATGTAAAATATTGTGATGATGTTGCAGAGCTGTGGCTCTTCTTGCCTCTCCCCCACTTAAGTATGGGGGAAGCTACAAGACAGGGCACCAAACCCAGACCTTCTCACCCTCTTCCTCCCTCTTTCCAGCTGATATGTATGTAGTATGTCCTTATTAAATGAATAACTGCAGCTCAGAAATAGTCAGTGGTATTAAAGTTTTAAAAAATGAATAAGAAAATATAATAATTTAGGATGAAAAAGAAGACAAGACATAACCATCCTTTGTCTCATATTTTTCTATAGCATATGTTGCATGTTAAATTTTAATTTTCTGGAATGGATGTGAACTACTGCAACATATCCTAACGGTTTGGGCAGTGATAGACATCTGGACCGTATGTGCTGTTTAAGAAATTGTGGGTGTTAAAGAGTGATGTCTAGGGAGAGAAAGCGCAGTCAAATGGCACTATCTCACATCTCCATCAGGCCCACAGCTTGCCATTCTAGCTGTAGTTTTCTGTTCATGAGCACACAAACTAGTGTCATCTTATCTTGTTTTGGAATTATTTGTTGTGCACTGCTTGGAATATCCTGTGTCTTAATGTAGTTTTCTTAAATAACGAAACACATGCAGGGATTGTACATTGTGGGATGAGTGACAACTGGGTGGTTCTTTAATCCGAATATACTTTTCTAAGTTAAATTAAATGACACAACTAGTGGGCATAAATATACATACTAAAGCAGTACAGCAACCCTAATAGCATCCCACATCACTTAATTAAAATGATTTCTGTTGCCGGTGATAAAGAACCGTCACAAGATAACACCTTAACCTAATTAACTGCAAATGACCTCCAGGCACCCCATCACCCTGTCCATGTGGTTGTACTGTCACAGGTGAGGATATCTACATAGTAAGTACAGGTGGGAACTCTTTTCTAAAGTGTACTTGGCTCTACATAAATGTGGAAGTGCTTACAGAGCGAACTTGAGTACTGCATGTATGTATCACACACATCCAATCAGTAACCATTTCCGTAACCATTCAGTTGCAATCTGTGAACTTCTTTTTTCCATCATACTTATTTGTCTGACTTTAAAAGTAATTTTAAAATTATATTTAATAAATATCTGGTTCTTATTGTCCCCTTGCCTTTTTTTTCTAAAACCTTCCTCAGGATTTGAAAAGAAAGACATGAATTGTATGACAACTTTTATTCATGTAAATACAGTGTTCCATGTCCAATTGATGCATGTTTCAGTAAGAGGGGTAAAGGCCATACCATTACATTGAGTGATATGATGAAATGTGCTTTAAGTTGTATATAGGTACTATATACAAAACTCTTTTCCTTGTACAGTATGGCTTCTTTAAAGTTTTCTGAAGATGAGGCATTTGTAGTATTCTTTCATCTCAATCTGGAAATTAAAAACAATACAAATGTAAATGCTAAATTGTAGTTAAATACCAAGTAGTTGATCCAAGTTATAGTAAGTGACTCACAATCCTCTCCATACGCATCTCGTTCCCATAGGCCAGCTGTCTCAACACATTGATGTCTGGAAGACCCCACTCTGGATCCCTGTGTTTAAGCATTTAATAAGTCGATTTACATCCTACTAGCAGAGCTTCACCAGACACTTACCATTACCATGTTTTATTCGAGAAAATAAACGGCCACTCACATTTGTCGAAGCTCTGCATCCAGATGTTCATTACAACTTGGTGTAATAGTGCCATTAACAGCATACACCTGGAACAAAATTTGGAAAGATGTCAGTTTTTGCACATAACACACATGATGGCATCACACTATATTGAGTGCATAGTAAAAACTGATGGTACATACCGCATATGTTATTAAAAGGCCATTTTGCCTGAGGATCTGACCTGCTCCATTGAAAACACCCTTGAAAAATGATCAAAGAAATGTTTATGAAACATGTCTTTGCCCATTTTGATAATTTTGAGATCTGTGTTTTATGGCTATTCACACATAATTTTTCGTACCATGAATCACAATTTAACTCATTATCTTTGAGTTTTTTTTTTTTTTTTTAAATAACCAAGCCTACCTGTGCTGTTTTGAAGGAGCTGTATTGTAGTAAATTAATGGCAACAATAACATCACAGGATCTGCGAGAAAGGCCAGCCCATTTCTCCCATGGTTCCCTGGCATCCAGGTGGACTGGCTGCAGCACATTCTTTGCATGGGTTGCAGCAATGTATGCCTTAATACTGTAAGTGAGTATGCAGACTTAATTGTACATTTAAAATTAAGAATCAGATTCTCCAAAATGTTTCATATCCACATGACTGAAAAATGAACAACCTGTTGTCCATTTGAGCTTACTGTCACACACCGTATGACTACTGTATTACCATTCTCTTGGATCTTTAGTAGATTGTTGTGTGTGATGTATGGAAGCCACACACCTGTCCCGAGACTCTTCTTTGATGTCTGATGGCTGCCAGGTAACAAAGGGCATCTTTTGGGCAAAGCGTATTACATGCTGCCCAGTTCCAGAGCCCAACTCTAAGGCAAACAGCTGCCTGTGGGACTGGTCTTCCAGCACATCTTCAAGCACTAAACACAGATCCTCCCAGTTCCTCTCTGCCTGAGGAGACAGCAGCATGGTCTGGAGGAGAAAAGCAGAAAGATATGTTAACATATATTTTATTGCCACCCTATGCAATGATTTTTTCTTTCTCAGAGGATTCATCTTACCTTAACTTGTGCTGGTTGAACGAGACTAATATTGCTGAAGTCTGGATGTGGTGGATGACTA
Organism: Etheostoma perlongum; assembly: GCA_026937815.1. Classification (NCBI taxonomy): domain Eukaryota; kingdom Metazoa; phylum Chordata; class Actinopteri; order Perciformes; family Percidae; genus Etheostoma; species Etheostoma perlongum. Next base: position 12,734,511 of record CM049385.1, read on the forward strand.
TAACAGCAGATGGGTGCAGAGATTACCTAGTTAAGAGGATTCCCTCGGTTCTCCTCCCCAGTGTTCAGCACTGGTACAGTACAGGTAGGTAGGACACACACACACACACACACACAAAGCATATAAACAGGGACAGAGATCAGTTCATACCATAACTTTGTGTCTGACTAGCAATACCAATCATCATAAATCATAATGAGAGGTATTATATTGCATGTTGTAGTATATTAATTATAAAATACAATATGCAGATACAATATGATATACCTGAGTGTGTTTACCTTACTGCCATTTTGTGTTCATAGTGAGGAACTGCAAAATAACAGTGTTAATCATTAACTGTGTTTGTGTATTATTGGGTATAAAAATACATGAGTGAATCTTTTTCAACTGTATTTCAGTACTGTGTGCATTACAACATATATGTGTATGTTATTAATGCAGGTACTGTTAACATTTGTACTAAATATGAAAAAATACTCATACCTATAAAGATTAATAATATAATATGAATAAATCATAGGTTTTATTTTAACGTTTTTATTTATTTATTATTTTTATTGTGTCCCTTATGGGCTCCCTATAGTCTTCTAACAGTTCATGCAATGCATTGTGGGTAGGTCAGGAGCGGAGAGGACGCCATGTGCTTTTGAGGCAGAGGGACTGAAAGGAGACCCGGCTGTGACAGACTTGTTTTATTTTTGAGGGACACCGGGAGAAGTTAAGGTTAACATGTACTGCACCAGACGTTGCCTCCGGTCCGCGCTGTGGGCTGCAGCGACCACAACCCGGTACGTAAATTCAGCCGAGGGGTTAACAGCCCGACACTTAACGTTAACACCGGGCAGCAATAACGGTAACGGTAGCGTTAAATCAGAGTCTGACTGCCTGCATCTCCAAGGGCAGACAGCCGGTGAATGTGACGGTTATTTTGGTTGTATAACATACTTTTGTCTCTGTAGCGCGTATGAATACAGAATGTATATAGTCCGCAGTCAGAAAGGGGTTTCATGTTTAATGGCTGTATAAGTATGTTAGCTAACATTAGCTTTAGCCAACTAAACCCTGCAGGCTTTAACTATTTAACCATGCCCAATATCCTGCATTTAGTCTTATGCAACACTTTATTCTAGTCTTTGGTATGGTTGGAAAATCTAAAAGTAGCAGCTGTTTGACATTTTTCCTCCATGAAGCAGCTAGCTATGTTTTTGATAGCCAAGGTCACACTTGTGTAACTGGAAATTAATATTTTTGTTGGTCAAGTAGCTAACCGCAAGCTTCTTCTCGTAACTGACTTAGTGTACAACGGCACAAGTCCTTAATATGAACTACAGGTTGTAACGTTATATCAGCAAACCAACCTGGATGTAACCTGTCGTTGCTGTCTATGCAACAGCATTGGTTACCATCGTCTTGGTGTATGTATACCCCCCACATAAAGTATCATACGAAATAAATGAGAGATCACAAGATGAACTCTTCAAAATGCTTGTTTTGACTGACCACCAGTCTAACGCTTATATCAAGTTTACAACAGAAAATCAGCGAATCCTCTCAATCGAAATGCTGGAGGAATCTTTGGTGTTTTTGGTTTCAAAGGAGTCAAATGATGAATTAGTTGTCAGAATAGTTCATCATAAATTATCTGTCTGTCAAGTAAGCTATGAGTCGATATGTTTCTTGAACTGCATTATTTTACTTCTTCAGTCTCCAAATATTACTAAAATCAGTCTTATAAAGAATTACCATTTTAAACTGGTCTGCAATGAGTGCAAAATGCATAATGTTAGAGCTGATCACATTTGGACAGGTGTGGATACCGCCCCTAAATATGTTATGATACAATAACTTTAGCCAAATCATGCATGTCTGGCATGAGAAACTCTGCATAAACATTTGGTGTGCTGATGCCACACAAGGATGGGAAGTCTGTACCCATATGTGAGATCCTGAATTTTTTTATATGATTGTAAGGCTGAGCATGTTTTTAGTAAATGGTAGTCACAGTTTCTGCATAGGCAAAGTAATGTAAATGTAAAGACACATTTCAGATGCCTTCCTCTCACTGGAAATTGGATATTTCTGTATACACTGTGCCTTGTATCTTGAGCTCTGAGGACCACATTTAATCCATTTTCATTTTTCAGGCAACAGCTTCAGCGTCAAGCTCCAGCCCTGTGTGCTCTCAGACTTCTAAAGACCAGCCCAGCCACCCACTCAGATGCCATCGCCACCCCTGCACTTGACGGAGCACCCAAACAGTATTCTCCCAAAATCCAACAGCTTGTCAATGATATATCCAGCCTCACTTTATTAGAGGTGTCAGACCTCAATGAACTCCTCAAGGTGTGTGGAAAAGTTGCTGAATCTAATCCACAATGCGCCTTGTCAGATAGAGACCGTTGTGATGCATCTGTGGTATCATGTTTAGTGATGATTTGGTGTTTGTTGATTGCAGAAAACTTTGAACATTCAGGATGTTGGAATGATGCCAATGGGGGCAATGGCTGCCTCAGCTGTACCTGCAGTTGTAAGTACAGAGGAGCCCATATAACTTGATTACTTTACAATACAACTTTTTCACCTTTGAATCAACACTTCTCTGACACAGGATCTACATATTGTATAACTGCATGTTTCACAGATTTCTTATTATTTTCAAATTTTGTGTGAAACTAGGCTGCAGAAGAGGAGGAGTTACCCGTCAAGAAAGAGCAGACTCACTTCACAGTAAAATTGACAGAATTAAAGGCAGCTGAAAAAGTAAAACTTATAAAGGAAGTGAAGAACTGCATCCCAGGCTTGAATCTGGTGCAGGTAAGTCTCTTCATTGAATTCAGTACCCAGCCCTAGATCGTTTTTTTTTATACCAGTGTTGCATAATGGTTCAGTATCACAGTTTCTGTTTTCACACATTGTTTCACCTCTCACTAAATCTTTTTTATGTGTCCTTCCTAAACCAGTCTAAAAAACTAGTGGAGTCTCTGCCCCAGGAAATCCGGGCCAATGTATCCAAAGAAGAGGCAGAGAAACTGAAAGCATCCCTTGAGGCAGCAGGAGGCACCGTTGTGTTGGAGTAGATCTACATGACCACCAGTTCTCCAACATTTTGCTGCTCATGTACTTCATCCTTTTTTTTTTTACATGACAAAGAGGTCGATCTCTGGAAACAAAGAAATGCCTTTTGACATTAATACAGTCCCTTAACAGTGTCAGGTGGGGCGGTTCAACTCAAACTGAACTTTCCAGGCACACAGCCTGCACAAATGGCCGCCCTGTTTTATCCTGTCCTTTAGTCTGTGAATATGTCTGTCTGATACTTGTGTAGCAAACAAGCTACAAAAACACTGGCTTGGGTGCCAAGTAAGTCAGTTGGTCATTCTGTTTCTATATGTTTTCTTTTCAAAGAAGTAAAGGTTATGCTGTGGGGACATGGTTACCGTTCCCCATGTTGAAGAACACCAGATACTGTATCTAGTTCAGGGGATGGCAGAGCTGAGTCCTCATACTTACAGAATTGTTATGAATGAATAATTAAAGTTGAAAAATCCATATTTGTCCCTTCTCTTAATGTTACTAAACAACTTCTGCTACAAATAAGCTGTATCGGCATCCTTCTGGTGCACTAGCCCGAGAATGTTGCCATAGACCCACAACTCTGACAATGGCCTGAGTGTAATGGATGTTCATTTAAAAGCAAAAGTTGTAAAGGTTCTGTACTCTAGCTTTAATGACAAGAATGAAATTGTAAGCTATGTGTGTTGTGTTGCGTTAAACATATAATGCAGGACTGAGACTTCAAATCTGTATATTGAAGAACTGAATATTTTACCTACAATAGATTGCATCCTACATCACTGTTTATGACCACTAGAGGTCATAACATCTCTTTTAATCACTTTAGCCCAGGAAGGATGTGATTTTGAACCACGTTTTGTTCCTGTGTAAAACTTATTAATGCAATTTATGTTGATTTATTTTCGACATTAACAGAAAATAATTGTTCTGGAAAAGGTAAAACAATTTAAAAATGTGTTTTAACTCATGCTTTTTCACTTGTTATTTTACACACATATAGGCCCGGAATACAAACGGGACCCATAGACAGAATTATGTATTTTAAAGTATGGATAGATGTCACAGGGAAGGGGCTTCCTCTCGGTAGTTGCCCAAGAGGTAAACGGGCCCTTTTCCAGCTAAGCAGTCCATAGTAAATTCGATACACAGACTGAGCCAATGCATCGTTAAAAATAATCGTTCCCTGACCGGGAATCGAACCCGGGCCGCGGCGGTGAGAGCGCCGAATCCTAACCACTAGACTACCAGGGAGAGTGAACATTTCGCGATATTGCTTGAATAATATCAAACATACGACTCCTGTTGTATCATATGAATGTTACAGTAAGATTTCAAATTGAAAATCTAAATCACCAAAAATGTAAGTGGAAAGATTTAGAAGTGTGTAAATGGCTATGCTAAAAAAAAAAAAACAGCACCATTTTGTTTTAAACTGTATTTTTTACATATGCGCTTTTACAACTGTAACATGTCACAATAAAAAAGGCCCATTGTAACATTATGAACAGAGACTGACCGTTGATGTGTACAGATGTAACACGATAAAACTCTGTGGGATTCAGCTCTGGTTCAAATCACAGAAAATGACATGTCCAGAGACTGTGGCTAGAAAGGGAACCCTGCTGTGTTAGTGATGATGGTTTCAGGATTTCTTTTTACATCATATATACTGTAGGCTATATTTACATGATCCACATTGACATAGCCATTCCACTCACACCATAATCATTTATACCGGAAAATTTGCATTTAAAGAAGATACAAATCTTGTCTTTCATATGTATAGTCACAAAGGGGTAATATAAAAAACTGGATTGCTTCAAATACACCAACTCAGAAAGAATGGATCACTGAAGCAAAAGAATTAATTAAATTAGATAGCTTTCAGATTGCAAAATAATGAGACCAGATGTATAATGTCACTATAAAAAGGGGTAAACAATATCAAATTAGGAAACTCATTATTTTCAATGGTAGACTAGACCAAATAAATATCAGCTCAAAATGGAGCATTAATCCTAATGTAAAGTTAACCATCATTGTGATTGATTCTTACATAAAGAATACATTTAAATATGTACATTTGTATGCAGCAAAGTATGGTTATTGTCTGGACTAATGGCAGCCAGGCACAGGACAGAAACCTGATTTAGAATACTAAATATTATTGGGTGTCATCATCACACGTGTCTGCATGTGACAGTTCCTACAGCAGCGAGCGTTAGCATATGTCTTGCCCTCCCTCTCTGTCAGCCGCTGAGTCAGCACACAGTGCGGTGCCAGGCTGCCCATTCATACCACTGCTGCACTACTTATTTAAAATCAACTCATGCTTAAGAACCAAAACAGACACGTGGGCTTTAGAAACTTCCAGAAAAGTTGTACAACGTGTTGTTGAATCTTCTTAACTAAATGAGAGTAAATACATGCATTATGATTTTTTATGGTAACCCTTTGTTTGACCCTGAGGTACAATTGGAAGGCAGGGTCTATTCAAAAAACTAATATTATTTTGAGCGTTATGATCTTTGATCTTTGTTAGTTGGATCCTGGGATCCTGGCATTCCACATTCAAAAAACCACAGCAGCAGTCAAGATGACTTACTATTGTTATATTACTCACCCCTTTCTTGGCACAGAAAGATATATATGTCTCTCCACCGGAAAGCCTTCAGCCATACTGTACGTTAATCCACAACTCTTTCTGAGAAACACAAATGCAGGTTAACATAAAGGACGCTGGCACTGAGTTTGTTTACTATACATTTAACATAAGCAGCATCCAACCATCACCAGAAGCATCCAGCAGGGAAAAGGATGAAGAGAGCAACTTTGGACAAAGTTGTGCCAGCAACCTTTGAGAGGCCAACACTTTGCCTTCTTGGACTTTGTTTCACCAACAACATGCAGAATTGCCTTTCACGTTGGTATTTTGGTGGAGTCTCCTCCAGCGTGACTGCCTGTTTAACACACCCACCCACTGGATTTAATTAAGGTAGAAGATAATTAGATTTTAATTTAATTACCACTGTAGCACAAAATTAGGAAAACTGTCCATTTAGGCCTCTTCAATCTGTCTGGGGTGCCTTTGGATTGCAATGTGGAAAATGTTAATACAATTATTTTTTTCTTTTATTATGCTCTCTTGTCCTGTTGACACTGATGTCCAGATTAGCTTGCAATGATTCGGTTTTCCCAATTTCCTGAAATTTTAATAAGTTGGCGAGTCACTACCTTGATAATGAAAATGAATAGGCTCATTTGGATGCTTTAAAGTACATAACATGATGGAAGAAACATCAACTGGTTTAATTTGGTATTTCCTACTACTATTATCCAGCTATTGAATTGATTTTCTTTCATGCAGCACGCTGACTAAATATTTGTGTTAATATTTTGAATAGGCTGCTGACATTACCACTTCATCTGAATATAACCGCAACGTTGTCAGCTATAATTTTAGACTTATATTTGAACCAATTTTGTTTGCACATTGTCACCTGTTTAACATAGGAGCAGACTACACTAGTTGTTGCTCTCACTAAACATGTGACTGCCCCCCCTCCTCCCCCCCAGGTGCATTTACAGGAGGTCAAGGTCAGGATGACCGGGTTGGTTGTTAACGTTGTGAGGAGAGAAGGTTATCTAGCGCTCTACAGTTGCATCGGCGTGTCTGTCTCCCGGCAGGTGGAAAAAATACACATATTAAATCACACACTCACTTTGCATGTTCATGCTGCACAATCCTGGATAGACAGGGACGAGATGAACAGGAAGAACAAAGGTTTCATGTCTTTCTACCAGAAAGTCTTGATGGTTGCCTTTTGAGGTATGTTGACAGTATTTGGCATATTAGTCTGTATTTTGTTTTTTTTATTCACTGGGTTTTGTCCAACAGGGTTTGCAGGTGGTTTCATGGGGACACCAATTGACTTGGTGAATGTCCGGTGAGTTTAGTGGATAGTTTCATTATTTTTAAGAAACAGATTGTTGTGTGTGTGTTTCTTTTAATAGTTTATATGATACATCAAGTTTGTACTTCACATTGGTAAAATGGACTCTCAAGTGTTTTCAAGTGTTGTTCCCCAGTTAGAAATCTAAAACTGCACTGTGCTGTTCAGTCAATAATAAGCAATACATACTCAGCAACACTGTAATCCTACTACAAAAGTTATTCCATCTCTTTTAAGTTTTCATGCAGAGCAAATACCAAGTAATGCTCTAATGTGAAATTCAGGAGTGGGTTGGTGTTAAATTTAGATTTGACTTCATTAAGAGCAACAATTTGTGCTCACCATTTAAGTTTAATAGGCCAATTTTCACTGTATTCAATAGAAAGATAATGACTCTGAAGGTTACTCATCCTATGCTTTGAAATATTTCAACCTGTCTTCTATGCAGGATGTAGAATGATGTCAAGCTGCCAGTAAAGCTCAGGAGAAAATAAGTAAAAATTGAAAATGGGACTAGATTTCTTTCACGTAATGGAAAGTGTCTTCCAAACCACCCCCTTGTGAGATTTCTCATTCCTCTACCAGTTATTCGCATGTGCTAGATAGATTGTTTCGTGTTTGGAAGGAGGGTAAGATTCAGGCAATTACCCTTTGTAATACTAGACTATCTTTGCCCTCTGGGGGACAGTGTTACACTGAACAATTGTGTCCCTATGTTTATATACTGTGTATTTGCAAGTATTTTTAAATTTGTTGTGGAAAGCAAGTTATTAGTGTTTGTTTTCCTGAGGATGTTTCTGAACACTACATTTAGGGAAAATGCTGTAGTTTACAACAGAGAAAACAAGCCTGGTTTAATCAATAAAACAATCTTTTCTTATATGCTTGTGGGCCACTGCCCTGTTCACGTTTTGTTTCTTTACTGAGTTTCTGTCACCACTACATATCCAGCTGCTTGTCAGGTTCTATCTCTGAATACTTACTTAAACTGTCTGGTTCCTCATGCCATTTACTAGACTGAACAAAAGCTCCCACTTAGAAACACTTTAATCCAAAATAAATGAGCTTTCACAATGACAATCAGCAGCTTTTTTGTGAAACAATGTTCACATGAAAATTAAAAATCTTTGAATGTTAAATTCTGTTGAAAATAGTTGATTCGGTATCAATAAGTGGGTTTGTGACTTCTTATTTTACATTGTTCCAGGTGTTATTTTCAATGTATTAGCTTTTACTGTGATGCAGCAATCCATAGTGTTCAAATTTAAAAGACACGATATATTTCAATGTCCCACGGTTTAATTCCTATCTATATACTGTATATCTCACTGTTTGAGTGATGAATTGCCTTCAGGGTCAAACTCATGGCAGCTCTACTTTTTTTCTATGATGTAAAAGTCAAGAAAAAAAACTTTTTTTTAGTATAGTCCATGCCTGTTAAATGACAAATATTAACAAGAGATTAATGTTAAGAATATATCCAAATCAATGCTTTTGTTGCTTATAGTTAATGAACAGCTTACATAACCCTGTTAAAGCTGCGCAAAAAGTCATCTAATGGCGAGACAGTTATCATCTGCGGTTGTCATGGAGCTCACTGCAAGACCAAAGTGATGATGACATGGGTTGGTAATGACACATAATGCCCCGTATATGTCCTTCTTTTTCAGCGTATGTCCTGCTTTACTTTGTGATGAAGCCGCAGACACAGGTTCATGTTTCCTCTTTATCAGGCACTCTATCACTGATAGAATACAGACTGAACATTGTGCTGGAAAACATCCATTTGGGATACAGTTACTGATATAAATGATGCACACATACAGAGGCATTAGGAACATACCTTCTTTCCCTTATGTTTCCCTCAATCTTGGATAAAGAGGAGACAGAGACCTCAAATGGAATATACTGGAACAGAATTTGAGATTCCAAAGTGCTATAAATGTTATACCAGATGTTGCGGGTTAATATCTCAACACAAGGGAAAAGAATTTCTAGCTTTATGGACAAACATGCTTTGTAGCTTTTTTAAAATTACATACCATCCACTCTTTTGTAAATAATCTGAAAACATTTCAGTCCCTGTGAGTTTTATCAAACATAGCACATACAAGACTAAACACAGTGTTGACAAGTGTTTGATGAAAAACATGCAAAGGATAGGCAGTCAATTTCATGGTGTTGAGACGGCAGCATTAACAAGATTTTTGTTCCACTATTTTAATCGTTAACACTGATGAGATATTTGCCTCTTGATGGAACGTCAACACAAAACATCTTATGACTCATGTCTCGTACCCACAGAAGAGGATTAGGGATACATGCCAAAAGTTTGAGTTTGAAGACAGAATTCTGAGATTAAAGTCAAAATTCAGACAAAAAAAGTAATTTTTCTGAGATTAAAGTCAAAATTCAGACTTTTTTCTCAGAATTCTTACTTTAAACTGGCACGCAGAATTAAAATACATTTTTCACAGGTGGCTCTAATCCAGTATGTGACAGTATTATAAGAGAAAAAAAAACTAAATCTAAAAAAATAGGTCTGATTCTGAATCAGGTAGTAGTATTGAAATAAGTATTTTTCATATTTTGATTCAGAATCAGGTCTATGTATTTAACGATCACAGCCAATTTATATAAATAACTCATTCTGACTGACTCTTGTATTTTGACCATCAGGCTATATAAATTGTCAGCCTCAAATATTTCTTTTGCAACCTGCAGGTCAACGTTCATGCCAATATGTCTTTTTTTTTTTAAATGACCCATGTTCTGGGTCACAGCATTCGTCATAAAATTCACAATTATGTAAAAGCTTTATGTGATTTTATGTTTTTTACATCAGCTCTGGTTTAATAAATCCATATCCCACACCATCAGCATGCATCTGTTAACAATTTAATGCAATAAAGATCAATTTAATTGCACTACAATTGCAACAAACATCCCAGTAATTCCTATGTTGCCTTAATTTAATGTAATTTATTAAAGCAGTCTTTTGCAAGGAGCAATTGTATTTGGCAACACATCTTAGCTGTACTACACTAACAAATACATCACTGCAAATACAATCTGGCTAAGTACAGCTGCTAATCTTTAGGCAGGTTGGTGTAAAGACTTGTGAACAGTGCTTCCTGTTTGGACTAGTTGCAGGGTCATCAGCCAGGGGACACCACATAAGTCACATTATCAGACCTCAAGGAGGTGAAGAGTGATGAATGTCAACTGACCATTCCCACCTCACCTGAACAACTATAGCTTAGCAACCATAACTACAATCCAAAGCCATTCTCCTAGATAACATTCGCCAAACATATTGGTTTTGCCTCATCCTAAAAGCCTTTTCACTTGTAATGTTAAAAGTGAAACTAAATGATTGGAAATACAAGTATGCAAGTTAAGCAGCTAAACAGTGTTATGGGAGAATGAAATATTATCTTAGATTTCCTTTATCACATTCATAACAGTAGGACCAACAAGCACCAAACTGCAATACAAGGACAATGCATGTATGTATCCGTCAAGTTTGTATTTAAGAGCCCTTTACAGGGTTCTTGGTTTTACAGGAAATGTTCAAAAGTCAGCTGGATATAGCATTTTCAACCAACTCATGAAGCCAGCTTAGCTAGCTACAGCTGATAAAATGCTTGTGACATTTGTCATTTCAGCTGACAAAATCAATGACAGGAAGCCTGCTTTAGTCTACCTCTGACTAAATGTTTCAAAAAATTACTGAAGATTTTGAGTGATAAATATTCCACCCTATCAGTGTGAACTGCAAATGTGAAGTGAGAACGAAAGATTTGACAGGCAACCCCCTGTTATTGTAACTCCCAGAGGCCAGGAATGGGCCAGTTTCCCTTTGTGAATTCCTTGTTGTCAACCCAATGCTTTTGTGGCTGGAGAAGATCTTTGTGTTTTTTTTATTATCTATGTCTGCAGTATCTCTACTTGGTCAGGACCACCTGTACTAAAACATTGCTACTTATCCAAAGTGTTTTAAAAGTGCTTCATAAGACCACATGTGTGTAATAGAGGAGCCATAAATTATATTTAAACAGGAAAATAACCAGGTTTTAACTTGACAACGGCTGTCTAAAGGTATTTTGTTGCCTGTTTCCCACTGGGTGGTAGCAGTGCTGATATCCTTGTTTTGGAACAGTTAGAGTGAAGAGAATGAAGAATGGTTTCACATAATGGAAAGGTTTGTGGGTTGGAGAGTGGGAGCCAGGCTTTTCTCTCGAGGTCTGTCTGTGAATCTGAGCCTAAGTTCCTCCACTCTCTGCTCCAACCTCCAGCCAAACACAAGCTCAATCCTAAAGGGGAGGATGTCAAAAAGCTGTTACATAAGATCATTGTCTATCTTGTGCTATGTTGCTGGTATATATACATTTGTATTAATGATTTGGAATAAATCCAAACCACTAACACTTTTTTTAATTGTGTTTACATTTGTTTGTTCTCTCTATGAATCACAGTTTTCACAAATTGTGAAGCAAAGCTAACAAGCTCTTTCAGTCTGACAAGCAACATTATAGTGCAGACTCAGTAACCCGCGTGAGGAGAAAGCAAAACCAGCTGCTGCTGCTCCCTGCTATTGATAGTGATGAAGATCAAAGAAAGAAAAAACAAGCAGGAGCCAGCAGGTTGTGTTCTCAGTTAAAACTAGTGTCAAACAGGAGAGCAATCCTTAGGCCATTAGTTTGGATCAGCAGACATGTTTTTGTAGATTTTGTTGTTTTTGTTTCCCAAAGGCTAATGCTAAGAAAGGATATTATCCCACCGTGGTTCTGTCAGCCAGTCTCCTTAGAAAGGTCAGACTCCTACATCCAAATTAACAGCTGCAGTAATGGCCACTTGTTTCATTATTTATCCATCATTTGGTCTTTGTTTTCATTTCAGTCCATTTTGTGCAGCAGAAAGTGAAGTTACAAAACAAAAGTGATTTTGCATTTATCACAATGCTTAATAACATCAGCAGACATACAGAAGCTATTAGTGGACCAAGCTAATCATATTGCTTATCAACCCGATAAAGCTTAGACGCTGAGTCAGTGACACCGATCCCTTTTACCTTTGGCTGTCCTCTAATAGAGGCATGACTAAAACAATAGAGAGTGTAAAGTGGGGAATTAAAAAACAAACCTACTCTTAATTCTAATGATGTAGTCCATTTTTTTGCTTTAAACTTTATTTGAGATTATGCAGAAATTTGTGATAAACAGCAAAGTTCACACAAATCTGCTGCTCCTCTGAATGAGGAAGTTCATCTTATGTTTTTTATACACACTTTGTTTCTCCTCAGGGGATGCTGTTGCATAAAGATTCACATTAAAGTTACTACAAATTACATTATTATTCCAGCTGTCCTGAAAATACAGCATGCATGATAACCACATACAAATTAAAACACACTAACTGCACTGTTGTATTGCTTCATTAATTTCAAGTTATGGTTTGATTTACCCTTTAGTATAAAACAGCTGCTGCTGCATCACACAATTAAACTGTTAAACATGATTACAATGAACCGATTAATGACCCAACAACTTTGCAGTCTTGCACATGAATTACTTGCAGATGTCTGACACTGGCATCCAGCTTGTATTGCCATAGTAATAACATGGAGACAGCTGCTTAAAGAATATTATAATATAAAGAAATATTGTGCACCAATGATTTTCACTGATGGATGTACTTAAGTGCAATATTGAGGTACTTACAGTATATTATACATTTTGTTCAATGGTATTCTACTTTTTAATTTCTACTCCACTACATTTAGCAGTTTACACATTAATGCATCAATACTCATAATCTAATCATGTAATATATATACTGTATCTAATTCTGAAATGTGACTATATTCATACTGTATTTTCCTAAAATATGCCATTCTGTATGATGATGACTTTCAGTTTCGGCAATTTTTGGTAATAGTATTTGATGATGCTAATACTTTTGTAATTTTACTTAAGTGAGAATTTAAAAGCAGTACTTTCACTTGTAACAAAGTGTTTTTACACTGTGGTATTGCTACTTTTACTTATGTAAAATATCACAGTACTTCTTCCATCACTCACGACTGAAGCTTGACTACTTAATTAGCCTCGGTTAAAAAGCCGCCAGTGTTGTATTGGGAACTATTTGGATAATAAAGTGTTGAGGTTGCCAACTTGATTCCAGTGGTGGTTACTTTGGAGAGAGTGGAGGCATCAGCTCTTACCATCGTGTGCTCTGGCAGCCCTCTCCTCCTGTGGTGACGTGTGGTCAGAGCGCTTTTCTCCTCCTTGTTTTTTTACCACCTAAGCAAATGTCAGAGCGTGTACCTATGTCCCTAAATCTGTTTGTGTGTCCTAGCAGTGCTTTCATGTCTCTTGGACAGTTAGGAGTAGGCTTCTTGAACAGCTGTTGCAGCAACTCTTCAACGATGGCTCAGCTTAGTGTTGGCACAATCCTTTAGGGCATAGTCCTCATCCACACCAATGATCTTTAGCGCCTTTTAACTTAAAAAGCAGGATTATTCTGTAATACTCCTGACCTTGGTTTTGTAAATGCTGGCTCTGCCTCTAGGCTCTTGTTGGTCAACTTCTGCAATGTATGTGAAGAGTCAAATATTATTATGTGGCCACAATATAAAACTATTGCTTTCATTTACTTTCCTTGTATGTTTTGCCCCTTTGGCCAAATTGACTTGATCTTGATACTGACCTTGAGTAGGGTCAATGCCTAACCCGAACCAATCGGGCTGCTTCGTAGGGCAGGAAGTTGCATGGGATCCATAATAATCGCAGCCTAATGCAAATTTACAACCTCAAACTGCACATTTAGGACATTCAGATGATTTATGGTTTTCCTGAGTTTATTAATATTAAGTGGATACGATGTTCCTGCTATCCAATCACCAAATATCTCAAAACCTCAAATGTTTTTGTTCCCAGATGACAGCATACATTTTTCTATCTAATTTGAATCTTGAATCTATTCATCACTCTATAATATTAGTCAAAACCAATCCAACATTTTAAGGACTCTCAAATGGATGAGATAATTTCTGTTTTCCTTCTAAGTTGCTGCAACATTATTTTTAATGGAAAATGAAACAACAGACTAAAAACACAAATGACATAAATGATTGCATGCATTTAACTAAATGTCTTTTATTTTTATTGTTAAATGTCCCTGGCTCTCTAAGAAGACTATATGAGTTAAACAAAAACAAACATAGCAGAGTTCCCCTTTACATAAGCCATAACATTTAGTACAAAAAGATTTCTAAATTAAAGCCTTCTGCCTGCCTCTAACTCACTTTTATGTTTTGTCCTGAATGTGCCTGGGGGCAGTTATTTATTCAATAACACATGTGAAGAGTCAAATATTATTTTGTGGCCACATTATAAAACAATTGCTTTCATTTCCTTTCCTTGTCCCTTTGGCCAAATTGACTTGAATTAGAATAAACAGTAGATTCACTAATAAAAGCATATTCCAGATGATGAAAACAACACCTGACATTATGGCTAAGACATCATAGCTTCTTTCAATGCCGCTTGTTCATTTCAATTCAATTTTATTTATAGTGTCAAATCATAACACAACTTATCTCAGGACACCTACCAGTGATGTCTTTAAGTTTCTTTGTTATTACAAACCTGATTTTCCTGTGCTATTAAACAGCGGAAGAACAGAGTTAGTGGGAGATTGTTTTGCTCACACCTTGGCCTCTGATATAGAAGCAATCCTGAGCGAGGCGGATGTTGGTTAACAGCAGAGCCGTGTGTCATTGATGGGGGACTGAACATTTTCTGCCAAAAATGTTCTTTGTCAATTATGTCTCAGCACTCTGTATTCAGAGTGACACGCTGAGCTGCAACACGCCAAGTAAAAAGGTGACGGCTAATGTCAGTGTAGCATATTCTGCATTCAATACACAGTTTAACTTGTTTTTATACAGCAACGAAAACCAGTGTTTTACTTTATACTCCAGTACATATCAAAGGGACATATTGTACATTTTACTTAACTACATTTACCTGATCTATCTAATTACTTCTCAGATTAAGATTTTATGCACTATATAAACTTATAAAATATAATGCCTTGTTAAAGAATGAACCACTGTTTCACAGTCTTTTTGGCTTGTGACCCCTTACAAAAACGTAGTGTCTAATTGGGGCTTCTTGTCACATTTCAGATGTCTATACATTACTTCTACATTATTCAGATGGTTTCATTTGTTTGCGTATCAGAACTTTGTGTTCTTTTCTTTTTTTGCCCAATTAATTATCTCATGACCCTTCTCGTTATCTTGGGAGTCTTTGGAGGGGTCTGGCCGGCCCACATGTTAGGAGCCATAAACAAAGTAGTTAAAACTGAATTCACCTTGTCCGGCTACAACAGTAAAATGCTACTTACACATTGATGCAACAGTATTAACAATATTATAATGCCATTTACAATAATTTGTCAGTCACATGGGCTAATTGTATGCAGGACGAGTGCTGATATTACTTCTGTACTTTTACTTAACTGGGATTTCAAATGCAGGACTTTTACTTTGCAATAGAATATTTTTACAATTTTGTTTTGGTTTATTTTACATCATTTATTTATTTATGTACTTCAATGTAACATAAGAATGTGAATGTCTTATGTTATATTGTGAAATGTTAAAAGTCTTTGGTAGACCATTCATGTTCCCACATTACATGAATGTGTAACATAAATGGTCTACCATAGATGTTTGCAGATATGTTCAACAACCTTTAAAAGTACAAAACACACACAAAAACAACCAATGACAGAACGTCAATTACATTACAAACAAAACCCTCAACATCGTCCAATTATTTGGTCTCTACCATTTCCACAACTGTCAGTTTTATCCTCTTTTCCCTCTCTGATGTGTTCACTCAAATGGTGTTTTTTTTATTATAGCAAACTAATGTTATCTACCACCACTTAGTGTATATCTTTAAAGTAAAAATAACATGGGTTTTATGTTTTTAAATGTTGTGTGTGGGTTACAATTCAGCCTCATGTTTGATTTTGATAGTTTACGTAACTAAGGAGGTGCACTTTGTGTTCTCTTACACCCAAATGTCGCCAAAAAAGGTGAAGGAATGTGGCATACTCTGTGTGTGCATGTTTCCCATGGCTTTTTAGTACAGTCCTTCAGATACAAGAGTGGCTGGAATGGAGGCGATGATTGCCTTTGCAGCTGAACATCAGCCACTCTCATCCATCGCTGGGGGGGAATGGAACAGGTAAATGATTCCGAGAAAGGACATTAAAGATACGACGGGGCCTGAATGGCAACACTGCCGGTGCTTATCAGGTACAGCCAGTGAAACATGATTATAACCAACTCGCAGACTAACAAGGTGGAGATTTAAACACTGCAACCCGGGATGCAATTTCACCATTATAACTAACACAGCTCCAGAGCCTCCGGTTAAAACCTCGTCATCTAATGAATGGGCCCATTAAACCCACTCAACAGAGCGCAACAAGCCTCTTAAATCTAATTGATTAATTATCCCCGCTGAGACTCCCTCTCACAGAAGATATTCAAAGAGTGATGAGTGAAAATGTCAAAAACATAAACAACAGCCTCTTTGTGTGTGTGTGTGTGTGTGTGTGAGTGGCTTTTAACTGTCAGTTGACGGTGTAATGTTGTAAATGTAACATATTGCTCCCCAATATCCTGCCATAGCAATGACAAATCTATCCACAGAGGGATTGTGTGTGAAAAGGTGGCAGGATGTTAACTATTGTCAGCCTCTTTTCAGCTTCCAGCACTGGATAATGATTCCCAGCAGGCAAAACAAGACATCTACAGTCTGTGTGGTTGGAGTCAGCAGAGTTGCAGGCAGAAACTCTTGCCTTTCACTGCATGTACCATACATGTGTGGGCAAGTGGGCGGCAGAAATATGTTTCCTTACACATCAGCCAATGTGCAGCTGGATCATACACCATAAACTGTGCTGATGTACTGTGCTTTTGAATGACATAAACATATAAGTAATTTCTTCCAAAATTGTTTAAATCTAATTGATCACATATTGGCATGAATGTAAAAAACTTGAATCGGAATTACATCTCTTTGGCAATGATGGTCTGTTGGTTTGTTTGTCAGTCCACCACTAAAGTCCAGACTGAAATAGCTTAACTGATTACCATGGCATTTTGTGCAGGCCTTCATGATCCCCTCTGGATGAAACCTTCTGACTTTAGTGATCCCTTAACTTTTTATCTAGCGCCATGACCAGGTCAACATTTAAATTTGTCCAATGCTTTGCTAATTAGCAAATATTAGCATGCTAACACAATGGTGAACAGCATATGTGAACATTAAACCCGCTAAACTTCAGCATGTTAGCATTGTTATGTCAAGCATATTATCATGCTGATGTTAGCATTTTGTTCCATCCACCACGGTGTCTAAGCGCGGCCTTACTACAGGAACATGACTCTAGACTAGTTACACCTGCATTACGACAATACAGTGTGATCATTTGTTGTAAGTGTAAATTCATATATTTGATGCACATCAGGTTTTTGAATTCAACTTTATAGATAGATTCAACTAGAATTTCAGCTGCAAAAAATATTTTACACGCTTCAACGAATCCAAGGCTAACGTGAATTGCATTCTTCAGTATGCCATTACATAGACTTTACAAAAGTTTGTCAAGTAAACCAACTTTGATTTTTTTATTGTATAGGCTAACCCAAATGTTTTTAAGTGTGCACTATATGAAAATCCTCATATTCATTAAAAACCTTGGTAAAAACACTTTTTAATCACACCACTTGCATTAGGGGGAACAGGAAAAGCCCAATCCACTCTCTACTAACTATTCTGCTGCCATCGCTGCCCAGGTTGTGTTTATATGAGTGTCTCTAACGTGCAGTGTTTTCAATGGGCGCTGGGCAGAGCACCTCACTCTGTCAACCACAACAAGTCAAAAAGATTAATTACATCTTAGCAGCACCTTTCTCACCCTCACATTCCCCAGTACCACTTAGGATGCATGGTGTTGAATGAAAACAAAGTGAAAATGTGCATAATCAAACATAGCCTTAAGCTGACAGGGAAATCATTTCTTCAGGGACGATGCCGGTGCCATGGCATGACCGGCACTGTTAACACTGGAGCACTGAGGGGAAAACAGCCCAGCAAAAATCATCCTTTTAACTCTTAAAATAGGAAGGAGATTTTTAGGGTCTGAAGTGGTGTAAGGATAAGGAGTGCAGAATGTTGACCTTTACATAATAAATTAATTACTTCAAGAACAATATATATATATATACAGTATATATATATATATGTTTGAGATATTCATCGACAGCAGATCAATCAGCACAGTGATTTGTCACCCCACGACCTTTAATAAAGCACCATTGTCAGGTAAAATAATTGTCTTCACCAAAACCATGACAAACAAACGACGTGACAAGGATTTCCTTCAGAAATACTCAGAATAATTTCAAATGATTTCCAATCATTAAAATATTGCAGAAGATATCTCATAATCTAAAATGCAGATTGGCATTAAATGTACGGACCGAGTGTCAGTGACATTTGTGATTCAAATTTTGAATGCTTTTTAAAAAGTGGGATGATGCTTCATATGCTCAAAGCCCTGATTATGGTGCTAATGATGATGATGGTTTGAGCCATGATATAGAGACACATTAGTTTAGTAATATTAACGACGTGAAAAAAAGAAAACCCTACAATAGCTAGATAGATGTCTAAGAACTTGCTAAGAGCAGGTTAATCAAATGAATCCCAGTTGTTATGTATTGTCAGGAGGGCACAGATGACCAGTAGATGACAGATGTTGAAGAAGTGGATTGGCAGAGTCGGACCCAACCATGCACTCCCGTCCTCTTCTCCTCTCACTGGACATGTTTGATCAGCTGCTGGACATTATCTGCTCTCCCTTTTCCACTAGACAATTATTGGACTGCTGCTTCCCTAATTCCACTTAATCTGCAGTGAGGTGTGAACCACACCGTTTCCTGTGCCAGCACTGGATTATTACTGCCTGCCTTCCAAAGATAACTCCTTTCTGCCTTCTTCTTCCCTCTCCTGTACAACTCTCAACACCACAATACTCCCAAGTGTCTTGCAAACTCCAAACTTAAATGTCAAAGTGTCATGGCTGTGTGAAGTATTTTAACGTCAGTTTCATGTTCAGTCGGATTTATGAGCAAGAGAGTCTAAGGAAATGGCTATGTTTTCGGGATAAGGATTCCTGGGAACTGAAACTATCAAGCAGATTAAGAAAAGATGCAGAAAAAGGAACTTGGACTAGACTGGTTTTCCATTTATGTAATGAGCCACAATGTGATATTCTTTCAATACACAATTATTTTTTATTCCTTTATTTGATTGAAATGTGGCCTTTGTTATATCTCACAACACGCCATAAAACAAAAAAATACTTTAATGAAAAATGCTTTATGGTTAAATTTGAACCAGCTTGGTTCAAATATTGAAAAATAACCCCCCTTATTAACTCTCATCTACAAGATGTTGATTGATAAAATATTTGTTTAGTTTAATATTTTTTTAATCCTTTTATGTTTTTTTTTTACCACAGCAAAGAAATGTATGGTTTTAGTTTAGTTTGTCCATTTGTTTGTTTGATTGTCTGTCAGTAGTATTACAGACCGGTCTGTAATAAACAGACTGGTCTGTAATACTGATGAAACTTGGTGGAATGGTGTAGCATGGGCCAAGGAAGAACCCACAGGTGGATCCCAATCACGGGGCGGATGAACAAATTAATTTTTACTTTTGTTTACATTGATTTGTTTACAGATTTGGAGGTGTCGGAAAAATCTGAAAAATTGGTTCCCGACTGGGAAAATTCACCCCACGTTAACATTAAGCTAGTGAGTGCCCTTCTAGTTTTTGTGTGTCATATGTGCAAATATGGCAATAAACTGAACAAAACTAGTTTTACTTTAACATTTTATGTTAAATGAGACTTTACTGGAGAAACCACCAGATCAAATATCTGTTCCAGTTATTTATTTTGCTTATTAAGGCAGTCACACATGCAGTTAGAGTGCTTTAGAGAGAAGAACAATAACTCAGAGCATGGTAGCAGAACGGGAGGCTGGTACTCTGAGCCCTGCTGTTAATGAAACTGAAGATTCACAGAGAGAACAACAGGGAGGACTTATGCTGCAAAGCTGAGGATTAATCTGAGAGAAACACAACTGCAGAGGAGTAAAACAGTGTTATATTTTTAATCTGTGCTCTACTATCCTCACACACCACAGGGTTCCTCTGACATTCCAGCGTCATAAAGAGTCATTTTAGGACAGAATATGTTCAATTGTACCACTCTTAATTGTAAAAGGAATAATGTACCATATGTGTGCTTGATAGATATATTTTGGCAAATTTAATGAACCGATAAAACAAAAAGTTAGATCTCATGAGTGACGCAAATAGACGGTGAAGCAATGGATATGTAAGGGAACAGAATTTCAGACATACAGTATAAACTACTGTTCCCCTCTTATACCATGATGTGCCATACCACGCAAGAGGTTTTCATCCTTGAAGGAAAAAAATACATAATGGTAATGATGATGCATATTAAAATGCAATAATGATTTTTCAGAAAATGAGAATTGCAATGGTTCACCACCAGCACTGATGATAGTATCTACCACTGATAACTCTAATTGCAATACATTGTGTTAAAAGTACATTTGGGATCATTGAGCATATTTAACAGCAAGACTCCCTAAAGCCATTTTAAAGAGTAATTAGCATCACTCTGTCAAACTTAGAGAACTCTAACTTACATAGACTGCATTTACTCTTCTTAAATGTTGCTCATCAGTTATGCTAAGCACCTTAGTTACTGATGCTATGCCTGTTCAGCTTTCATGGCACATAACCCTTTTATTACAATGATTAATGGCAGATTGACCTTACTTCCTTGCTTTTAGACAGGGTCAAACAAAAGCAGGTTTCTCATTGCTAGACCATTGATTTTGTCAGTTGAAATGACAGATTTTTATGTGCTGTAGCTAGCTAATTAAGCATTTGCTCCGTGAGTTGGTTGAAAACACTGTGTCCTTCAAAGCAGACTTACTTTAAATAGATCTTGTAAAAGGGGGTTTAAATATGCACTTGATGGCAAGAAATTATATTGTGCTAATAGCCAGTGACAATAAAGACACTAAGACTAACTAGCGCTAGTCCTACTAGCTTTTAATGTAAGATCAGACTGTTATTTCTTTCAACAAAAAAACAGTTTGACATATAGCTTACTTTACTCAAAACACTTTATTTATTTAAAGATTTTTTGGGGGCATTTTAGGCCTTTAATTGACAGGACAGATGAAGAATTGAAAGGGGAGATAGAGAAGAATGACATGTACCAAAGGGCCGCAGGATGGAGTCGAGGAGTATTGGCTCACTGATGCAATTTACTCCTTAGGTATTTATATTTGGTTTCAAATGAGAAGGGATTTTTTGATACTCGATTTCAAGGAAGCAATTTGGTCACTGTCTAAAAGTATCAAAGTTCGGAACCCAGCCCTACTTATGGTAGGATGAGGACTAACCAGTGTTTTACTGTAAATGACGCAGAATCTTAGGTATTTTTAAATGGCAATTCTAAAGGTATGTGAAGCTTCTTCTATTGATTCTCTACAGTAATCTGCAAGTCAAACTAGCTTTCATTCTCCTGAGGCATACTCAAAGTTATAATGTGCTGCTGCTGCTGTGTGTGTGTGTGTGTGTGTGTGTGTGTGTGTGAGAATCCATTACTGTCTGCGAGGCTCTTGGGATGCTCCATCATTTTTAAACAGTGCAGATTTATGTATGAAATGACTTCACATTGCGTTTTGCAAAATAAATTATAAAAATAATAATAATAAAAAATAACAGTGCAGATTGGAAACACTTAACCTCAGGGCAGAACATTAAAGCCATACATCCACACACGGATGAAGGTACCCAAAGATAACCTAGAGTGGGAAGCCATACACTGGCCATTACACTGTACACTGGTTCCCATGATCCTTGATAAAAGCCTTTGTCGCAGCAGGGACCTTTTTAGAGCTGTCAGAAACTCCAGTTAATGAAAGTAAACAATTATTCAGATTTATCTATTTAACTTCAAATTTGATTAGACTATCACAATATTAAGTTTAAATGTGACTGTAAAGTGAGAAAATAAATTAAATTTAGCTTGACGTCTGTGGGTGTGGAAGTGGGAAATACTGCAACTGAAGATGTAGATAAAACCAACGCAAAAGCTGCTGTGGTCATTAGTTTTATGTTAGCAATGGATCCAATTAATACAAAGTTATAGGTGTAAAAAAGGATTGCTTGTAGGGACAAACCCACAAAGAAATTGCTATCTTTCCTCTCTGCTCTACTAAATGTAGTCTACATTTAGCTTAAAACAAAGCTAAACAGAGATTATCACAATGCACACAAACACAACTCTGCTTAATACTGATCCTTTCATGCTTGGTGTGTAAATTAGCCACTTTTGGCACATCAATTTGATGGGGTGATGATAGGGTATGTTGATACTGCGCTGCCCTCAAATGGCCAGAAAGCAATTAATACAGGTTTGGGTCAGTGGGTACACAACAAGGGTAAGATTGGCATCATATAATAATGGATACATTCTCAAGAGGGGGACACTTTCATTAAAACAAACAGTCCACTTTTGTTCTTCGCAGGTCAAACTGAACCTTCCTTGAAAGATAAAGTAATAAACAGCCTCCAGGTCGCTGAACTCAACATGCAAGTCATACAGTCGCATACCAGACAGCACAAGTACATGCTAGCCAGCACTGCCTCATGGTAAAAGGACTTTCCTTGTATTGGGTTCACTGATGAGTCCAGTACAAAGATAAACTTACAGTCTTGAAAAGAGGAGACATGATGTCTGAGAATCTGTCAGCTGAGACACAGTGTGATTTGCTTATTTATTGCCAATTTATGGCACCTGTCAATGATGGATGCAGTTTTAGGAGGACTAACACAACATTTCACAACATCACGACATCTCCTTCAAAGGTCAGCTGGCATTGTTATAGCTACAGCAAGTAAATGCATGTGTGGCTAGAATGGATGTTGCAATCAACACAGTCCTTATGTGAGAGGAGACTGGATTACCCTTTTACTCTCAGGGCAAAAGCCGCTACATCCCTTAAACAGACGATGCTCAGCTTTTTTCTCCCATCAGACACATTTGTTTTTTGCCACAGTCTGGCTGCATGCAGGCTCTCTGCCTCGGCTTCACTTCAGGAACACTGCATCTGTAGCTTGGACACATACCGAGATGAAGAAAGGTGGTGAGGCAGACATGGGCTAAGCATGGATTCAAGGTCATTAAAAACGAGATGTGGTACTCAGGATATGCAGTAAGAAATGGGTTCCTGGAGGTTCACAGCTGCTTTTGCTTTGCTTATTATGCTGACGTCCTCACTTAAGTCCTCAAGCAGTTTCCATTAAAGGCTGTGCTGGCAATATTGTTTTATTTTTCTGTAAGTTCCCCTAAAAACTATTTGTATAATATAATAATTGTATCCATTATTTTACTAATAGAGAGATATAGAGCAACATCAGTTAGTGTATTAACTATAGGAGATATACCTATAACTATAGTACTATTGCAGTTAGAATTTTAGCAATGATAGTGGTGTGGCTTTACTGTATATAGCAATGATGGTCATTTGGTCCACCACTTTGATCCGGACTAAATCATCACGTCAACATTCAAGTTTGTGAAATACATTGCTTATTGACTGGTGAACTACCAAACTACTTACATTCCCATCAGCCCCAGCTGTAGTGTGTGTTTAGTGCTTACATCAGCAGATGTAACCATACAAAGGTGCTAAACTAAAATGGTAAACTTAGTAAATACACCTACTAAATGTCAGCATGTTAGCATTGTGATTGTGCATGTGTTACCATGCTGATGTTAGCATTTAGTTTAAAGCACTACAGACTCACAGAGCATGGCTAAAGACTTATTTGCAAATGTGCCATTGTTAAATAGGCAAAATCAGAAAAATCTGAAAAAAGGTAAACACTGGTGATAAGACATGCAAATAAAACATTTTTAAAAGCTGCAACAACTATTGTCAGTTCATCTATACACCACACCATGTTTTGCCTGTAAGCTACTTCACCCTCAACTATAACACAAACAAAATGGCAAACCAAAACCATTAGACCAACTCATGTCTGATAATAGTCCATCCATCCTTCCATGTGGTTACATACTAAGCTCTTTAGATGCACATTGTAAATGTAAATGTGCTGTATTTATATAGCGCTTTTCTAGTCTTAACGACTACTCAAAGCGCTTTTACATCATACAGGATACATTCACACACATTCATACACTGAATGGCCGAGGCTGCCATACAAGGTGCCACCTGCTCATCAGATAAACACTCACACACATTCACACTCCAATGCGCAGCATCGGGGGCAGCCGCCCCACATTCACATGTTTATTTCTTCAACTGGGCAGACATGGACAAAATAACGACATACTGTACATCACTGTTGAGGAGCAGTCCATAGCACTTGAGTGATCATAATGTGTGATAACAGGCAGAGCAGTTAGGGTTAAGATAAAGTGAAGTGCCAATGTATCCAGCTGAAGTTGCAGGTGGGATCAGGGATAAAACCTGTAACGTCTCAGATGAGCAGACTAATCTTTCTTATTCCTCCGATTATAGAGGCTTGTAGGCGGACTGCTGATAGGAAGCACAGAGAGGAGTCTGTGGGCAGAGGATTTGGCTTTGTGGAGAGGGGGTAATAGCTTGTTTTGTAATCAGGGCTTTTATACTAGATGGATTACACAGAAAATAAAATGATTTTTTCATAGAACAAGCTCTCTTGATTCCCTCTTGAATAAGACTTCTGAACCTGTGTATAGGATAAAACTGTGAGGAAAGAGATATAACTTGCTAAATAAACAGTTTCACACTCAAATATGAAAACCATGAGAAGCCACTGATCAACTTTACGAGGAGCTGAGACTTTTGTAGTCTTCTAATTTGACTACAAATCAGGAATAATTTACTTTTTAGTAGCTGTTCGACTCTTGCAGCAAATACAACTTTTTCCACTTTAATAGTTTACTCAGTGAATTCTGCATTACTTCTTTGGCCCTTCCTGTCCTTTTTTTTAACGTGATTGCCACTTAGGAAAGCAGAACATGGATGTTTGAAACGTCTGATTGAAATTGGTCTGCAAATAACCTCTCTGTAGAGCGTCTCAGTTAGGCGATCACTGCCTGCAACAGTTCTCTGCCTCGGTGCTGCAAGCGTCACAGGAGATTTAGCGCACTTGTGGGCCCTGGTACATGCTGTAAGGATTACTGCGCCGACATGAATTCAAAGCAGGCAAGTCTTTTGCTTAAAACCATCTGTTTGTGGATAAGCAAACAGTCCAACTCCCAACAGCTAATAATTAACTTGTTAGTTTCTTTGTTTACATCTCCCAGGTGGGATTCAGTGTTGAATCGTGAATCAGTCTTCACTCACCAAGCTGCTGGGTAAATGAACAGGCATAGAGCTGGGGAGAGAGCTTAAAACTCCCGGCAGCTTCTGTTCACTGGACCTGTTTCTTCAGTGTGAAGCTGCAGCAGATGGCAGAAAAGTGTGATGATAAAGCCCAGTATCACAAAGTACTGCATGGCCAGACGGAAATGACATAAATGTTCTTGCTAACACTTTGGTAAGACCATCAAGAACGTCATGAAACCGTGAGCAGGAAGTTACATTTGGTCCTTCAGGCAAGGGGTGTATCCACGGATGTGACAATGTAATAAGAAGGTCATAGTCCCATTAAGAAGGTCACACAGATGTTAAGCTGTCCACTCTTGGTCACGATCATGGCTTATTGATTTCAGCAGGCAGGAAAATCTATTCAAGCCAGGGCATTGCTGCTCAATTTTGGGGGTTTATTTTATAGTGATGTACTTCCACATCCAATACAGAGCTTTCAATGATGTAATCTTTGATTCTGATGAATTATGATAGAGCTGAAATTCAATACCCAACAATTATGATGATGTCACTTTATTATGTTTTAGTGTTGGCAGCAATTTACACGCTGACTTTAAGTGAGTGTCTGCTTCGGCAGTTTCATTTAGTTGTACCTCTGATAAATACATACAAATACAAATATCTGGGTTAAAATTGACATAGTTTGACACACAGCACAGACACCCAGGTTTTCTGACCACTACCCACAACTTTAGAATCATTGGGCCACAACAAGACAATGTGTTGTTATGAGCCAGCTCAAGTTTTACCTAAAAATTGCCACAAATGTATTGTTAGATGGACAAAATTATGTGACTATGACATTAAAAATGGGAAATTTTTACATATTCTATCAGTAAAAAATGTTTGCATATACACAGAATTCACAACCATTCCTTACTGTTTTAATTGGGGTGACACACCCAACAATAGATTTGGTGGTGATTTTTAAATTATAAAAAAGCAAGTCTAAGAAAGCACTACGTTCCAACAGGGGGAGCCACAACCTTTTTATGAACAAAGTCTCATGATGTAGTATATAGGGATGAGCGAGTACAGCATTATGCAAACAGACCATCACCTGCCGTTAGCATTCCATTGACTACTAGCATTTTAGTTAGCAATAATTAGCCTGTGCCCATGTTATCTCCTAACATGTACCTACACTCTCCATCTCTGCAAGATTGGGAATTATTGAGATTTCTCTTGTCACAGCTACCAGAAGACTCACAACTTTCAGACAGGTTGCTCACGTCACATCTAGCTACGTCTTCAAGCTTTGGAGGCTGTGCAGTAATGCTCAGCCATCACCGGAAAAGTTCTTCTAATATACTTCACTGGTCTCCTTCCAGAGCAATGGGATTTGTTGGTCCATTTCTTTAACTGTCTATGGAATTTACCTTGCAGAGATCTGAAAAAAGGTTAACCATAAATCGACAGAAGTTTAAAATGCCAACACAAAGGAATCCCAAGGCAACAGATGTCTGGCCTACACTTGTGAAATCTGTCATGGATGTAACTAAAACTTGACAAACCAAAAAAAAAAAAATTAAGCAAGCATCATTTATACCATTGGGAATGAAGGTTGTGGCTTCCCCTGTTGTTGGATGTATTTGCTGTTCTGCTTTTTTATTATCCATATTAAGGATTCAGCACCTGCAGTCTCCAGCCTCATGCGCGAGGTGAGCCGTGGCTCGTCGTCATAGCAGGAAACTGCTGTGACCTAACGCGACACACACACAGAACATCGAAGGTGTGTTGTTTTTGATTCTTAGTGTGTTGCCGCAGCCAGAAGGCAAATTAGTTTCTAATGAGTCTGGAGGCAGCAAAAAAAAAGATCTGCTGGATAAACTATTTACCGATAAACACAGCAGGTTAGTTCAGGACACCCCCGCCCCCATCTGTCGCTAGCCCCATCTCCGACCAATCAGTAGTCTGCAGGTTTTCACGTCACCTTTTTGGTATCACCTCAGCTTGCTTGGAACCTCGACTGAGGTAGTACTACAAAAAGTACCTGTTAGCAGGTACCAGGGACTTTTTTTGTAAAAGAAAAACAAAAAAGGATAGATAGATAGATAGATAGATAGATAGATAGATATATAGATAGATAGATATATACATCCTCATCCTTTTCTGCATTGAAATTACATTTTGACAAGCTTTTATGCTGCTAGTTATGCCTCTCATGAAAGGCTTTAAATTGGTTTCTTGGAAAAACCACAAAATGGTCTATATTTTATATGGACCATTATATGGACCACATATGGTTCCAACCGGAACTTTCAGCTTTGAAAAAAATTAAATGTCTTTCTCTATGACTTCATTTCCCTGTCTTTTGAATAGAATGAGTGCTTTTTATGTTTAGTTTATCACAGAGTTACTGCAGGTCAAAAGTGTAATACCACTTAAATGTAATATTTTACATGTGGGTATTTGTAGGCTAATGTGACAGCCTGGAGTAACAACCTGTTTGTATTCCAGGGACATAGATCAGATATAATGTGATTTTTTTCTAAGCTAAGAAGAAAACGTGTTCGTCTGTAAGCCACAGACACCTCACACTGTCTGCACTCAAACTAATTTGCCTTTATCACCCTCATGGGAATAATTCAGTCATACAAGATACAGCCAGTCTCTGGTTCACTGCTAAGGTCAGGACAGATGAAGTATCCACAAGCCTTTGATGTACTGTAGTTTTACTGGCACTGCTTGGGGTAGTACCAGGCTCTCCAGGAAACTATGTTCAGTTGACCAGTTGATAATGATCATTCAGCAGAGAAAACATGAAAAACTGCAGCATAAGTTTGGCTTCCCAAATGTTTTGGGATGTTTGCCATACACCATAATTGCTAATTTCCTAGAAGGAAGGTTTTGTAAATTAGAGTAAAGCATATAATAATAACTACCCCCAATCTGTCTAAATTGAAATGTGATGAAATGCTGAGCCACAAGAGATAATATTTCTTGTGGGAGAACTCTGTACTCTGCAGTATTTCCCAAGTGTGGATGTGTTGTGAGTACTATAAATTGGACTTTGCTAAAAACAAAAAAGCATGCTAAAAAAGGATGTGACCTTTGGTAAAGATTAAATCAGGAAGAAAGACAACATGGGGAAACATTGGTCTTTTCTTCCTGACCTCACCTTGCAGCCTCTCTCGAGACTCAATATGAACAAATCGGACTCCTTTTTGCTGCATGAGTTGCTGCTTTGACTCAGATGAAACACAGCAGATGTGAAGTGGTTTACTAAGAACAAGGGCGAAGTTAATTTGGGGCAAAGTTTTGTCAGTGAGTGGTGCCCTTGCAGTATTCTCACTTTGATACACTTTTCAGCTTCAACCTATAACAACACATTCTGTCCTTGGGCAATTTAGTTCCCTGTCTGCACACATCTTGCATGCTGTCTTTTTGTTGGTCAAATAGTGTTTGGGATGTTGGTTTCCATTTTGCAGAACTGAGTTGTCTCTATAAATAAAATCAGGCTAATACAAAACAAATCTCTGGTCCACCATAGCTTAAAAAAGATGGTAGTATAAGGCATATTAAAAACATCAACTACAGTATCACATTTTAAACCATGCTGCTAACTGACAATTAGTATAGAGCAATATCATACTGGATATATTCTGCATCATTATCCACATTAACGTCAAATTATTTTCCTCACAATCTTATAACCAGTATTATTATCTTGCCCATCAGACTAAATGAATCAGTGAGAGGCTCAAAAAGTACTCATGTGTCATCTGCTTTTACTGTAATGCACTTCAGTGTCTGTGTAAGTCACAAGCTGTCACATTCCTCAAGTCACTTATCAGTTAACAAGTAGAAGAATAGTGTATTTTAAGTTACATCACAATGAAATCATTTGAAGAAATCGTTTATAGATTTTTTTAAATTGCCTTTCTGAAGAAGTAGAGTAAGGATTTAAATAACATAATACCTTAATTTATACCATAAGTGATACTTGAGTTTTGACCTCTGTAACATTGCCTTTCTGTCACTGTCATAGTCATTTTGAGGCCATTACAAAAGCAGTTATATCCTGATTTGAGTTCATTAATGTGAGTAGTCTGGCAGTCTTTTTTTTAAATTTCAATCTCCTTTGGAAACAATACGCAAACAGTGGTCAACAAAAGCATTTCTCACTATTCAACTGACATGACTGCTTAAATTAGGACTGGAAGTTTTGAGATCATTTTGGGAATTCTCTTTCTGCTGCGGTTAGATGAGAAGATCGATGGCAATCTCATGTCTGTAAGGCAAATATAAAGCCACAGCCAGCAGCTGGTTAGCTTAGCTTAGCAAAAAGAGTGGAGACAAGAGGAAACAGCCTCAAAGCTCACTAGCAAAGTATAAAAAAAAATAAAAATGCAGGCCTATGTTGGGCTGTTTCTTGGCTATGCCTCCAACAGTTGCCTGGCAACTGCTTAGAGGCAAGTAATAGTCCAGCAATTACCACCGATGTAAAATGGGAAATTGGCGTTATTACGATTTGTATTTTGTAACTGTTGGAGAGAAAAGGCTGGCTGTTTCCCCTGTCTCCATTCTTGTGCTAATTTAAGCTAACCGGCAGCTAGTTTCATATTTAACATGCAGATAGTGGAATCTATCTAATCTATAATCTTATGTGATCGTGCACGCGTCCCACCCCTCTTACACACAGTTGCTAGTAGCCAAAGAGGAAACGGAGGATTACAAAAACGTGATTGGCTCTTCAGTAGAGGTAATTATCTTCACTTGAGGTACTGCGCGGAAGTCACCGGACAACACAATATTCTGGACACATCCATACTAAGAAATACAGAGAAAGTTGTGTGGAGCTGATGGTCTTAACTAGCTTTGTAGCAACTCATGTAGGCAATGGCGTAAATGTAACGGATGTTTATTAATATCAAAACGTTATGCAGTAATCAAATTTCCTGAAATGTCAAACTTTTCCTTTTTAAAGGAACATTTCAATTGCCATTTCTACTGCAGGATATCAGACATTTTTGAGCCCCACAGCTGAGCACAGAACATTAACATGCACTGAAAGCTCTGCTTTTACCTCTCTTTCCATCTTGTTTCGGCTCAAAGACTCCCATCCAGGCCTGTAAATTTACCCATAGCCACGTCAGTCACTCTGCCTCAGTGCTTCCCCTCCAACCACCACACTATCTGAGATCTTGGATTTATTCAACTTATTCTGTGTTTGATGGCGATAATGTGATTGCACATTTATTTGATTTAATTTGGCATGCTTGAAACCAGGCCATGCTGGGCTGTTGTTAGACTATTAGGCCATGGTGAGGTGGATCTCTCAGATGATTGTGTGTGTGAGTGGTGAGTGTGTGAAAGTAAACTGAGAGGGTCTTCTTCATATTACATGGGGATGTAGTAGATTGGGTTGCTTCAACCCAGTGTGTGTGTACCCAGGGGACTCTGCTGTGCTTCATAGGGCCGATAACAACACAGTTAATGAGCTCTAACAACCTGACCGATGACGCTCGTGCATTAACCAAACCAATCAATCAGGGTCTCTCTGCTCACCTCTTCTTTACCTTCTGTAATACAGAGTAAATTATGCTAATTTAACCTAGCAGCAGGAAATGTTTTTGTGTAGGTTAGCAATGCTTTTGTATCAGCATGTGCCACACTTGTATAGATGTGGGACACGTTTGTAGTTTTGAATTATGAAGGGAAGAATATTTAAATTAACCCACATCTACTTACTGAGTTTGCAATTTGGCACTGTCTGCATCACAGTCAATTTAAAAGAGGCAATTACATTTAATTATATTCATTCATTTTCAGAATAATTAGCCTAGACACTTTTGTTTTCACATTGCATGTTAGTATTGGAATCATTTTTAATTGACTCCCAGGCCTAAAGGGATCAATTAATATCACCAGTTTTAAGGGAACACACACACACACATTACTGCTCTTAAATATTCCCAAGGACAGGGTGACAAAATATACAAATGGTTTTCCAGCACCTTTGGATCTTTTGTCAATAATAATATAATAATAATAATTATTAATATTTCTAAAACGTGAAGTGATTGCTGTAATGTATGCACCGACTAAACTCCAAGAAAGGATGAATTGTTTAATGCGAACAAGTCCAGTTTTGCCTTATTTGCATGAGCTGCTCCTGAGACTGGAGTCGGTGTGGGTGAAGTGGTGTAATGAATGGGAGATGTCTGGTTAAGTGGATTTAATCGACAGTAAAAGAGGCTGGCAATTGATGACTCTGTAGAGTTTACAGCTGAACAGCAGAAGTTAGGAAGTTAGAAAAGAACAGTTAAGATAAGCACGCAACGCAATCATTGTTTCCTGTGATTGTTTCCAAACAGCCAAAAGTAGATAACCATTTAGTACTTTAAATGTCCCATATTATAAAAAGTGAGATTTCCATGTATTTTATTTTTATTATAAATGGTCATGGTGCTATATAAATACTGTGAAAGTATCAAAACACTGGTATAAAGAGAAAGGCGCTAAAATAAAGTGTTTCAGACATCGGGCCCTATCTTGCACCCTGCGCAGTATGGCTCAAAGACCGATGCATTAGTCTTTGCTATTTTAAGACCAACACAGTTGTTAATTTCCCATCCTGCGCCTACTTTGTTTAAATAGCAAATGCACCATGGGCGTGCTTGTCTTACAGGGGGGTGCTCAGCTGAATTATTGGCGTATTGTTATCTTGAGGCAGTGGGAAGTGATCGCGCCATTGACCTACAAAAACCTGGTATAAAGTCAATAGCGAAAGCATTTCCTTGTTATTTTAACAGAGCATTAGTAAAATGTGCCTAGGCTCGTGCACAGTCCGCACACACTATGCTTGTTACATACACACAGGGAACTACAGCAGCACACACACGCAAAAGATTAAAAATAATAACTTACATAACTTAATAACTTACATCTGAAGCGTTTAAAGACTCTATTTGTCCATTGTTTATTTCTAAAGAAACACAACAATGTATGAAAGGCTTCATTACCTTGTATCTTATGTTATGGCTCCATAGCAGACATTTTTGTAAAAAATAGGCTAACGATTGTGTCATAACCAACTTCCTGTCGCATAATCAACAAATCACTGTGTTGTCAAGAGAACCTCACAGTCATTTTGACTTACATTAGCTGTTTAGGTTTATTTACTAATGTTAACTAGCATTTTAGTTAGCAATAATTAGCCTGTGCCTATGTTATCTCCTAACATATACCTACGCTCTCCGTCTCTGCAAGATTGGGAATTATTGAGATTCCTCTTGGCACAGCTACCAGAAGACTTACAACTTTCAGACAGGTTGTCCACGTCACATCTAGCTACGTCTTCAAGCTTTGGAGGCTGCGCAGTAATGCTCAGCCATCACCGGAAAAGTGCTTCTAATATCCTTCACTGGTCTCCTTCCAGAGCAACGGGATCTGTTGGTCCATTTCTTTAACTGTCTATGTGAGCAACACACTAACGTCTGTGATTTCCATTGATTTCACAGGTACTGCAAAACCCCCTTTTTCATATTAGCTTGTATCAGCATATTATCTAAATGTTATAGTAATTGTTGTGTGATGTTGTGAGTTGATTTTAAGGTTAGAGTGAAAACACGTAACTTTGAAGCTAGTGGTTCCGACCAGTGTCGGCATGCTGAGTAGTTGTTAATGAACTTCAGTTATACAATTTAGTTCTTTACAGTAGTTGTGTGTAAGTTAAGTGTAAGTTTATAGTAGCATCTTGTAACATAAGAAAACATGTTCTATATTTTGTTCACAGTATTAGCCAGCTGGTAGTGAGGAAATGGTGATGTGAAATACTGTTTTAAACTAGTTTTACATTTCCGGTCATTCAGTAACATGGCGACGCTATATTGTCGGGCGCTGATATTGAGTGCACATGTATGAGAGAAAACCTAAGAATGTTATATGGATGTGTATTATGCTACAGTTAAAATGGGGTTAGCAGGATAGCATTGGTCATCTGTGAAAGACTGTAGGTGTCATAGTCCAGTGAATGTGAAGTTATATTATTTTGGTATCTTTTAGTATTTTAAATTAAGCCAAGTCTTGTATGTGTAATATGTGTTAAAATCAATTGAATTTATGTGCATTTATTTTCTGTCAGATGGTTTTATATTATTCATCATCAGTCGGTTACACCATTTATTTAATTTTTAAACATTTGTTGTCATTTTAACATGCACTTTTGTCAGAGAGTTAATACAGTAGAGACAATGTTAATGTATGAGAACTGTATGCAATTGTTTCAGAAATAAACTAGCTTGGCCGTGAGCAACACACTAACATCTGTGCTCTCTATTGATTTCACAGTTTTCTTAAGCTACACAGTGCTTACTAGTCTGTGTAGCCATTGCTGCCGGTCCAGATTCCCCATAAGTCCGGTGCCGGTAACATAGGCTACTTCCACAATGTGCGTTCATGACTCAACCAACTCCTTCTTGTTGGTTATAGGCTGTGCTCAGGGGACAGGAAGCTAGCGTATAGTGATGAGATGTTTGCTGCATGTGACAAACATTGTTGTAGCCTAAAGAATGCGTGACATTGCTTAGAGCACCTTTAAGACAGACAGTATGAGAAAAATGATGTGTTTTTTTAAACATGAATTCAAACATGTTCCAGTAGAAACCGAATTGCAAATATGAACCTGAAAATTAGCATGATATAGAATCTTTTGGACAAACAAATGCAAGTAGCATACTTTACAGTAGTAATTACTTTTTAAAACCCAAACACTGATATCCTTTGTAATGTAATAACTTAATAGGTCCCAAAGCACATGTCACAGTTCATACTGTTAATGTGCTTCATTTAGACATTTATTTATTTTTTATTATAAAATATTAATTTTATTTGACTTAAGTAGCTTGGTGACATGGTGAGATACAGTATATGGATGTTAGATATCCATTTACAAACCTTCTGTGCTCTGTAGCTCTCCAGCTGTGTCATACTAAGGATCCTGGGAACTGATGATAGCACAGGAGCCACGCAGCTGCCCTGAAAGCCTGTCAGAGAGCTTAGGGTGGAGGTTAACACAGCGGCTTTATAGCCCAATCCCACACAATCTGTATGTCCACATCAGGACACATGCCCAGTTCACAGGCGTTAGAGAAAAAACATAAAAACCACATCCATTGACCTTTCCCCTAATATATTTACTCCATGTGCATTATGGAGTGCAGAAAAGATGCTGTTTCCACCATTTCCTATCTTCTCATACCCCAAGGACATTACATTGTTTCATGCTGAAATAAGCCCATGGGGTCTTTTATTAAAGGATTTTGCGAAACAACATTCATAATTAAGGACAAGCCAGTTATTTTAAATAAATATTCCAGGGATTTTTTTGTTAGGGTTGCTATCACAAATTTGCCACTGGATGTTTCTGTCTTAGCTACATACTGTATGCAACTCTAATTTTGATGTGCAGTAAAATGGCCAACCACATTTCATCAGAGTTAAAACACCTGCTTTTCTTGCATTATAGTGCTGAATAAGCAGTCAAGTAATTATCAGCCTTCTGAAAGTGAGAATCTTAAACAGGTTGCATGGTCTCAGCATGTTCAGAGAGTATGACCATGTTAATATCCTATGGTCAAATGTGCTTTATGTTAATTACATTTATGTAAATGTCACCAGTGATCTGGGTTGCTCAAGCAGATATTTCTAAACCATAAGGTTTAAGAGCAGCACGGACAATGCAGTGAATGGGACAGGGTTTGCCTGCAGCTGTGGTTGAAATTAGAAAAACTGGAGAATGAATTTGCCTATTAGAATTTAGATGCACAAATGAGCAACAAACAGAAAGGATATAACCACTGTTTTATCAGTTTCTTAAAAATTGGTGCACCATTGGAAGGTTTGGTCGGACACAGCCTTCCTATTCCAACATCCCTATTTCCATTCCAACATGGGAGAGGTGTGGTGAGAGGCGTTTTCTGAAGGTATTAAAACCATGTGACAAGCAGCCCTTAAAGATACTGATAAGTTGAAACTGAGTGCTTTTAATAAGTTAATGTGAGGTGACTTATCCAGTGGCAGTTTACAGTTTACTATGTAACAGCACCTGAGCCCTGGGTAGAATTAATACTCACCTCTCTGCTAGGGCAACCTAGCATTCAGCCAGCCTGCAGGTCTAGCTAGCCACTGTGCCTACATCAACAAGCCAAAACAAAAGACACACCAAGTCAAAATACTCTTTCACGTACACTGTTATTTATTCTTTCACCATGTGGACAAACTTTTATAAGCGGACACAATATGATAAAATGTATACACCTGGAACCCAGTCAGCTTTTACTGATTGGTTCCTCACAGCAAAAATACTGTACATACCCACCTTACAGAGAAGATCAAAAGGAGCATACTGATTTGGGCCCCTCATAGAATACATTCAGACAGACACGTTGGTCCAGAAAGGGGAGTGACCCAAGCTGCTGGCTTCAAAAATATATGGTCACAGCTTAAAATACATATTAGTTTGAAATACAATTCTTTGACCATACTTACTGTATATACCCTAGTGAATACTATTTTACTGACAACATTCTTTTGTTACTGTGTCAGTATCCAAACATTTGGCTCTGGAAAACAAGAAAATGGAATTTCACCTGTGGGCAAGCAGTGCAGTGTATGCGTCATGCTCCCAGCTTAATTCTGAGTATTTGGTATCTACCTGCTCTATTACAATCCTCAGCAGATGCTGTTAAAAAATAGCCTCAGTCTGCTATTTTATTTTTTAGCCTCAGCCTGCTATTTTATTTTTTCAACATCTCAACACCAGCACCTGGCTGAAGTGTAAATACACAGAGCTATTATCTGAACGACAAACATGCTGCTGTGCTCTAATTTAGCTCTGAACTACAACATGAGGCAGTGGAATCACACTGAGAGTAGCTTCCATAATAAAACAGAGCTGTGTCTTCCTTATGCCTTATATAGGCATGACGTCTGGGAATATATGCTAGAGTGAAAGTCACAACGACTTCTGCTCTGTGTGAAGTGAGTTGTACTTGTTTATATCAACCTGTTGCTTATCTGGATGCAGCCTATGGTTAATTTTACTCCACAATGAGATATACTAAAACTACACACATTCACACCCACCTAAAAATATACACACACACTTACACTCACATACATGCCAAGAAATACTGTATATTAAAAGCAATCAAATAAATCACCTGTATAAACACACATATAGAAACACAGTTCTTAACAAATATAAATTAACATTGTGCAAATAGCCATACATACAACTTGAGTTAGTTCTGGCAAAAGGTTTAGCAACTCAAAGATGAATTGACGCACAGCAGCAGGCTTCTTTTCTTTTAAAGTAAATGCAATTTAGTCAGAAGCAGATGTACCACTGCTAATTTAGGTTTCTTTGTTACTAGAATGCTTAAAAGGTTTTGTTCTACTTTTACGGTGCAGAGTTTTGTTCTTAGTGTTCACAGCCCCTGGACACACAGGATAAGGCTGAATATTAAACATTGTCAGTAAAGCAGTTTATATCAACAACTAATGTTTTTCCAGGATTGTCCAGGTGCCGCTGGAAATTCTGCCAGATGTCCCTTTTTTCAGCCAGATGTCCATCACCTTTAGCTTTTGTGTTGGCATTCTAAGATCCGGGTGGATTGTATGTGACTATAGTAAAATGCTCCTCAGATCTCTGCAGGGTAAATCCAGACAGATAGCTAGACTATCTGTCCAATCAAGTTTTCTGTTGCATGCCTAAAATAACTTTTGAACGTACACATGTTACACCAAAACAGCTTTACAGGTCATGTCTATATGCTGTGTATTTTTTTCCTTCATTTGAGTGCACAGTTTCCCCAATCAGCTTTCCACTCAGGGGGTTGAGTGGGCTGCTCGGTAGAATTTCATATAGTACACCAGTACATGTGAGTCAGACAACATCTTGATGACAAATGGAAAAGAAAACATTTAATGGCACAGAATTGCAACTATTCCTCTTGAAAATACACCTGGCACATTTATACAGTTACAAACAAAGCACTCTGCAGTATCAAAGGTTTAGACTTATGTATGTATATAAAAAAGACTTTTATTTAAACGATGATCATTTTAGCTTATTTATAAACCACCCCATACCATCTCTTGACCTTTTTTACCGTAATGTCTACATGTACGCCAGGAATGATGTGGTGTAACCAGCTGCAAATTTCCAATGTCCCCTGGATGGGGCCACTTGAACAACACGGTAGTCACATTACTGTATAAGGTGCAGCCAGCAGAATATTTCTTCTTTTTCTGTACATTTTCAGCAAAAGCCAGTATAGACAAGAAACCATTTACCAATATCAGAGCAAAGCGAAAAAAGAAGAAAAAATAACTCTGTTCCCTACCATCTTGTTTTGAGTCACTTGTTTGGTCTTTTTTGTGTATGCAGTTCAATGTCCAGTTTGTCTTTAACCTCCAGTACCATAAAACACACATTTGATACACAGCACAAACCAGAGCAGAGGCTTTCATTTAGTTTTTTTCTTGTTTTGTTGCCGTATTTGCTATTTGAGGTTTCAGGGTTTTTTTCTTATTATTTTACATGACTTATCTGCCTTGAGATGCCATTGTTGTGTTGTTCAACATGCAGCAGTGTACTTCACTGTCCAACAAACATCTACAGAAATCCATTTACGACGCTTGCAGCACGTTAGACATCTCAGTGTGGGAGTCTGCAATATTATTCTCTGTTCTCTGGCTTAGAACCGCTCGGTCTCCCAGTGACACCAATCTCTAGGCAAAGAGCGCTCAGCTCTTCACAGCCACCCAGAGCAGTATGTCAGAGCCAGATGAGAGCTCAACACCCTCCAAGTTTCTTTATCAAGTTCTTGTTCCTAACTTCTTTCACAGGTGGCTCTCCACGTTCTCTCTCTGACCCTCGTAACACTGCACCTTGTCTGTAAGGTTGATGTCCTCCAGTAGGGTGCAGTTGCTGATGGTTACCTCGTGAAGTGGAGAGCCACACTGGCCTGCCCCCTTACTGTGGACCATACCGTTGTGGCATCCAGCTACAAGCATGTGCGTCTCCTCAGGGCTACAGACCGGGGAAGAGGTTTTGGCGATGTCTGGGAGATGAGGCAGTCGAGAGACATGGTTCAACAGACTAGCTGTCTTCGTGTTGGGGGTATTGCTGTATGTGTGGCGGTATTCCTCCTCGATGTTCCTCCCTAGCTTCCAGCGCTTCCACTTCTTCAGGATCTCCGACTGTACCTGAGAAGAGGATGGAGACAACAGCAGAGGTTATTAATGTGGTAGAAATTCTTCATGTTCTCTTAAAAAGTATAGAGTCACTTGTGTGGTGAATCCAATTCTTTAATAGGTGTGCACAGAAGAAGACCTGAAGTGTCCCTTCAGAGTAGTAGTTTCTATATGTATCTTTAAGTCACCAAAAGGACAACAGTTGCTGTGCTCATGACGGGAGATTGTTTGAGTCATGCATTTTACAACATACATTTCCTGAGCTCCTTTCTTGAAATCACACGTCATGTTTATGTACTTTACACCTCCTTTTTCTGTGTAGAAGAACTTGCCCCCTGGTGTTATCTCCTAACTATTTGTCAGGAAAACATGATCCTTTGATATTATGATACTTTGATCTTCTGTCTCTCAGCTAAAATCCCTCAGACTTCATAAAGCTCACTAATGTAATCAGCTACAATCTACAATCTAAAATGTTTATTTCCCACATTACTTTCATGACAGGAGTAAAGCCAGGGTTGACAAAAAGTGTTTTTTGTCATGCAATTGAGTAGACTCACTTCTTTGTTGACAAAGCAGTACAAGATGGCCACCAAGAGACCCTGTGGAGACAACCAAAAGTGAGTCACTCACCTATCATTAACTCATGAAAGCTACAATATTCCCTCACACATTATTTGGAAAATCCAGTGTTTGAATTTATGAAAACTTGACAACATGTGTAGTGTATCTTTTGGTTACATAAGGCAGTTGCAAGCTTGTTGCTTTATGACAAAACCACTGAGTGCAATCACATGTACATTAGAGTCTTAGAGTCTTAGAATCTTAAGTTGAAAGTCTCATGGCTGCGCTTGTCATCTTGTCGCTGTCTTCATCAAGGTTATTCCCCTGGTGATTGGCTGTTAGCTTGACACACGTTATCTGTGTCCCCTCAGCAAAAAGGTTGCTGTCTTTATGTCCCAGTGTGACACAGCCAGTTAGCAGCACAGACAGCAGTACATTACGTTAATGGAATCCCTCCTGACACATGAGTAAATATAGCTCTTCTTAATTGTCTGGGGGAAGGGAAACTCAGACATGCAGCAACTTCTGAACGGATCGCTGAACAAGCATCTAATACGACACTTAGACAAGATGAATAACTTTTGTATGTTAATTTGGTGAATTTTGAGATTTGGATTTGATTAGCAGATTAAAGTAAATCTCAGCTACAGAACAGTGTGTCTTACACTTCTTGTTAAGTTAAGATTGACTCCAATGGGAGAACAAAGGCTGTGCTTTAAATTTTCTTTTTTATCCTGTTTCAGCACGCCTTATCTAATTTTCTCCTGCATTGCTCAGTTCTCCTATCTCTCCCCCAAACACATTATATGCTTTCTTTTTCAATTTTGTGTCAGTACAGGAAATACAGGGGGAATTATGAACCATAAAATGCCTCATCAATGCCTCAGCTCTCATAAGAACCACTAAGCTAAATGGAAATGTTGAGTTGTTTCATAATCGGTGTGGTCTTTGTTCTCAAAAATGAAAATAGATACTTTGTTCAAGTTCTTTTTTCAGAGTCCAACCTGGAAGGAGGAGAAGAAGAGGTCACAGAACAGCTTGGTAAGACGCAATCCAATGGTGGCCTTGGTGGATTCGTCTGTGACAAAGATGAAGATCACCGGATGGATGCCCAGCAGAGGGATCAGGGTTAGAGTTGACTTAGCCAACCTGAGATGGAAGGAAGGGGATGAGAGACAGAGACAGGATAAGTGGAGAGAATTATGTAACGTAAAAGAGAAAAAAACTGTTTTAACATTTAGACTCACCTGAATTTGTAATC
Organism: Etheostoma perlongum; assembly: GCA_026937815.1. Classification (NCBI taxonomy): domain Eukaryota; kingdom Metazoa; phylum Chordata; class Actinopteri; order Perciformes; family Percidae; genus Etheostoma; species Etheostoma perlongum. Next base: position 12,775,162 of record CM049385.1, read on the forward strand.
TGTGTATCTCATTTGGTGCGCTCGAAGTTTTGACACAAGAATTTTAATGATATGGATAAAGATAAGGAAGTTGATCTGTGAAAGACAAAGACACCGGTGTTGATAATAACAGTTTTAATTGGATGGCAAACCAATCTGGAAGGCCATGCAGAAGGTTTGGTTTCATGAACAAAGGTTTTGAGACACACCACGCTAAAACTTGGGCTGCCACCCCCAAAAACACTGGACATTGTATTTGAAAAACACAACAGCAATGTTTTTTTTCCAGAAACACAGCATAATGCACACACTCAGAATACTACTGAGTAAACTAACCCTTTTATGGTTATTAAAGCACATTGTGAAAGGGAACTTCTTTCACAGCAGCTGGCATTTCAAGAAACAGTGGGTATTCCTCAAATGCTAATCACTTATTACATGACCTTTACATTTACAATTAAAGTTGTTACTGGTAATTTGCAGGTGCCTGAACAAAGGAAGTGAAAAGACCTCATTTGTACAGTCCAGTCATATGTCTAGGCATTTTGTGATTAATAAAAACATGTATTTGTAGTAATTTATTAGCAAAAAGAACAACTCAAAATCACAGTATGTACCACTTAAGTTTCAAGATGTATGAAATGCAACTTTCTCTATCTCCATGTCCTCAAGATTATAAGAAAACTGATTTAACTACTCCTTATAGTGTATATGCGTACACTGCAATGTGACAGTATCTTTATATGTATGTATGTGTTATTTCATATTTGCGTAGACTTTGATGTTTGATCTTTCAATAGCAAAATTACATTTACTTGCAGTGGCACATACACATATAAGTGTTTACTACTGAGTGAAATTTTCTATTGATGTGCACCTTAAACCTACTGGGATCATGGAAAAGAGGGAAACACTGAAATGGGAAGCCACCCTCCCATCTCTGCGACAACTCAAACACAGGAATTCCTGTTAGAGTCAGGCCACTTAGAGGGAAGATTAATGCATGGAAAATGCCAGGATGTCTGTGTAACTGACCTGACATAAGAGCATGAAAAATTAGACTATATAAAGGTCAGAACTGACCTTTTGTAGAGCATATCTACACTATAGGGCCTAGTCATGGGTATGGAAAGGGGTTAGTTAAAGTGCGTAGTAATTAAAATCATATTTATTTAATCCAAACACCTTTGACTCTCAAGATGTTTCCCCAAATGTTTGGCACAAAGGACAGAAATCCTTTTACACTTCATGAATAAATGAGGTGCGTTTAATATTGTATAGTGTATGAATGGAGTGAAAATAGGAAATACAAGAGTGGTGGGTAAATATGTTGGTATTTTAGGGTAATTTCAGTTTTTTTGTCAATGTATTTTCAATGCAAAAATAATAAGAAACTTACAGTATATTGCAAAAAATGTAATGAAAAAAAGTAGACAGCAACACAATGAGAGCAAGGAAGGGGAAATTACCACAACTGCCACCAGAATCGGGGAGCGGATGATCCACCAGTAATTCATGTTTATATTTTGTCCCCAGCACCTGAAAAAGAAAAGCGTTGGAGCAAAGATCAGTCAGAGACAACCAGCAACACCTCACATGCTTTCAAACAAGGCTCCTCTGTTACACATTTTGATTCACTGTTTTGCAATTCTGCAGAAGCAGAAAGTTTTCCTCTCCCTGGATGATGAATTGTGAGAGACTGACGTGCACCGTCATGGGTTTTTTAAAGTTTTAGATAACAATACAATGTGTCCTTAAGTGTGTAGGCTAGACTCTAAGAGGTTGCATAATAAAGTTTGGGAACATGAAATATTAAAAACGTGCAAACGCAACTGCTGTTCTGACACAGTTTCCATATTTGGCATCCTGCAGAAGATAAAAAGTGCCTGTGTGAGAAGACTCCTGTTAAATTGACAGTTAAATTGATGAGTTACAATTTAAGAGAAAGACTATCTGCCATTTTTTGGAATATGATGATATGATGTGCTATCAAACAAAGCTGTCTGATGGGTCTGATGGAAGGAGTGAGGGATTTGAGAAAGAGAGGAAGAGAGGAAGAGAGGTAAAGCGCTGTGGAAACTTACTCTTGGTTTTCATATAGGTATTTAGCTATCACCCAGGGTACGAGGAAAATTAACGGGGTACCTGGAAAGAAATAAAAGCTGTCTAAATGCAAAACAGTCATGTTGTACTCCAACCTTACAGCCGTTTATCTGCTCTCATTTAATTTCATCATCATACAGCACCTTGCATTCCTTGACTTATTACTTCACACAAACACACACTACCACACACAAATACACACTTATAGACACCCAGCTCACCCCAGCCAATGCACAGGTAGATTTTGAAGTAGTTCCTCTCTGTAAACACGGTGATGACCAGGAGGTTGTGGAGGTAGATGCCTTCCACCAGCAGCCAGTAGCTGTTGGCCATGATACTGTACTGCATCATCACCATGGCGATGCGACAGCTAACCACTGTCTGCAAAACAGCAGCTTTTTATTAATTTATAAATTTTAAATACATTTATAAATAAGTTTATTTCACACGTGATAAAATATCAAGCTTACTGTTAAACATTATTTAGAGTTGTTGTTACGTTCTCTAATGCTACTCTGGCCTTTGTTTGGAAGAGAGCCATTTTTCAGGTCTGCCACCCCTGAGTGCCCAGGTCCAAGACACTGCCCCTTCCTCTAGCCACAACTTCCTGTCATGCTGAGAGTAGTTGGTGTACGACTCTCTGCTGGTGCATATCATTTGGGAATTGATTGACTTGTTGTTATCTGAAGTTGGTAAGGGTTCTCTGCCATTTGTTTTGACCTCCTTTTTTGTGGACAGTCAGAGAGATTAGCATTGTGTATTTTGGTTTGACACTGTAGCTCAGTAGCCATTTTCTTTTCAGGGGCCTGTTGTATAAAAGTAGAATAATCCAGGATAAATGAAAAAGCGCAGCTTGACTTAGTGTGATGCGCTCATCGCGGCTTAATCGGTTGCACGTTTGCCGAGCCAGGATGAACAGGTGAAGCTATGTCAAGCCAGGTGTAAATAGCTGGGATAAGTGCACGTTCACGGCTTTCTCAAATAGACCACGGTATCGATCACACATTTACTGATGCAGAATTGAGAAGACGCATGTGCCATGTTTCACCCAATGAGCAGCAGCTTATATGGAAAGTAACGAGGAGGGGAAGAATATGCAAAAATGGAAATATGGCTGTTATCCAATGGAAAGAAAAAGCCAAACAGACTATAGCGGACCCGACTGAATGTGTGAGGGTGTAAAAATATCTACTTAGCCTATAGTCACTCAACATTTTTACACAGTTGTAGGCCACACTGTGTTTTAATTGCTTTAAATATGCTAGTTTCTGTTTTATGTGATAAATGTGCTGTTTTACTGTAAATGTGTTTTACTGTAAAGTGTCTTTGACTAGCCTACCATGTAAAGCACTATAAATGTATTATTTTTAGCCTTTGCCTTAAAAGTGAGCAGAGGGAATTAATGTTCCTCAGGAAATGGACCTTATGACTAGGCTTAATTTCAAACCCTTATTCACAATGCTAGAACATGTTTTACAACCATATGCACAAATCTCTAAGCTATATCTAATTCTTTGTACATTTAATGTTCATACAGAACAATCAAAGGGACAACTAGGAAAAAGAAGTAAGTGACTTAAATACATGCTGTGAGCATTTGTAAAACAATATTCATGGTTTATTCTGACAAGTGACCGCACCAAAATAAAGATTAAGAACCATGGTGGTGTTCCCAGTGTGATGAATGTAAACTACACTACATACATACTGTATATAGGCCACGTTATTGGTCCAGGCACGTGAGACTAATTGAGAAGGTTATGAAGTGCAACCATTTCTAACATCTAAACAACTGTAGTAGGGTTTAAATCAAACTCGCGACAATAATGACAAGTAGGCTAATGCATGTTAATAAAAAATAAAGCCAAAGACAACAGAATAACTGTTAAACATGTTTATTTCGGATCAGACGGCAGCTGATTTGACACATGAGACACCAGGATTAACCTTATCCTGGCTGTTAGCTTGCTCTGGACCAGGCTAGGCTAGAATAAATCTCCATGGTTACTTGGCTGGGTTTAATTAAATCTGGTTTCGTGCAACCGAGTCAAAGCTAAATTCATCCAGGATAACTTGAATATCCCGGCTTAATCCCTTATCCTAGTTTCGTGCAACAGGCCCCAGGTAGTATGGGTTTTTGATGTTTTGGCCTTGGAGACCCTGATGTTTTTACAGCTTCTATTTTTGGTTGGGTTACCGTTTAATACCCATTTTTGTTTATCATTCATATGTATAGATACTATATAAATCTAATTTATGTCATTAAACATACTTGTTATGGTACTTTGACTTGTTAATCTCTTTTTGTTTTGAGTTGTTTTGTGTTACGTCCTAGCTTCCCCTAGACAGAAAACGTAAGGGTCGTAACAGATGTGAATGGTGAGATCTGTGCTGCTGCAGGTGGGAGCTCATTCTGACACCAGGAATCAGGCAGCAGCAACTATAAAACCAGTGTCCGATAGCTGTGACCCCCAAACACAAGCACTCTACACATCAACTCATGTGGTTGACCCCCGCTATGAATAATTAGCTGCTACAGTTATATTTGTTTGCGGTTACCATTACGTTTTCATAGGAATTAATTTCTATTTGTACAATTTACTTATTTATAGAGTTGTGCTGTATACTGTTATACAAATCATAGTTATGGCAGCTCATAGTCGCTTTGATAGACCTAATGTATGTTTTTATATTCTATTATGCACTAGGGATAGACCAATTATTGGGACGTTGTTTGCAGATTATCTGTATCAGTGTTTTTTTGCCTGATAACGTATCAAGTTAATTGAAAAGTGTGCTACTTTGTCTCCGCCACAGCTATCTCCGCTTTGGTTTCACTCCCCACTGAGTCCTGCCCACAACACTATCTGACTATCTTTTACTGTGTATTATGTTCAAATTTTCTTAATTTTACATAAAAAGCATTTAAACAAAGCTTTGTGTTGGCGTTTGTTACATTCCAAAATCCTAATTTTGATTTAGAGATGTTTATTTTCACTGTAAAGGCTCATTGGTTCCATTAACTACTAATAGGTATTGGTATCGGCCTTGAAAAAACAGTATCCGCCTACCCCTATTGTGCATATTTATAGGGTATACAAACATAATGGCTGCAAGGTTGTGCAGCTAAGAGTGTTCTTGTCCTTAGGGATTGTATATACAGGAAAGGTAAATGTTATGTTTTCAGTTTTTTTTAAATTGCAATGCTCTACTTTATCAACTACCCTCCCCTAAAGAAAAACACATAAGCCTGTGAAACACTCCCCTTTATAGCTTGTTGAGCGGATCACTACTGACCTCATTGTTGACCAGCAGCTCCACTGGAGGCATCGATGCCTCGGGGAATCCCTGCTCCTGGTCACTGCTGAGGTCCTGCGATGGGATGTTGGCCTCCAACAGAGCATCTTTGATGAGGATAGACAGCGCTCGCAGGATGAACGAGGCAAACAGATTCATGTGGATGTTGTTCCTCATGCAGTGCAGTTTCCTGACGAATGAGAGGCAACAATCCGTAATCATTCACGGATAAAGTTTGAGGTTTTGGGAAATAGGGTTATTCACTTTCCTACCATGAGTTAGATGAGGAGATTGATACCACTATCATGTCTGCATGGTAAATATACTGCAGCAGCTGGTTACCTTAGCTTACCTCGAAGACTTAAAAAACATAAATTCATTCTTTTACAGGGGATAATAAACCAGACTATTTCTTGGCTAGGAGATGTTGCCAGGCAACCAACAGAGATTCCAGGAAGTTACTGTTCAGAGTCAACAAATAGCCAGCAAATGTAATTTTATACTTACATATAATGTGTTAATTTAGAGGTTCTGGCAGGCAGATTTGAACAGAGCCAGGCTACTTGTTTCCACCCGGCTTTCAGTCTTTGTGATATGCTAACCGTTTGCTCTGGCTGTATTTTCATGGCTCTTATGTACTGTATAATTAATGAACAGACATGTGACCAATCATTTCATCTAATTCTCCACCAAAAAGTGAACCATGTTTCCCAAAATTCATTCAAATCAAATGTTCACCCTCCTTGCTGTGTTTCTTGCAGATCAGCTGGAATTGTTTGCTGATACTTCCTTAGCAATTATTTAACCTAAAATTCTTATTACCTGAAGAATATAAGGATGCCAAGTGCCAACACCAAAGCCACCAGTGATAAGGAATAGCCCACTGTGTACATGATCCGAATATGGCCATAGTACTGCTGCAAATTAAAACACAAACACATTTTAGATTTGATTCCTTTATTTAAGAGGAGTAGTTTCAGTTTAAACAGTATAGCATTGCCTGTGCTCTTAAAATGAGTTAAGCAGATAAAATAATAGTCTATATATATATATTGTCTAATGCCTTACAAGAAGAATAACAAGGGAGACATTTCTTACCAGACTTGGATCATTCGAGTCACACTCACTGGTATTCTTTATAGTTACCCACTGGCCGTTTACATCACATGCCTGATACACCATGCCACGTTGAACTAAACACACACAAAGACACAAGGTCTCTGAGTTACTAGACAATCCAGTCATTATGGACAGGGCAAAATGCCTGCCATACAGTGTGTATCTCCTAATTCACATGTATTTTACCTTTATGGTGCCACGGCAGATACCACGGACACGACACACTGACGGTGGTGTTGGGAAGTCCATCAGGCCAACAGGCGTAATTGTCAAACTCCCTGTTGCACACGAGGCCTGGCAATAATAATAATAAAAACAAATGGCCAGTAAATTTAATTTTTTTCATACAATTACAGCCCTTACACGCTATGCTTTGTCTAAGTCTGTGGCTTGGAGAGGAGTTGCGGTCAAGGAATAACATCTTTGAAGTGATGGCTGCTCGTCCATTATCTGTACACATCCTGGTGTTTCATCTGACTTCAGAGTAAAGTCCTCCATAGATGACATTCTGCTTCTACCATACCTTTCATCTTCTCAACAGAGGTTGCAAACAGTGCTAGCTGTTAGTGTATGGGAAAATGGAAGTTCAGGTGTATTAACGTCCCATCTCCTCTACGCCCACTAATTCAATGTTACACTTATGGGGTAACAGGACAAATGTATGAGTACTACGGAGGTGGTGGGATTTTGTGTGCAGTGTGGGAAGCGGACTTTTGATGAAGTCGGAGCGTCACTGGTCTTCGCCTCTATTCCACAAGCTAATAGACCATAATGCAACTGAAGAGCAGCATTTGACTTGCAGTTAAACACTGTGGGTGGAGCCAGAAATAGTGCGGTGCAACAAATAAAAAAACCTGGGAGCGTCTGCAAGCAGAGTGATTTTACAACGGTTTGGTGACAGCGCGCGACCGAATCATTATCAGCACTACTGCATTAGATAGTTGCCACTGCACCACTAAATGAGGCTAAATGCTGATTTTCTCTCTGTGAATGCAAATTATATAAAATATGTACATGTATGAAAAATATTGATCTCTTTCATATCTCATATTTACTCTCAGAAATCAAGTTATCATAAGTTATCATAAAGTTGTTTGTTTCTATAAGAACCTTAATGCCTACAATGCCTAAAATCAACAATTTTATTTTACCAGTGGCTCACCACTACTTGTGTGTGAAAGGTGACACCCAGTGACAATTTTTGGTGAACAAAAACAGAGGTAAAAGGACATTCAGTTCTACATTCAGCAAGTGGCCAGAAACATGACTCCAAATAAAAGTGTATATGTTACTCCGTATCTAAATGCTATAACTGTATGCTAACAAGTTTTGCTACATTTCAAATGTAGAACATGATAATATTCCAGGTTTGTGTTAATGGCTTGTTTCCACTCGCCCCCAAGTGGCGCAAAAAAATTAAAATTAAAAAGTTACTGTAGTTTTTACCATTGAAAATGAGCTACAGTATGTTAAGCTTACCATTGCTTGGAGGGTCTCGGCTGTTGTTGCGAACACACTCCTCCATGTATAGTTTCCAACTTTCCTTCAACTTATCCAGAGAAACAGCAGGAGACACCTAAGAAAACGGTGGAACACATGCAACAACAAAGTCCAGTTACACGATGAAGGTTATTCGCCTCACGCAAACCAAGACAAAATAAGTGTGTTACCTGAATTGGTATTCATTTGTTTTACTTCACTTCATTTATACAATGTAGCTGTCAAACAAGTCATCTTTAGGATGGGGATATAATCCATCAAGACGAAGCTGTGTACCACTCTAATGCGTTGTCTGTATGGACAAGCTGATCTATTGTACACTATAATAACATGTCATTAAAAAAGGGGGGACAGTTTGTATAGGCTTCCACACCACAACTCTCTGGCTTGTTTCAGAAGGCAGCAGAGCAAAAGAAACAACAGCCACCCCCACACTGTTAAGGCCAGTGACTAATGGAGTTCACAGACGTACAGGGAGGCTGTTTGCCTCTGGGAAAATGGGTAGTTATGCATATGCACCTCTTTGTGTGAGTGTTTGTGCATGCTCTCTGGACTTACCTCAATGCTGCAGGAGACAATCAGCATTGCTGAAAAGACAAACAGCCGTGACATTCCTTATTCCTGCGGTTGGTGCTGGGATGGGATATTGCAGGAAGGGGAAGGGTTTTCACTTCATAAGGGGGCTTATTTACGCTCGCCACACAGCCTGAATGACACAGAGACACACAATCCATCAAAGTTCATTGCAAATACACCACTTATTACCTCGGCTCAACTTGGCCATGCGAAACAGAGGAAGACCAAAACAGGAAAAGGCTGTTTTCATAATTACAACAAGATTTGAGCAAGGTGTACATGCAGCAGGAGGGCTAGCCAGAACTAGACATGTCCAAAACATCAAACACATGGCCTCCAGGAATTGCTGTTTGTACCAATGATAAGACAGCTGTGGCTCAGCCGAGCTGCACTCACCCAGGAACTCACAGTGGTCAGTCCACCTTCAGCTAAAGCCTCAGTCAGTGTTTGGTCGAGTGTGTGTCAGCGTGTGCCAGAGGTTACTCACCTGTCTATTGATCGATGGCGCAAATCCCACAGAGAGATTTGGTTTGAAGCAAGAGAACGGAACGAAATCTGAAACGTTTCTGCAAAAAACACCTTGACCATGGAAACATTTTTGGCTAAAACGTTTCAAATTCCATTCTGTTCTAGTCTTGTGGCAGGGAGGAGGATGGGCTTGTGTTGATGTGTTTGGAATTGCTTTTGTGTCCTGGGGGTATGGTGTTGGTCAAGAGATAAGAGCACAATGTTTCATGACAGATGTACAGTATGTAATGCATGTCCTTAAGAAAGCCTGAATTCCATTCAAAATTCAGTTGTTTTGTTAGTGTATACTACCGGTCAAACATTTGGGGTCACTTAGAAATTTCCATTGCAATCCATTGTAGACAGAATACCATCTGAGATCAGATGCATTGTCTTTTTAACCAGGGCAGCAGTTTTCGGATTACATTATGTGCTTACATAATTGCAAAAGGGTTCTCCACTGTTTTTCTAGTTAGTTTTTTATCGTGACATCACATAGCAAATTATATCAGTTTAGTACACAGAATGTGCCTTTGGAACATTGGATGAATGGTTGCTGATAATGGGCAATGTAGATATTGCATTAAAGAATAACCACCCACTCAGATTAGCTGGTATTCTGTCTATAATGGAGTGGTAGGGAAATTTGTAAGTGACCCAAAACCTTTGACCGGTAGTGTACGTATTGACTAAACATGTCAACAAGCTTCTAAAGTATGGGTTGAACTAGCCACCAGATGCTTCCAGTTACAATGTAAGTATCCACCCAATATATTACAAAGCTCTACTGGAAGTCAAGACTTCCAGATGATATCTATATCAAAGAGCCATACTTTCTTAATGGCCTGTTCAGTGTAATGACCACAGGATGCAGTTAGCATTAGCTGTAGTACTGACTGATTGCCCTGGGCGCCTCAGGGATCAGAACTACTCTTGTCTGGCCTGACGTCAGGTCAGGCCCAGTCCAGCTAAGATTACAGCACTGACTCTTTTCCTTGTAATGCCATCAGACATGTTGAAGTCACAATTCCGTTTCCACTGCTGTTAAACTTGATACTACTACGTACTGAGTTACACAGGTGGCTTAAAGCAGAAAAGCATATCTGGTATGAGATCTCAGCTTTGATTCAAGAACTCCAGGATCCATTATGGCTCATTAGGCTGTTAAAAGCACATTCTCGTCATGCTTTACACTAAGTTGCATTAAAAAAAATTATGTCAATCACACCAGACTGGGCATCAAGCTCTGTTAAACCAAACCTTTGTACTGTAAGTGTAAGTTCTTACCAGAGAAAGGTTTTAGGCATCATTCTGTGAGTGCATGACATTTAAGCATGTGTCCGGGTACTATAGAGAGGCTGACACACATTTTCTAACACACCGGTGGGCCTGCACCACTTTCTGCAACTTAGCACCAAGTAGGAGCAATGATTAACCAGACTCAGTGCTCGGTAGAGTCCTGCAGGAGGGATGTTGAAAGGGAGAGAGAAACAGAGAGAAGGTTTGTCAAAATGAGAGTGTGAGACAGAGAAAAAATGTTTTTTCTCAACTCTTGCTGACCCCATTTTTATGTCTCAACACTAGTAACATTGGCCACATATTTGAAAAGTTATCAGCAAAAATATAGGGCCCAAATTACACAAAATCTCTTGAAGTGAAGCGTGTCCTACAATCAAGTGACTAACCACTACCACCACACTGAAAACATTTCTGTTTAATCCTACTCTGTGACCTTAAATTACACCAAAGGTCCTTCTCTTACCATGGTTCAGGGATGTGGCCAATTTCTGCTTTGATTCCTTTTGTATCTGCATATTGTTTTGATGTAACTTCACAAAATGCCCCAAAGCTGAATTCAAACAAAGGCATTTCCTAAAATAAGCATTCACTGCTTGAAATGCTCACTGCTCTAAAAAAAAGCAAGAACAGGAGAGAAGACACACCCTGAGGACCTATGTTTGTGAGTCTCTTGTGCTTTATTTGTGCAGATTTTTCACGTATATATGTCTGCTTGGATGCCTTTAATGTAGGACGATGGGAATCACATCGGCCATTAGAGTGGAGCTAGAATGGAACTAATAGGCTTGAAGGTGTGAGAGTAATTAGACTTGTATATTCTGCTGTTATGATATCCTGCTAAAGCTACAGCTCTGGACTCCCAGTTAGCTGTGAATCGCTTGGCTTGTGGATACAGACCCATCAAGGTCCTCTGGAACATGTGTTGTTTAGCCCCAAGAGCTCTCTGTTCCAGGAAATAACCTGGAGCTCTTATCTCTATTGTTGCACATCGGATTTAAGAGGTGGAACAACGGCTGAGAGTCAGGCAGAGCCAGAGGGACCTCTCTGATAGTTTGGGCACGTTTCCTTTGGTGTTTCTTCTCATGTTACAAGTTACCAAGTGTCACCGCTGCCTGGGTTCAATGTGTGATTCTTTTTTTTAGACAATTTCAATACAAATACTAAAAGGTCATTGCTCCGTTTAATTGCAAGGACAGACAGCTATTTGTTTAAATAATGCTTTATTAATATTTCTCTAAAGAAATACACTGACAATCACAAATGAATGACGCAAATTCCTTGAATGTCCCAAACAACATAACAACTGCTCTTTGTTCAAGTGCATGTTGGATGGCTCAATACAATGGCCACTAACAATTACTGTTGTTTGTTTGAGAGTACTTACCTTTAATTTGATTACACTGGCTAACAAATAAAATTACAAAAGGGGAGTATGCGTGCATGAATGCAGGTTGAGGGGAGCAGGATTAAAAACAAACCTCTTGGAAAACACAATAACTGTTCAGTTCACAAATTGCCCCAGAGCAACAATCTATCACGCAACTTTCCAAACGCAGAAATGCTAGTAAAAGCGAAACTCTCCTGCATCAATCATGTTATACAACTTTTCTTGCCATTGATAAGGCATCTGGGTATGTATCATTACTGAAGCATCATTCACTAATCTAGCTTTGTTTTTGAAATATCTAACAGAGACCTCAACCGAATAGATGCAGCATAACTCTAAAGCTATAACACGTTGTGTATTCGGACTAAACAAGCTATGGCAAAGCACGCCATGCTCATCATACCCTAGGGCTGCAGATGTTACACTAAGTATGACATTGCTGGATGAGAGCCTCACTATCTGATAATGGGGTGAAGCAGCGTTCAGAGGAGACGGATCATAATGCTGCAACGCCTTATGCTTCTTGGCTGCTGCAGGGAAGACGGAAAATAGTAGTAGTAAATCACCTGGCCATGTCCTAAGCCTCAGTCATTACCACAGCAGGTTCAATTCCAACTCGCAGCCCTATGCTGGATGTCCTGTTTTCTTAAGCTGTAGACAAAAAAGCCCAAAAAATTTTTCTTTGGAAAAATAAATTCCTCCTAAATCCTTTGTTTATTGAAAGACACATCCGCAAATAATAAATATAAGTGGATCAGCGGTTTGATTTGCAGTTTCAGCACACACCAAAAATGTGACAAAAAAAACATCTGAGTTCTCCTAAGGAGGTTTTTGTAGCTAAATGTCCTTTAGCTGGGAAGACTACCTTTACAAAAATCAAAGAGGAAGCTTTACTTTAGCACCCTGAACTCAACAACAAAAGCCCATTTATTTTTGGGAGTGTGTGTCAGTGTCAATGTGTATCTTAAACATGCATGAACACTGAATGCAGCCGCTCTCTGCAACATCCAAACACATATTGTACTTGGTCTCTCTCTATGCAATAGCCTTCTCCCTTTGTGCCTGATGAATATCTTTAATTCTCTGTGAATCTATAAAAACACTACTGCTCTTTGATCCTGAGAAACTTCTGCCAAGTCCTGAAGTCAACTTTCAATGTTTTATATTGCTAAAAAAGCATTTTGCATTCTAACTGCATTATAACTGTGCTGTAGCAGTAAAAAAATGCACCACCACACAACAAAATCAACCCAATTGTCGTCCCCAATAGCCAACAGAGCTTAAGACTTTTGGGGGAGATATTACTTTAAATGTCTGTATAAAAATATTTTTTCCAAGTCTGCATAATCTAGGACGTGCCTTTGAGGGATAGCACCCCTAGTTAAAAAAAACGTTGCATAGTATATACATGCTAAGTCCAACGTTAACAACCAAGTAACCATACTCATCATGGTTGTAGCCTAATTTGGTCAGTCTGGGGGATTCAGTCGTTGTTAGAGGATATCACATGCACTGCTTGGCTAATCGTTTGCCGCCTGCTGGCGTTTCTCTGCTGAGCTGTGTTTGGAAAATGTGTCAAATCGAAGGTTTTGCTCATCCTCTGCCTCTTAAGCAGACTTCCACATTTTACCTTTTCCATGCCTCAGTGGATTTTGATGAAATGGTTGCCTTTTCCCTGACTTGGGGAAATATTCCACAACTGGGCTGAAGCTGCTCTTACATGCTGCATGCATTTTAGAAACGTGCTCAAAAGCAACAACGTGACATTGTACAGTACTTCAATGAATATGCAAGTCAAATGTGTCAGCAGGTACACCATCACTTGATTATTCATATGCTTTGTGTTTGCAAAGAGCTGAGTAGTCACAGTTATTTTACTGCCCAGTATCTAGTAGTCCATTGTCTAACTTTTCCAACATTTATGAAATAATAAAATTTGTACAAAAATCCCTTGTATAGTGGTAGAGCAATTGAAGGGATCCCTGCAGTCCCATTAATGTTAAAGACACTGAACCCCGTAACACATGAGCTGGTGGCAGCAGTGACATAAGTGTGTGTGATTTTATTATTCATCACCTGTCTTTACATTTACAGCAGTGACATCCACCTGTCTCCTCTCCCTAGCTTCCAGAGATGTTTTACTGGGAGGAAAACATTAAGTATTTACAGCCTCTAGTCAATATATAAAATGTATTTTCATTGGCCACACCCAAGCTATTTTTAATTATTAAACAGGGCCGGGAAGAAGATACTGTGTCTATTTTACACAAAAACAGGACATGAACAGTAGTGCATGCAACATACTGTATGGCAATAGTGTTAAGCCTAAAAAAACACATGTGAAATACAGTGGTATAGATTTCAGCAGCTGTCTAATGTGGCTAACCTATGAACTGCTCAAAATGTTTGTCACTGACCCTGTTACAATGTGAGGGAGCAGAGTGCGACTCACCTGTGTCCCATTTGGGTCACTGCACCATGCAGTGACCCAGCAGCTGAATGATCCAAGCCTCTTCTGAAAGCATTCTGATGAATGTGGGTGGTAATCAATGGCAAACGGTTGTATAACATTTGAGATGTACCTGTATTGTGTAAGTGTGAGTGTGTGGGGCTTTTCTGTGTTGTACATGTGTGTGGGAAGAGTTGGATGTTGTTTCATACACTCTTTTATGGTGTGTGTTGGACTTGTGATCTGTGCCTGGTGTGAAGCAACAACAAACCTACAGGGAGCCTTTGATTTTCTGTTACAATGTTCCCCATCCTACACTGTTTCTGTTTGATGTGCTGAGTCGTCCAGTTTAAAGATTTATAGTAATCCTCACTGCAGAGAATGAGCCTACATTGGACTTTTTTAAGATAAATTATCCTAGTCAATATATTGATTAATATTATTTTATTACCTCTGCAATGAGGTTATGTTTTTGGATTATTATCATTATCAGTCTTAGAAAAATCCAGGATTGTTATAGTAAAAAACAATAGGAAAACTGAATACCATGGCTGTTTGTTTGTTATTTAAAGAGACAGTTTACCCCAAAATCATAAATACATTAACTGATTTCATCCTCTCACTATTCAATCACTAGTCATGACAGAAAGCAGGAATTTGTGCTGGCAAAATGACATTTCTGTTGGCTGTACAGTTGGATTATTTTGTTTTTCTCATTGCGGTTGCCCAATGTGTATTTTGGCAACAAAAGTCTAAAGGCCAATTCAGTTTTGATGCTTAGAATTAGAGGGGTTTTTTTTTATATCAAAACTACATGTCTTGTCATACCTTCATGCTGTTTCTGTGGCTTAAACCAGTGTTGTAGTACTGAAGCTCGGTCTTAGTCTCTCGTCCCGTAATCAAACACATTTTTACTTGGTCTTGTCTCTGTCTCAGATAAAGAGGATTCAGGATTTTATTTCATGACTGGTCAAGACCACAACTGCAGGGATTTTGCTAAATTGCCTGTGCATTGTCTAATTTATGCCTATGTGCTAAAACTTGCAAATGCAACCAATAACTTGAATTATATCTAATTTGATATTGTAAAACCCATTCTCCCTGCCCCCTTTACACATACTCCCAAGAAAGTGAATGCAGGAGACAGGAGAAGCTCTGGTTGTCTAACACAAACCTGGTCTTGGCCTTGACTCAGTCTCAAACTCTCAAAGTCTTGGTCTTGTCTCGGTCTCAATACAATCTAGTCTTAGGCTGAATCTCATTTCTCTAGTTTACCCAACCCTTTACCCTGCGTTCACGCAAGAGTAAGTCTTGTCCCAATACTCTTTTTGATCAAGGGCTAGGGGTAGACGAAGGGGTGACAAAGGGGTGACAAAGGGGTGACAAAGGGGTGACAAAGGGGTGACGAAGGGGTGACGAAGGGGTGACGAAGTAGACCTTGGAACCGCGTGAGGACGCGAGCTTACTTGAAACCGAGGGTTTATTGCGCAACAAGCAATAATGGCTGCCAGATTGAACAGAGAGACCCATAAATGTAAGTATTTTCCACTTTTGGGCTGAAAAGCAGCAGAAGTTTCTTAAATCATGTGTTCTGTTGTAGCCATTCATTATTGCATTGGTACTGTATTATTCTAATCATTTGTCATTAATTCCTGTTCATGCACTTGTATATTGTTGTTGGTTATGATACAGGACACTGGTGAAAGAAATGTGAGGGGGGGGGGGGTTACTGGCCAACAAGCATCAGACTGGTCTGGACTATCAGAATAGCTGTAGTTTGTGGTGTTGTGTGTCTTTTTTTAGTTTTACACATTTGAGTGCCTTTTTATGTGACATGTAAGTTATGGATCTAATAGATGATTATGGTTCTGTAATATAATATATTTTAAATAATGTTTTTGCCTGTTATGTTTAATTTATTGGGCAATAAATACAGATTTTTGTTTAAAAAAAATCTGAACATCAATGTCATTCAAAACAGTGATAACTGAAACAGATACATGTATACAATGAACCATGTGTGTATACACATATGCATTGCAAACAGACCTATGTACTACACAGAAAAGACCATCTGCCTCTGCACCACCAAAGTGAACATAAAATAACTATAAAATATATAAATATATACATGCATATGACACTGTTGTCAAAACCCACGCAATTGACATAGACACACTTGCAGACGGCATCTTGAAAGTTTGTGATCAACAATACTGTATGGTGATGTAACCAAGTGGTGTCCCATTTCATAGGGGTATGTTTTCACCCCTAGCCCTTACCACATGGTTTCAAGGGCCAAGGGCTAGGGTTAAGGGGTGAGGGGTAAGAGGTAGGGGTAAGATGGAGAAATGGGATTCAGCCTTAGTGTTGACTTGATCTCGAATGACATGCTATACAGTTTGTTATACAATAATCATTACACACAGTGCACACAGTACATTGTATGGCCATAGTCAAACTCTCCCTGATTTCTGCTACTCCATGAATAAGAAGAAAATGTGTTCCTCCCTCCAAATCTGACCTTATCTGCCCGCAGCTGCTTATTTCAGTCGATTTCTATTGACGAGGAGATTCTTCAGGCCCCACACAAAGGTATCAGTTTCCTCCTGGGAGAACCTGTTGTGACTTCTTCATCACAAAACTGTTAAGATTTTCATTACACAAGGCACACTGCTCTTAAAAAGAGGATTATATTGACCATGAGCCAAGCCAGGGCAATCACACCTCCTGATAACACACGCCAACACTTTCCAGCTGTGCCATAGCCTTCTAACACAAAATGAACAAAGATCAGTTG
Source organism: Etheostoma perlongum (assembly GCA_026937815.1). Classification (NCBI taxonomy): domain Eukaryota; kingdom Metazoa; phylum Chordata; class Actinopteri; order Perciformes; family Percidae; genus Etheostoma; species Etheostoma perlongum. Next base: position 12,792,178 of record CM049385.1, read on the forward strand.
CCTGAGTTGACAACCTGATTAATTACACACCACTATTGTTGCCAGTTTCAGCAAAGAGCCATCTTGTAGATACAGTCTGGTATCAGCTTAGCTCAGCATGTAGCTTATTTGTTTCTGCCTTTGTACTTGCTGGTATTATCCACTGGCAGACATAAAGAAGAAGGAAGGAAAAGGACTTGAGGAAATTTCAACATAGTTTGTATTATTTGCAGTCACTGTTTCTGTGGTAACCTTCATGCTCCAACTACAGATCCCACCTTTAATTTACATCTCATCAGCCATGAAGCTGGCCCACACAGCAGACCTCACTCACTGCCAATGTATCAAAGTAAAAGTATAGTCTTTACAATATATCAGACATAATATGCCAAGAATCAGAATCTGAGAAAATGTAATTGCACTGAAAAGTGGTTGTAATAGTCTAAAGGAGACAGAAACACTGCATTCATTAAATGGAGTGAATGCACCTAATTAACTGCTAATTTAGAATAATACAAGTGAAAGATCTCTTTCATGCCACTTTTGAGTGTTTTGGCAAATTGCGTCACACAAAGCCAGAATAGTCAACATTGCATTTGCGTATGTAAGAGGAGAAGCTCAGTGCATGTAATCCACCCAAGCAGTAAGAACATTTACTTAAGTGCTTACTTGAATGAAATTATGAGGTACTTGTTCTAATGAGAGGTACTTGTTTATATGCAACTTTACACTTCTACTTCTGCTTTGGGGAAATATTTTGCATTATATGTATTTGACACCCACATATCCAATTACTCTGGCTGATTGGATCTTTAGTCAGGTTAAAGGTGGTATGATGTCACCAAACTCAATGTACTTATTAGAATGATAACAGTATACATTTTCCCACATTTAATATAACAAAATATGTAATGTTTTTATTAAATATAATGCATTCTTATTGATTTAACTATTAACCATGATAACAACTAGGCTACTTAGAATGTACTTTACCTAAACCTTCTACATTTAAATGCTGTTCATATTTTAATGTATGGTAGTAACAAAAGCATATCACTGGCAGAGTCCATTTTGCATAATGTGGGATGCTTTTAGTACATTTTCCTGTTAATACTTACCTACTTTTACTTTTAACTTTAAAACATGTATATGTGTGTATTAAGCAAAGCAAAGCCTCTGAATACTTCTTCCAACACTGCAACCAGCTCAATAATCACAACCAACCCCCGAGCATCAAAATGAGGGACCATGTATAACCCAAATCAATTCAGCTCACAAAAACTCTTAAATCCAGTGGAAAGCTGCTAAAGGAATTCGTCAGGGCAACAAATGCAAACCAGTGAATTGTGCCTGTATATATCTAAAAGAGAAGCATATAAAGCACACAACTAGTACATCATTTCAGAATTGTCTCTTGAGAATAAAAGGACTGTTTTGTCGCAGCTATAAAGCGCCCTGTGACATTTACACCAATTAACTGAGACTTGGTATACACCAGCAATCAATGAGCGAAACGAACACAACAATTGCACCTATCAACACGTCCAAGTAAGCATGACCAGTCAAACACACTGAGTCAACTATCGAGGAATAGAAAACAGTTCTTACTGTGACATTTACTAAAAGCATTTCCTGTGCCAAAAGAGGACGGTAGGGCTGCTGTTTGTGGTGTCAACAGAATTTTATGTGTGAAAGGATGTAGCTTGATAAATGGCCAAACTCGTTGTTTGTTCCAACAGTTGAGTGATTCAGTGATGCTGCTTTTATTCCTTTCCAGAAAAAAATCACAATTATGACAAAAATTGTATTTTCAAACATGACTGGCAGGGGCTTTACTCATGATGCTCTAAAACTGTACAACTCCGCTTAGTCCTAATAAGGGCTGGAGTTCAGAGACACAAGCCACTGTTTGACAAATGTGATCAGAACCACATGATAAACCTGTCTAATTAAGTCCGGTGGTAACTGGATCTGTTCAGGAAAATAAAATCCCTTTCACTTTATCTGGACACAATTTCTCCCCAAGGGAAATACAAAAGTTTCTATACAAGACAATGCACACCATGAGGAGTAAAATAAGAATTTGCAGAGTCACAAAACAGATCTAAAAAAAAATCAAAGAGCCACCATTGACACTTTCAGGAGACTTAGGAGAATAAGGTGACTGTTCCTGATATATGATGTATGTACTGTACAAGCGACAAGTACAAGTTATGGGATTGTAAGAAATACTATGAACAGAAATAAGGAAATAAGAACAAAACAAACAATAGATATAAGACATATAGAAAGAGATAGAGAAAAAAGACATAACAGGTGTACTGTAACTTACTTGACTTCCTTTCAATGTTGCCACATTCAGAGCTATTCCTAATTTGCACTCTTTTCACACACAAAAACCAGCGTCATTAAATGTTAAATGCATATGTCAGCAGAAGACCTTACACAAGCCCTCCTGCTCTGTAATATTTAATGTTTATGATAACTCTAAATAGACCTGCTAAATTAGGAAAGGGACTGTGAGCCCTACACCATGTGACATCTATGTGTAGACTCATCTATTGAATGTCGAGCTCATATAGATACTGGCCGCCAGTGTTTATGTGTAGTAATCCCCTGAGCTCCTCGTCACTTCTCTGTCACTCCGCCATAAGCCTGGAATCTATCAAACACTTGGTTTATCGTACACAGTGGCAAAGCTGCACAGCAAAGTGGACCCCATACATAGATACACTGAATCTCTTAAACCTTATTAAGCGAGGGAGTACAGCCCAAAAAAGAGGAGAGGCTGCAGGGGAAGAGTTCACACTGTGTGCTCAAAAGCTGCTTAATAGAAACACAGACATCAGACATTTAAAGAGGTAACTAACCATAACCTTGGGTATGTTTTGACATTAGTGCACTTGCAATCCTGCTCACCATTCATGACTGAAAATGCACCATTAGATTAGGTAAAGAACGACAAGGAAACAATAAAGACAGTCAGTGCAAATGACGGTTTCATATGTTTCTTCTGCAGTTTCATTTTAATGTCAAACCAGTTGCTGATTTTGCTTTTCTGAAACATATACGTACATCACATCTCCTCCTGTGCATCAGGAAAGAGGGACGTTAGAGAACCCCCAAACAAGCTTTAAACAGTCGTAAAAGCATTTATGCAGTGGATATTGGTATTGTTTTATGTTATTATTAGTACCACTAAATCCCCTGAAGAGATCATAACCAAAAAATGTAATGTAGGCCACTAACGAGTCTGTGTTGCCTCAGTTTGATCTTTGCCCCTCTGTGCCAAAACTTTGTTAAGATTTTTGCACTGGATGACCACATGCTTTGATACAATGAGCATTACCTGTTATTCTGAAAAACCTCCATCCCTTTTCAATATAACCTGCTGAAACGGGATATAAAGACATGTTTATTATGATATAAAGGGGGAACTTAGCTGTAGAGAATGAACCAGGTTGTAAACATGTTTTATATTGCAGTAAAGCTGGCATTTTAACATTGGGTCTATGAATTGACTCCCTTTTGGATACAGCCTCAAGTGGCCACTCAGTAATCTGCAGCTTTTGGCACTTGAACATTGGCTTGAGATTTTTTAAGCACGGGAGGTTGTTGCTTGGGCCAAATCATAATCATCTATAAGCTACACCGTGGATGTATAATAAGAACTGGACATGGTGCCGCTGCTCAGCCTTGCAGCATTTTTTTCCGGTGGCCACTCACGGTTTTGCAACAATTCCCTGCAGCTCAAAAAGGATTTTCCCAAAAGGCCACTATTGTAAAATTATTGGCAGGACACCTCAAACAATTTTGATTAAGACTCTTTCTATTAAATCTTTAATCAATGGACTTTTAATATTTGAAAAACTTCCCTTGAGCTGAGAAAGCAATTTGAAAACTTATGACTTCACAACAAGGTGACCTGGCAATAAGCAGACATCCAAGATTGTTCATAGTTGTTCATCATCTCAATGCATATTCTGTTGGTATAATGTGGGGAATTTCCCACTGAGAAATATTAAGTAAATCAAGGTGATTTGTCTCGATTTCACTTGGCTCTCACAGTTGCCGCCCCTTCACTAATTTACATCCATGTTATCTCACTCCATTTCCCCCTCTATATCATCATTAATCTAAATTAACTCAATTCCTCATTACCACTTGGCAGAGATAAGCAAAGCGATATACTGTATCTGCCATTCCATCTTCTCAGTTATACTGCCACTCGCTCTTACTCACTTCTCAAAGACACCCACACAAGCACACACTTACAGTGTAGATGCTTAAAGTCATCATTATGTAAACTTTGCCTCAAGTGTTCCGTCATGCTCCCAAAATAATTTTGGTTTGCCAGAGTTGTCTCGTTTGTGTTTTTTGTTATGCATAGCTACGTTGTTTTGTTTCTGTCTCCAGATGCTTGTTAGTAACAAAAATAAGGAGGCTTCAGTGTATTTCATTTTAAAAAGCCATCTCTGTGAGTGTAAGGCAAGTATGGTAACACTTTTGTTCTGTTCTGAGCAGCAGAGATGCATACGCCTCAAGTGACATGTATTCTCCCATGAAGAACTACAGGTTCACTTGTTACAACTAAACCCACTTATGAATGAAATAACCACACAAACTCTAGGGTCGCAGTAACAGACGTTATTTTCAGCCTGAGATACACAGAGCTGACCCATGAACTTGGACTGTATGTTACCCCACCGCTTCTTGCCTGGTTTGTTTTCAGAGGTTTAATTAGGCAGACAAGACCTACAGCGTATTAGTTCCCTAGTCTGTACAACGGAAAATAACACACAGTGTAACATCCTACCTCTCATCACTGCAGAGTACTGGAATGCACTATGCAGCATCAACATATTTACTCATTCATAAGAAAGTGTGGCAAACAAGATATTAATATGTCATCCAACAGCGAGCAGTAATGAAAGCGAGGGAAGGAAAGCAGCTCCAATAGCTGGAGGTGTAATATAGATCAAGAATGCTAAGAATAAATCCCAAACCTCCTACAGTCTATACATTTCATCTTGGGGGGTTCTGTGATGAAAAAATCGTTTTTTGTTAAAAAAAACAATTATATAAAAAGAAATCTAATAATTTAACAGTATCTGCTTTTGAAATCAAAGAAACAAGAGAAAAATCATTAAAGCAGAAACCTTTTGGTGAAAATCAGATTATTAAAAAAGCAAACATTTGCGGCCCAAATCAAACATTAACCCCATGTTTTCTTATTCACTTTCTATCAGCATATTTTGACCTGTGCTTGGACACTGTTTATTGCAAGAGGGAAGCAAAGCAAGATTTCGATGTGTGATGGACATAAAAAAAAATGTTCTACTAATCTTTTTCTGTTTTTTTTATACTGGTAAAAAATTAAATGATGAGCCTTGGAAGTAGTACAACATGGCACAGTTTGCTGTAATAGAGGTGTGTCACAGCTGCAGTTATGTCAGCCTGCAAAACACTCCTGTTAAAACATTTAGGTGGTGCTATAATGCAGGTAATGTAGTTAGCAAACAGAGACTAATTAAGCAGTAAAAAAGATGAAGCACAAAATACACACATGCACACACATGTGCATGTGTCTATCCTCATGAGGACCCTTGACTGACTACATTTACTCCCAATCCACTAATAACATAATAATATAACCCTTAACCATCACTGCTTCACAACGAGTCTTTACATTTACACAAGTTTTATTTTACGTCCAAACTTAGGTCCTAAAAAAAATACTATGAGGAGGAATCACACACAGAAAAACTTTAAGCACATATCACTGCTGTAGATGGATTTATTTCCCTCAAAGTTTCGCTGGAGAAGTTACACCCTGTAACCTAACAGGCTAGTAAAGAGCATACGTAAAGAAGTGGATTGAATTTAAATGTGTCCGCCATTCATTTGCTTATATGTTTGCAGAAAAGATCTACTGTGCTTTTGGATGCCTTTTTGTGATGCTGTCTTGGGCTCTTGAAAGACTCTTAGCAGATGAACACGGGTCTGGAGAGCATGAATAATACACAACATAAGCAGTGTGTTGATTTGTAATGACAATTTGAAGTGTTTGGTTTACATCAATGCAGTGTAGCTAATGGAAGCTCTCTAAAGCCGGAGAGGAGCTTTGACAGGTGTTGAAGTTCTTCTAGATATCTTAGTAATTACAGAGTTGATGTGATGAATCAAATCTCTTTACTTTATGTGGCATGGCAAGACCTTCATAGTGCCTTGCCTTATGTATGATCAAGTAAACAAAAGAACAACTAGCATCATGACAAGGTTGATTCACTCATTCATCAATTCATCATGCCAAAATGTCAAAGTCATTACATTGAGTACTAAATCTAAAATGTAAGATGCTCATGTCCTACACAGGCGCGAGCTGTAAAGGTGACAGCCAGGCATGAATCAGATGGGAGCAAAGAAGAAGTCAGCCAGTCATTCAACTACACTTTCCCACTGTTTGCTTGTGTTACATCTTTGCTCCCCAAGCTGTTCACATGCATCTACAGCATGTGAGTTACAATACAGAGTTGTTGTTTTTTGTACATTTATTTTTAATGTATCACCTGGCCCAAAAAAACTTCACAAACTTGCTTCTAACTAACTTGCCTCTAAGGATGGCAGTGTCAGTCTGCAGAAACTACAGTATGGATTGCCATGACATTTCCTGTAGACATTCATGTCACCCTCAGGATGAATTGTAATAACTTTTGTGGTCACAATTTCAATTTGTGCAATACTTTGATTTCTAATTTCTGCCTCAGCTGAACTTACTAAATACTAAATAGAAATAGATGGTTTGACGAGGATGAACAAAGTTAATTGGACAAGAACTAATTTCATAGCATACAGCCTGGGAATATAACCTTAAGTCCTGTTTTTCCACAGAAACTGAAATCTTAGGAGCAGGGTATGACATTACTGCAACATCTATCTCATAGATAACATAATAAACATTTGAAGAGCAAGAAAGTTTGATCACACACAGTACCTTATAATGTGTGGATCATAGCACTGATGGCTGGAAGGGTTCCTGTCACACATGCATACATAATAATAATGTAAACATTATTCTTGGAAAAGATGGGGGGTTTTAGTAACCCAAAAATAGTATTTCAATGTTTGTCAAATGCTTTTGTACAGAGGGTTGATTAAGTCACTAAAACCAACAGTAAACTGTGTGGGCGTTTCCTGTATTTTTGTGACAGCCCTAAGCAAGGAGTGTGTGTTACATGTGTGATGGAGGTCAATGTCTCCCACTGTGTACACAGCATATGGAGGCCCAAGTCCTGCCCCTCGGGTCAAAAACACATGACATCAGCAGTCTCTTCGGTGACGCAGGAGGACTTGTTGTTTTTCTATCTATCACTAACAATTACCTCAACTGAAAACTGAAGAGAAAGGTTTCATTCATAGAAGGTAACGGGCAAAAACACTCCACTGGAAGATATTAGTCGGACATTACTTGGACACTGTGTGCAATTCAGATCCCTTCCTTTATGTCAGCCACCTGTTACAGCACTAACTACAAGCAGCACTGTAGCAGTGTTCACTCCTACAATCAATTAAGAATATTTGGTTATGCAGTGGAGGTTTAAGATAAGTGTTATGCTGCTATCTTAAGAAAAAATTACAAAAAATATGTTGAAAAATCACCTAACAAAGAGCATGAAGACCGCAATCTTGAAGTAAAGGAATTGTGCGTAGACCTACTTTAAATATAGATATAGACTATACTATGTGATATAACACGTTCTGCTCTCTTCTCTTCTTCTCTTCTGTGCCTATACACAGCTCATGTGTATTTTCAAATTAATCTTCTCCCCAAGGCTGGAGGAAAAGTAGGCCAAGACTACCCCTGTGGTTTCATCATTTTTAAGTACTGGCACATTTTCTGGTTGAGGGCTATTAGCCAAATTATGATCTAAATCTCTGTTGGAAGTAAATACTCTAAAGTCACAATTCATTTCATGAGCAATTTATTCAAAGTGTTGTTCAGCTTTACTGATTTTTTGAAGTGTTGAAAACAGAAAAAGAAACACTGTAACAACACCGTATTGTGTAATGATTGTCTAAGTTTTACTTCAACAGTTGCATTCCCTGCTGGTTTAGACCTTTGCATTCAAAGCCCCCATACTAAGCAGCAATTTCCCTTTGCAGCAATATATAATCTTTTTAGACCTTTGGTTTTTGATTGATCAAATGTGTTTTTCTGTGTGACAGTTTGATTTTTAAATTGTAGTTGAAAGATTGCTCTATTTCTGACTTAAATGGTACATAATCAGCAGTTTATTTGTGTTTCCCCCCTTTTCTCTTTACTTTCTTTTATCGGAAGCATTTTATGAGCTGTATTTAATGCATTATGACCTAATTTAACACACTACAGTGATTGATTCTTTCCACTCCTTCAGATGGAAACTTATGTGTAATAATTTCACTCAAAAAGGTGAACAATCACAATAGAGAGAGTAAAAATGATATACAAAATAAAATGTTCACTCTAAAATAAAAAGTGGACCAGAATTTACAGATATTTTGTTTCTGGCTGGAGGGAAGTTGTCATGTGGACGGCACGGGACCCAGGGCCAATGATAAAGGCATGGTTGCGACAGTTTCCAGTTGAGCAGCTGATGAGATAAAGTGACTGTTGTTTGTGCTCTGTACTGTGATAATAGGCCGTGTTGGGGATAAAAAGGAGCTATAATTGACCCTCGACCCACACACGTTGCGAGAGAGGAGGGGTTCTTTTTAATGCCTCGTAGTGTGAATCTGAGCAAACAGCAAATGGCTCAATACCATTACCTCCTCCAGGGTTTACAAAGCAGTTTAGAGAAAAACAAAACATTTGTGTTCTTGTATCTTTCTCTGTCTGCCTGGTATTGATTTTCCTGTGTTACAGCTTTTAACTCTACCCTGCATGGAAATGTTTCTGTGTGCACTAAAGAGGAATTTACTTCCCACAGGACTGGCAGGTTAAGTGAGATTTGAGCCATATATGAACACTTTCAAACTCTCAAATCTGATCTACAACTTGACCAATAGTGACCTGTGAACAGTGCACATGGCCCCTGTTCAGTCAACACTGGAGCATGTAGGTCGGTCATTAGTGAGTAATCATATAAGCCACATTGAGCCCGATTGTGTGATTCATCTTGGAGCATGACAGTACAAATGATGTGTTCCATCATTGCAACCCACTGGCTGCTCTCAGGCCAACATGACTTGTCTGAGTCCTCTGACATAATTCCAGCCATGACCTCTGGAGTATGAAGCTAGATATCTCAGTCCATCGACAACTCATAAGCTCTCATTAAATTTAATGGGCAGGTTGATCGTCTGTAGGGTGCTATTTACCAGAGACCCAAAGAAGTTAGGTTAAGTATTAACATATGGGAGGGAGCACTACATTATTATTGGTCCACCTGATTGAGCTCAAATTTCAAAGGCATTTTGCATTCCACTCTTACTCCCATACCATGTTCATTTTAAATAAACAAGGGCAGTTGACAGTTTAATATTTGGGACTTCAAAATAAATAACAATATATCACAAAAGTTGCTGTTTTTATTATGCAATCCTAGGTAGGACACCCATAAAAGAACCAATGTCTTGTTTCATCCGATCTGACATGTTATGCCAAATTAAGCAGCACAGACTTTGGAACATGACATCCTATAATGACTGCAATAAAGTTTCACTCTTATCAGCTCTGTGTGTCTTGAAAACTTCAAAATGGAGTTGTTTATTAAATTTTACAGTCAAACTGAAAAGAAAAATCTAAGAAATCAGTATGTGGGTGTGAGTTTTTTTCTGACTGACTTTGCTGGTACTGTAATTTGATAGGTCAAATGTCTGTGTAGGCAGGCCCTGAAAATAATTAATTTAATTAGTACACATGGTTGTTGCTTTTTGCCATCTGTGATTTGAGCACTCTGTATGTTACTCCATGTGAACATTTTTAATTTCTGAGGAAAATACAATGTTATCAGCACTACGGGTTCTTCCAAATGTTAAATGTTGTGGCCCGATGTCTTTCATCACTAATAACTGAAAACCTATCAACATTCGTGGGCTTCAGTCAATAGCTCACCATAGAAATTGGCAACATTTCCTAACAATGCCCTCAAATGACAATCTAACACTGCCATAAGAAAACACCTCCTCAGAGACAAATATGTCCAAATCATAAATTTATCCTCTTTTAAAAAAAATATGCAAAATTGCTGCACTGCCATTTTAGTTAAACATACATTTAAGGTATACAAATTTCTGTTTGTACAGTATGTTACAATGTCTAAACCAATATAGCATATGCTATAATGATACTAAATACAAAAAGGCATTGTTTGGCACTGATTTCATATTTATAATCAGAAACTACTCTGTAGCTAATCTATAATGAATAAACAGGATTTCCCTTTAAAAGATGAGCCATTATTAATGACACCAATATTATCAGCTTGCAGGTATTGATTTACAGTAATTTTTTTTTATTCCTAGATGACGGTGGGCACATTGGAGTTGCATGTGCAAAACTCCAACTACAGTCTTCACAGCAGCAGTTCATGTGGACCAAACTCTAGCTCGTTTTTCATTGCTAGAACACAGTTTTCAAAACTCTACACGCTTAACCACAGCCTGCACAGCACTGTGGAGCTACAGCACTTTATTCAGATGTTAACCACACTTTTAAAACAGAATACATTTAGTCCGGTGCCCATTAAACACTGCTGATGGCAATTTTAGCTGAAAGCCTAAGTGGGTGTCTTGTTTTAGACTAGTTAGTGAACATAAACGGTATTTATATAGAAAAAAACTCAAAAAGCCTCTTTGAATAAAAACACCAAATACAGTACCAATTACAGTTTTTCTCAATTGCTAAACCCTACCCTACTACACTAAACCCTATTGTCTGAACCAAATGTTCAGTTGCCTAAACCCACTGATTGACTCAATCACTCTTTTGGCAAAACCATAAGCCCTTTTCACCTGTTTAGACACAACTTGCCAACACATTTTCATTGTGATGCACCTGTGCTGCATAATGGTGAGCACAAGTGACAAAAGTCAAACACAACTAAAGCACAGGTGTCAACACTTGAACACAATAACTCAAAATTGATCACACTTGTGGCTAATGATGTGAGGGAACATATACAGTAAGCCAGTTCAGAGAGCACTGGTTTGTGAGGCCCTACAATGGATAGAAATCTAACAGGAAGAGTTTGTGTGAGAGAAGGTCGAGGTGGCGGAGGTGGTTGATGTGGTCAAGGTGGTCGAGGTGGTCGAGGTGGTCAGCGAAGACAAAGAACAGTAATATCTGATGAAATCAGAGCTACTGTGCTTGACCATGTTCTTGTCCATGGTATGAGCATGAGGGAGGCTGGACAAAGGGTACAACCAAACATCAGTAGATTCACTGTGTCCACCATAATCCGAGGATTTGGAGAAGAGAACAGGTAATTACCTTTTTTGATATTATAGTAGAGTATGTAAATGTTGACAGCAATTATTGTATGACATACTATATACTGTACCACAGTAGACTTTACAGTTTTCTCAATTGTTTACACACAAATACTGGTACTTGAGACACAATGACCAGAACATGTAACTCAGTCACCAACCCCCTGAACCAATTCTACTAAACTACAAGCACAATTCCTGCTCTACACTCAGACTGCAGTTCTAAAACACACTTTTTTCAAAACACTACACACAATTCTCTGCCTTTGGCACAATTTTCATGAAGAAAATCTCTTATCTTCACAAGGAACACACTGTCATTCAAATATGCACACTGACTCATCACAAGGGCAAACACCAATCACACAGTTTTACAGTTAGCAGTCAGAGCTTTAGCATAAAACAGCAAAAGGTGAGCTCTTCTGTTTTGGAGGAATGGATGCCAACATTGGAAACAGACGCAGAGCCAGAGGAGTGAGAGTAGTAGGAGGAGGTGGACGAGGAAGAGGAAGAGGAAGAGAAAGGCCAAGGACTGTAATCTCTGATGGGCAAAGAGTACAGCCAAAATCTGAGCAGGTACACTGTAGCATCCATCATCCCGAATTTCAGAAATGAGAATAGGTAAGAAATCTACTCTCACTAGAATATTGCAGTACTGCATAGTAGTCCTACTTTGTATTCCTTCACAGTATTTACAATATTTTACTATTTGTTTGGCAGAACAACACAAGGTGGTCGGGAACGTCTTCTGTCTCTTTGACAGGAAACTGAACTCATGAATATGGTCCTAGAAAATAATGCCATACATAACACTACGGTAAATACAAAGAAAAACTATGACATATTTCAAAATATTGATAGGGTAAGCTTATCAACACTGGACCGTGTCTTGTGTAGAAATCATCTCAGGATGAAGCAGGTCTACCGGGTGCCATTTGAACGCAATTCAGAAAGAGTCAAAGAATTGCGATATTACTAACAAACAAATTATATTTGGGACAACGGAAGTTTCCACAGGGCTGCTCTGGTTCGTAACTGGTTCACTGCCCACCCAGGTTTTTAGTTGTTTATTTCCATCCATATTCTCCATTCCTCAATCCTATTGAGGAATTTTTTCAGTAAATTCTTCTGTTGTTTTGTATGTAGTGTATGTGCACCTTTGTGTTGGTTGGGAATGGGATGTACTGTGGACATTGTTTTTGTTGGACAAATAAAATATATTTGTTACTGTGTATTTGTGTGTTCTGAGTATAAAAAACAATATTCTCAAATATTTTACAACACACTTGTGTACGTATGTACTGTCTGTAGTAAGTGTAACACTGAACAAAAAAGGCCTAAATCATTCTAATGAATGGAGAAGAAGTGTTTTCCATTCATCATAGTGTTTTACATTGAGCACATCAGTGTTCAACCGGTTCTTATGAATGTCTATTCATATGATGGTTTGTGTGTGTCATTTGAAAACAAAATACCATTTTGAGAAGAAATAACGTTGTTTTGAATGTAAAATTTAATTTTGCAGGAGAAATGAGGGGTTTTGCCCATTGTGTGTGTGTTTTTTGATTTGTGTGTAGTGTTCTGAGAATATGAGGCATTCTTTCAGAAAATGTGTGTAAACAATCGAGAAAAACTGTAAGTAAATACTATATGTTTCAGTACATAACTGTACCAGTGTACTGTAGTATTGTAATGGAGGGTTGGTCTAACTGTTTGTAGGCCTAGTATTCCATGTATATTTTTTTTAACTCCATGTTCTCTTTTTGTAGAATTGAAAGACTGCCACATGGGGGTGGGAGGACAGGTATGTTCTCCCCACACCAAGAGACACTAATTGTTGATATTGTCCGTGAGAACAATGCCATTAAACAGAGTGAAAATCAGCAGAAGATCATTGAGGACCATGTAAATTTTGAGGGTATCAACAGTGTTGATCGTGTCCTCAAGCATAACAGATGCATTGAACAGCTGAGTAATGCACTTATTTGTACATTTTTGTACTTTACTTTTACATGGGCTTACTGTACACAAGTGGCAAATGCATAAGATTTGTTTTTTTTGCTTTTGTAAAAGTGCTAAATGCACAGGTTTTTTTTGTTTTGCAACATGCATTTAGCCTACAGTGAACAATAACCATTTATTTATCCAGCTTCATGTCCTGAGCATAATGTTTTTTTTATTTTTCTACGTGGTGTTTAGTGACTGTTCAGTAGTGTTTTTAATTTTGATTGACTCGGGGCACGATTTGACAACATAGTTCATTTTTGAGCACAGATTGAACTGTTTTGAGGTGAAAGTTTGGTTTTGCAAGAAGAGTCTGAGGTTTTGTGAATGTTGCTTAAAAATTGGGTTTTGTGTTCACAGTTTAGAGAAAAGGAGAGCAGCTTTCAAGAAATATGTCTTAGCAATCCAGAAAAACTGTAAACAATTATCTGTTTGAGAGAAACAGGTAAAAGAGCAAAAATACCCATATGTCCAGGTAAGATGTCTGAGGTTACATATAGCTCTGAAAAAGTGAAAAACACTACATCTTTACTTTAGTAAAACTGTGTTCTTACTGTTTTTGGTGAAAGCAATGGAAACACCACATGCTTTGGTATTTAGAGATGAAGCAAATGTCCAATGTGGTAAAAAAAAACTTGCCGCATGATGCTTGAGAGGGGCAGGATCAGAAACACTTGTTTGTTAGTGTAATGTACCTTTAGTTTTTTTTCCAGTAATTCCATAAATCACTCGAGACCAATTACTATATTGAAGCAAACTGCTGATTTTCTTCCCTTCATGTTTACCTTACTTAAAATTGGTATATTATAAAATCTATATCTTTTCTTTAAAGATACTATTGAGTAGTGTGAAGTCACTCAAATTGTTCTAACTGGAAAAATGAAAGTTTCCCATTTCTGTATTGGTGTTTGACACCAGTGTTTTTACTCTCAGTGTGTTCTGCGTGACAGGGTGTGTAATCTCAGTGAGGATTGTTCAAAGTGTTTGGTGCACTGAGCCTGTTTTGAGGCGTGTGTTAAGAGTTGTGTTGCTTGGAATGAGTTTTGCAGGAGATGTGAACTGTGTAGTTCAGGTGACTGTTGGTAGTGCAGACTGTACTTTGAGTTTTGCACGTGTAGCTTCAGTTGTGCCCACTGATGTTTAGAAATAGGAAAAAACTGTAAAATGTGAATAGATGAATTCATCTCTCTACTTCCTTTAACAGTGCCAGCTTTAACTACAGTCACTTTTGAACCTCATACAGACTTGGACAATCTAATCCTCAAACTGTTCCTTGTGGGACTTTCTCAAACGGTTTTGGGCTGGATTTAAATGTTTCGGGTGCCTGGCTGATAGTCAAGGGAATGTGGTGAATCTTCGTGCTGTGAGGTTGAAATAGCAAAAGTTATACAGAACCAGGAATGAAATGCAGAGATACATTGGGTTTCGGCATCTCTGGTTGTGCTTTATTTACGATATTAGGTTTCTTATGTTCAGTGTGTGTGTGTGTGTGTGTGTGTGTGTGTGTGTGTGTGTGTGTGTGTGTGTGTGTGTGTGTGTGTGTGTGTGTGTGTGTGTGTGTGTGTGTGTGTGTGTGTGTGTGTGAATTAATTACTGTTTGTGAGGCTCTTGGGATGCCTCATCAAAAGAGTGGAAAACACAAATAAATGCATATATATCACTATTTAAAAAAACAGTTTTTAGCTCATTTTCATAACAAAAGCTCATGTGCTGTCCTTTTGGTCAGTGCTGCAGAAACAATTCGGCCTGTCTGCCATGCGGGGCGTACGACTCTACGACTATCTGTTTATCACCCAATAAAATAATGAATTAGATTTTCCCCTAGAAGTAAAGAGCTTGTTTCAAGAAGAGGTTTCATTAAAGGAACTGAGAGTTGCTCTGGCACACTGTTGGGTATACTTGGGATAATTTAATAAACTCTTAACTTATTCGTTTAACTCAGCACGTGCCTGGAAGCTGGGGCATCAATATCACCTATCAAACTGAGGCTCGAAGCAACATGGGAGTCAATGTCTATTCAATAAGCAGTAAATGTTTCCTGCCGCTAACAGGAAGGGATTGGTACTGATCGTTCCCATTCAATTGTGTATATAAACACTGTATGTGTTCATAGACTGTGTGTGTGTGTGTGTGTGTGTGTGTGTGTGTGTGTGTGTGTGTGTGTGTGTGTGTGTGTGTGTGTGTGTGTGTGTGTGTGTGTGTGTGTGTGTGTGTGTGTGTGTTTGTGTGTATGTATGTGTATGTGCAATTTTTTGGCTCAAGAGGAGACTACATAATCTCTGAGGGGATCTTTTTTTTAGTCTTTGCATGTTATTATTTAATTTGTCAAGGTGCTATGAGCTGGATGGCACACATGGCTAAGTGGAGCCCAGTGGCGGTATCCAGACCAACTCTTATCACCTCTCAATCCAGAGTGGCAGCTCTTTGTAGTGGAAGCTATTCTTAGCTTGGGTCCTGGGTCCAACAAGGGGGTTCATTGGAACTGGAGCCTGTAGTTTAGCACAGGACGTCTGTACTCACTGACGGCTGATGACACTTACAATCCTCGTCACACCTGTCCTCCGCACCACCGCACATGCCATCATCCAGTTGATAATCTCCTTACCAGTTTTCTCTTTAGTTCCATCTCTTTTGTTTGATCGCTCAGTCTGTCTCTTTGTGTCTCTGCATTTGATTCTATCTCCATATCTCTTTCTACTTCAGCTCTATAATCTTTACCACAGCCAATGAAAAGTAGACAGAAGCACAAAGCAAAACCAATGTGTTTCTTGCTTCTCATCTATTCATATCTTTCTCTCTCTCTCTCTCTCTCTCTCTTTCTCTCTCTCTCTCTTTCTCTCTCTCTCATCTCGTTAGATGGCTCATCCTCAGTTAACCACAAAAGGCAGAGAGACATGCGAGATACAGTATGTCATCCTTTTTCCTTTCTCAAGCGTTAAGTCTGTCTTTTGTTCACCTCTCTTTAACAACCATCTTGCAACGTGCCACTCATATAGTGCAAACATCATCATGGGCCGACCAAATGCATTTTTAAATACTTGACAGTTTAACAGTGGCCATCAACTGTGAAGATCTACAGTACACTTAAGTCCAGAAAATCAACTGATCTCCGTCATCCTTCCATCCAATCTTTGATTTGTTCCTCCTTGAACCCCTTCACCGTATTTCTCCAGCAGCCACAGTTACCACAGACACAAAGCTAAATGTTTACAGAAAGAAAAACTTCTGAGTACTCAGTGAGTTACAGATCAAAGACATGCCAGACAAGGAAACAAGAAACAAGAAAAGTGCTTTTCAGACAGCACTGTGATATATGTGCATTAGGGTTTGGGAGATAATACGGTATCCCATGGTATCAGTTTCAATATTGTCATAAAAAAAAAATGCAATGTACTTACATAGGAAACAAGGATTAAATATTAAATATACCGTATTTTCTGGACTATGAGTCACACTTTTTTTCATAGTTTGGCTGGGCCTGCAATTTATAGTCTGGTGCAACTTATATATCAAAATATAGATAATTTAACCTGTTTTTAAATGTTAATTCATACTGAAAACATTACCGTCTACAGCTGCGAGAGGGCTTGTGACAACTATATGCTGCTCCTAAAGACAACTGAAAAAGACTGAACACAAACAAAATGCCCCCAAAAAGACAGCGCTGTAACGCTCAGCACTCACCGGAAAAGTGCTTCTAATATCCTTCACTGGTCTCCGTCCAGAGCAAAGGGATCTGTTGGTCCAATTCTTTAACTGTTTATGAAAAAAATTCTGCGGATCACAAACTGCAGTTAAATATGCAGCCAAAAACGATAATAGAGCAGCAGAAAGAAAGTTTCGAGTGAGTGAGAAACTTGTGAAGGACTAGCGAAAAGGTTATTCTTACTGCAATGAAGAAAACAAAGGAAGCAAATTGCTGAAAGCAAGATGGCCAGAGCTGTAGGAACGGGTCCACAGATGGGTGCTTGTACAACATGTTGCTGGGAGCGGCTTGTCAATGGTGCAGTTACGTCTTCACGTCTTTGTAGTTGTTCTGTGTGCTACTGTGTAGTTAAAAAACTGTTAATGTGTTATGTTAATATACCGGACACCTACCATATTGAGCCTGTTGTGCTATGTGCTAAATGTCTGTTCTTGGTCTTGGATTTTGTGAAATACATTCCTACTTAAATGCAACTTATAGTCCAATGCGATATATATATGTTTTTTCCTCTTCATGACGCATTTTTTGACTGATGAGACATATAGTCTGGAAATACGGTAACTTATTTAATGCCTAAAAATGCTTATGTGTGGTTGTCATCACATGACAGTGGGGAGGAGAAAGAGGGGGGGTGGCACACAAGTTCAGCCAACACCGCCACAATCCTTTTCTTACAGTCCCTTATTGAGTTGTAAAATTGTGTAATATCTTAAAACAGGTTAAAATAATGGCACTGCTGGGTATGACTATTTCGACTCTAATACAAATTACTTTCTTTCAAGATGCAGTGTTAGGGAGTAACGGAATACATGTACCGGTGTTACATATTCAGAATACAAATTATGAGTATATATTCCGTTACAGTTACAATTTAAATAGGTGGTATGTAGAATACAGTTACATTGTTAAAATCAATTGATTACATGACAATACTTCTCTGTTTCACAAGTTTATTCACTATTTAAATAAATTAAGGCAGCTCTATGCATTTCCCAGAATCCTCAATATGAAAAAAAAAAAAATTAGCTTTTTTTGTGATACCTGATAAACGTAGAGATGGAGCCGGAATTTCATATTAAAGAAAGAACAGGGTGAATGAAATATAACTGTGCAGTTGCCAGCAACCAACCTCCTTTCAGCGTCAAAACTGCACCACCTCCAACTTGAAGCATCTTAAAACAAGTTATTGTTTTTTAATTAGATAATGGTAGACGTCTGCTGTACTTTTACCGATCACCTTGCTATTTTATAGTTGTATCAGATGCTGTATCACCTTCTTAGTTGACTTGCGATTTTACATTCTCCTACGTGCTGATTTACTACCCCCAGACACGTTGAAAGACAGACTAGCCCCGTTTGACATTATAGCTAACGTTAGCTAAAATTAGCTTGTGCTAGCAAGACTGCGGTTAGATTATGTAGGCTATGCAGTTCAGGACTACAAATACAAACATCTATCTGCTTGTTCATGTACACATTCTGCCAGTTGAAACCGAACACACCAGAATAGGCATGTTCAGTAAGCAGTATGATTCCTACACTTGTAAAATAAAATTCAATGTGGAAGTAATCCAAGTATTCAGAATACGTTACTCAGATTGAGTAACGTAATGAAATATGTTACTAATTACATTTTTGGGCATGTATTCTTTATTCTGTAACAGAATATGTTTTGAAAGTATCCTTCCCAGTACTGTCAAGATGTTTATATAAAAAACATTTTCTTGATTCTTTTACAGTGAGAACACTCATTTCTAGACAAAGTCGTGAAAGATCTGTCTTGAAGTATGAATGTCAGACCAGCTACACTTTGAGACTGTTGTTTGCCCTGTCATCATGTACGACATATGAAAGTCAACTGTAAAACCTGTTATTATTCATCTCTTTGGCTTACTGCTGAGATAACATACACGTGTAGATCTTGCTTTGAGACAAGAACTGCCACATTCTAACAAAGTACACATCCACAACATTTGCTATCAGCAGTAATGTGATATAACATCAAAGGTGACCATTATGGAAAAAAGATTTTTTTTTCTAGACAGAAATGTCCAACTGGAATACCCGTTTACCACATAAGCACACTCACTTTAAGGACAAATCTCAGCTGAGCTCACACTACATGATACAGATGTTGTTTTCTCAAGGCACAAATATTACACAGACTGAGAGAAGAAGAAGTGAAAAGATCAGAAAGCACTCGATGCTATCAGTTTTAGCCCCTTGATGCCAAATCAAAGGCAGCTTTTCAAATGCATAATGTGTTGCATGGATTTGAGGGTCAAAATAGATGTAGCCTGTGAACAAATGCAACATTAATCCCAAAATGATCATTCAACATTTTCATCCACATACATATTGGAACTCACAACTAAGAAAGGTTCATCCAGATGATTGTAGTAGTACTTAGACTATAGAGAGTATACAATTACTTTATGCATCTCAAAACTGCACTAATGTCTATTTTGTATGCATTGAAGCACCTGTACCGCTGTCTTATGTTTGCAAATTACCACTACAGCATACAGCAAGACATCACTTATTGATGGAGTGCCTCTGTATGCAAGGCTTCAGCAAGAAGTGTCGTCTCTTATGTCACTATTTACCTAACGATAGGCACATTTGTTAGCCACATTCTGTGCAGTGAAATACAATATGCACAAGGGACTGAGACATGTTGTTCTCTCATTTGGTCTAATTAGGATCAAAATCCCTCCCAGACAATTAACTCCCCAAACAATTAAATTCTGATGTATTCAGTCTAAAAGTGTACATAGAGAAGCACTAATGTGTTTATTCTGCCTGGTACATGATAAGATATATTTTTCTAATGTACAGCACAGGATGCCCATGATTAATTTGCCTTAAAATTGCAAAGTCAATTGTAAAACAAAAGTATTAAAAAATGGAAACATGTCATGTTCAACATTTTTTTCCCGTCTTAGTTGTTTTGGCTTGACTTGGTTTCATTATACTGTGTTAGAATAGCAACTCTGCACAAAGAACGCAGAATAACTCTAGCTATTCAAAGCAATGTTTATTTGTTAGATAGTGTTTTGTTCCACAGTCCTAATCTTACATTTAAGATATCCAATGTGAGCTAATGTGGTCTTTAGAGTGCACTTCAGCCTTGATTATACGTTGTACACAGGGTGGACACTATACCAAAAACACATTGCCACAGAATGCAATGACCACAATTTACAACATCAAAATGACTCTGAAGTTCAATCTTACCTCTCATACATTGTATTTGTAATATGTTCTGCAAATATATAATCTGTGTTTATTATTATGTTCATCCCTATGCAGCCAGATTACTTTTTGCTCCTCGTTAAGCAGCTACATAATTATGTAGTAAAGTTAAACAGACGTTTGTTTAATAAGAAGAATATGTTTCAGAAATAACTGATCTTGTAACTAAATTATGGTACTGTTTTTAACACTTCTGAAGCCCAGATAAACGTCTTTTTATTTTAAAGGACATTGCATATAAACTGCATCGTGAACAGTGAGGGTCACATTTACCTGGACATCCACTTAACTAAAACACACAGACAAGGGGCAGCAGACCATAGGCTAAAGATCAAGGTAAGATAAAGATAAAGATAAAGATAACACGGTATTTGAGCAATAAGTGACACTGCAGTTTCTGGAATTCTGATTTAAGATAATAAACTGTGTCCTAACATGTAGCCTACCCCACGAAACTAGCACAAGCTTACTGACCAGTAATGTGTCTGGGCTCTCAATAATGAGTTTGTCAACTAAGTCGTATCTAGTCATTTCTAACTAAAACATATTTACAATGTCCCTATAAAGTCGAAATTATATTGTGAGATTTGCAGCATAAAATATGTTTCAAAGAAAGCACACGTGGAAATATCCTCAAACTAGATGAAATAAATAGAAAACAAATTACCGTTGACAGCACGGGATTCCGCTGATTTCCACTTCGCTGCTGCTCATCTTCTGGGAAGCATCTGGCAGACAGTAGGCTATTCCCTCTCAGTTCAAGTGATCCGCTGTAATCCAACTTTCAAAATAAATAACCGCCTGCGTTCTGCTTCGGAGAAAGGTCCAGTGTCCTGCAGACGCGTGAACTGTTTCTGGGTTGAAACACAATAACTTAACATGGAAATAAACCAAATTTAAAAAGTAAAGGGTTGAGCTCTGTGGTTGTAGTTGGCACTGGTGGCTAGTGATCGCGAGCCGCACTGCTGCTAACTTGCGCTCCATGTAAACCAGGGAGGCAGTGTGTGGTGTGTTTGTGTGTGTTTGTGTGTGTGCGTGGGTGTTTAGTTCTTGACAGTTTTTTTTGCTGAAAGAAGGACCTTTGGTTTGGGAGATAATACGGTATTGGTGTTGGCTTGCTTGATGTAAATTTGTTGCCTATACACTGTTTGTGCATGGAGGGCACTCTATAAATGTGATGCTAAACATCAGTTAAAGGAAAGGTTGATATTTTTGGGAAATAAGCTAATTCACTTTCTTGTCATGAGCAGATTAAATAGCCTATACTACCAGTAGCCAGTTAACTGAGATTAACAAACTCTGCCACCAGTACCTCCAAAACTCACTATTTAACGCCTTGTATCTCACCAGTAATCTTTACAAAAACAGTTCAATCAGGAGAGACCTCATTTTGAATGAACAATTAGGCTATTTATTGACGTGTGCACGATAATGATAAATGATTGAGTGATTAGACCCCATTGTGACATTATCGAATTCTCATCGTGACGTCATCATATTTTAAGGGGAGGGAGAAGCAAGATGGAGTCTAGACACTTGGTGATGGTGATGACTTAAGAGGATGCTGAGATCTGGATGGATTAGAAGAGGAGCGAGGTCTGGTGAGCTCAGCCCTGGGCGCTGGAATTGATGAACTGGAGGTGAATGGGGTGGAGGAGGGTCGTGAGGATTCCGCTGAAATGAAAGCTGACAGCAACGCAGAGAACAACATTTAAATATTGACAGCAAGAATCTGATTGGCCAATAGAGATTGTGGCTAAACTAAGGTGAGCAGATTACTCAGAGAAAATCCGGGGACATTTTCAGCTCAGAAGCGTACTGTATCAACCTCCAAAACACGTCATGTTTTTATTTTTGTAAAACATAAAACGGGGAGACTAGACCTGGAGGTGTTCTCATTAGGGGCTGAGCCCCCTAAAGGTCTGATCCTAGAATCGCCCCTGCTGTTACTTCATATTTGTACTCCACTACACTTCAGAGGGGAATGTTGTAATGCTTGCTGAACTACATTTATCTGACAGCTTTTGCTTTATTGCTTCAGGCTTGTTTCTGCAACAGCTCATTGAGTATCGGATACAATAAAAACTATTGAGTAAAGATTTTCCTTTGACATGATGCAGTATTAAACGAGATCGCTGCAGTCGGCAGCAGAGAAACAAGCTAAAATGTATAAGTTAATAGGACAATTGTCCAACTTGTATTTACATTCATAAAAGTACTCGTTTTGCTACTGACAGACTCAGATTAATATTCTAAGTGTCTGACAACATTATGGAAAGGATGTCTAAGGAGGTCAACCTTTCTGTTAAAGATTAAGATCCTTTTTTAAAACATAAAAGTGTGTTCGCTAAGCCAACCAGACTTCATGTAAATAATCAGTAATTTTAGCATCGTAAAATACGACTTGAGCAGCGCTGGGAGTGAGGTGAATGAGAATGGGTGAGTAATATCAGATAGTCTTTCTGGCTGAATTTACGCTAAGCTTCATAAGTGTAAAAACAAAAATGTGCAGTTTATTAATGGAGTACATGCTAAACTACTACTTGGTAAGAACCAGTTGCCTGTCAACCAGAAGACACTCAATTAAGTTTGAGGTCATCTCAGTCAAGAAATAACCCGGTAACCTACAAACCCTGTTAAAACACCAAATAGTTGTTTTTACACTTCTATTTTTGTATGGATTAAAACAAACGAGATATTTAGTGAGCTGTACAGGTGCTGGTAGATTTTGGTAGCTTTGGCCATAGCCAAGCTGTTTCTAGTCTTTGTACTAAGCTAAGTTAGCAAGCTGATGGCTGTATAGTTTCATATTTATTGTACAAACATGGGAGAGTTATCAATCTTCTCATCTAACTCTTAGCTAGAAAACAAGAAAGTGATTTCTATTTTCCAAAATAAAACCTTAGGTTTCAGAAGTACAGTACATTTTTCATTCATTTCTCCCACTGACGTCTGGAAAAATCTGTATACAAAGAGTTTTAGACCATGCCTTAGGCTTATCCAAGACATCACGAATAAAAGACATTTATCTCAAAACAAGTTTGGTGTCCCATGAACTTTTGGCATCTATTTGAGTCTATACAATTGCTTAGTTATGTCGTAACTGGTTTTAAGTCTGCCAAACCACCTGCTATAACCATCAATGGTTATGATTTAATGGCTTATGCCCCAATTGTCAATAGAGAAATTGTATTGTATTTTTACTTCCGGAACTGGCAAGACTGTTGAGATCTATAGGCCTATGTGAGAAATCCATAATATGTTTTCTAATATTTCTATAGCATCTGATAATGTTTGTATTTTGTAACTTCATTAAACCACAATATGAAAAAAAAATCTATAACTAACCTACAATAATAATTGGAAACCTATTTGCTTGTGTTCTTGAGAGACTGAGGTCTACAAACTTCAATCCAATTTATAAAAAAAAACTTTGTTCCGGATGCCTAATATCTCTGATGTGCTGAGCATTCATTTTCTCCTTTTGGGAAATGGTAGTGCATTTTTTTCCCTGGGCAAGGCCATTTCATTTTCTATTTATTTAATTTATTGCAAATGAAGGTTATATTTAGTGTGGTCACCACTGAAATGCTAAGTTGAACTAATCAATGTTTTCCTTAGTGATATTCATCCCTGCTTGAAGTTTTAAGTTGAGAATCCATCCTGTAAGAAATGTGGACTGTTTTAAGGTGAGGTCAGATGGATGTGTTCACAAAGGATTAGACTGAGCGAGCCACTGAAAATCCATTGAATACCGTCAGCGTTTTCAGAATGAATGTGGAAGTCTTATAGTTTTCCCACTATGGAGCATTTATATTAACACTCACAATCTGGGGAATTCTTTAGTCCCAAAACCAACTAATCAGCTAACTAACTAGCTGTAGACGGCTGTATGTTGTTGCAGTAAATCCCTGAACAAAATAATTGTGTTTCTACTTGCAAAACACTCACTCTCTCTCTCTCTCTCACACACACACACACACACACACACACACACAACTCTAGTGTAGAGTATGTAGGTGAGGGTCAGGAGACCAAACCATCCGCCAGAGGGAGCCAGTAGCCAGTAAAACAATACCAACACAATGAGACTGCTTAATTAATATTCTCAGTGTGACACATGGCTTCTGATGCATAAAGAGAGACACATACACAAACATAACTCTCTCCCTTTCGCTTTCTCCACTGTCTCTGCTGGCTACTATCTCTACATTTTCTGCTCACTATCTTACTGCCCAGACATCTGTCAGCAACTGTATGCAAGGTTAATATTTGAAGAGAGAAATAAGTCCCACTGCAAAAAGTAATGTAAACATGGGATGTATAGTTGAGATAATTATACTGCTTTCTGATTTTGGAACAGGTTACAAAAGTAAACTCTGTAGCCTTAATAACAGAGCAGCCCGAAGCAGGTTTTAACAGTAAGTGGCTGCCACAGAAACTATTTGAGTCACATAAAATATAACTTCCCATGTTGTCAAGGTGTTTGTACACATCAGAATAAAATGCAACATGTTAATTTCACCAGTGGGACACACTGTTTCAGAGATAAACTTCAGACAAGGTTAAAAAAAATCTCTGCTTTACATTGTTTACGTCAGTCAGTGAAAATGTTCTTAGCTGGTAGTGGGTGATGGTGATGGTGCAGTACGTGGATGAGCTGTGACCTCACCTCTGGTCCCTCGGAGACAAGCTAGTTTTCAGAATCTGGTCACGCTATTTGAGTCTGGCCATTCAACTGGCATTTGGCAGGATCATATTTTCCATGGCAGACAAGGAATTCTTTCCTAGTTTGAAATTTGATTGGAGCCCTTTGACATAATGTTATTGTTGTTTTTGTTTTTTGTTCTTTATATACAGTGATGGGCCAGTAACTGGCTTTACATTCCAGTTTATTCAAAGACATCTACTGTGCCACAGTACATGTGGGGTTACATCAGACAGTAGAAATACCATTCCATGTTTAATGCTTCACTTCATCATTATTCACCACACTTGTCTTTCATTCTTGTAGTCCACTGTAATGGCAAAAGGTAGGTGATGTGATGATGAATGAAATAACGCACATATATTCCCAAACTAGGCAACTTGAGGCAACATACGAACAGCCAATCTGTTTCCATTCAAGTCTTTACATGTCGCTCATGTGATGACCTGAGTGTTCATCAGCCAGATTTCCATCAGCAGTAATGGCAAGCTGTTCAGAGAGGAGCTGCTAGATTTAAAGTCATGCTCAAACACTATCAGCTCTGTCCTCTGACAGCCAGCTGGCCAGAGCATGATCCCGTCCAGGGGAGGCCACAGCCCAGTGTGTGCTTGGGCAGCACTTCAACTCTAAGTGAAACTATGCTGGGCCCTTTCTGAATGCAGGGTTTACGGAATAAATGATAGACAGGCTTCAATGCGTCATTATTATTTGCACTTATCCATCATGCAGTAGTCCATGTGCATATCAGTAACATTAATTTAACCCCCTAACACAGTAGAGGGTAAAATGGTTCAGATCCACATCAATAAACAATTTAAAAAGATCTTAAAATCTTCTTACACCTACATTGTAGGGTGTTATTCTATAATTAAAACATCAATAACAACAAAAGGTTTTGTCTACGGTTGTTGGTAGCATTGTTGTCATGCGCAACAAGAGAACACAGGGACCTCAGAAGACACTGCTTTGGTGTCTGTTGGGACAGGCAAGTTTAAAGCCCCTTAAAACTTGGATTTAAACCCTACATTTTCCTCTATACCATTAAATATTCATGACTAAATAAGCAACAATCAACGAATTGAAATATGTCATGTAGAATAAACAAAACTGTTCCAACTTTGGCACAAAAAATGTGTTCATGTAGGGCCGCATCGCTCACATCAGGACCTGTGAAGTTCAATATAACCCATTTATCAGTGAAAACATGTCATCTTTCCATTTCCATTTTAGGTTTACACTGCATTGTAGGGCATCTTTGTCGAAATAAACTACACTTATTCGTGGACACTATAAGTTTGGTTCTCAAAACTGCTCAAACAGTGTGTATAATTATTCTGAGAACAGCGACAGGTGTTTATTCCTGTGGACTAAGGAGGTACAATAGAGCCCAGAAGCTCCTGTCACAGAGTTGGACCATGTCCCTGAGTGTAAAAATAGCCGTTTGGCGCATGGCGTTATCTCACTATCTTTTACTCCCCCTTGTCCCTCCTTTGTGTTGTAAACTTAAAGCCATGCCAACTCTGTCTCTCTGACTTCCAGCATTGTTCACATTACAGAAGAAGTCAGATCTCTCATCACACACTTGAAATGTGTTTGAGTGGTTTATTAGTCTCCATTAAATAATACAAATGAGACAAAAAAGCAGCCCAGCAGGATTTTCCCTCTGAAATTCATCCAAAAAACTATTCCTGCATTCAGCTCCCATTAGACATTTTTTCAGTATTACCAAAATGTCTCACAGTCCAATTGCAGACAAGTTGCAAAAGAAGTATCTATTCTAACAAATGATTTAGAAAAACATCAATCAGTTTATGTAGTTTTGAAGGAACATTACCCACATGTTCATGGCTGGTTTGTGTTATATTGTTGTATCTTAACTGATGCTTCTGAATTCTGTTCAGAAGATCTCGGAGGTCCAAGCCGTCCTTCAGTGTATCTGTTGCAGTGGGATAATGGAGATTAAAACAAATAATGTATGCATTTAAGTATAAAGTAAGCAAACCATACACAATATTTTAAAATAAACAACAACCCTATTGTTTCTTATTTCCAATCATTTATTCAGCAGTGTTCTCCACACAGCTCCAGCTGATGCAGTTAAAAGATGCATCTGAAATAGCTTAAAAACATATCAAGAGCCAAGGTCTCGTGACTCCTTAATGCCAACGTATTTGTGTAAATCCAACAGAGATAGAGAGTTGCACTGGTTGATCCTAGCCAAACAACATCATTTTTCAAAAAGTATACACCTCTGATCTCGATCCAGTCAAATTAGTAGAGTCTTATATAAGCACATTAAAAGTAACAGCTCCTACCATGCATAATTCAAAATGATTCAATAACTGCTGTATTAACTCCAATTATGAACAACTGCTCTGTTATTCTACACAAAGCTGTAAATCATCTTCTATCTTGAAAATGTGCTTTTTAAAAACTGCTTGTCTATATTCCTCTGACGTGAATTAACAAACTGGATTAAGTTTTAATATTAACCCCTTATTATGACACACTTTTCTTTTTTTTTTACAGTAGAAGCATATACCGTCTTCCTGCTCGTTATGCTTTTTTAAAACGTAAAAATGCTTAATATTGCTGTTTGATTCCATAATTGACTCCATTAAGAAGTGATTGTTAAATGAAACCCTGGGTTGTTTGTTTGTTTTTGGTTAGCTGCCTCAAAACTAATGGGCCATAACTATGGCAATTACGGTGTATTTCGAGCCATAATTGTAATAATGAGTGGAAAGCTGATGGGATGCCCATTCTTCCTATTTTGTCTACAGACCATTCAGTTAGTTCCGCTGTATGTTCACGTCCAAATCCCATTAAGGAGTCAGCTCAGTAGCTGCTCTCCCTACACAAATGTCTATTTATCTTCTGGAGCTCAGCAGCACATGCAGTAAATGCTGACATTCATATCAGGGACAATGCAAAATAAACTAAAATTGTAATGCTTTAATTGCTGCCCTGTGAACAATTGCTGTACAAATAATATATATCATTTTAAAATAAGTTTTTTTTCTTCTGTTTCTTTTCTTTCTCTCTCGCTTTCTTTCTCTGCTTCTGCTTTCAACTTTCACACACTCATTTTTGATTGATGACAGTTTCTCCAGGATGTGTGCTTTTGCGAAAAAACTTCCAGTCCTGTTTCTAATTCCAGCTCTCTTTCTCCCAGCTGCCATGACGCACATAGGTTTCTGTTATAGCCAAGTTCATCTCTCACAACCATTACAGAGAAGGTCAAAAGGGAACATGTTTCATATTTGCTGTATATCCAGATCATTTATCTCTCACATTTCTGTTTTTCTGTCTTTGGATTCCTTTTCACTTTCTGACATGTGATTTGTTTAAACACTAGATTTTTAGCAACCATGGATGAGCCAGAGCTTCAGACTCTATTCACTGCTATTCACTGGTTGTGAATGCCATAAACACAACAATTATGTCATATGTAATAACTTAACAACAAGACTAAGAGTATGCATAGCTGCATTACACCTGCATGATGTTTACCATGTTTCCTTTTAGCATGCTAGAATTTGCTAACTATAGCACCAAACATCGAGTACGGCTGTTGTTGGGAATGTAATTTTTGCAGGTATTTGGTCAAACCAAAGAAAAAAAATACAATTTTGACCTGATGGTGGTGCTAAATAAAAAAGGTGATTACAGTTTATCCTTTAGTATATGGTTGCCAAGAAAATTCATTCAGAACCAAAAATGTCAACATCATGATTAGAGGAAAAGGTCTGGGGAACACCAAAGTCAGTAGCATTCAGTGGGAACCATGTATAAAATATTTTAACTTGTAATTAGAGTGCCTCATTTGCCTTTTTATACTGTCAACCCACACCTTGGACTTCCCATAATTATAAGTTCAACAGTCAATTTTTTTTTTATTCTTACTCAATCAATAACTGCATCTATTTGACGCTGATGAGACTGGATTTATAACTCTGTTAAACCTGTACTGTGGAAAATGTATTTCTTGTTAACAGTATATTTACAGAGTGAACATTTTTCATTAAATATGACTTTTATAGGTATTGAAGTACTGATACTACTTTAGTTTGAAACATTGACCAATGCAGCTTGTGAAGCACATTTGCAAACATTTTTACAAATAATATTGTTACATTTTTAATTGCATTATAATAGATGGTATTACTTCAATATTATTTTTTATGTTCAAATAAAGATTTATTATTATTTTCTATGTTCAAATAAAGATGTTCAAATAAAGATTTCATTATGTGGTGACCCAGTGAGTGCAGGGTCACATATTATATACGACACATATTATAATTTTGGTTTTGGCATCTTCTCTGCCCACAGGGGAATATATGCAAATGCATGACCCTAACTGCTACAGCAGTGCCCCTTTGCTAACATTCATATTTTGAAATAGGCAATAAGAGAAAGAGGGAGAGGCTGCCTAACAGTATGATTTTAGAATGTGTTTATGTAAGATGTGACTCAACTCTGTTACAATTACATGAACCACTGGAGCAGGCCAGACTACATCCTGTGTGCCAGTGGCTTTTTACATAGATAGAGTGTTCTTGATTCCTAAACAAAATGTCAAATTGAAGTAGATTCATTTTGTCTTGTTTATTGGATTCAAAACATATTCTACACTGAATATGTAATTATTTGATTTCAGTGTGTAAGTTGTTCCTATTTGCCCTGCAAACAATGACACCGTCGGTGATACATGAAGATTATGTTGAGTTATTTTAAATGTAAAGAGGCAGAGGTACCAACACACTAAGCAGAGGGAATTTACATACAAACATATAGCCAGGAGCATTTTAGGGAAATGTGCTAAATACAGAACAGAACCTAAAATAAGACAGTAGTATACACCAAACTGCAGCTGGTAGCAGATACCTACAGTTAATGGTATGTGGTTGGCAGTACTTAAGTGTTTACTGACTGGGAGTAAGACCTGACAGATCTCAAACTGCCCTGGGGAACTTAATATAATGTGAATATCGTGTCATGGCTGCAAAAGCTTTACGGTTTGTTAATGAAACCCTGCTGTTCTCCTCACACGCTATAAATGAAGTGCAGACCACTACTGCCCCCCTGGACCAAAAAGATGTAAAGCAACCACATGAAACTATCCTCATCTTTCAGTCTCTATTTCTATCTGGTTGGATTCTGACATCATTTAGACAGTGGATATATGTGGGGTTTGTCTGTGTGTTCTCAAGGGAACAGAACAACTTTTCAGATATCAAACAAAAATCACTAAATCAAAAAATGTCATCTCAAAGGCAAAACTTAAAATTTGCAAACAAAGTAGCCCATTTGTTTAGTTGAATATTAAAGGGCTTTTATTAGTTTGATATGTAATTTTGTTTACAGTTCCCTCTGTTTCTTTCTTACTGATCACTCTTTTGCTCTGTTTATCACATTTGCACTCCAGACTCGATTGCAGTTCTGGTACAAACCTCTTACATAGGAAGTCTTTTCAGGGGTCTGTGCGTCCACATTGGCTAATGGGTAACTCAGTCTGGAAGCATAAACAAGAAAGCTGGGAGCTCAACTGCAAACAAAAACATTATGTACAGTTAGGTAGTTTAGCCGAGTGGTTTTCAACCAAAGGTTTGGGCCCCCTCCAGTAGGTCAAGGAAATAAAGGGTCGTGAAATGAGTGGGGTTGGAAATAGGGAAACAGCAACTTTGCTACACAAATTTGTATTCATTTTATTTAGGCCACTTTTCTCTTATCATTGGCCTTGGAACAGTTAAAGTATTCAAATGTAGTAGGCTATATTTTACCTTTTAGATGTAGTACAAGTATAAACTAGCAGCACTGGCAATACTCAGTTAAAGTGCAAGAGCCTCACGATTTGAATACCAGATCTTAAGACATGCCCCCTTTGTTGTCAATATGGTTGCTGAGAACTGAAATCAAAACTCCATGAGATCCTCCCCTTCCCGTCAAAGTCACGACATTTCAGCAAACTTATAAATGAACAACTTAAACACACGCAGATGTTTGACACACACTGCATCAAACTACAGCACAGAAGAATATTCCACACTGGTGAGTAATAGCAATACGATTTGAACATCTAAAAAGCTCATTGTTTTTGTTTCACAATGTTTGTGTCTAATAAATAATTTCAATCAATGTATGGCCTTAAAAGAAGGATAGGACTGCCTAATTGTTGAATTTCAGTTACATCAGTTTGATATTATTTGCTGAGATTTATACAATACATATATCATATTAAGATTAATGTCAACTTAGAGAAATGGTTAACTCCATTTTGCAAATAATTGTAGATAAAACAATGTGGATGAATTGAGTTTAAATGGTTTTCCTCTTACCTCATGCCAGTGGCAAATTCAAAATCAGGAACTGGGAATTTGTGTACTCTGACTGATGAACAAACAAATTTCCCTTTTAAATGTTGAGTAAGAATATCTCTTTATCAAATCTGCAGACGTTGTTACATTGAATTTATCGTCATTGTTACTTAAACTTCAAATGCAAGAAAGACAAAAACAGAAGAAAACAAAGTTATAAATCTTTATAATTAATCAGCGTTAACGATTTAAACGGTAACAATAAATGAACAGAAAAATTTACATTTTTAACAAAACAAGTCAAATGTTCCAAATATAAACTGAGCTTTGAAAAATGCAATGAATACATCACATACATTAAAAACAGTCCATTATACTGTATTCTGCACCTAATGAAATGCTTCAAAATACTGTTTCATATTCAGTTTTTTTTATTTGTTTTTTAAGTAGATGTGTGCCTGTAGAAAAACACAATTGATTAAGTCTGCCATCTCGAGGGAGCATCATCTTGACAAAGAGCTTCACTCAGGGGGATTAGCCCCACAGGAGTGTGTGTGTGTGTGTGTGTGTGTGTGTGTGTGTGTGTGTGTGTGTGTGTGTGTGTGTGTGTGTGTGTGTGTG
Organism: Etheostoma perlongum; assembly: GCA_026937815.1. NCBI lineage: Eukaryota > Metazoa > Chordata > Actinopteri > Perciformes > Percidae > Etheostoma > Etheostoma perlongum. Next base: position 12,824,240 of record CM049385.1, read on the forward strand.
TGTGTGTGTGTGTGTGTGTGTGTGTGTGTGTGTGTGTGTGTGTGTGGCCTGAGGTGGAGCCGGCAGCAGATAGAGGTGCACTGAGGGAGCAAGGGCAAGAAAGGTCCACATTAAACAAGATGATGGCTGTACAAGGAACAATCACAGCCTCTGGCTCCAATAGTCCATTCAGTGGGGGGGAGCTCAGCTGTACTGCAAGTGAAGACTCATGCAAATCAGCCTGACTCAGATCTTCAGAAAATAGTCCCGGAAAACAGAAGAACACCGGACATTTAGGGCATGTATTAAAAAAAGCTTCCATTTTTGGTCCTCCTGTAGGGGCCAAAGACAGAGACACTGAGCTCAAGTCCAAGGACACCGCTAATGGTTTCCTTCATGTCTGACTTCAGTTATTATTCCATCAGTCCAACCAATTATTACATTTATTTTCCAGGTTATCATATTCTGCTCAGAAATTAGCTTTACAAATAGCTAAATGTCAGAAACAGGCTTTTAAGAGCTCCAGGAAATTTCCAAATTACAGCTGCCCTTACTAACAACAGTCTTGAGCAATTGTTTACGTGAAGAATATGAACCTTGCCATTTTAATTTGGGAATAGCTGCCCTTTTATTCTGCTGTGAAAGGGTGGGGCTTTTAGTATAAGTCCCTTAAGTGAGTTAGATGTCCCTGTGTATGGGGGTCACGCTTCCCAGAGGAAGATCCACACAGACACAATAACAAAAAAACAACCCGAGGAGAAGCCCTGACAGTGTTTGTAACATGTTTTTGTTGCTGTCTCAGTTTCACTCTGCAGTTTATTTAACTCTGCTGGGAATAAAATTCTCAGCAGATTAGAAACAAGGATTCTAATGAACAACAGTATGTTTGACACTACGCTGGCTGTATCATTTTTACTGAGCTAGAAAACCAGATGAAGTATGAGTCCCCTAGATAAACACCTGACTTTAATGGGCAATTGTACTATGAATAAGTGAGTGCTGTCTAGAAGATGGTAATCATGTTGAAAACCTCACCACTATCCTTATTTTTCTCCCATCAAAGTCATTTTGCAGTTACAGAATCATGGAGAGGAATGTATCTTCACCACTGAACTTGACCTCTCTCCCGACTCAACTACCTTTCAACACCACCGCTGACATCAATGCCACAGCAAAACCCTTCAGTGTGTTTGACAACTGCGAACATCTGGTAGAAGGCATTTTCTTTGACCTGACCATGCAATCCATCAACGTAGTCGTCGGACTCCCAGCCAACTTACTTGTCATTGCCATCCTCATTCACAATCGCAAAGAACCCACCACTTCTGACATATACTTGGGCTCCCTGGCCTTCATGGATGCTTACTTTAGTGCCATGACCCCTTTATCCTTCCTTAACTTATACTACTGGCAGAGCAAACAGATGTGGTCCGCCCTCAAGTTTTCCTACGGTGTGAAAGACACGAGCGGGCCATTGTTTCTCTCCTGTATCTGCCTAGATCGCTTTGTGGCTGTGCTTTTTCCAGTTATGTTTGGGGTGTTTAAACACATTAAGTACAGGTTAAGCCTCTCTATGCTGGTATTCTGCCTCACCTTTGCCTACTCTGCAGCCAAGGTTGTGGGAGGCATCTACAATTTTGAGAAGGTATTCACTATTGAGATTTTGGCAGCATTTACATGGATGGTCTTGAGTAATGTGTGCATCCTGTGGGCCCTGAAGAAGTCTCGTGGTCCAGGGAAAGATGAGATGCACCCCATGAAGAAGAAGGCCTTCAAGACAGTGCTGTCTATCCTTTGTATCATTGTGTTTAACTACCTGCCACCTGTGGCACTGTTTCCTTTTGAAAACCACTACTCCCATGATGCGTTTCGCTGCTACGTGCAGCCTGTGGGCTTTGCTTTCCTCAACATCAGCAGCACCATCCAGCCACTGGTCTATCTATCCCGTCTGGAGAAGGTGCCTTTCCTCTCAGACACCTGTGTTAAGAAGTTCTGCACCTGTGTCTCTGCAGAGAACAAGAAACCCCCACCTGCTAATACACATGCTGAACCTCATGGATGCTCAGTTTAACTCTTAAATACAGATGTGAGAGAAAGAGCTGAATTATGTGAATACAATACACCTGTGAGGAAGGTTTTGTAACTTGTCTTTAATTTGATATTTCCAAATATGTGTTTAACTGAATAGATTTTAATGGAAGGAAAACCTGAATATGCAACAATGATGAAGTGGAAAATCAACATTTTAATTTTATATTTAATTAACTGATTCATTTTTTTTTTCTCATTAATTTCTTTCTCAAGGCTTTTGTTCAGTTTTTCCAAAGTATTTGTTTGACTTTGGCGCCATCATGTGTACAAAAGAGACCAATAAACTGAACATACAGTCTGATTCGTGTGTGTGTGTGTGTGTGTGTGTGTGTGTGTGTGCGTGTACATGCGTGTGTGCGTGCGATTGTAGTGTATGTTTTTAGAGTGCATGTTGCTAAATTAGAAACATCTCCCTATTCTAGTGAAACATAATACCGTTATTATCAACAGAAGCATCATAGAACACCTGCACAGCAGCATCATTCATTTGGATTTTTTAATTATATTAAAAAAAGAATTCAGTTAAAGGAATAGATGAATATTTCTTATTTGTTAGAAGTCAAGGCAGGTCAATTAATAGTCCAAATTCACACTTGTCTCAAGGGGTTTCACAGTCTGTACAGCATACAAGACCCTTAATGAGAACATTAATGCCATGTCAGTAAATATGTAGTTTGAGGCAGCAGCTGGTAAGCTTAACCTAGCACAAAGTGTGAAAACAAGCGGAAACCACTACTAGTCGGGATGTGTCTGAAGATGTAACACCTACTCTTCGTACAGTTAAAACACACACACAAACATGTGAGTGGGATCAAAAAAAGAGAATAAGGGTAGACCTTTTCCCAAAATGTTGGACTATTCCTTTAAGGAGGAATAACAATGTGACAATGTGTTATTGAACCAGCAAAATGACTTGGATGGGGAAATACTTTGCATGCCTTCTGAAAGAGAAAATAACATTACAGCCAGATCTAATCTCATCCATCAAAACAGGTTTGGAATCATATTATCTTTTCAAAATTAATAAATCCTTCATCCTTGACGCAGCATCGTCACAAGTACTTTCTCTGGCAATATTCTCAATGGATGACTGCTCTGTGTATAAAAATATGGAAGTAAAGTTTCTGTGAACATGTGTGTGAATGCATAAATGAGTGTGTCATCAGCAGGGTCAAAAAAAGACATTGTCCCTTTGTTGTAATCCAGTTTTACTTTGACTTGTTTGGGCACTCTTGTAACTGTAAGTGGGGTGGGTGGCGAGGTCATTGCCCTGAACTTTCCGTCCCTGAAACATAAAGTCCAGAAGCCGTGCTCAGGCCGAGCAGAGATCTCAGAGTTCCTAGGTACAGACAAAGAGGCCACGCCCAGGAGCCAGTCCTGATTACTTCCTGTTTCAACGACCCAGTGGTGGCTTCCTGAGCCCAGTGCGTTCATGCCTACCACTTCAGCGCTGATGTGGAAGCGCTCTGGGTTGTCAGGGCAACAGCTGTGCAGCTTTGAGTAGTGGAGGGAAGTGAGGTCGTCAGACAGGATGAGACAGGGGTGTGCTGTGTTTGGATCCAAAGTCACAGGAGCTAAAGACAGGATTTAGCAGAAAGATTGATATGTTAAACACGGTTTGGGTTTTGCAATTTTAAACTTTCAGCCTCTAAACCTAAAGATACCAATAGCATATACTCACAATAGTCAATATGGTCCAGTATTTTCTCCAAGACTTTATACTTGAGGTTGCAGAGATGCTTGGTCACATCAATCAATAACCCGGACATGTTGTCTGAATCAAGCGATATGCTTTTTTCTCTGTGATAAAAAGAAAAGATATCTCATATGTCATAGTCAACACAAAGAGGGTACATCCATAACCTTGTTCACCTACCTGTCCTGAATGGCTTTGAAATTCTGAAAAATAGAAACATTAACAGTCAAGGTGGGAGTTTTTTGGAAACAATGATTAAAAAGTTGATGTATTCTTGACTGTACGAACCTTCAACAAGTCCATATCGTCTTCTTTCAGCTGCTCCTGTATGACGCAGACTGTCTCTGTGAGCAACAGCACTTCTTCTGAAAGCTCTTTAATCTTAACCTTCATTCCTGCAATCTTGTCTTCTTCTTCTTTTTTCACAGCTGCTATTCTTGCCAACTCATCTTGGTAGAGGGCTTGATGTAGCTGCTCGAACTGTCTATTGATCAATCTTTGTGTTTTTAGCGACTGACTCTGAGGAAGATTATTGCAAATTTTTGTTTATTTGCCCAGATGTTTTTAGTCCAAACCAAATATTTGTCATCTAATCAAAGTTACCTTGATGTACTCGATCGTGTCTGCAGAGGTCATTTGAGTTCTTTTGAGGCTGTCTGCTTTGTCTTGCAAATTCTTGAGGGATGACGCAAGTTCATCCTGAAAATCAAGTAAATCTCAGTCAACAGATATCAGATATCTTAATACTATGTCAGTACTTTGAGTGCTTTTGGATATGTTAGGCCTGGAATATAAGAGCTAAAGAATAGTGTGGATAACAGGAACTTGTGAGACAGCATTTTTACCTTTAGGTGAGACATTGAATACTTCAGGTTAACAAAAACAACAATCTGTTTAGCAGGTTGCTTTTACAATGTAGTTGGGAAACAGTGATATATTCCCTTACCTTGCAGTCTAGCACTGCCTCTTCTATAGGTGAACATTCATGACTCTTGTGCAGTTTGGAAGACTGACACACCACACATATGGGCTGTTTGTCAACCAGACAGAATAGTTTTAACTTCTCCCCGTGCAGATTACAGTTCATCTTCTCTTCCACCAGCACTGAATTCCTCCTAGTTGTCAAAAGAGCTTCACAGACATTTCTCAGAGCTAAATTGGTGGCAGGACCAGCCTTGGAGGCTCTTTTTCTGCATACTGGACACTCACGTAATCCTGTTTCCCAATAGCGCTTCAGACAGCTCCTGCAGAAGCTGTGGCTACATGACAGCAAAACAGGGTCCATAAAAATGTCACAACATATGGGACATGTGAGATCCTCCTCTGGGAGTGACATGATTATCAGCTTGTCAAGTACAATACAGTAAATCCACAGTTCAAAATAGCATAAGTCCTCCGGTCTAAGTCCTAATGATTCCTCTAACAACAAAAATAATTCAGTGTGCTGAGTTAAACTTGTCTCCTAAGTGCCTCAGAGCGCACTAACAGCCTATTGTTCTTGACATGAAGGAGCAAATGCTCTTGGTTTTCCTGTGCATGACTTATGTGGGAGTAACTCTAATCACACAGCACTGTGAAACAACACTGTATGTAGCCAAGCGGGGAAACAGGAAACACAACTCTATTTGGCCAGTTGTTGGAAAGTTTAAAATGGGTTGGTAACAGCATGTTTGGAATGTCATCATTCAGGATACTTATGTGAATGTGTACATGTTGACATCTAGTTATCAGTCCAAGGCGTCACAGCCAACATTTACACCTAGTTATTAGTCTAAGGTGTAGTTCGTAATTGATCATTTAAACTGGGAATGGTCAGGTAGAAACAACATACTACAACTAATTTCATACCCAGACTGGCTTAACATGCTCAGAATGAAAAGGCATTAACTAACTTGTTGTTAATGTACTGTATTCTAGTTTCGACTGAATACAAGTAAGGCAGAACTTGACTGAATACAAGTAAGGCAGAATGTGTAATAGGTCGCAGTTAAAAATATATTAAACAACACAGTGAGCATCTTACCTGAGAATCTACTTTTACTGAAGAGCAGTGATGTTGCATTGACACATGTGGGTGCAGGTTGTTATTGAAAGTGTTTAAACATAAATAATTTTGGTGTCCTTGATTCAGACCTAGACCTAAAAATATGCAGTACAGTGTCTAATGCCTAATGAATATTCAGGGTCCACAAACAGTGTTGGCTTTCCTGTCAGTTTGTTGTGATTATTTAGAAATAATACAAAATAAACTTCTTTAACTATAAAAATTGGCTGAATGACTGGAAGGATAAGTAAACAATTATGTATCTTTCATGTTGAGCTGCAGTGGGGAGGGGGGGGGGGGTATAATCTTCCTCATTTGTCTGGACTGCTAAATCCAAATATTAGATTCAGACAAACCTTTGAATACATGTTTGCACAAAACCAGGATTGTGGATGTTGTCCTTCATCCCTTATTGGAAGCACATGACTGACCAAATCTGCCCATCACTCTAGCTTGTCCTCTTTTATGTAACCATAAGTATAGGTCAGTGTGTTTTGTCTTTCCCCCCATTTGATTGTTAAAAGGGCTTAAAAGTAGTTTTAAAAGAAGTAGAGCACACATTTGATCAGGCCCTACATGGCTGCACATCCAGGGTATTTTTTCAAACATTTTGCCTTGTTTGAATATGCAGACTTCATGGCACCAGAACACCGTGGGATAATATCAAGTTGGTACATCTCAGAAGTGTCAAGAAGTCCTCATACTCTAGTTGATAGAGCATTTTATATGTTGCTGTCCTTGTCCTTTCATCTATGGCTGATTGATGTGTGTGTTTGACTTCAACATAGTGAACTTGGGGTGCTTTACAATAGGCTACATTCTAGACTATACAGTCTATTGCTACACTGTTAAAACTGCACATCAATGACCTTGATGACCGATCAAAGTGTGTATTAAACCTTTATCGTATTTCTGTTGTGTGGGTGTCATAGTATAAAACTAGTGGGTGTGTATGTTTGTAGGGGGTCTGAGTGCACTGAGTTCGTGAGTATAATAATTGATGATGATTTCTCGCACCCTATCTGCGATTTACGGGTCTTTGTTCCCTCCCTCTCTCCTCCGGTCTTTGGTTACCATGGCGATGACGTCAAGTTGCACCACCAATTCAGCCCAGTAAAAGCTCTTTATAGGCGGTGCCAAAGACTCCCGGACAATCGACTGTAGGAATCATCATCTTGTGAATCTCTGCTGCTCTGATTCCTATCTCCTACTCGACCACCCTCGTATCCATCTGTTACAAAAATGCGCGAAATTGTGCATTTGCAAGCCGGTCAGTGCGGAAACCAGATCGGAGCCAAGGTATTACTCTGATTTCCTTTTCTCTGTTTGGTTTGCCATTCATTAGACTTAGTGCAGGCGAGAGGAGGCGTCATAATCCATCCTTCATGAATTCTCTAGAATACACCCATCGTATCTAGCATCTAGGCTACTCTTGATTGAAGCGTCGTGCAATTAATACAAATTATAATCCTAGATGTTTGGTCGTTGACATTAGTAGGCTATTCTCTGCCGTGCTCAAGATTCTGCACGCGCTGATTTGCGTGGATTAATAAAGTCTTCGATGCTAAAATAATACGCTGTTCGATCAAAGGCCAATAGGCTTAACACTAGGCTACTAAATGTTAAAATGACAAAAGTAACATAATTTATTGGAGTAAATCAAACCTTTGTAACTGGAATTGGCTTGAAATGAATTAGGTAAAAATAGGTCATGAAGGTGGAGGGGGGAGGGGAGGCTACTACTACATTGACATGGTAAATTACCAGGCTAATACCAAATACTTCATATAAATTGCTTGCATGACTCGGAAAAAACGTACAGTCAAATGCTTATTTTTTTCATGCAATTATCAAAGCGAATTTGTTTGTTTTAGGCGTACGATTATTGCCATCTGCTTGATTACTGTTGAGACACTGCATCTCCATAGACTGCTCTTCTGAGCTGCATTCAGTTAGAGAATTAAAACAGCCATTGCATCATTGCATGTTTAAAAATAGGTTCCTATAAAGTAGCTTTATGCTATTTCAGGGGACCCAGGTAGCCTACTGTTACCCATTTTAGTACATTAGATTAATTGTAGGTATATTTATTTTTTATTTAATTTTTACAATGGCCTATATAATATCAACATTTGTCTCTCCCTTCTCTACTTCCATGTCTATTTTTTCAGTTCTGGGAGGTGATCAGTGATGAGCATGGAATTGATCCCACTGGTGCCTACCATGGAGACAGTGATCTGCAGCTAGACAGAATCAGCGTCTATTACAATGAGGCCACAGGTAAGCTACAAATTTAGCTATAATACAAAAGAGAGCAAATTTAACCAACATACCCAGCTCTCCCACTATGAGAAATGATTTGCATACACATTTGTGTTTTACATTAAACTCACCGTGCTTCACAAGCTTGTAAGATTAACCAGGAATGATGTTGTCTATCTGTTTGACCACTTTTCAGGTGGAAAGTATGTGCCCCGAGCCATCCTGGTGGATCTGGAACCTGGTACGATGGACTCAGTCAGGTCTGGTCCATTCGGGCAGATCTTTAGACCCGACAACTTTGTCTTTGGTAAGTTATGTGAATTTAGTGACGATGCACTTACCTGTTGTCACATCCAAATTTGGTATGTTGACTTTTGCTATGGTCTCAAATTATAAGAAACAGCTTTCCCGTGTTTCCCACATAAATTAACTGTGGTACTGTTGACTACAGGTCAGAGTGGAGCTGGAAACAACTGGGCCAAGGGCCACTACACAGAGGGAGCCGAGCTGGTCGACTCTGTCCTGGATGTTGTAAGGAAAGAGGCAGAGAGCTGCGATTGCCTCCAGGGCTTCCAGCTCACTCACTCCCTAGGTGGCGGTACCGGCTCTGGCATGGGCACTCTTCTCATCAGCAAGATCCGCGAGGAGTACCCTGACCGCATCATGAACACCTTCAGCGTGGTGCCTTCTCCCAAGGTGTCGGACACTGTGGTGGAGCCCTACAATGCCACTCTCTCTGTCCACCAACTGGTAGAGAACACAGATGAGACCTACTGCATTGACAATGAAGCGCTCTATGATATCTGCTTCCGCACACTTAAACTCACCACCCCCACCTATGGAGATCTAAACCATTTGGTTTCGGCAACCATGAGCGGAGTGACCACATGTCTGCGTTTCCCCGGCCAGCTCAACGCTGACCTCCGTAAATTAGCTGTCAACATGGTCCCCTTCCCCCGTCTGCACTTCTTCATGCCAGGCTTTGCCCCCCTGACCAGCAGGGGCAGCCAGCAATATCGCGCCCTGTCTGTGCCCGAGCTCACTCAGCAGATGTTCGACGCCAAGAACATGATGGCCGCCTGCGACCCACGTCACGGCCGCTACCTCACCGTGGCTGCAGTGTTCAGGGGCCGCATGTCCATGAAGGAGGTGGATGAGCAGATGTTGAATGTGCAGAACAAGAACAGCAGCTACTTCGTTGAATGGATCCCGAACAATGTGAAGACCGCCGTCTGTGACATCCCACCCCGTGGCCTAAAAATGGCTGCCACTTTCATCGGCAACAGCACTGCAATCCAGGAGCTGTTTAAGCGCATATCCGAGCAGTTCACCGCCATGTTCCGCCGTAAGGCTTTCCTCCACTGGTACACTGGTGAGGGCATGGATGAGATGGAGTTCACAGAGGCAGAAAGCAACATGAATGACCTGGTGTCCGAGTACCAGCAGTACCAGGATGCCACCGCTGAGGAAGGCGAGTTTGAGGAAGAGGGAGAGGAGGAAGTTGCTTAAAACCTCCCAGCTGCCAAATATCATTTTACCTCACCCATCCCCCAATTCCATCCCTTTCCATCATAAATCGAATGGTATGCCACACTCTGAAAAACTGTAAACATCTAGATGACTGTTGCTCTAATGTTAGGCATTGATGTATACTGATACTAGTGACGTTTTTGTTTTTTTATGTTGTGAATGCACTGAATTATTGGCATCCTTACATCTGTCTTGTCATTGCCTTGTGGAAATTTAAAACAAGTGATTTTAACTTAAAGCCTTGAATTTGTAGGATGAATAAAATGTGATTAAAAATTCCACTTTTACTGTCTCCGATTTTTTTTTTTTAATTGATTCACTTAATGGCTGACGATGTAACAATATTACTGCACTTCAGAGTCTGTTCAGCAATGTGCCGACAAGGGAAGTAGTTCTGAACTTGAGGGTCAGGCAACGTGATTCATGGGATGGGGTCTGTAAGAACATGTTTTTGCTTTTCAAGTGATTATTTTATTTAATACTTAATAGTGAGTTTTGTAGTCAGTAAGATGCCAAGGGTACTAATCTACTGAATATTAAAATGGTCTAGCCATCTTTTCAGTCTCATTCCAGAACTCCAGAAAATCTGTATTCAATCCAGTATTCTCAGTGTGGACAGGACAAACAACTTTCACTTTCATATATATGTATATTTTTAGATGATGCCTTAATGTGTTATCTAGTTTAAGAAAAAGCTTGTTTCTAAACTTCTGATCTTAAAATCAACTGAAGTGAGGGAGGCCTGGGGACCATCCCATACTTTATGACAATTCCAAACCTAACATCCATCATAATGCTAATGACCCTACAATTACTGTTCTGGACACATTGAGAATACCAAAGTGTACTGCATATGTCTATAGTAAATCAGTGTAAAATTATTTTGGCTACATTTCCTCAAGTTTCCAAATATTTTTGATTTGTAAAAGATTAGACGCTACAATTTTTCATTACATTATAGATAACCTTTTGGTTCCAGACAGATGAACAATGGCTTCAGTGTTTCAGAGACTTTACATGTTGTTGCAGGAGCTGAACTTTTCACTCTCTGACTACCAGGACTTCTTATCTGCTCAGCTGTTTTTAAAGACTAAGCGTACAAAGTTATGGACTTGTTCACATTTTCTCCAATGCATTGATTTTTCTTTTGATGTGGTACATAAATAAATGTTTCCCTGCTTGTGTTATTTTGTTTAGGATTTCAATACTGCAGATATAATCATACCTTTGGAATAATGTTGTGTATTTTTAAGGCAACTCATTGATTAGAACAGGATGATTTCCTCATGGTTTATATGCTTAGGAAAGTTTAACTATTCAACTATTTTACAAACATATATTTGACAAAAACATTAATAAAATGTAACATTGTAAAACATCTGCTTGATTATGATGAATTATGCGCTGTATGATTGATTTGATGAAATTAACTTTAAATAATGTGAATTCAAATTAGTTTAAAAAATACTTGGAGTGTAAACAATTGCTTGCTTTTGCTGAATATTATTTTCTTAGTATAACCTAATTCTTAACATACAGCTTCCTTTATAGAATCAATAGTTTTTGCATGTTTAGTTACACTCATTATTGACTAAAAACATCTGACTTAATACAATGGGCTCATCAGAACTCCTAGCAGCAAGACAAATAATTAGTTTGAGGTAAAAGATTGGTATTGATTTTTGCCAGTGACAGTATTTCATAATAGATTGAATCAAATACATTGTAAATGGCAACTAAAACAAGAAAAACATCTCTAACCTAAAATGATTAATAATGATAAAATACTGAAGCTCTTGCGTCATTTGTGTGGAGGAATTGTTCAAAACCTCCTTGAAATGTTCAATTGTCCTTGAAATCAGCTAGATCCATACATTCAGGTGCATTTCTTCATAGTGCCATGCAGGAACCATTCAGTGCTTGTTGAAATAAAAGCTCAAACTTTGCAATATGTGCTCCCTTAAACCTTAGGAGTTTTTTCTTTCATTACTCAGCTCAAAAGAGAGATCCTCGACACACAGGAACGCTGCTATGCAAATGCTTCAGGACTTTGTAAAAACATAAAGCACAAAATGTCAAATGAGTCTTTCCTCTTTTGGTAACTTTAGTGTATCTGGTACTGCCACACCATGTGCACCAGACTGTTCCTCCGAACTGGGTCTATATGTCCCTTCAGTCTGTCTCTTCTTTTTCACCACGCAGAGGAGCCAGCCGAGAACAGCCAAGACTATGGCCAGAACACCCAGGGTGACTGTAGGGGCCACAATAGCTGCAATGTTGGTTCCCTGAAAATGGAAAATTACAGGACAATTGTCAATCTAGTGACACTGGATACTTTCTAAAGTCAATTATTGGCCATGATAAAAGTTTTTTTTACTTACATTAGTGTTATTAGAAAGTGTGGCCCTTTCAAGCATAGTATTATTCCCTGGGAATAGAGCTGAAAAATATGCATAATTCTCAAAATGTTAAATTCTTCCATTAAGTGCATTTAAACACAGTCACTGAAAAAGCAATCCATACAAAGATGAAGGAAGGCATACAGAGGGAATGTGCATGAGAGTGTGAATGTGTGAGTGTTTATCTGATGAGCAGGTGGCCCCTTTTACAGCAGCCGCAGCCACAGTGTATGAATGAGTGTAAATGGAGAATGGTTCCTGTACTATGTAAAAGCGCTTTTGTCATTAAGAGTAAAAAAGCACTATATAAGACTAATGGCCTAAAGATCAACGCCCATAAGACAAACTTTTTTTGTTAAACAGCTAACAGGAGGCAAATCTAAACCTACTATAAAGTAAAACCTCTATTTTAGTAGAAAAAAAAGAGGAAACAACAGCAGAAGTTGCTTTTAGCCTTATGCACACTTTGAAGGTAACAACACAAAACGCAGCATACCAGGCATCCCGCCAGCCATGTGATTACTCAGTGACATCCCAAAACTACTTAGTAACTACTTGACCGGGAGAGTGAATGAGGAGGAGGAGAAGCTCAGGAATGCAGTGTAGGGCAGCTAAGTCTGCTGAGCCAAGCAACACAGTTGTTTGAAATATGGAGGAAAAAACTAAAATCTATTGCTGTTTCGTTTGTTTGTGTTGAGCATAACAGAGGTACTGAACACCATTTTATTAAGAATGTTTTGTTTTGGAAAATTAAACCCCCACCCTTATCATTTTCTGAGTCAATCATTCACTACGGCAAATAGCAAACTTCACAGGGACACAAGTACAACTTGATAACAAGAAGAAGGGGTTACAAAAGGGAGCCGAATGTATTGTGAAATTGAATTCTTTTGATAAGGTACAAGTGGATGTAAATATACCTTGTTCTCATATGGCAGAGTGTATTTCTTTTTCTTATTCTTTTCTCAATCCAACGTTCTTACAACATGCTAACAAGCCTGTGCATGTTTCAGATTTGCTCTGGAACGTCCCCTATCTTTTTGTTTTTATGTATCATTGCGGGATATAATGGTGTGTATGTGGGTGTGTGTAGGTGTGGTGAGAAGGATGTTTTATTTGTGTGGCAGTGTTGAGGATGAAGGGATGGTTGCTGACTCACCCCACACAGGCTTACTGCTCAGTGCAAGAAGTAAAACACTCCTGACCACAACTCCAGGCAAGGCCAGCACATCCGGACACACTGCCATCTCTACCCGTGACCAGCAGGGCAAAGGGAGAGCAGACTGGGACTTTGGGGCATTAGCTTGGGTCCATTTCATTAGGGCCAACATTCACAGTGTGGATTTATTGCCCATCTTGAATAGCCAAAGACACATTATTTCCAGTGATATAAAGACAAATGTCCCTTTTTCTCATTTTAAGTTGACACCAAAACAGCATACAACTAGTGAGTCACAAATTCAGCCTGCTGTTGAATCACCATTAAACCTGCTCAGACCACAGGAAAATAATAGACTATTAATAGCATATGTATTAAAAACTGAATACAACTGTAATGTTCAACCCCCTTATTTGCAGCAATATTATTATATTTATTACTAATAAAAACGACTATGTTGGTTAAAGTTAATTTCCCATAAGCTCTGTAAGAAAACATACCATTGATCCGACTGTGTTCAGGTGATCGCAGCAAAACGGGAAACATCGAACAGGTTGATTCCTCGCTTCCGGCTCACCTTGTCAAAAATGAAACCGCAACAAAGGGTTAGTCCAATAAAAATAACAGGTAGGCTAACATCTCTAGACAAAAACCCTACTTCTGAAATACTTCTGAATGTATCCAATACCGGACTATCTCGATTGCACTACCAGTTGGTGTGTTTTATGTAAAGCAGTTGTTTCGTCTACTCTTCAAATCGCCATTGGTCACATGGTTGAGTTTCGTGTTACATTACCTGAGCGCAGTTATCCACCTGCAGCAGAGAGTACAGACACTCCTTTGTAAAAGGTCGAAGAAAAAAACGTAGTTTACTGAAGCCCTTCTGTTGCCATAGAAAAACCTCCTCAAAATACACTAGGCTATATAAAGGATTATTTTAATCACATTCGTGTCACAGTGCCTATTTACCTCCTGATACTTGAATTAAGATGAACTTTTTCTGTATGATGCCAGGTTGCTGTCACTTGTTCCAACCTGCTGGAGTAGTCGTGCAATGTTTAACTGTACTCGCCTCCCCTCCCTGCACAGCTCCTACCCACAGCTCATACCTAGAACCTGGCTGATGGTGGTGACATGAAACAGCGCCTCCGTAAGGTTTTATGTTACCCAACATGAAAAAGCATATCAACATTCCTGAGATATTTTAAGGATGAATTCGGCGGCCAGCTGGTCCAGTGGGCTCTAATCCTCACCTAATCTCCCATTCTCAGACTCAAAGGGGCAAAGAAAATGTAGGCTGCTTCAGGCCTAAACTGTGGTGGTCAAACAGTTTTGATTTGGACAGTGTGTGAGTGTGTGAGAGCGGTGAGGCGTTTTTGAAAAGCAGAGAACTGTTGTGGAAAATTACTCCTGTATTACAGGAGTGAGTCAGTCTGAGGAAATTCCATAGCCTACCATTTTAGTGTTGTTTTTTACCGTTTTATACAGTTGACCAGCCTATTTATTCTATTGACAATTGTCTGTGTGATAAACAGTATTCTGAGTCATGCAGACAAAGTCTCCTAATTAAATAACCTTTGTGTTGAAAAAGTGATGGTGTAGCCTACACTATAGTAATGCATGAGCAATGTGGTGGTGAGTGGTGGTAATATGGAGACTTGAAAATGCAGCCTGCTGAATCACATGAGTGATATGGTATTTTATTAAAATTACAGAATATCTGGTCATCGAATTCAATGAAAATCCATTCAATTAAAACATGGAAACATTGTTTAATTGCAAATTGGGCATTCCAACCCATGAACAATAGTCTTTAATGTAGAAAAGCTAGGAACAAGTTGTATGCCTCTATCTTGTCATATTTTCTTTTTACATATTTATTTGTATGAACCAGTTTCCATGTAAAACCAATACATTTCTTTCTTCTTCCTGGTATAGGCATACATGATTGTCCTCTCAGTTACACTAGAAAAACCCTGAATCAGTCAAATGTCCCATGCACTGCAGGTTTACAAAAGGTGTGGAAACAGCACATACAGTATAATGGCATGTGCCTGACAATGAAGTAATAATCTGTGCATTTTTTTTTTTTGTTCATTAAAGATATTTTTTAAGGATCGTTTTCCAGGTTGTATTGTGATTGTTGTGTTTGATTGCATTAGGATATAATTTATTTTACTGTAGGCCTACCTCCCAACCCAAGTTAATTATGTTTAACTATTGGTAACCGTAAACAGTAGCCACATACTTGCAACATATGGACTGACTTGGGACAGATCAAAGGTTAATGCCAATACACTACACCTTCCAACCCAATTTAGTACTTTGGCCAGTCAGGAAAGTAATTATCTGTTTATTGTCTGGTTAAAAATAATCTTTAAAAAAGTAAGCAACATGCAATTAGATTTTAGTTTTTTGGCACATATTATACATAGCCTATTGTGAACTTTTGCAGATCCCCTGATTCCAATATTTCTGCACATCCTGCAGCCATCTTTATTTCCCTTTCTAAAACAGTTGCATTGTACACATTCGTTTTAGTTATAGTGTCTTTTTACATACTTTTTGTAGAATCTTTTATTAACTCCTACATTAGGCCAATAGGTGGGATCAGGGGAGAACTTGCTCGGACGCATGTTCTGCGTGCCAATAATCAATGTCCACAATTTGTTTTCCTTGCAGTGCTGTGACCCATTTATTTCCCTTAACGACCTGCTCACCGTCGCATAATCTAAGTCTAATTTCCTTTCTGCTTTAGTTCCATTCATTTTCCTTGTCAAACAATTCAAACCATGACTGACCTTACTGACACGACTAACACGGTAAAAACCAGTAAGCTTCCTCATATCTGTGTAGGCCTTCTGTGCCTCATTGCCTTCAAGTCCTTACTAGCAACACTTCACCCGGTGTTCAAACACAGTAACTGCAAATTGATTAACTCAACGTAGGCCTAGAATATAAGCATAAATAAAATGTTGTAATGGGTCCAACACTTTTTTATAGCAATATCTCTAGGCCTATCTATTTTGTACATGTTCTTTACTCTAGCAGTACTTTGCTTTATTGTATCCTTTTAAAAAATATTTGTATTGTATGCACCAAATACCCTAAGGCAAATTCCTTGCTAGTGTAAACTTACTTTGGAAATAAATAGGATTTTGATTCTGAGTTACCGTGCCACTAGGGGGCAATTGAGGCACTTTGCCTTTCCTTTGATGGAAGCGGCTCCTTTCTCGCGCACGTACCGCTTGCCGTAGGCGCGGTGGAGGACAGTGGAAGCGGCGGGAGAGCGGTAGTCATAGCTGTCTTCTCAAATGTAATGATAGCTAACGTTAATGTTAGTTAAACATTAAGTTAGTAGTGCGTATTTATTCGTATGCTTAGGGCTTAAGTTTGGTAAAAATCAAAGGTGTTTGGCAAATAAGGATAATACTTATTACCACCGGTGTCGTTGTAGTGTTGTTTTTAAGCATTCCCCGGGAATCTGGTTTTGAACGTTTGTTTTTGGTTAGCCTGTTTAGCGCTGCACCAACGACAATGGCGAAGGTACAGGTGTTAAATGTGGCTGTACTAGATAACCCGAGTCGCTTTGGAAACCCTTTTCAGTTTGAAATAACGTTTGAATGTATGGAGGACCTTCCCGAAGGTAGGTGCCATCGTAAAAGCTGTCATTGTGTGTCCGAGGCCAAAGCTTGAGCCTTTTGCTAACGTTAGGTTCATTCTGTCAGTAACATTACTAAAAATTGCTAACAGCTAGCTAGTTAGGTCAGCTACAGTGGCTAACTTAAGTCAGAAAGATACATTTGTGAAAGGTAACGTCAAGTTACAAGGAAATAGCAAAGTAACGTTACAAAGTTGAATGTGTTAAGTTAACTGTGGTAGACAAATCTCTAGCTAATTTGTCTTGCATTGGGTAGGTCCGTGAAACCTGTAACTTGACGTTATAGTTAGCCAAATATTTTTTTCGAACTATTTAGAACTAACGTTATTTTTTGTTATCTTTTCGTTGGATTAGTGAGTTTGCACTCAGAAAAGCAATATAAACATATGCAAAACAGCGATCCCATATTGACAATGTATAGATGCATACGTAAATTAAAATAGTAACGTTACAAAATAAAAGTAAATATAACGTTAGTCAAGGCAGGGCATTATCCCCTTCCAACAGTAAATGTAACTGTCCTCTTTTAGGTTTGTAGGTTATGTAGCATACATTTGTATTTTGAGACCCTATCAGTAAATCACAGTCCTTTTTAGCAGATCCAATAAATTAATAAATAATACAGACCTAAAACATTCTGTCCTATTCCAAACCCTAAAATTAAGACAGAATGACATTTTTTTTTAACCGTGACATTTTTATAGTTACACTGTAATAACGTCAATAATAACTAAGCATCGGAGGATTGTAAATAAGGACACTGGAGTGTCCAAGTGTCTACTTTAAAACTACATCCACACTTCTACTTTTTTCAAAGTGTACTTTCACAGCACGTAGTCCAAACATTACATTATAATGTTACTGTAGTATCTTTACATCGTTATTGGTATACCAAAAACCTTGCTGCATTCTTTATTCTTATTGTACGTGGATTATTATTCACGCATGAAATGGCTAATTTCTATAATGTTACGCAACAGTTTTGTACAGTAATAGATTCCTTTATATTTTGATCTCTCTGTAAATGTGACTGTATTTGGACACATTTCTGAATATCAAGCTCTTGCTGTGGAAAGTGAATGCTAAATCACATGAACTGACTTTCAACAATGTGAAAATCAGAAAAGTATGTACTTATTGACTGCATTTGATAAGCTTTGTGGTGTTTAGTAAATTCACTAGATGAGGGAGAAATATAACAAAATATGTTTCAATACAACATCTAATTGTTTAAGGTAATTGTTTCAGTTCATTCACTATACACTACTATAACTTTGTGTTTTACTGTGAAAGATATCTTTATTTTACTTTGTTTTGGTTTTTAATAGATCTGGAATGGAAGATCATCTATGTTGGCTCAGCAGAAAGTGAAGAGTATGACCAAGTCCTTGACTCCGTCTTGGTTGGCCCAGTACCTGCTGGGAGACATATGTTTGTGTTTCAGGTGTGTTTGGTTGGGACAACCTAACTGAAAAAGTGCTTTGTATTGCTTAGCCATATAGCATGCTGGGAAAAGTGAATTCTAACTTGTTATATTATGCCTGTTAAAATTGGCAAGGGCATCCTCCTCCTTGCATCATGCTTCCTTGCTTTTAACATTTTGAGCATGGCCAGGTGACAAAAATGAAGCCCCCCAGTTGTTTTTCTTCCATAATGGTGCATTCAGACCAAAAACAACAATCAAGCAATTTGCCACAGGGTTATGCGGCGGGGGGAGTGTCAATGAAACAGCCCATTTGTGTGATGTCCTGTTGTCTAATTTAATTGCCCATTGTTGCATAAGTACACTTTATATTTTACAATTACTCTTTTCTGTCTGATCGTTTCTTGGCGTTTTTGACCACACTTAAAGGAGCTTTATTTCACAGGAGAGAGAAACAAAAGAGACGTGAGAGATGTAGCAAGTGATTTGTTGTTGTAGGAAACATTGAAGTCTTGCACAAATTATTCGGTAGTATATGTCATATACTACCAATAGTAGTGCCCCTAGCGCTCCCATTCAAAAGGCCATTTAACTGAGAAACGATAAAAGTAAATCTTAAAAGTGGCGCTTCCGTCCTAAATATGCTTTTAAACGAAAGTTTGACTTGAGTACATTTACAAAAAGACCCTAGGTTGCATTTTGGCGAGAGTTACGCTTTAATGTGGAACCAAATTGTCAAGATAAACTGACTGACTTTTTACAAGCCTGTATCTTTTATACAAACAGATATTGATTAATCCTATTATAGTATTGCTTGACAGACTAATATCCACAGTGCTGCAGAGTTAGGTCTAGCCCCTCCACACATAAACTCCAGGATAGAAGATAAAAAACGGTTGGGGTTGTTTGCTTTTCTTTAAACCAATCACTAAGCTCTGGTCGAAGCAAAGGTAGATCTTCAAATTGGTCTTTGCACCCCGCAAATGAAAAATGCCACATACAATACTAAATCACGTAATCACTTGATAAATTAGCTGGATAGATGGATGGTTAAATGCAATATGCTCCTACCAGTGTATCAGCGTGTGTATTTGTTTTACATAGCAAACCCCCGCCAACTGTTCCCAAAACTTCCCAGTTAGATAGAAAATGCCATAAACATATACTTTGTAAAGTCAAAAAATCATTCCCTAAAAGAACTAAGCAAGCCTGCTTTGTTGCACAATCCAACTAATCTTCAAAACTTGCTATTGTCAGCATGTAGCTTGCTAGCTAAAAGTTTTTTGTTGTTTTCTGAAACTACTGGAGTTTTGCAATGTGAGAGACATCCGGCAGAAGTCGTCGATCCTGACTAATCCTATCACAGTACTGGTGCCATAATCCCCATTTGACCAGATAGACAGTCTAAATTCTGGCAATGAATATATACAAATAGTTGCTCTGCACATCTAAGTGTTGTGTTTCTTTTAACAGGCTGATGCCCCAAACACTGGATTGATTCCTGAAAGTGATGCTGTTGGTGTGACTGTAGTGCTGATTACGTGCACATACCGTGGCCAGGAGTTCATACGCATTGGTTACTATGTGAACAATGAATACACAGAACCCGAGCTTCGTGAAAATCCACCAATCAAGCCAGACTACACACAGGTCAGGCTAAAAGTTAATTTCTAGATAATCTGAGTTCTGTTGTCAATGTTACCGCCTAATGCTTATTTCACTGTTTTTAAATAAAACTTTGGGTAATAATATTTCTTGAGCTTTAATGTATAGTATTCTGTTTGGTTGAAGACAAGTTTTTAGGGAATTTGTTGGCGAAAATACATAACCTCCACAACCGTAAGAACATACTTTTTATTGTATTAGTCATTAAAATAGCAAAGTCAATCAAGCTAAAGATTTTCATCAAACAGTATGGTGGTCTAATAATTTGCAGAATTGAAGCTTTTCTTTCTGTTGAGCCTGCACTTTGGAACAGATTATTTGATCCTTCAAAAATGACTAGTAATCCTATCAAAATAATAGTAATCCTATCAAATTCCCTTACATAACTAGTTCAGCAGAAATGTTACTTCTCTGTGAACAGTGTTTCAGATAGTAACTTCAGTAATAAGCCATTGTGATAATAATAATAAGCCAAGAATTTTGTTTGTAACTTTTCACTCACAGTAGCCTTTTTGTAGTTTAATTTAGCTTATTATATTATATAATATATATATTATATAGTTGTTTATTTGATTATTAATTGTTGAATGAATGCCATTTGGCACCTTTGTACAATTTTATCTACAGTGTTTCTTGCCTTAAACATAGCTGGCAAATTGAGTGGGATGTATTGCTTACTAGATAGTATAGTAGCAATATGCACACACACACACACACACACACACACACGCACACACTGGCTAGAATACGTTTACACACCCATTCTTAAGTTGTTTAAAAAGAGGAATAAAAAAACATCTTTTGGAAATTGATCTTAATGCCTTAATTCAAAAAATTTTGGAAAATCCAACTTTTTAAGGACACCAGTTTTCTTTGTGAATGAATAATGTAATGTCAATAAATAAATGTTCTTCCTTAAAATACAGGGGGCATAGACAAGTATACACACCCCTATGTTAAATTCCCATAGAGGCAGGAACATTTTTATTTTTAAAGGCCAGTTATTTCATGGATCTAGGATACTATGCATCCTGACATCATCACATACCCTTCCCCATACCTAGAGATTGGCATGGTGTTATTTCAGTTAGTTTAATAGCTGGTTTGATTTGCATTGAGAGATGATCTTATGGAAAGTTCCCCATGCCAATCTTTATGTATGGTGAAGGGTGTGTGATGATATGGGGTTATTTTAATTCCAAAGGCCAAAGGAACTTTATCAGGATGCATAGTATCCTGGAGCCATGAAATAACTGGCCTTTAAAAATAATAATGTAATTTTTTATTTTAATTAATTAAAATACTGGTGTGTATACTTATGCCCCCTGTATTTTAAGGAAGAACACCTATTTATTTAAAATACATGATTCATTCACAAAGAAAATTGGTGTCCTTAAAAGGTTGAATTTTCTAAAATGTTTTGAATTAAGGCATTAAGATCAATTTCCAAAAGATCTTTATTTTTTAATTATTCCTCTTTTTAATCAACTTTAGCTATATATATATATATATATATATATATATATATATATATATATATATATATATATATATATATATATATATATATATATATATATATATATGCTGAAAATAGAAAATGAATCCGTCTTCTGGAGATAGGTTTCCAAATGTGTTCAGTGTGTTTCCATTTAGGTTGTAAAGTATGTAGACACTATGCAGACATGTAATTATTGTACTATCAATAGTGACCAAGGTTAGGCCAAGTTAAATTGTCTAAAATCTCATCCGATTTGTGTCAGTAACAGTTAAAAGCCACATTAATATTCAGAAGTAATGGAACAAAGTATTTATCTGTTTTCCCTCGTTCCTTTTTCAGCTACAGAGAAATATTCTGGCATCAAACCCCCGTGTGACCAGATTTCATATAAACTGGGAAGGCAGTGCAGAGCGAATGGAGGACTGTGAAAATGTGGATCCCACGTCAAACTCCAAGCTCCCTCCATCCTGTCTCCCAGGAAAGGCCCCCCCTTTAGGGATACTTCCAGATAACTCTATGGACTGCTTATAGAGACGGCCCAAGCAAACAGGGTGATGAGTCACAGCACAAATCCTTATTTTTGAAGAATGCCTGTGGACATTTTAATGTACAGACATCTTTGCCTTACAGCTGCCCTTATTTACCTGAAGATTGTCACAAATGAACTCTCATCTTGGGCTTCAGATGACTGTTTGTTTCAAGGAAGCTTATGAACATCTCACTGGTATGATCATCACTTACAGGTGGGGATTTCCTTGCCATGATGTTGAAAGCAATATTGAAGTAGTTTAACTCATGTGAAGGTAACTGAAATAATGCAGCTGAACTGAAACGGCACAGAAAGCTGATGTATGATTGATTCACCTTCCTTTTGTTGGTGCAGAACTAATTTGTACCCATTTAAGAGGATTTCAGCACTGCAGCAACAGGCAACTAAATTGACATGTTGCTGTACAGAAATATGATAATCTGCCATTATATTTGTGTTGAAATTTATTTTGCACTTAAACCTTTTTCCACTTAGATTGTGTAGTTTTGGATGAGCAACATCACTTTCTTCATGTTATTATTTTGTTTGCCACTTTTTGTTCCAAATAAAAAAAGCATTGTATTTGTTACGATCTGTGTATGAAAGTCTCTGTGATAGTGAAAACTATGTTCCTCTTTATCACTAATCTTATATTCTTTATTTTTTGCAATTTTGATTACAAAAGGGGAAAGCAGAATATAAACCATGTTTAATGCAACTTTGCTGAAAACATGTTTTAACGCTTGTTCTTGTTAAAAAATGTACAAACTGGTATTTTTCATTATAAGGTTAAACGCAACAGAGTGCTAACTCTGTAACACAAATATACGTATCCTCTTGTATTTTCACATTTTACTAAAAATAGCCTGTGTTAACATCATACCCAATCACAGCTCGGTCGTTAAAGGGGTGGCTAGGCTACATAACTGGTTTTGGTAAATACTGCTCTGCAAATAGGATTATGACAGCGTTTTATTTGTGTCCTGCACTATATATACACGCCCATTAAAAAAAAAAAATATATATATATGTATATATATATATATATATTTTTTTATATATATATAATGTGTGTGTGTATATGTATCTATGTATATATCTATATATATATATATATATATATATAAAAAATGGGCGTATTGGTTACTAGAAAGTCCGGAAGGCGGGACTAAATAATTTGATAGACGAATCGCATCAAGGCAATGATTGGATGAATTGATTCTTATCCAATCAGCACTTGAATTGCGACTTCTGTCGCGTTTAATATCCCCGTATGTAGCCAATCAGAGCGAGTCAGAGGCGGGACCCGGTGGATGGATGACTGGAGTTTCCCTTGCGGTCTGAAGATTAATGGAAGGGGTCTGTTGATCTTAGGAATCGACTGTCAGATGGTCGGTCCCAGGAAACCATTGCACTTGATGCCTGGTTTAGAAACGAATGGAGAGAGATCAATTTAAAATAACCATCAGCGGCAAAAGTGAATAACCTGGACACCACTTTTGTTATCCAGGTCTCAACTGAAAAGGCCTGCCTACACAGAGATAGCACCTGGTTAGTTCAGGCCAGGATACGACTGCGAGGGAAGCTAAAAGCTAACGCTAGCTTGCTCGTTAGATAGACGGAAAAAAGAGCTTTCGACGACGTGTCTAATGGTCCGGACTGGATTTTGGATACATTAAACCGTTTGTGGAAATAAAGGACAACCGTGTTCCATCTTGATTTGCTGGTGCTCGCTTGGGAAATTCACGAGCTAACATTACAAAGCTAACATCTACTGGCCATCTCTGCTAGAGTTAGCTAGCGTGCTAGCTTAGCTAACCAAAGCGTTAGTGTTAGCTGCAGACTTGGATATACACCCTTTGTTGGAGTTTTCTGAACTCCCTAAGGAGCGGTGTCGGAGGAAACATATTTAACGTTACGCAAAGTAGTCAATAATGATAGCTGCTAGCTAGTAGCTAGCTGTCAGCGTCATTGTGACCAGCGACTGCGTTAGCGGTGTAGCGTCACTCAACGACTTGTAAAGGAAAACTCAGTCCGAGCCCAGGTACTCCACCATCAGCCTGCAATCATGGGCAACACGCCCACCGCAAAGAAGGGCAATGAGATGGAAAGCGGTGAGTACCCCTACCAGTAGCAGTTTGCTAACACTATATCATGTCGTCTATCGTTGCTATTTCCTGTTTCCCATAATGGCACTTAAATTAAAAACTACAACTTATCACCTGTACAATTCATCAAGGCCCGGATACTACACACTGACACCATATTGAATTGCTTTCAACACCCTGTTCTAATATGCAGAAGACGTGATGGAGCAGTACATTTTAAACTCTCCTTGCTTGTCAACTTCAAATGAAACCCCTTGAAAGATACTTGTGGCCATTCACTTACATGAACTTCAGACAAGCCGTTACACTGTGGCACCATGTTCATCTCAACTGAGCAGCAGAGGATGTTATTCATTCTCTCCGCTGATTATTTGGGAAAGCTCGTGATTAAAACCCCCAGGTTATATTCAAAGGAGCCAGTGATAATGATGACAACAGCTAGCCTTATACAACAGTCATAGGTTTCTTTGTGGTTCACGTGTTTCAGATGGTTTTATTCCAAGTTTTCTGGTGCTCTTTTAAAAACGTAATTATGTAACGACAAAGTATTCCTGTCTATACAAAAAAGGTATGGTTTAAGGAACGCAGAGATCTGAAGCCAGAGTGGAGATGCACATATTTCGTATTCTTTATGTAAGTGATGGGTTGAATCTTAATGCGATGTCTTATCTAATGTGGACCTGAGCATTGAGTCCCAAAGCCTGCGTTTGACAGTAACTGAATAGATGGGAGTTAGTTGTTATCTAAGAAGGAAAAAGCCACCAGTACGGGGTCATATGATGCATGAGAGTGATCCTCTCCAGGCAGAAACTTGGGAGTTGAGGAGTCTCTTGAACATCATGTGATGAGCAGCATTTAGAACAAGGACACTTGTAGGTGTGTATGTGTGATGGCAAGACAGAGAGCAAAAGATGCTATGCTTAATTAATGCGAGTTGTGTGGCCTGTTGCTCCTTTTCTATTTTGTTAATGAGCTTCTGGAACATCAGATCAGTATTTATTAATGTAACATAAAACCTACTAAAGGGACTTTTGTGAAAGCTTCAAAATAAATTACAGGTATCTAGATTATGGTCCTCAGAGGTTAACTACTAAATGAGGGGAACTAAATAGATTCCTTAAAACGCTTTTTTCAAAGTGTTTTGATTTCCTTTTCCCAGTTAGAATCACTGGCCTTAGAGAAGGCCAGGGAGGACACCGCTTTATGTTTTTATCCCCAACACCATAAATAACGCTTAAGTGTGCAAAGTCTGAACAGGTATCTGCAAAATGAGTGTCAGCTCCTTGTTGCTGGTAGAGAGTATGTGTGAAGAATGGCCTCCAGTCCCTCTGTAACCCATCACTGGTAAACCCTGTAACATGGCCCATGACTTTCAGGTGTTATAGCAGTGTTATATATTTGTTTTTTTTAATGCTCAATAAGTAATGTAAATAGGGGGATTAGTAGGTTAGATGACAGAGGAAGCACCGCTGGTGGTTAACTTGTTCACATGTCATGCTTCACATCCAGAGACCGGTGCCGACCAAGGGTCCAGAGTCTACACCCAGGAGTGTAATTTTCCAAAGAGCAGCTAGAAACAAAAGACAACATGGCAGCCTGTTATGGTTTCTACAGAAAATTAGAGTGTTGTGAGCTTGTTCTGGTGTGCAGGGTCACTTGTCACTGACGTTTCCAGGCTGGAGAAGACAAGCGCAGAGCCAATGCACTAGTGTACAAAGCAAATTTCTGGCCCTGAGGAGGAAGCAGGGCGGACAGACACTCTGTGAACTGCAGCAGGAAGTGAACGAGCAAGGAAGGTCCAGCCCAAGCGTTTCACAGTTGGTCATTGCCTCTACTGCTCCATAAACTAAACACAGCTAGCCATGATAGCTTGGAAGTTTTGGCCTGTAAGACAACATTGGTATCACACATTCTGGATTTCCCCGTTAGAACTGCCAGACATACTGGAGTTTTGAGACTGCACTGGTTATCAGCTGGCTTCTTCCTGCCTTGTATGATGTCTGTTATTCACAGGCTGGCAGGAAGGCTTTTTCATCGAGCCGGGCCTGGTCTAGGAGAGACAGGCAGTGGAGAAGGCAGACATGACCAACCACAGGAGGAGCTAGAGGCTTGCTGCTGGAGTGAGTTCATTCTGAAGCTTGACAGGAGCATAGGTTATGGATGGAGCTGTAGTCCATCCTCTGTCCCACTAGTTTAGTCGGCCACAGGCTAAGCTAAAAGGTGTACATTTAACAGAGATAATGAAGCTGTTTTTTTTCTTGATAATGTTTGATACTATACTAAATTAAATTCATATCATGACCTGGTAAGTTGAGCGGCTATTGGCTTTGGTGGAGTGGTCTTGTATACAAATAGACACACAGAGGGGCTTGTTTGTCTTTTTCTGTTGCCTATTGTTTCCAGTTACAGTTCAAAGGAAGGCATTTCTCGGTTACTGTGGAAGTGTCTGTCAGGCACCATTCTGCACAGCTTAACACTATCAACCTTAAACTGTTAGGCAGTAGGGATGGCACGGTTCATAAAACCCTTGGTTCGGTTTGTATCACGGTTTTAGGGTCACGTTTTTGGTTCTTTACGGTTCTTGTTATTTTTTCTTTTAATCATCAACAGTCGAGAAATATACTTCAGCATATGATATATATAGCATAATTATACACAATGTAGGATACAGTATTTAAAAATAGTTCATACCATGTAATCATGCATCAACTGAATTTGACTTGACTTTAAACACATTATTGGAACCATCTCTGAGGAAAGTGAGGTGAGATTTTGATACAAGAGGGACGACATTGATGATTTCAACAAACATTTCATTTATTTTGCAAGAAAAGGAGAATGTGTATAACCATCTACAGGAACGTATGGGCCTTTTTAGCACACAAAGATTGAAAAATTACAGTATATCAATTGAAATAACTTGCATTTATGAAACTGCCAACTTCAGTGTAGCTCTTACAAAAAGTGTATGCTTTAAAAGAAAAAGAGGAACTCCTAAAGCTCTGTCTTTTGAATAAGTCAGAACATGTTAAACATAAAAACAGTTGTGATTTCTTTTTTGTATAGTTCTTTAAAAAGTCAACTTGTTTTGGGGAGAATAAAAATACTCTTTGCTGAGTTTTCCTAGTAACCTTACCAAAAAGGGCTCAGGATGCAGGAGATATTGGTATAATATGAAAATGGCTGGTGGATTTAAGTCGGCCAATCAATTTATTGAATGAATCAAATCTGAACGTATCTGTCAGTGGCTTGTTGATCTTTACATTGTTGGTTAATTTCCTCTACAGTCCTGGGCATACACATGGTTTGATAAAGTACTTATTGGACTTTAACTTATCATTGCACTTACAACACCGAGCGTAGCAGTCCTCAATTTAGGTCACCCTGTACATGTCATCTTCTTTTTTCCTGCATCCACTATGTGTTTGTGCGCGTGTCAGTCGTTGGGGGGAACTGAGCAGCCTTGCCCGCTGCAGAGAGCCGACAGAATTGAAACAGTACATTGATGTTAAAATGTGTACAGGTTAACAGGACAGTCTGAAATGATTTGCACGGTCTTTCGCAGTACATTTTGTTAGTAACTTTTCCACACCTCTTCTTTTTTCCAAAATTGAAACACACTGTCTGAGGTCACATACAGGCACAAGGCTACATTGCGCATGCGGTAAACCATGCGACACACATACGCTCCAAACCGAGACAAAACTGAACGGTTCAAATGTGTTTTCCTATAACGCAGTGTAACAATGAACCTATTAAACACACATTATTTTTTTGTTATAAAGCTCTTATTGTGACATTGTCCTTGTCACAGGTAGGGCACTTGTAAAGAGTGTTTGATAGTTTGGAGATACTTTCCTGCATTTTACACACATCTTAAACATCATGTTATGACATAAGGGATTGTTGTATTGAGTGTTTGCGTTTTGGTATTGAACCTTATATTAGGGTTGGGTGACAATACGATATACCGCATGGTCTTAAAAATAGCAACGGTATCAGTTTCAATACCGTCATTAAAAAAAATGAGAGTGAGAGAATTTTGGGTTCCGACCTAATGAGAAGGGAGAAGTGTTTCAGTATTAGTGTTTGTTATACAGTTTCTTAACGGTGTAGGCACAAGTCAACAGTTTGGTGACGCCGTCTGACGTTATCATTTTTAATTAGTCATGGTAATACCGTATACCGCGGTAAAATAGGGAGGAGGTTTGACTGTATCCAAATTTAGATACCTCATATAATGAGGAGGCATGCTGTCAAAGTGCAACTCCCTATATCTATAAATGTCTGTGTGGTTCAAGCCCTGCCCTAGCTTTGCACAGCTGATTTGTGTAACAGGCAGGTTTGTGTTTGGATTGCTCATCCTTTCCTGTCTGTAGTTAAAGGGGCTTTGTTATAAGCCTGCACTGATCACCAGTGGACCTCACTGTTGAAATGCCTATCAATCACCTCAGATAAGCTTACAGCACTGAGTTGGCAAGTTGACATACTGCCAGGGAATGATCCTAAGATGCAAAATCCAGCAGCAAGCAAAGCAAAATGAGGATGGAGTTCAGATCACTAAACTCCATCCTCATTTTTCCATCCATAGTTTTCCTTTTGAATTTTTCTCATAGCAACACCCCCATAGTGGTAATCCTTGTGTTTGTTGGTCTTGTAAAACCACATTTACAGGAAGTAATACTGATATGTCATGTAACATAAATGATGGCCCTCTCCACCTTTTTATACGTTAGACACAAAGTTTAAGATGTTGCTTTCACATAGCCTCTATGAATGTACCTGATTGGCTTTTAGCTTCCCACCATTGAAATCTATTGGCAGGAAGTTTACCAAATAACCAACTAGATTTTTTAAAGCTAAAATAGCAATCTATAATAGGCTGTACGCTTAATACTAAACCTGCTCAAGTGTAGTTTGGCACAACCCTATAGCTTCACTTTTTGTGTCATTCATTCTGGCTACCTACTATAAGTATAAAAGACACTAACTATACAGAAAAACCAATTGACTCTGTATAGGAGGAGTCTCCATTTGATTTTCCAGCCAAGGGTCATGGTAATACTGCACATCTATAAAACTCAACAAGTACACAATGAGACAAATGCTTGTGAATAGAGGTGAATGGAACGTGTAATGTGACTATTGATTCAGTCTGTTTGCTCCTGAATTGGTCAATAATTTAATGAGTCACTTCAATTCTTACAGTAGGATGTAAAGTAACTTCCAATTGGTGTTTTTTCTAGTAACTCCTCACCGGTCACAGTGAAATATCCACTGCTAGTACTGAGCTGATGACTACAATTGATTTCCTACCATCACACACATGAAAACACCCTCCTAGTTTACATGCAGCCTTGTTAGCCCTCTCACTGATTTATTTTGCATCACATGAACAAGGCCTGGTGTAGCCTGGGACCCGGTTTGGCGCGCTTCACAGTTAAATGTCGGTCAGCTTGCACTAATATAACACCTCTGTTCCTGCGTCAGAGTAGGCCAGTAAAGCCCTGGGGAGAGATGTAGGATTGATTTTTGGAGGATCAATTCAGCACTGGCACTACATACAGTAGACTCTTTGGTGCATTTGGGCAGGGAGAAAAAGTTTTACTGTGGTTTGTTTGTTTCTGATTTTGCTTCTGCTAATAAAGGAAAGTTTCAAGACTAGATATGTCTAGTTCATCTCAAGGGTCTTCACTTACAGTGGGGCTTGAAAGCTTGGGCACCCCAGGTAAACATTTGTATTAATGTGCATTAAAAAGCCAAGAAAAGATTGATCCCCAAAAGACATCAAATAAAAGATTAGACATTTGTATAATATGTCACAACAAGTTAGATTTTATTACCATCATTTACACTTTCAAAATAACAAAATGGCATCTGCAAAAGTTTGGGCACCCTGCAGAGTTTCTAGCATGCACCTCCCCCTTTGGAAAGCTGACACTTGACAGCGTCATGAATTGTTCTCAATCATAGTCTGGAAAGACCAGGTGATGTCAATCTTAAGGTTGTAAATGCACAGACTCATCTGACCTTGACCCAACAATCAGCACCATGGGTTCTTCTAAGCAGTTGTCTAGAAAACTGAAAATAGTTGATGCTCACAAAGCTGGAGAAGGCTATAAGAAGATAGCAAAGCATTTTCAGATGCCAATATCCTCTGCTCGGAATGTAATTAAGAAATGGCAGTCATCAGGAACAGTGGAAGTTAAAGCAAGGTCAGGAAAACCAAGAAAAATATCAGACAGAACCGCTTGCAGGAGTGTGAGAAAAGCAAGTCAAAGCCCATGTTTGACTGCACGATCCATCCAGAAAGACATGGCAGACACTGGAGTTGTGGTACAACATTCCACTATAAAGAGATACTTGTACAAATATGGTCTTCATGGAAGAGTCATCAGAAGAAAACCTCTTCTACGTCCTCACCACAAAAAAACAGCGTTTTGCATCCTGATGCATTGTGGAAACATGTTCTGTGGACCGCTGAGGTTAAAATAGAACTTTTTGGCCAGAATGACCAAAGGTACGTTTGGAAAAAGGGCACAGAATTTAATGAAAATAACCTCTGTCCAACTGTTTAGCATGGGGGTGGATCAATAATGCGTTGGGGTTATATTGCAGCCAGTGGCACAGGCGTTTATCACACTTTTCACAAGCAGAAGGAAAAATTGATTCAATAAAATTTCAGCAAATTTTTTATGCTTACTTGATGCCATTTTGGGAAAAGCTCAAGTTAAAGAGAGGATGAATTCTACAAATGGATAATGATCCTAAACACACCTCAAAATCCACGGTGGATTACATCAAGAGGTGTGAACTGAAGGTTTTGCCATGGCCTTCACAATCTCCTGACCTCAACATAATTGAAAATCTATGGATTGACCTTAAAAGAGCAGTGCGTGACAGACATCTCAGAAATCTCAAAAAACTGGAAGACTTTTGGAAGGAAGAATAAACAAACAAGAATTAAAAGACTCTTGGCTGGCTACAAGAAGCGTTTCCAAGCTGTGATACTTGCCAAAGGGGGCAGTACAAGGTATTAACTCTATATGGTGCCCAAACCTTTGCACATGCCATTTTTTAGTTTTCTGTTATTTTGAAAGTGTAAATGATGGAAATAAAATCTAACTTTTTGTGGCATATTATACGAATGTCTAATCTGTCATTTGATGCCTTTTACATATTTTTTCCATCTTTTCTTGGCTTCTTTATGCACATTAATACAACTTTTTACCTGGGGTGCCCAAACTGTAGAGCCCCACTGTAAACCTAGTTTTCCATATGACCCTCTCTCGGTTAGATAAATATACCAGCTAGTATGTTATGCCACTCCCCCCCCCCGGTGTGTGTGTGCACATGGGAGGGAATGGCAGAGAGTACTTTGCGTACAGAATAAATATTGATACAAACCAAAGCAAGGGTCCAATTGATCTGTGAGTGTAACGGGAGCAACTGGTCTCTGTGTTGTTTGACGGCACATTTGATGTGGATGCTACTTTCTGATCTTGGTTCCCGGCAAAGTGACAGTCACAGGAGAGACTGAAGACATCCTACTGGCAAGGACACTTGAATGGTTTCTGTGGATCTGACCAGTGCTCTCAGAGGGGGAGGATAGGTCATGAATTAGTGACTGTTAGGAAGAGGCCAAGGAAGCAGAAGAGGGGAGACTTTGCAGGGCTAATGTGTGACAGGAAGAGCTCCAGAAGGCATGCAGGAAAGAAGGAGTCATCATCACGCTCAAGTGAATCAGGGTCGCGCTCCGCAGATGCTGCAGCACCAGAGGCACCCATAGTCATCCCTGATGGTAAGGAATTTGGGGTTACAGGAGAGTTGAGGTGTTAAGCCTTACATTATCACCTGTAATAACCATGATGGTTATGGCAGCCAGGCCTCAGAACAGAAAGAGAGATTCAAATCAAGAGAATTCCTCAGACAGCTGTTTTCATCTGATTTGGATATTTAGCTCCCAACTACTTGTGCAGCAGCAGCGCCCACGTCTTTTCTCTGAACAGCTCCCAAGTTATGACAGTAATATCCTATTTGTGGCTCTTTCTGGTTGGAAGTGGAAGTTAAGCAACTTTCACAGGAAATGTATTCTCCCTGTTGACCAGTCTGCCTCCAGTGCTCTCTGTGAGAGCAACAGTGCTCTCAACATGTTTATGCGAACTTTGGTCTTTGCTGTTTTTGCTGGCTTTCTCCCATCCTTTGTTGGAGCTGCTGGTCTTAGGAGAATTTGCAGGAAATCACATGAGAGAGAGAGAGAGAGAGAGAGAGAGAGAAATATCTATGTAGATAGTTGCTATTTATAAGGTTTTCATAATATTTTCGTATCAGTTTTATAATTTAAACATATGTTTAAAAGTTCATTACTTTAACTATCAAGTTAGTGATTACATAATTTACTATGCACTTTCACTATTGACAGCAGACTGGCTTTATTTAAACTGTGACCTTGACTTTTGTTTTTGCATTGATTAGGCTACCTAGGCAGATGGACATTCCACATTATCCTGAATAGCTTTTTAGTATTGATGTAATTATCCATTATTTCTACTTTTAAACTTAGTCCTATATTTAGGAAATCTTGTGTCCAAAATGTTTAGCATTAAATGTAAAGCGTTCTTTTTTTTATGCTTTTGATTTATGTTTCTTGACGTAAATAAAGACACATTTTAAACTATTGTCTTTTTGTTGAAAGATGTGCTATTACAACCTCAACCATTGTGTGTCCCAGGCTAACGGTAGAAAAAGCTGTCCTCCCTCACCTGCTAGGGCAGCTAGTGTCCACAAAACTAGTACATAGATAGTAAGGAGGAATGAGGAAGGACTGGTTATCTACATGTTCCCACAGAGCACCATAATTAGCCCCATAAAGATAACAGAAAGAAAAATGTATGGCTGCATATAACATTGTGTGCCAAGCTGTCAAACTCTTTCCACAGACCTAAGTCTGTTGGTGTATAAGAGTGGCATGTATGTGCGTATATGCACAGTGTTGCATGTGTATTTTTTTCCATTGCCATGTCATAAACTGTTCACAATAACCAGATGTAGGGACTTCTAAAGGCATTGCAGTCTCATGTTCGACTGCACTCTTGGCATAGATCAATTTATTATTCCAGATCAATTTATTTTTCCACCACAGTGGCATATTGGAGAACCCCCGACTTAAGTCTAAAAGGGTCCACTTTGGAAGAAAAGAAAGATAAAACGGAAGATAGTTTAAAACATGTTTTACTCAAAATACTTTGCTAATAGAAATCAATTTGGAATGTCAGGGACTCGGTGTGCATATCCCATTTTGGCCATAATGCAGTAACATAGATGTCTTCCTTGCAAAACTGCTCATGTTGTGTCAAGCTGTATGGTCTCCTAATGTGATGCGCCAACCCAAAACTGCTGCAGAGAAATGCTCTCATTGGAAACTGTTTGGGAAAGATCAGGAACTTTAAAAACATACCGGGCAGGTGATGGCTTTGAGCCATCTATCCATCTTGTCCACCATTGCTGTTTTGACCAAACAGTCGTGACCGTGTCACACCTATACCTCGCACGTAGCTGCCAGTAGCTCCTTACCGGATGCTGATTGGTGCGGAAAGCTGGTAGTTCAGACACAAACGCATCAGGTTATAGCCTGACAAGATGGATTTTCAAGTGATACGTTATCCAGAGATTCTTTGCGTGAACATGTGATAACACGAGAATCCAGCTGCTGTGCAAGGTAACTGGGCACCATGAATCATCAGCAGAGTCCTGTCTCAAACTCTAGATAGGATTGAGGTTTTGACTGTGACTAGGCCACCTTTTAGTCATTCTTTTACAATATATATATATATATATATATATATATATATTATATTATATTATATTTTGAAGGTAGGAAACGTTTCTTTTATAGAATTGGCTTATTTTAATTTACATGGAAAATTAATGTTTACATTTAACAAATATTAAGTGTGTCTGTCCGAATTGTATCTAATCGCACCAAATTGTTTCAACGTTAGGCGTTCTTGTGTTTTGCAACACAATATTGGCTGGTTTTGGGTTGGTGTTTTGCTGCATTCATTTTACCCCTGTATTTTCATGAGCCTTCCGGGTCCTTCTGCAGAGAAACAACCCCACATCCAATGCTGGCAACACCATAAGTCATATTGGGGATGATGAGGTGATGTCCAGTGTTTGGCCCGCTGAACATAGCATTTAGTGTGATTGTTAGAAGTTTACTTTAATATGACCATATAACCTTTTCCCACTTTTCCCAGAGTCTCCCACATGCCTTCTGGCAAACACTATCTGAGATATCACGTGTGGCTTTCTCTTTGCCACTCTCCCATAAAGCTGTTACTTGTTAAGCTCCCGGTTAACTGTTGTTGTATGCATAATGTCGCCCATCTCAGCCATCAAACCCTGTAGCTTATTACAGTTGCACAGATTTCCAGCTGTGTCATACTTAATCTATTTTTTAAATGATTGAGCTTGCTGGACTCGGAGGGTGCCTTGGAGTTCTTTTGTGTTCTTCCCCTGGTTTGAGCATTTTCAGCCTTTATTTTGATAGGACAGCAGAAGACATTAAAGGGGAGAGAGAGGGAATGACATGCAGCAAAGGGCCGCAGGTCGGAGTCGACCCTTGGCCCGCTGCGTCGAGGAGTAAACCTCTATATGTGGGCGCCCGCTCTACCAACTGAGCTATCCAGCCCCCCCGGTTGGTACTTTAAAGTGAGCTTGTCATGAGTTGGTTTTAAATGTCCTTTTGTCTCCATTCATCATGGTTTTTACAAGAAAAATACAGCTGTAACAGCAGTTACAGGTGTATTTAACCTTTTACTTGTCACACCTGGATTTTATAAAGGTGATCTCTAATCATTTTTAATTGTGTGGCTTCCAAAAGCAATTACCTGAACATGTTATGATTTAGGTGTGGTATAATAACGCCTAAATACGAACTAGTACTTTTTTGAACTATAAATACATTTGTAGCAATGTGTTCTAATCTATTGGTAAACTGGTGTATTATTAGCTTGAGCAGTATCCATTTAGATTATCACAAATGTTAGCATTAATTTAATTCTCAAATTCCGCTAAAATGACTTACTATTTTTCTTATTCACTTTCATGATTGGGGTAAAAGCAAATGTTTGGGACCCAATAACAAAGAAAGTAGCGAGTCTCAGCTGAGCAGACTGTCATGAGCTGGTCACGCAGACAGTATTTGTGTTAGTACACATAACCTGTATCATGCAGTATTGTGGTCTGCTCTGGGTCTTGGTGATTACGTGTGGTAACCTATTATACAAAATCTTGTACGTCTGGACTCATGAAAACAGGGAAACTCTCTCTCTAATGAATATGCACTTTGTTTGTAATTACAGTGAAGGAGTTTCTTGCCAAAGCCAAAGAAGATTTCCTGAAGAAATGGGAGAATCCAGCCCAGGTGAGAGAGTGAAAGAGAATGACTTGTCTCTCTGTGTAATCATCATTCATTGCTGCTATGATTTTGTCATTCTTATTATTTTTGCTGTGTTATGGTACCTTTTGCTCATATTGTCTTTAGTTTTGTGTTAGACACCTTCAGGTTTTTTTGACATACTTGTTCACTCTTAGGCAGACTCATGGTAATAGTCCTGCCTATTAACAAATTTAGTCCTATCTATTTAAGGAGCAGTGCACCCTCTGCTGGGCTAATGTTAAACACAACTTTTAAATTTATTTATTTATTTATTTTTTTTTTAGAATGAGAGCACCTCTAATGTAGACTCAATAAATAAATTCCAACATATCTAATTCACATCAAAACAGTAGAAATTATTTTATAAATACTCGTTATTGACACACTTTCTTAAAGGTATTATTCAGGAAAAACTGAATTAAAGTAGGACTTTTTTGTGGTATGTTGCTGGCAAGTTGTTATTCACCCTTTTCTCTTACTGACAACCCTTTCTCCCCCTCAGCAAACTGCAGCATTGGACCACTTTGAGCGTTTGAAGACCTTAGGCACTGGTTCGTTTGGTCGAGTCATGCTGGTTAAACACAAAGATTCGGGCCAGCATTTTGCCATGAAAATACTTGACAAACAGAAGGTACAGTACTTATGGACATGGCTTTCAACAGAAATACTACTTGGTAAATAAATGTTTGACTAGGATGCTCCAGCTTGTATTTGAGATGATTATAATGTCTCTTTTGTAGAAAATGTATTTGTAAGTTTGTAAGTACAAGTCTTAATGAGTGTTCATATGAGCATTTTCCTATTTAAACTTTAAACCAGAGAGCCAGGAATAATCCATATGTGGTAACAAGTATACAGC
The DNA here is from genome assembly GCA_026937815.1 of Etheostoma perlongum. NCBI lineage: Eukaryota > Metazoa > Chordata > Actinopteri > Perciformes > Percidae > Etheostoma > Etheostoma perlongum. The sequence continues at coordinate 12,860,589 of CM049385.1, forward strand.
CTGGAATAGAACACAACTATAGTCAGACGTTTGTAGGAGAATTGTATATTTATTTAACCTTCTGATCTTACAACATGTAGTTCATCACCAGTATTGGGCAAGATCAAAAATGTAATGCATTATAGATTGCTAGTTACTGTCATTAGTTATATTCAATTATTACTGTCTCTAAATTGTAATGCTTTACACTACTTTTGCATTACTTTTGAGGTATTTTCACCAAAGCAACTACAGAAGTAAGACTTGGCAGGTAGCGTGTGAATTTCACCATGGGAACAGCAAAGTCTCATCTTTATCCAATTTATTACAGCATCATTTATTCATAATATTTTGTATTATTAATCTGAATCTGCAAAGTAACTAAAGTTATATAATAAATACTGAAGTAAAACAATACTTACTCTTAAATACTTGACTCTGAATTGTAGTATAGGGGAGTAAATGGAGATACTCAATTAAAAGTACTATGGCTGGGACGATATGCTTTTTTGTCCCGATTTGATTCTTTCACAATACTTGGGTGCTGATTCGATTTGTATTATAATTTGTATTACAAATTTGTTGCAATTTGATAGTATTGAGTATTGCTATTTTTCTTTTCCTCCTTTTAACAAAAACAACAGAATAATATACTTCTAGAGACAATACAGTATATCATGAGATATTTCTAGATCTAATTGTTTTAGAAGAATAATGAAAATCACATGTCAGTCAGTCAGACATTTATTTAATTTGTACTTAACATGTAAAGCTGGGTAATATATTAATTATTATTATATCGGCATTGAGACATGAGACTAGATATTGTCTTAGATTTTGGATATTGTAATATGGTATAAGTGATGTCTTTCCCTGGTTTTAGGTTGAATTACAGTAAAGTGATGTAATTTTCTGAACTTATCATACTGTTATAACTGTTCTATTATTTGCCTTTACCCGGCACTTAGTCATTATATCCACATTACTGATATTTATTTATCAAAAATCTCATTGTGTAAATATTTTGTGGAAGCACCAATAGTCAACACTACAATATTGTTGCAGTATTGATATTGAGGTTTTTGGTTAAAAAAAACAAACTATTGTGATATTTGACTTTCTCCATGTCGTCCAGCCCTAATATGTATTTTTTGATTTTTCTGCTTTTGCTCTTGTTTTGCTGGAAAAGAATATTATAAATTAGTGTTACCGTATAAACAGAAAATATTTAGGTGAATCATTGTTAAAATAAAAATATTGAATCTAGGGAAAGAATAGACTTTTCAAAAAGCGTTAATTCACTATACTGTACATACGATTTCCATTAACTTACCACCGCTGATGAAATGTAATGCTAATATTTACGTGTAGCAAACCTAAACGTTAATTCCCGACATGTTTTTAATCTGTCAGTTGCTCGGACACACGGCTGTCTGCGCAGACGTACCGTTTCCTGTTGTCTGTACCCTCTCTGGTTCTGGCTCTGACCACGGAAACAGCGATGGGACAGCACCTCGTTTCAACGCAGCGTAAAAACTCCTGAAAATCATGGGAGTATGTCTCCCAAATGTAGAATCAGTCTCTGCAGTCATCTCAACTATTGAATTCCAGCAACAGGAAATAACCTTGTTCTTTTACTCAAATGTTTTTTCTCTGGTGCCGAAATGTTTCACTGTGTTGGTGAATATTTAAAAAAATAAATAACACCACTTAATTTGGGGTTAAAATGCATTGTAACTCGTTTTACTGAGATTGTAACGGGCATAATATTACCGAAATGTTATTAGTAATGTGTTATAGTATTGCGTTACAGCAAAATGCAATACATAAATGTAAATGCGTTACTTTTGTAACTGGTCATCACCAGTGTAATTTCAGTTATCTGTATATGAAACCTCGTTGCTTAGCAGCTCCATGGAGAAAGGAGAAGTGACTGTTAAAAAATCAACTTTTTTTGCACTACAAGTGCATTTTTTATGTTTATTGGCATAGAGCTCACTGTTGTGAAAGTTCAAATGGCCTACATTGCCATTAACCTACTCGTAAATGAGATGCTACATCTCAAAGGCTATGCTTTCAGTAAAGTCAAAAATACTCTTGAGTGTATTGTCACTAGAAATGCGCGGGTCGGCTCTGATGTCATCCAAATCCAATTTGGAGACCCACACCCGCATGGACACTCCACCGGTCCCTTTGGGATATATGTAGTCTGCTAACTTGTGCTTGATGAAAAATAAAGCATAAAATATATACACATTTTAAAGAATGTGATTCATATTTTTTTTCTCATTGATAATAGCACCCATGCGCAACCCATCCATGATTAATCAGAAAATTTCATTTTTATGACCAGGCGCTGCGTGCCCACTGGTGTAACTGCAATCTGCACATCACTAATTGTCACTGAAAGAGTTCCTGGCTTGTTGATGTTACAGATCATGTCTGACTTAAAACTTGTGTGGAGGAATTAATGGTAATACTAAGAATAACAAAAGACTATTGGCACAAGTAGTAAGCCTCTTTGTTTTGGATTTTGTATTTGTCTATAATGATGATTTATGATGAGCCATTTTGACACCATATTTGGCCTGAAATAAGCCTCCATCCTGATCCCTTCTAGGTAGTGAAGCTGAAGCAGATTGAACACACACTGAATGAGAAACGTATCCTGCAAGCTGTGAGCTTTCCCTTTCTGGTGCGACTGGAGCACTCTTTTAAGGTGTGCATTAAATAGTTTCTCTCTAAGCATGTTCATCTAATTTGTGTATGTGTTTTGCTTGTCAAAGTAAGACTTTGCTCATCGCCCTACAGGACTACAGTAATCTGTATATGATAATGGAGTATGTACCTGGCGGCGAAATGTTCTCACACTTAAGGAGAATCGGTAGATTCAGGTGAGTTGACTTTTAGGTAGCTCCTAAATATTTCCATTCACCACTGGTTGACTGAAAATATTGTGCCTGATCTGTTTTGCAGTGAACCACACGCCCGCTTCTACGCAGCCCAGATTGTACTGACCTTCGAATACCTTCACTCGCTGGATCTCATCTACCGAGATCTTAAGCCAGAGAACCTGCTTATTGACCAGCAAGGTTACATACAGGCAAGGATTGCATGTTTGTTTTATTAGACATCAACCATAATTAGGTTTAATTGGTCTCTCTGCTCTTGCAAGTGTGTGCTCATTTCTCAGAGCTGTATTCTCTGTTCCCCAGGTAACAGATTTTGGATTTGCAAAAAGGGTGAAGGGCCGAACCTGGACACTTTGTGGGACCCCTGAGTACCTGGCACCAGAGATCATCCTCAGTAAGGTAAGTGCCCAGCTGTCTGTGTGTGTGTGTTATGCGCACAAAGCACTGTGCAAACGTTTTAAGTATGAACAAATGCTGTAACAAAGAACGCTTTCATAAATGGAAGTGTTAATCAATTAACAAAATGCAGTGAATGAAGAGAAGAGGAATCTAAATCAAATCAATATGTGGTGTGACCACTCTTTGCCTTTAAGACAGCATCAATTCTTCTAGGTACACTAGCACAGTTTTTGAAGGAACTCGGCTGGTAGGTTGTTCCAAAAATCTTGGAGAACGAAGCACAGATCTTCTGTGGGTGTAGGCTTCCTCAAATCCTTCTGTCTCTTCATGTAATCCCAGACACACTCGATGTTGAGATCAGGGCTCTGTGGGGGCCATTCCATCACTTCCAGGACTTCTTGTTCTTCTTTACACTGAAGATAGTTTTTAATGACCTTGGCTGTATGTGGTCCTGCTGCAGAATAAATGGCCTCCCTGACGGTATTGCATGATGTATAAGTATCTGCCTGTATTTCTCAGCATTGAGGATACCATTACTTCTGACCAAATCTTCATGTCCGTTTGCAGCCCCAAACTTGCAAGGAACACTTTTTGGACATGTTAAAATGTGTTTTTTTGGGTGGGGGTTTTGGCTTTTATTGTATTATTTTTTACATGTTCAAAATAAAGCCTTTATTCATTGTTTCATTTAACATGGGAATTCATTGTCAACATCAACTTCTGAGCTGCGGTACAATTTACTGTTTATTGTTGACACTGTAATTAGGGGGAGTTTTTGTTTGAGTTAAAATCTGACCGCCCTTTATTTCCTGTGTTGTCCAGGGTTACAATAAAGCAGTGGACTGGTGGGCTCTGGGAGTGCTGATATATGAGATGGCTGCTGGTTACCCCCCGTTCTTTGCTGACCAGCCTATTCAGATTTACGAGAAGATTGTATCAGGGAAGGTGAGTTCAGAGATGCCTACCTATATAATCCTTTTTTTTTTTTTATTGTTGTCCCAGCACAACACAGTGCAATGTTCGTTAACAGAGGCAGTGGTTTGTCAACTAAAATAAATAAAAGTCCATAATTCATACCATTGATGATTCCTGAAGTGTGAAAACAGTTTATCAGCGATGTTACGTCACCGTTAATTATATAAAGAGGACTGTGGTGGTTATGTATATGTTTGTATATGTTACTGTGTATGTTTTTAGGCATTTTTAGGACTTTGACAGGACAGCTGAAGAAATGTAAGGGGAGAGAGAGGGGGGGATGACAAGTCGTGGGTCAGAGTCGAACATGAGCCCGCTGCATCGAGGAGTAAACCTCTATCTGGGCGCCCGCTCTACCAACTGAGCTATCCAGGCGCCCCAAAGTGTAAATGTTAAAGGTTAATTGTCGAACAAAGAAACCTTTGCTTGCTTTGTATTAAGTGAATTCTCCCTAAGAAAACACATTTATTTTATTGTAAATAACATTCTCAAATCCTTTTTTTTTTTTTTTAAACCTTCAAATCACTCAATTTATAGATTAGTGAGGTGTCTGATTTTGTTATGGAACAATTCGGTTCGATTTGATGTTGAAACGATTCGATGAGGTACGATTCAATCAGACACACTAAATATTAATTTCATGTAAACACATTCATTTCCCAAATTTAAAATAAGCAAATTCTATAAAAGAAGTATTGCCTACCTTCAAAAAATATATTTTGTAAAAGGGACCAGGGAATAGCAAAGCTACGACATGCTTATAGTTGAACTTGAACTTAATTTGCTAGCCATGTATAACCAAATAACAAACGCATCAGCTCAATTAAGGCTGCACAATTAATTGAATTTTAATCACGATTACGATTTTGACTTCCCACGATCAAATTTGCGTGATCGAGCAATTTTTATTTTTTTTTATTTTTTTTAAAGTGTCATTTCATAGAACGCTCTGTTTTTTTTTTTGCATAGCCCATCTACCGCTCCGTAAACCCCTGTCTGCTCATGTGCCAGTCAGTTGTTCCCTGCATCGCGCAGCTTAGTTTCTAGATGTAGACAGTCACAGAGGACAGAGTAACGGGAAGAAAATTCAACAGATAGCGGTCGGTTATACGTCGATGTCAAGGTTTACCACTAAACGCAACATTATGTTGTTATTCAGACAACAGCAGTGACCAGTGCTAGTCGGTGCTAGTTAGCGTCTGTTAGCTGTTAGCTCCTCTAGGACGCACCGGTGCTAATGTCCTCGCATCCGCTGCAATTTTGATATATGGATATGGTTTGATTTTGCGTTACATGACCCATTTCTTCTGTAAAGCCGTGCCTGTGTTGGATCTCTCCTCTTACTCTCTCTCGTCTTACTCTCCGCGCAGCCCCGCCACACAGCGGCGCCGGTCCACACTTCTGACATTTGTCCACAGTTTTAATTGTTATTAACACAGCTGTATATTGTTAAGTATGAGGGGCAAACCTGTATTTGTACGGGTAACTGCTATCACGACCGCCACGGCGAAGAACACAGAAGTTGAATGCAACTAACTTCAGTTGGTAGAGTAACAGCGTGTGAGACGGAGGCTGCTGGACCTGCAAGAGATGTGACCCATGGCCAGAATATCATAGTTCATAAAAATGCAGCGCAGTGACAATACAGACATTTCATACACACAACGTGTGTCTCCGCCATTCGACCCGTGCTGGACCCGTTCATAATGAGTCAGCCGTGTCTCTGTGAGTACGTCCATCGCACTCAAAAAACTTAAAATCAACAAATAATTGTGAGAATAATCGTGATCACAATATTGATCAAAATAATTGTGATTATCATTTTGGCCATAATTGTGCAGCCCTAAGCTCAATATTAAATGACACTGCCTCCTTGCTGCTGTAATCTTACAGACATTAACTCAAACATAAGTCCATGTTACACAACCATGTGCACTCCTTTTTATCATGTACAGTATTACACGAGTACCTGTGAGCACAATAATAGTGTTGTGAGCGTTAGCATGCAACAAGCTGACTTTTATGCAAATGTAACTTGAACATCTAGGAACATATGGAACTAATATAAACTTAACACACATCTGTATACTGTATATGTATACCAGTCTACTCGTATGTTTATGAACACACACACATGGATGGATGACTCACAGACCGTACCCAGTACAATTTACGATATCCACAATGTATTCCTCTCACCGCTTACTCAATAAACAAAACCTCACAGTTGGCAAATTGTTGATTGGCTGATCCCTGCCTCCCCAAACATGAATGACAAAGTCCTTCATCACACAAATGGTGAGGCTTTTGTCTCCATCAAACATAAACATACAGTTGTCTCTTTCAACAGCATTACACACATCACAACAGCTTCCTTGGATTGACAGCAAAGCTTCATTCAACTGATTGGTAACATTGGAACCGTGCCATTAGACAAATCTTGGTCCACGTAGATGGTACCAGGGGTCTGTGTATCGATCGGAATCATATCTGTGATAATGCAACCGGATACCGATTCATATCGGTGACTCTTTACACCCCTAAAAATGATATTCATGTAAATTTACAGAAATAAAGCAGATGATGTAGGATGGTATTTTGAGATGGTAACAGTATGAAAAAGCGAAATGGAACAATTCTTTAAAAAAAATAAAGGAAATAAATGGTTAAATTAAAATTGCAAAAGATAAATAAATGTGTTTACATTAAATAAAAGTGGCATAAAACATATCATAAATCATAGCTTAGATAACGCAGTCTAGTAACATTGGTTTCCTACCTTTATTTTGCCCTTTAGAAAGAGACATTTCAATTTAAAATTTTACTTTGGTTTGTTTGTTGTAAATGTTTTATTTTAAGAAGATAGAATTCCAGTAAGGATATAAAACATGGTACAATTAAGGTCTATGCATTTCTAATTAAGATTTTTTTAATTTAAAGTACCTGGGTACTTGTCTTGGGGGGACATTGGCATAAAAATTACTGCAAACATGTAGCATGTGAACAGACCGCACATGTACAGCAACACAGAGTCACAGATTTGTTTCACAGTTTGGTACGTACACTAATGCCCTTCAGATTTTACATTCTGGCAAGTCATTAGTCATACAATGAATGGTATGAATCAGCCATACAGCATTCCTCACATCAGTTAGTGTTAGTTAGAGCATTGGAGCTAACAAGTGTCCTCTATGAAGTTGAACATTGTATCATAGTTAATGCTAGGTAGGTCCTTTTTAGCATCTCCCAATTTCTTCATCTCTGGATTTTGTGCATGGTCGTAACTCAACAGAGGTGAGAAAAGTAAAAGCTACTAATGGTAAGCAACCCTGTGGACAAAAAAAACACATCAGTGGGGTCAAAGGGGAGTGGAGCAGTGCAAAGAAGCAGACATGCCACAACCAGCTAAACCAGATCCAAATTCAACATGAATGAGTACCATGTCATTTTAGATGGCATTACTCACAGCACAATGCACCACTCATAGGCTTGCACTTAAATTTAGGTGTAGGTCAGAGTCCTGCAGTGTATTTAAAAACAATAGCATGATGTATAAAACGCTGGGGTGGAGAACCCACTTTTTGACGCGGCTTTTACTGTTTGCAGGTTCGCTTTCCCTCCCACTTCAGCTCAGACCTGAAGGATCTGTTGAGAAATTTGCTGCAGGTGGACCTGACCAAGCGCTTTGGAAACCTCAGGAATGGAGTCAACGATATCAAGGGCCACAAGTGGTTTGCCACCACTGATTGGATCGCCATCTACCAGAGGAAGGTGAGAGGGCCATCCTTTGAACAGTAGTAATGTGTACAAACAGAGCCCACCTCCCATTTTGAAATCGGAACAGAAGAAAAGTGGTGCTGACAAAGGAAGATGGCTTTAATGAGCATTTGGTCAGTGGAAGTGTCTTTAGTCTACATCTGCGGCTACGGGTCATTTCACACCATCTGAGCTTCCTCTGCACAGGCAATATTACATTGGAGACTAATGGGAAAGTGTCTGAAACAGACAAAACAAGTGTTCCAGTTTTTTTCTTTTTTCTTAACATAAAAGCTGACAGCAGCATACCAGAAGTCCATTTGACACTACAATATGTATACAAACAAAACCACATTTTTTGGTCCACATAAAGTTAGGTTTATTTATATGAAGTCTCAGTCACAGTTTTCAAAGGGTTTCACAAATGTAAGGAACATGTTGAAATGCCCCCGTACTGACCTTGGGCTCAGCAGTGAAAGCTGGGAAAATGCTGCACCAAGAGGGAGCCCCCCCACCAGGGCAGTCAGGCATGTAGTGAGTGCTGACAGTGTGCAAACATTAAATGTTGATAACACAGACTATAAACAATACACAGAATAAACACTATGAGAACATGCGTTCAACAAGTTCGTTTTTTTCCTACATTTGAAATTCATTCTGGGAAATGTAGGAAACTACAAACTGGTAGAAATCACCAGGGGCCCCAGAATACAATTTTATCAGAAAACCTATGCCACAGTACAATATATTATTGACATTTTAAGCGATTTGGCGAAGCATTGCAATATTCTGAAATATATTGAAATGTATTTCCTTTTTTCCAACTTCACATCCTGTCCCTAAAGGAAAATTTTGTCATTTTTTTTAATCTTGTTTCATTATCTGTTTGATCTAAAAAGATACATTTCTCACTAGAAAAAAACAACTGCACCATCTAGTGGACTGAAAAAGCAATTGTTTTTATTATTCTAGTACAAAAAAAAGTAAATTCTCATGTGCAATTTATATAATGAAAAATCGATAGCTGGAGTCTGAGTATTGTTACAGTATTTCCACGGGAAATATTGCAATACTATGTGGTATTGATTTTCCCCCCACCCCAACAAAATGACAAAATGAGTCCTGCAATGTGTCTTCCAAGCATGCTTTGTTGATTCCATAATGCATTTTAATCGGTTTTCTATAAATGAATATAAATTTGTTTTTAATTGTCTGTTTATCTCCTGAGACCTATTCCAATGTCATCCAGTAGTTTATTGTCCCTGCCACGGCTGTGGTTCTCTCTATTAGACAACACTGCAACATTCTGATGATTTGGTTCTCCTGTGTGTTCCAGGTGGAAGCTCCCTTTATTCCTAAGTGCAAAGGCCCTGGTGACACAAGCAACTTTGATGACTACGAGGAAGAGGAAATCAGAGTCTCCTTCACAGAGAAGTGTGCAAAGGAGTTTTCTGAGTTCTAGATTCCAACCATGAGTAGTGGAGAGAGAGGGACAGGGTTTTAGAAAGTAAAAGGGGGTCGGAAGGAAGGAAGCGCTAGGGTGGACTGCTAACTTGCTTATTTGTAATGACGACAACAATGTAAAACCTCCCCAACGGAAAGGTAGGCAAAGTGAAGAAAGATCCAACAGAACCAGCAGTGTTGCCTTTTCTGATTGTTTCTCAACTGTTACCTATTCATTTTATTTATCCCCCCTGTGTTTGTGACAGGGGCTCGAGGAGATCAGGCATAGGTTGTGGCTGTCCAGCTATACTTGTATCTTTCGAATAGTGTAATGACATGTTTTTAGTCAGCAGGTTGAGGCATTGGTTTTCTGTTAAGGTACTGAATCTGCTAGGCTCCTTATTTTATTTTTATTTTTTTTGAATGGGCCCTCTCCACAAGCTTCTCAAAGAGTGATTGTTGTATCTTGTCACCCTGGTTTCCCTTCCATCTCTCCATCTTGAATCTGTCCAAGCAATACCAAGTCCAACAGATGTGCCTATCACAATGCCAATTGGTTGGAAAACTGTGTCAAAAGCATTGGTGCAGAGCTTTGGCTATGGTGGCATCAACCCTTTGTTTCCATTTGGTTTAAAGCTTGAAAACTTTCTGCACCTACCTTTGTCTGCTAAATGTGGCATGATTATTGGGTAGATGATGCACTCACTGCTTGCAGTTAAAGCAGTGGTGACCTCTTTGATCAGAGTAAAAATGATTTATCACAGTAAACTTCATCTAGATCTTACTCTAATCTGTGAGAAATTGTAATCATGGGGTTTGCATTTAAGTCTGTCTTTCTCTTAGCTGAATTTATTAGAGCATTTTAAGAATCCTATTGGTGATCATGTTGTCCTTTTTATGTCAATCTCTGTGCTTGTGTGTTATTTAGTGCTCAAGGGTGGGTTAAAAAGCTGTGGTTTCTCAGCAACTAACATTGTGGTCACACTCCTGACTCTATATATATATATATATATATATATATATATATATATATATATATATATATATATATATATATATATATATATATATATATATCTCCTTTTCAACATTGTCTCATAGCTGTGAAACGGAGATTAAGATTTCATAAATAAACAAATATAAATTCTGCCAAATTTGCAAATTGAGAACATTGCAAAGTTTTCTGTATGTAACTATGACGGTGATGGATTTTAATACGCTAAAAAAAGTAGCAAAATGTTTCAGCAAAATGTGCATGTTATTTTTGTACAATATCACTTTTAAAGAAAGATGGCAGAGCATTATGCTTTATTTGTGCTGAGGTACATGAAATTGTGGATGACATGCTTAACTATTAAAATGGACTCTCGGCTGCTCTATTTTGAAGCTGGAACAAGACTCGGTTCAATGTGTCCGAAAGTTCTTCCGGGCTTTGTTCAATATTCAGTTGTAGGGCAAAATTTTTCTGATAATTGTCACTGAACTTATGCTTCACTTTGATAATTATTTTGTTTTTCCTTCCCATTTTCTCTTGTATATACAGTACATGTAACACCTTCAGATAGATTTGCAGTCCAACCAAATTTTTGGGACTGTTGAGATTGGAGTGTTTTCTTTCAGTTTTCCAGCTTTCTATGTAACAAATTAAACTAAGGAAGCTATCCTAAAGCTATCCCCTTTTGCAAAGTTTATTTCTGTGGATGCAAGACAATCGCAAACCAAATCTTACTGCTGGTTTGTTGACTGAACACTTGGTTTATGGAAGGATGTTCACCCACCCACCCCCCCACCCCCACCCCACCTCCCCTCCATAGGCCCTAGGTGCTAGACTTTGTCCATCTCACTGAAAAGCTTCTGTGAATTGTTAGATGTGCTTCAATTTGTCATAAAGTCTTGTAACATAACATTTGTGAGAATGTTTTTCAACTCTAAATGATTTCTGTAGGCTTGAGTAACTATTTCAGCAGTCTCTTATTGTAATTGAGATCAAACAGGATACCTTTTTGAATGGTTTGATGGAGATGGTTTAATACTGTTTGGAAACATAATGTGTATTTTTTAATAATACATGTTTCTCTGGTGAGCTTGGTTTTTCTTGTATGTGGTAAAGCAACCCAACGGCAAGACATCTCCTGGACCTGAAACTTGTTGAGAAATCATTATTTCCACAGCCGACAGTCTCCTACGTTGTTTAACCTTTTGATTTGTTTAAGCATCACATTGAACAATGCAGTGGATCACCAACCAACTTGTCCAGTCTCTTGCAAATACTGAAGCACATGCCACGTCCTTTCAGATCTCCTATTTAATTGATTTGTGCTAACTATTTGAAAGACATTATGTAATCCTTTGAAGAGAGCACATGTAAAATCTTTGGTATTTATATTCTGACAAGTGACTAAATCATAGTTGGTGGGTGGAAGGCATGGACATTTGATCCACTTCAGACACGGAGGCCATCACAATGCTTAAAAATGTTTGTCTCCCATACAACACTTCTTGTCAATTGTCTTTTATTATCCTCTATCAGCTAAACACTATCAACTGCACTGTGCTAATTTTGAGTTTTTCTCCTGTTTGCCTTCTATTTTCATCAAGTTTCCACACACTTCATTCAAACAACACTTTTTACATCTGAGATGTTTTGCGTTCATATTTTCTAGTTGTATTTTCAAAAAAAAAAAAGAAGCAAAAAAGCAAAAACAGATCATTAATCCTTTCCTCATGACCTGGGTACAGTGATTGTGTAGTCTATTGTACCTTTTGGGAAACAATACTGTATATCCTTGCCTTTGACAGTCTTAACTATCTTACCCTCTGGAGAACTTGACAGATACCCTTAGAACACAATGAGTATGTTAAAAAATATACATAAAGTAATATTTTGCAAAATGTATCATTCCAATAAACTTGTTACTTGTTAAGACTACTATGTCTGGGTTATATGTAAGCTCTCTTCATCATGCACAATGTCATACTGAATTAGGCCAGTCACTATTTTTTTTTTTTTTTTTTTTTTTTTTTACATATCTCAAGGAAGATATTCACAGCTTCAGGCTGCTCATGGCTGGATCAGAGGAGCGTACTTGTTGGTAGGTGAGGGGACAAATTCTGTATAACTGTCCTGTCTGTTATTGTGAATGTTTTAAGAGGCTGGCAGGTGTGATTGAATAATGCAGTGTTGTGATCCTCCTGTCACAGTAACGGGATCAAATACCAGCCAGCTTTCAGCACCCCTTTCTAAATGTATTCCCACCCTCCGTGCACTTCGTTATTAGAATTATCTATTGCATCAGTTATATGTGAAGGGCCCAGAGAGTCTTCCAATTGATTGGAAAGCAATTAAGATACAGTAAAAATCTCATAATATTCCAGTCCATCAAAGAATGGAAAGCCATTTAAAGAGTGAAAAGTTATGAAAGTAATTGATAACAATGACACTTTGAAGGGCTACAAATAGCAAGTCAATCCATGATAGATGAAATGTAGATCTACATAATTAAAAACAATTAGGATAAATAGTCATTTTTATACTACACAAATTAGTGGTATGTTTACAAACAATTGAAAGGTGCACAGTTTCCATTTTGTGAATTTCTTATGCGATAATTATTGATATTTGTTCATTTAACACAGACAATGGTCAGTCATTGAATGTCCCAGAGTTAGCTTGATAGCTAAATTCATCAGTAAATTTCAATAGAGAACAACAGTATTTACTGTGTTTACAAATATTAAGGTAATAACACTTTAACCGCATCAGAAACTTAATTTTATACAGAATAGCTCTATAGTGTGTCATGTAGCCTGGGAGACAGACTGTTCCAATTTACGGTTTTGGATTACCTTTTTGTTAACTATTGGGAAGGGGTGATTGTGTTTTCAATTACAATTTTGAAAAAGTTTACATCAATCCCTTTTTACTGGATTCAATAAAGCTGTGTTTTGTATACTGATTTGTTAACGTGTTGGATTTTATTATCACCTCTTTTATTGTCTACTTGAATCTGCCATAGTTTGATCTCAAAATAGGGCAAAACATGAAACCCAAAAACTTCCTAGTTACGCCTCTGGTGTTTTCAATTGATCTGGTGAAGTTAAGTGAAACATGGACGACGCGTAGCTTCAGTTACTACATCAGAGGCTGTATCACACTTGACAACTCTTGAAATAAGTGGCCACCGTTTGCATCCATTATGGCGCACATGTGCCCGAGTGCGTGCGCTCGTTCCTGTCCAGGTCGGAAAATTCCACCTTAAAACTCCTCTCGAGTGAAACTTTTCGCTGCAACTCTGTCGGTCCACCTTAAGCGCACACGCAAACGCAGGAGGCGTACAGTGAGGTTTCCGCTTCTCAGTTGGGCTCGGACCGCGGCTCACGAAAAACACCGTGTGTAACCGTGTGTAACGTACAAGGTTGTCGCACTAAGGTAGAAAAAAAGCAAGAAAAAAGCGAATCAACCGAGCAAAAAAGATGTCTGAATCTAAGTACCGCGAGTGGATCCTGGACACTATCGACTCGCTGCGGTCACGAAAAGCCCGGCCGGACTTGGAGAGGATTTGCCGAATGGTCCGGAGACGACACGGGTCCGAGCCCGACCGAACCTGCGCAGAACTGGAGAAACTGATTCAAGAACAAACCGTGCTGAAAGTTAACTACAAGGGTTCTATTTCATACCGAAACGCCGCCAAGGTTCAGCGGAGAAGCAGAAAAAAAGACGATGTAACGTTAACGACGGCTGCGAGAAGGAGCGCGGTGGAAGAAGCTAGTCATTCTGACTTGAGCAACGGGGACAGCGCTTTTGGTCCTGTGGACCAGGACGAGGAGGATTTGGAGGTATGTTGAGGTTAATGCGAGGAGGAATGTTTAACGAGCTCCCATGTCATTGTCATATCATATATTACCCAATTAACAGGTGGAGGCAAAAGCTAGGCGCGGATAATGTGTGGTTTGCACACAAAAAAAACGAATTTGTTGGCTCTACACGGGTATGGTGAGGGGAGTGATTTGCAAGTGCACCCAACACTGCCGCAGACGGGGAGCGGCAGTTGGACCTCACTCGAGCGCTGCCGAGGTGGAGACGAAAAAAAAATCAGAAGGTGCGTGTAGCTAGTGAGACTGAGAGTGTGGCATGTTTTACAACACGCCGGTTGAAAAGCACTTTTAATAGGTTTTTCAAACGCAAAAATGGAAGACATGAAAAGTTGCACCGTCCTGTCCGTTCTCAACAACCCGAGCCACCATTATCGGCAGTAGAAAGCGCTTTTCGAGCCCCAAACTCAGCGTTGAGCGAAGGGGAGGAAGACTACCAAGCTAGCAAGAGATGAGCAGACGTATCCCGGAAGTTGAACAAATGTCCTTTCAAAATAATAGCGACAAAATACTTGCTTGCTAGTATGGGTTTTATTTTGAAAGTATGGGCTGGAAATATGTGTTTTCATTGTCATTGGCTTGTATGTGGGAGTGGGTGAAGGAAGAAAAAAAGTCTCAAACACCGCGGATGTAGGAGCCTGATGGGGGACGTGACACATTGTTGGGTTGTTGACGAGGACAGCTATCCCAGGCAAAACACCAAAATATCACCAGAGCCTAGTCCTGACACATATTATGTCTGCCCATGACGACATGTCACCCCTTTCGTCTGGACCATTATCACTTTATGTTTTGTCCCGTAAAACAGCTACCACATCCATTTACTATCGGTGCAAAAGTACTCCAACTAGGGTTCTATATAGTTTCTGCAAGCTGCGTTTGGTTTTGAGTGATGTACGATTGTCGACGCAGTGCATAAAGTCGAACCCCTAGATCCGTTGTCGGACACGACAATCCCAGTCACGTCAGTGTTGGCTGTTGATATGGCCTCTCACGTCCCGTACAGCAGTGGCATCACTTCTCCGTGTCTGGCAACTATTTGTTGAGAGTATTTTAAGATGAGACACATCACTGCAGAGTAATGAAATATGAAGGAGCCGGTATTTGAGACCTGAACTAACGTGAACCGCCTGCAAACTGTTCCTTCGGCGCTAGCTGGCGGATGCCCTATCCGATTTGGGTTAAGCTGAGATCAAATTGACTTTGTTCTCTGAAAGACGTGTGTGTTGACTACAAAAAACAGACTGCGTCGAAGGGCTTGTTATCCGGGTTTCACTTGAATACGAGGATCAGATGAAGACAGTAGACCGTGTCCGATAGCGGACTCATTTGCGTTACTCATTTTGTTCGGTACTGTAAATCTTGACCCGGTTCAAAGTCAAAGTAGACTGGTAAACGAGGCGACTGATGCTCGCTGTGATCGAGGTGCTGCGTTGATCTGCCCGTCGAGTTAAAGCTCGTTTTTTATTTTAATCTCTGGTCTGCTTGGCCGTGGCTCGGCCCCGGGAAGCGCTCCGTAATGATCACAGACACAATGGCGAGGTCTTTACCGCGGCTCCCAACTCCATGCGCACTTTGGGGGAAATTTGAGGAAAGCCTAAAACGCCTCCCATCGGCCCTTAGTGTTATATTATCAATCAAGGAGGCCTCTAAAGATCGGGACGGACCGAACACATCGGCTGTTTCATGTGAGCCGAGATGAAAATCGTGCTGGATTGATCCTCGGGGGCATGGTGTTTTTCTGACCGTGTTTCGGCGAAAGTTATGTGAAATGCAGTGCAATGGGTGAATGCCATCCAAGCGGCTCTTTTTTTCAGAAGCGGGGCGGGCTTTTTCAGTGCGCTCTTGTGCTCGACTGCTGGGTCTTGGACACGCAGTCGCACAAAAGGTAATATTTTACTCAGGGCGCCGTCGACACGAAAAGAACCCCAACGAAAGGAATCAGTGCGCTATGTCAAAACTACTTACAAGTATGCAATCACATAAGATTACATTCAAGTGTTTAATTGCGTGGAAACACGTTTGTGGGTGAAGGGCTTACTGTCTGCGGAGTGAACACTGCGGAAAGGGACGAAAGCATTCAAAGGCAATAATTTACCACCATAGCGGTCACATTGCGACATCTGTATGAGCGTGTTTTCATGTGACAGCCTACATAACAGCAATGCTTTGCAGCCTTTGCAGCCTTGCAGGCTTACCAGCTTTTTAAGTTGTTGTTAAATAAATAATTTAATTGTTGAAAGTGGCTTTTCTGCTACTGAGTTTAATGTTTCTAATCCCCTCAATCTTATTGTCGCCATTTGTTTAATTTTGCACCCACCCTAGATTGTATAAACATTATATAATGCAGTCATCGTTTGGGTTCACAGTTAAAATAAATGTCATGGAAATTATATGTTGCACCTATGATTCTGTTTTGTAGGCGGACACATCTCTGGCAATGGACACAGACAGTAATGCAGATGAGGAGGGGGCTGATGAGAGCCGGGATGGGCAGGAAAGACCCTCTCCTGGCCGCACATATAAAGATGCCTCCATGCACTGTGCCTCTGTGCGAGCCGTCTCTGCCCCCTGCTCCCCTTCTGGCTCTCGCCCTGGCCCTGGCCCTGCCTCCAGTCTGGACTGTCCCTCTTTCCAGAAGGCTGGTGAGAGACCCAGCTCCTTGCCCCCCTCCAGCCCCAGGGCCCTCACACACAATGACTGGGCCTATCATTCTGCTGTCTGCCCAGCAGAGCGCCAGCACCCAGGAATGCAGAGAGACAAAGGTATTCACACTGCTCAACACAGTTTAATATGCACACCCGACATTATGGAGCACTCAAATATTGTTTCATGTGCAAGATTTATGCTTAGTTATGCATTGGACATGAAAAAGGTATGGGAACTGGATGAGTGACATGGCTGTTGACAATATCAATGTCTCAGTTAATGTAAGCTAAATTGCAGCAGAAAATACATTTTCATAGCTAAGCAATGTCTTCCAGCAGTAATAAATGCAGTCATCCATCGGCTTGTTTTGTTTGTACCAGTTATTCAGGTTTAATGAAGAGGAATTTTGTGCTGCATTAGTTTTTGATTAGCACTGATATTTGGCAAGAATAGTCAGATGTGATTGTATGGATGATATCAGTATAGAATGTAAAGGGTTCACTCTGTTAGCAGCAGCCATGAAGCCAGCAATCCACTCTGCAACTACCAGCCCCGTCGCTTTAAAGACCAACGTGAAGAAAGAAGACGAAGGCAAGGCGGTGGATAGTGGCCTTTTGTCTGACCAGTTAGTACCGGACTACGCAGCAGGGCTGGTAATTGTAATCCTTTTGTGACAAAGAATGACACCTGAATGTCTCCTGCTTCTTTGATCTCTCTGCTTCACACCTGACATTTGTATGTTTCATTTCTATTGTTTGGCTAACAGGATGAGACCAGAAATGTATCTGATGGAAGACCACAGGCACTTTCTTTGCCATCTGACAACTGTGAGTGACATAGTGTCTCATTTTTAGTTTTTGTGGCAGCTGTGTAGCCTGCATCTGTTTTACAGAGAACACATTGATCACTCGCCGTTTTCTCACTTTGAGTAATGGTTTCTAACAAAACACATGTTAAAGGAATTATGTAATAACATCTTACAGTATTTTTCTGGCTGTTTGACCTTTCTGACCAGTGCTTGCCTTAAGGCTTGCTCAAGATTTTTTTAATGCTTCACAAACTTGTCCCGCTACCTTCCAATCCAGGTGGTGCTCACTTTGACTCTTAAAGGTTTTTGCTCAGAACCTGCTGCCCTTCTGCAATTCTCCACTATTAACAACTTGGCTTGTCGAGGTGGAAATCTGTTAACAGTTCTGATATTGATGCATGATGAATTTCAATCAAGAAAAATCACCACATGACTATTTAAAAAGCATACAGCTGCAGGAGGTTTCTAAAAGCTATCTAAATATGGCTTTCAATAGCTGTTTGGTCGATAACGTGTGCTGACAGATGGCTCTTAATTATTCAGAATATATTCATATTTTATGGTATATATGTGTTTGTCGATAAGCAAGGAAACATACACCTTCTTTTAGTAGGGCAAAGTTCCCATCCTCCACCTCAGAAACACACCGTTTGATTCCCGGACTCCTTCATCTTGCTCGTGTACCAACAAGCACAGTTTGTTGTGTTTGTAGTGGTATGGCCAGAGTTATTTTTTGAAAATCTGAATTGTGACTTTCTGGCGATGAATGAAAGACAAGTGGTTATAGTTTTTCCCACCTTAGACATCAACTAACATGGCATAACAAAAATAAACACTAAAATGTTTTTTTACGATACCATACCACAGTATACTGTACTAGAAAAAAAAAATACTCACTTAAAAATGAAGGCATTGTCCCTGTCATGTATCACATGAAGACAGTCCAGCCAGCATCTTTCGACAGTGGGCTGGTACTGTATAGTAAGGGCACTTTATCACCATTTATTCATTGTACCCACACCGTACTGAACAGTGCACACCTCCAATGGAAACACTGTACCGTGACAGTAGAGGTCTTAGTGTGGCATACTAGTATCATCATCAAAACTCTGCTGCTGTTGGTTCAACATCACACCACTGAAAGATTTAAAGCAGCAATTTTCAAACAAAGAAGAATGATTATTGTTAACTACATTTAATTCAATTTTAATTTAACACATTGTTTGCAGAATTGGAAAAAGGTTTGTTTCTCACAGTGAGTGATGTAATTGAGCTCCGCTTTAATTGGCCATTTCCCATTGCTGTGCATTGCATATTGCACATTGACAAGAAAAAAGAGGCTTGATGGCTTTTTATGTAAAATTAACATGCAAAGCTGATTTTGACTCAAAGAAAATGTTATTAATGTTTGTTGGCATTGTGTTTTAGTGATTATTAAAGAAACATGCAGTCAAGGCTTCTCCCAGAGCATGTCATGATATCCATTAAATTTGCGTTCATTGTGGTAATATTTTGTAATAATCCTGCTTTCATTCTGTTCACAGGTACATTAAAGAACAAGATAGATATACCCTCTATCACAGCAGCCGAAGACTGTCTTCTGAATGGTGGTAAAGGGGATGAAGTGTGAGTATCCTGTTAGTAAGCAAGTCATCACATTCGTCTCAAGAAATACATTTTAGCATCCCCTCTCTTTCTAAAATAGTTTTATACACTCTTGACTCATTTTTTTCAGCTATTGTTTTGATGAACTAATCTACATATTTCTGCGGCACAAACTCGTGAATAATTACTGACCACACAGACGTTCACCTACAGGCTTGAATACAACAACAACCAAGTGAGACATTACTTGCTGAAGAAATGTCATGTGGTTCTGTGCCTCTCTCCAGCTTTGTGAAGAAGGAGACGATGAGCCAGAACTTAATGCAGTGGACTGTGGCAGATGTGGCCAGTTACTTCTCAGCTGCAGGCTTTCCAGATCAGGCTGTGGCGTTTCGAACACAGGTCAGCACACCACCGCAAAACTGCCACAGGGGGCACTATATGTACACTGAAAACCACACATTTCATCACCTGGACCCTATGGTCCCTACCCTATGTTTTTGTGTCTATGTGACTGATAGTAACAACAATCTTTGAAATGGGTCCAATATTAAGCAAGAACGCTGCAGTCGGCAGAGGCAAAACAGGCTACAATGTAAGTTAATAGGGCAATTGTCCAGCTTGTATTTACATTCACAAGTGCTTGTTTTGCAACTGATTAACAGCAACAGATTAATATTAAGTGTCTGTCAACATTATGGAAAGGATTAATAAGGAGGTTGATCTTTTTGTTAAAGAGCAAGACTCTTTTTTTAAACATAAAAACATTCACGAAATTGCATTCGCTATACCCACCAGACTCCATGTAAATAAACAGTCATTTTACCATCGCAAAATACACAATAGAAACAAAATAAAACTATGAAAAGCCGTTTTGGGTTGTCTTTCCACTTTTCCAACCATCATAACTCTTCATAATAACATTTTGGTTGAAATAAACAAATTCTTTACCGATTTAAAAATATCTTGGCTTTAAACACTCTAAAAGTATTGCTTTTTTAAACAGAGTCTGGTGGTTTTAAAGCTAGTGACTTCAGAGCTAAACCGATTTTAAAGGTCTATCGCTGAAGGAATCCTTTCCATAATGTTGCCAGACATTAGAATATTAATCTGAGCCTGTCCGTGGCAAAACCATAGACCGTTAATATTAAATACAGTCTTTGGGCAAACCGAGCATTTTTGTTCAGTTAAATGCAAGCTGCTCAATAGCCCTATAAACCACTGCAGCAATCTTCCTTAATACTGGACTAATGTCAAAGACTGTTGTTCCCATCAGTGACTTAGATACAAAAACAGATGAAAATAGGTTGAAAAAAGTCTGTTGAGCAGTCCCAAAGTAGTTGATGCTGTGACCAGAATCACTTTATTTGTGTACACTAACCTGTATTGTAAGGCTTCTAGTAAAGAAAACTGGCTCTTTTGAGGTGACTTGGAAAAATCCCATAATTTTAGGTTTTCAAAATCTAATTGAACTTAATACACAGTGCGTCCTGGCGGCCATTTAAAAATTACATTATATGAGTTAATTAAAAGATGTTAAGTATTCAGAAAATACCTTCAGAACTCTATGGGTGATGCTAACTGAGCTCTCCCCCACAGGAGATTGACGGGAAGTCCCTTCTCCTAATGCAGCGCAGTGACGTGTTGACTGGTTTGTCTATCAGACTGGGCCCTGCACTCAAAATCTACGAGCGCCATGTAAAGGTGCTGCAGAGGACCCACTTCTTGGAATACGAAGACCTCTGAAGTCGTGATTCACATGACAGACAGAAAATACTGCATTGACCCAAGTGTGAATGCAGTGCCCTCTCCCATCTAGATCCTGCCACCCACCTTCATATACACAATATGTAGGGGTGACTGGGGGGGGAAAGGCTGCGGTGGAAGTAACTTTCACTGTGAGAATGACCAGAAACTGAAAGACACTCATCCTACCTCTCATTATGGTCTTTGGATTTCATTTTTATTTTATTTTTTTACCCATGTGGCTGTTCGATTGCATTGTCAAGGGAATAGACTGGTACGGTCAGTATGTTTAAAAGTGGAGTTGTAATGACCTTTCTGCAAGAGTAATAGATGGATAAGCAGCCATTGAAGGGGACTGAGCCTTGCACCAAGTGGCCCACCCATGGGCTAATGTACCCACAGAGACATGCTGGACTGCATAGTGCTGCGAGCAAAGTGGTGTCACAGTTTTGGGTCCACAAGAGAATGCTGGTTTGGCATTGGCTCAAAAAATTTCAACCTGCATCCTCGCTCGATCTGTTATGGTACCTTTTGTTACTCCAGAACGTCTTTGTGAGTCACACAGATAAACATAAAGCACATCTGTTGTGAGTTTCCCTTTTCATTCCGTTAAATGAAATGTCATCAAAGTGCTGGGGAAGTCAGATTCCTGACCCATAGCTGCTGATGTTCGATTATGTCTTCAGTGTCTCTGTAACACAGAGATATAACCAATATGATATACTACTACCTGCTGGTAAGGCAATATGTTGTGTGTGTGTGTGTGTGTGTGTGTGTGTTTTTCTTTTTCTATCTCATTTAGAGCTGACTGTGGTCCAATTTAATACAGTTGCATTTGGGGAACAATTGCAGATAGATGTAACCAGGAAATGTGCATACCAATGGGATTCATTTTCATACATAAGCAAAATAAAGTAATAAACTTTAGGAAATGTTATTGAAATACTGACTATTGTTTTAAATTGAATACAGTTGGTCAGTGCCTGTTTACAGAGTAGATATCGTGATCAAATGCAATATTTTATGTTATCATCCATTTATAAT
The DNA here is from genome assembly GCA_026937815.1 of Etheostoma perlongum. NCBI lineage: Eukaryota > Metazoa > Chordata > Actinopteri > Perciformes > Percidae > Etheostoma > Etheostoma perlongum. Next base: position 12,882,777 of record CM049385.1, read on the forward strand.
TTGTCCAGTGTCTGTTTTTTTTTAATGTAAGCCAGCCTTTTGAATTGTAACATTCCATATGATGTAGTCTACATCTCTAATGTATCTCTTCCCCTTTTTATCTGTAACATTGACACTTCTTCCAGAGTCACAAATAAAGCTTGTGTCCACCTCTTCAGTCACTTATTTTCTGATAGTTTATTACACTTGTATTTATAATTTGCCTAAGAACAATCGATTCAGTGGGTCAGCGTTACCTTAAGAGCGTGTGAGGGCCTCTCTACAGTCTCAATCTTATATTGTAAACAAACGTTCCACTTCAGATAGAAGTCCTGCTTGACACTGAATAGTCTCTTCACACAAAAGTTCCTAAATTAATTCAAAAGGCTCAGTCAATGCAGCATTCTGTGAAATGCACATTCAGCGAAAATGGAATAGCAAAGAATAAACTATTTTGGATGTTTTTTTCCCAATCCTGGAAAGCACCACCAGATAAAGTCTCAGTCTGTGTTTGTAGCTGCACAACTCTTCAGAAAAATGAAAGATCGCCACAGGGCTGACAATGCAGAGACACTTAATAATAAATATTTAATACTATGACAATGGTTTGATGACCAAAAACATTTTATAATTCCTTCAATTGAACACTTTCTGCACTATAATCATGTGGAAGTAAGAGGTATATTTTTAAAGGATGTGCTTGTTTATGCTGTCAGCAGTATTTTTCCTCTTCCTTATTTTAGCTATACTAGAAAACCACTTGATCCATGTACAGACAAAAAGAAAAGATTTTTCCCCACCCATTCAATTTCTAATCCAGATAGCACTAGCACTATCATGGTGTAAATGTCACTTAGATCAGTAGAACACTGCAGGAGGCTACAAAGTTCTCAGCTCCAGGCTGCACACTAGTTGGACATTGCAGATCAGCCTCTTGGTTGCCCAGCTCTGTGGGAAACTTCACTGATCAGGTTGCCAAAATCTATGAAAATAATGTGATTTTTTAAAAACTAAACAGCACTCTCACTCAAACATGTTACAACTTAGTGAAGTAGCAAAATTTTTTTTCATCCTCTTGTTCTTCAATATAACATACAACTTTAAATTAAGACTTTGCTGCATTTACCTCTGATGGCTTCCTTTGTCTCTAACAGTCCTGCATTCACCGGTCCAACACAGAGTAACTGTAACGGCTAGAAAATGTTACATGGAGTCCATATGACCAAAATCCATCCATGTTGTTGACCTCAGCGCACACTTTCTGACATCCAGTGGATGGAGAGGCCCTTAAAAAGAACCGGCTGTATGTAGTGACCGTTGTTTTATGTGCCCAGCTCTACAGGATGAAGGGGAGTATGGAGGAGCGCAGGGTTGGATAATCTCTGAACTCCTTTAAGTAGCCACAGTGTTTGCCTTTGGCCCACACAGTCATCTGAATGAAGGCCACAAGAGTGACGAAAGCTACAGGCACACACTGGGTCATCACTGTGAAGCCGATCCAGGAGCCCACCTGTGAGCAACACACACATACACAGTGCATTGACATTTATGATGCATGTGTAGGATGTAACCCGTAGATGGCAGCAAAGGTTCATTTTGTGTTGCAAGAATAAAATACAAGTACTAGATACTATTGCTACTGAGTTGCATAGACATGCATGCAACAGCTGCCTTCAGTATTTCCATAATAGCACAACTAATAACCAAACTAAAATGAGACTAAAAATCACTTGAAGGATGCTCAGATAGCTCAGTTGGTAGAGCGAGCCTGGTTCGACTCCGACCCCCCTCTCCCCTTTCATGACTTCAGCTGTCCTGTCAAATAAAGGCTTAAAATGCCCCAAAAATAATCTTTAAAAAATCCCTTGAATGACATATTGTTATTAAACAGATTCTTGGTCATGAAGAATTAGAAGAACAAAAAAACAAACATGATTTAACATTAAATGTTCCCAAGTTTGTCTAGTCTGTTTAAGACAATAGTCAGGGGCCCAGGTTTAGCTTGCTTTAATCATTCCTCCTGTTTATACTGGTGCGTAAAATATCCTTTCCTAATGTGCTTCCAACACAAGAGATAGGAGGGCAAAATTCACAGGCCTCATTCTGTTCAAATATTTGTTTATCTAAAGCTACTGTGAGACTTCAGCAGTCTGAGCTAGTCAAATCCAGTGGAAATCTACCAAAGTTATAGTCTTTTTAGTATACCATTTTTGTTTTTTGCAGACAGTATTTTCTTGTCCGGTTTCTGGTAAGAGTGGACATAATTACCTCATATGTGTAGTTTGGACAAGAGACCAGCCAAAACATCCATGTGAATGGATTTTTCGTTGGGTAAGGGAATCTTCTTGATTTTTGAACCTGAGATGAGTAAAAACAAATAAAACATTGTATTGCCTCATACTGTTGGCTGCTTTAAAAACACCATGTGCCTTGTTAGAAAATGCTCACCTGGTGGTTTGAGGTTACGAAGAGCAACATGGATGGAAAAATTCCCTACTTGACAGAACTATGGGAATAAACACATCCAAAATGACAATCTACAATTTTTTTCATTTAATGTCTAGGAGATCCCTTTACTGATCTGTAAATAAACTTACCAAGAAAATATAAAGTCCTGTATTCACCTGCTGCGGCCCGTAATCTGTCAATGTGTCACAGAAAAATGGATTACGATGGAAGTCAACTTCGACTGATGAGTTAACGTGAATATTGCACTGGTCTGCACTTACACGGTGTGGTGTAGAGAGGGTGGTTAATGTAGTACGCCATCCAAGCTGCAGTGGACCAGTAATAGCCACAGTTCTGAAATACAGGAAGAGACTATAATAAGTCATACTGTCCAGATAAGCCTCCACATACATTTTGGTTACGATTTCTGAGAATCACACAATGCAACATAATAATATACTGTATATCACATTCAAAAGTCAAAATTATTCAGCTCACTTACCTTAAATATGTTTCTGAGAGGCATGGTCCCATGGGAGATACGGTGGACAAACAGTGTCTCCAGGATCCTCTTGATGTAGTGGAAGGAGTGACACATGCAGGCCAAGCTGAAACATAACACACATACTTACATATTTAGCTGTGATTAATATACGGTCTCACTGCAGTTCACCATTACACTTGGCCTTGACTCAGTGTCACCATATACTTCACTAGTGTTTGTCGTGTTAAGGTTGCATGTGTGCAAAGCCTGGGATTGTATGATACACAGGAGCAACTCTGCAACAGATCCCCAAAAACACGAGAAAGTTGACACTCACTGTACCACCCAGTGCTTGCTGCTGGTGAAGTCATATTTCGGAGAGTAGATGAAGGGAAGGTGGAAGTAGAACATTAAGTAGATGACAAGTGGACCAACACACTCTGCCAGGAACACCTGAATTGATCAAAGAAAGGACAGTTGTGCTTTCATTTTTGTTTTTCTTGGTTTGCGACTAGATGAGAAGAAGTGCAGAAATATGCAAAAAGGCAGAACAGCACAAAACAAATAAGCAATGAATGAATACATGAACAGCCCAGCAATTAACAGCTCTAACAATTAACTTCTCTAATAAAATAGAGAATACACTAACCAGTGAAATTCAAATATTTTCTCTCTGATAGATCAGCCCTTTGTCAGTCCAAAGCATCTGACAACGCGAGCAACTGACCCCAGTATAGCTCTGGCTTCTCTAACAATCCACTTGTCTAATCCATCTTAAAACAAAAACCATCAATCTACTTCTATAACCATTCAGTGCAACAATAATAGTATTATTTTTGCCCATGGAGCAAATAAGACACTAGGGCAGCTTGTAATTGATATGACCAAGCGTAGCAGCACAGTTGGCAGTGAATTTAAACCACTGAATCAGCACCTCGAGCAGAGCCCTGGCTAAGAGTGCCTGACCAATAGCTACTGGTGAGCTCTGCTGGGGCAGTTTGTGCTCCTCCCCCGCCCACAGTGGCACCAGTCAGCAGCCTGGCAGGCTGCTGGGGGGTTATGTCAGGGTGGGTTAGGACAGGAAATGTAGAGACTGGTGGGCAAGGGTGAGTCAAGAAGCACAGTGAAAGGCAAGTGAGAGGTCAGGGAGATAAACACCTTTGGCAAAAATGGGGCGGTGAGATTATATGTCCTAGGACAGAGAACAGGCGGTGCAGGAGTAGAGAGAAAAATGTACCACAGCAAATCACCTCTATCTGTCACTGTGGGTTGATATTTATATTTAAGAGTTACTGAGTGGGTGATAGAGTGTCTGTATATATTTAAAGTATAAGAATCCTAAAAGGCCATACCAGTAGTTTTGAATGTTTCACAGATGGTGTGTACTTTGCAGAGCCTCTTTCCCTGACAGCCAGCTGATGAAAAACGTGCCTCACACACACAAACAATTATATCCAGAAGTGCAGCATGCAAGACCTTAAAAGGACCATGTGAATGTAATAATTTCTTGCATTTTAAAATTTGCTGTTCAGTAGATCAGATCTTGATTGTTTGATGTTTTATTTTTTTAAAAGAAGGTGGAAATCAATCTTAACACATGTTGTAAAGTGTACTTTAGAACATAGCTTACAGTAATGTAAAACATGCACGCCATGCAGCACCTCTGTATGGTCCTCCGTAGTGTGTGTCTGTGCACGTGTGGACTCACAGTCCCCCATGTGAGCTGAGGTCCTAGGTCACTGAAGTAAAAGCTGGCTGTGGTTCCCACAGGAAGTGTCTGCAGAATTTCCTCATCCTTGAGACACCTGGCCTCTGAAAAACATGACAGCAGAGATAAGACCAGACAGCATCCCATAACATTCAACTTCCATCAATCAACTGAGTCGGATAGATGCAGAATTCTTTTGTAAAACAAAAGCAGACGCACTTGGATCCAAACGAAGGGACTGTCTGGCTGGATACCACTTTGGATCTGTTGAAATGAAGAGGAACTTTACTCTTGGCCTGCTCTAGAGATTATGATAGGAATGAATGGAAAATGTATTTTCTTAAACTTACTCACATGATTTTTGAAACAAAGCTTTGATATCAAAAACAGTGGCAGTTGGTTCCACCTGCAATTGAAGTGTAAAAATTAACCATATTTAAGATTATCAGCAACATTAGGGTGCAGACTGCCATGCTGACATTTTCAAGTCAATTTACAAGACATGGAGTACAAACATACTAACGTGTCTGTATTACTGTTTTTACGGCAGAAGTTTTCCTTTCTTTTGGAATTTGTCATTCTTGCATTTTGTTACATCGTCAATTCAATGTGATCCCTCACGTTTTCTGACACAAGACTCATTTATACAAGCACTTTTATACAAGCTGCTAATCATGTGTGTGTGCCTGGCTGTTGGCTCGGTGCAGTAGAGGCATGTGCTGTAGCTGCAACAGAAATTTCCTGCCAGACGAAGAGGGAATTCTCACCTCCTAACTGCAACCTTCGCCCAATAGAAACGTAACTGATAATGGCTGCAACTTGACCGGGCCGCCTATGAAGTAGATGATTATGTGTAAAATTAGCCGTCTGCTCACAATGCTGACCCTGCAGTTCTTGAGCTAAAACAAACATGTTTCCCTCGGACTTCCCTGTAAAGTGATCACAGTTTCTGCGTGTGCTACTTTTAGAACAGACACATTTGAATCATGAAACTTTAAAAGGATTGCACTGGGAGGTGATAAACTGTAGTAATTGACCATAACATCTATGGCATGCAAGTCTATGGCAATCTATGGCAAGTTCTCAAGCATTCTTTGTGCCTTTTGTATAGGAATTAAACATCTGTGGTAATGCACCAGTTAAAGCAACTCTAAGTAAATCATTATGCTCAATATAAAAGGTGAGTGTAATCAGAAACCTTGTCCAGCAGCAGCAGTTTCTCTTTAGTCTTGATGTCCACGATCTCCACCTCAAAGTAAACAATCCTTTTGGCCTTTTTAGGAGGTTTCGGTTTTGGCCTTGATGAAGACTTCTTTTCTGTATCTGCTCCATTTGCACTCTTTGCCTCTAAAGCGAGTACATCCATGATACTGTTTAATCCCAAATCTCAGTAGCCTGGTGATGAAATAATCTGTGATACGTCCAATCACACTCGTTGTCCTCTCCTGGTATGGGAAGCAACTACCTGCTCACCCCTCAACGCAACTCTCAGTCCAATTCAAGTGTGTCTTCTTTGCTGCCTTTTGGACGCTCTGAATAGCCCCCCACCTCCAGAATAAGTATGTGAGACCATAAACACTTTCCCCCCCAGATGGAGTGTATGAATGAGAGGTGGAGGAAAAGTGAGCAGGGAAGAAAGGAGAAGAAGTAGAAGAAGAGCTGGTCTAAGAACATGAAGTGAACCTGCTCCTCACCTGAATAGCAGCCTCTTCATGATCCACAGCCCCCTTCATGCTACAAAACGCACTGAAGACGAAACTGGAGAGCCCCAAGACATAATCCATAGTGCGCCATTTGCAAGGCTAAATATAAGTTGCCTGATTTGCTCTACACCAGCTTAGTAACCTTGAGCAGCCACATACAGCCCAACCCAGTGACACATGCCAATGTGCTCCCATTAGACCTATAAGACACATCTCCTGTCTGTTCTGCTCTTCGCTTGTTACACAGTGAGAAGCCCCAATAAAAGCCTGATCCATGGGATGCAAGACCTTTACATGCCTTCCCTTCCCCCTGACCACCTGTGTGGCTGGTATTCTTTTCTCTCTATGGCAAAGACAGACAGGTTTATTTCAGGGCCTGTGTGTTGCAAGGTTTGTGCGTTGAATAAACAACATGGTTTCTAAAATAGGCTACTTCAAGGAGGTTTGTGGTGGGAAGAGGTTGTAGAAAATGCTGTTGTGTGGGAGAAGATCAAAAGATGCTTTTCGTCGTACGCGGTCAACTGATCATTGAACATAGCCAACTGCATATCTATATGCTGTGGTCTATTTATAACCAGCAGGAGCAGTGCAAGCAGTGGTATCACTGTTTGCATTCCAAGATCATTTTTAAGTCTTGTATCAGAACAATCTCTGTTCTAAACATAATTATTTTTTATAGTCATGATCAGAAATTCACCAATGTATGGAAAAATAATCATCTCAAATATATGCTGAACTAGACCAAGTTGTTTTTCAAAGGTGGTAACATTTAGATCTGATGTAAGAGGAATTCTGTGACATGGGACTCTTATCCTCAGTGTCAGTCATTTTTACTCTCTTGTAGAGACATTCACATTATGCAAAATACCCCCTTATCCCTAATGGGATTGAAGATTTGACATTAAAAGAAGAGATAAGAGTAACGTAAAAAAAATCAAATGGATGTTTTAAATGTTGTAAATGTATTATGATTCTAATCTCCCATAATTTGCTTTGAGATATTTTTTAAATTTGCCTGGCAAATATTGTAACTTCATCAATTTCACTGAGATTTCACTTCTGTGAACTGCAGCCGGTGGACAAAGAAACAACAACGCTTGTTCGATATAAACACAATGATACAAAAGATATGACAGTTGTAAAGCTTTTTGGTAAAACTCTGTCAGAACGCTTTTGATTTTACTATATGCTAATTTTAGGAGTCTGTAGTTCTTATCAAAGAGAAGATCATTAATGCAAGCCTACACCTCCTGAGTCAGGACCTGCTGAGAAACTGGATAAATCATTGCTGAACACTCACACACTTATTTCAACATGCTCCCTCTGGTGGGTACAGAGCACTTTACAACCAGTAATACTATGGAGAGTTTCGTTCCACAAACCAACACACACACACACACACACACACACACACACACACACACACACACACACACACACACACACACACACACACACACACACACACACACACACACAGATATAGTTAATTTGACCAATTTAGGTCTCAGAGCAATCCTGTGCACTTGTGTCAATATACACACAGCTGTCAGAGGTCCTGTTATGTAATATTTTGTCCAGCGGAGACTACATAACAATATAACCTTCATTAAGGTATTGCGAGCTGTTGTGTAAATGCGATAATTTTAGCTAGGTGTACCTAATAAACTGACAACTGAGTGCACTTGGCACATAAATCCAGTGTGCCAGAAGTAAAAGTAATTAATATGCAGTTTTGCAAATTTCAGAAGTGTATATTATAATCCTGGATTTATTTGATCTAGTGATGCATTATTGTGTACATGTATGTTGCTGCTGGTAAAGCTAGGCCTAATTGTAAACGTAGTATCTGTAATAATATAAATTATCTATCTATCTATCTATCTATCTATCTATCTATCTATCTATCTATCTATACGAATCGGCAAAGTAACTAAAGCTATCAAAGAGAGAAAGAACGGAAGCATCTGCGCATGCGTAGTGGAATTAAAAGATATTATTAAAAGATATTATTAAAAGGCCAATGACTGATGGAAAAAGCAATTCATTTACTCCAGATACCCAAACAAGACCAGTTTTATTCTGAGGAACTACTAAGGTTGCAGGGTTTTAATTTACAGACAGACATGGCCACTTCTTAAATGTGGTTTAAGCGAAACCGGAAGTTGTTGGCATTGAGTCCTCTGGCACGGTAGTGATGACACACATCAGCAGCATCACTTTCTTCCAGAAGTTTCCTCACACTGTTTTTCAGCTCGGCGACACCACACAGGTACTCCTGTATGACCGCGTTGTTTTATTTTGTGCGGTTTAAGTTAAGTGACATTGTTTCTCCTCCTCTCAGTTGTCTACGGACTGTGACAAGTGAGGGAAGCTAACCTTGACCGTTAGCTAGCCAGCTAGCCAGCTAGCTATCCGCAGCAGGGACAGTTGCTGCGGCGGTGTTGGTGGCGAAGCCTGCTAACCTGGCCCACACACGGGACATCCTGATGCACTAAACAGAAACTGAAGCATCTGTGCTGAAAATGTCTTTATGAAGTCGAAGCAGAAGTGACCGGTTATTGACATGGGTAAAGATTACTACAAAGTGCTTGGAATAGCCAAAGGTGCCTCTGAAGATGAGATTAAAAAGGCGTACAGAAAACAGGCCCTGCGCTATCATCCCGATAAAAACAAGTCTCCCGGATCAGAAGATAAATTCAAGGAGATTGCTGAAGCCTACGATGTCCTCAGTGATGCCAAGAAAAAGGACATTTATGATCGCTTTGGAGAAGAAGGTAACTGGACACTTCTCCCCATAACTTGCATGCAGTGTTTGTACCACCAACGTTACTTTTTCTCTTTACTTTAGCCTTTAACTAGCTATGACTTTCCCATACAGGCCTGTAACTCATGTTTGCACCTTGCGTTGCACTTATGCACTGCTGCATTTATATTCTATTTCTTTAAACTTTACTTTTATTATTATCATTCAGTGGGTTTTATTTGTCATCTTATTTTCCATTATTTTAATATGTCTGTCTATAAGTGTAAGGCACTCAATTAATGCTGAATGCTGATTTCTTTATTGTAAAGCACTTTAATATACATTACTTGTAGGAAAGGTGCTATACAAATACAGTTAGTTACATTATAACATTTTCATACAACTTGTGATGTTGTAATCTTCAGCACTGCATTCATTTTCACATCATTTGAGTCTGTTAGCTGTAGCCTGGTTGATGCAATGATGCGTCCTCCTAAACGGTTATTGCTGTTTCTGGCATCTTTATCTTTCTACACCAGCAATGTGTGTGTGTGTGTGTGTGTGTGTGTGTGTGTGTGTGTGTGTGTGTGTGTGCGCGCACACAATAGGTGTAACTGGAGAACCTACTAGTTCTTGCCTGTCCTGTCAGTCTTTCACTGGAATAATAATTTTGGTTCAACCAGCTCAAAGATGCATTGATTTGTGTCTTTTGGCAGGGTTATTGTCTACATTCTTATGTGCAGGAACAGAGACAGATGTGACTTTTAAGCAATATAAAAGTAACTTTCATTGCTAGCATAATTTTTTTTAAATTAATATTGAAGTTCAATGAACATTAACATTAATGAACATGTACAATAGTACACATAAAAATACAGATTGTAGCCCGAGGGCTAATTTCCAGCTTTAGTCCATTAGGCTGGTTGAATTTACAATAAAAAAATGACACACGATATACAATAGTAACAGTTAATACATAAAACAAGGAGAACCAGAGAAAGAAAGGAAAAAGGGGACAATTCATTAGTAGCTGTTAAAACAGAGACCCAATTCATTAGCATGCTCTACTTGGCTAATTCAGTACAGCATACAATTAGGTGGTTGCACGTTTGATTAGCTCTAAGCCACAACTCTACTTAGCTCTTAAAGGAGGCCAAAATTGGACATTCCCTTAAAGCTGGAGGTAGTATGTTCCATTATGCACTACCTTTACAATATTTACAATAGCCCCAGTGTAAACAGGGACTTTTTGTATTTAATAATCTCTAGTAATGGAGGTGGCATACAGGCCATGTAGTAGCAGCATCATGATCATTACTAGTTTAGCAACTAATTAATATTTTCATTGGTTTATACGTTGGATTTTTGTTGGGATTCAAAATGAGCATTTGTTAAATTCTAACTTAAAACCAGCAATATCTGGTATTTTTTAACTAGATTGCTGACAACAGAGTTCAGTTTCATTGGTTTATTTACACAAGCTTTAGTAATTATGATAATTCTCTTTCTGCAGATACTTTCCTACTAGAGCCTGACCAATACTGGATTAATAGAAGCAAATTTATATTTTTCTTTCTGTTTTCCTCAGGATTAAAGGGTTCTGCTGGCGGTGGAGGTGGAGGACACAGCGGTCAGAGCTACAACTACACCTTCCACGGAGACCCTCATGCAATGTTTGCTGAGTTCTTCGGTGGCCGCAGCCCTTTTGATCATTTCTTTGCACAAAATGGGGAGGAAGACATGGACATCAACAATCCCTTTGCACCATTTGGCATGGGAAGAATGCGCGGCGGCATGGACGGGTTTCAAAGATCCTTTAAATCGCACCCAGGAGGCCTTCGCCGGCCGCACGAGAAGAAGAAGGACCCGCCTGTGATGCATGAGCTGAAGGTGAGCCTGGAGGAGGTCTTTTCAGGCTGCACCAAAAAAATGAAGATTTCCCGTAAGAGACTCAACCCAGACGGCTGCACAGTGCGCAACGAAGACAAGATTTTAACAGTCGACATCAAGCGCGGCTGGAAGGAGGGGACGAAAATCACGTTTCCTAAGGAGGGAGATGAAACTCCCAGCAACATTCCTTCAGACGTGGTGTTTGTAGTTAAAGACAAACCCCACCCGGTGTTCAGAAGAGAGGGCTCAGATATAATCTATCCTGCAAAAATATCACTCCGAGAAGTAAGTTGAAACTCATGTCAGGAAACCTCACTCGAACATTCATTTTTTTCTTTTGATGTACACAAAAACAATATTTCAACAAGATTTTGCCTAAAGATGTTGATTATCATTCTCTCTCTGTCTTTCTCCAGGCGTTGTGCGGATGCACCGTCAATGCCCCGACTCTTGACGGCCGGACCATCACTGTGACCTCCAGAGACGTTGTCAAACCTGGAATGAAAAAGCGAATTGCTGGAGAAGGGCTCCCTCTATCCAAGTGCCCTGAGAAGAGGGGCGACATGATCCTGGACTTCACAGTGAAATTTCCCGACAAACTGGGCCAAAGCACACAAGATGCACTCAAGCAGATTCTTCCTCCATGACATGAAATGATAGAGGTTTGCCCCAAAAATCCAGCAACACACTTCCCTGTGCAGTTGAGCTTGGACGATTGAGGCTCAGGGCAGATTTGGTTTTCAGCTGTTCCATTTTCTTACCCAGCATCCAGCCAGTTTATTGAGTGTCATAAGACTCAGAAACTGACAGAGCAGCTTACTTTACGTTTCACGCGTGTGTGTTTAGCAGAGTAACCGTGTTTAGTAATAGCCTGCTACAATGTCAGATTCAGGCATGAAAAGTATATAGTGTGTATATAGATATCATACGAGTTATCGTGTTATAGGTTATGGTTTGGCTGCAAGGAGAATAGTGTATTTTTTAAGTTCACTTTGGAAATGTAATGAAGTAACTGAGGATTTGTTTTCACAGCAGCAGATTTTGGGAGTGCTTTAAGGGAGCTCACAGCCAGCTAATTAACAATACCTCAGGTAGTACAGTACCTACAGTACTACATTACTCAACAGGACATTATTTTTGGTTGTTTATAGATAAAGTTAAGGCAGCGTGGATCCTAAGAGGTAATCTGACCCTTGGTATTTGCATCACTACTGACTTTATGAAGAGGATCAGCCAGATGTAACCGATCAACATTAAATATACTTGTCAATTTAGCGTTTCAGTCATCTACACTCAGTCACAGCTGGCCGCCAGTTTTCAGAGCTACAATCTCAAACTGACTAGAAGAATATAATTTCAATATGCACAGGCCTAAAAAATAACGACAATGTATTAATAGATGTCTCCAGTTATAATTAAGAAGAGATATTAACTTACGTTTATGTAACCTTACGTAAGATTATTCATAAGAGTTACAGATTTAAAATTTCGGAAAGAAAGCACTGGTAAGATATCAGATTTCTGAGTTTAGGTATCAAATTGCTATTGGGAGATTTTTTTTGATTGGTGTAGTGTTGGTGTTTAGGATGGCACACCTTACAAAATCCCTTGTTTATTTGGAAGTACACTAGAGCTACACAATTAATTCCAATTTTATCGAAATATGGGCTAGTGCAATGTCCAATTTGCGCAGTGCAGCACTAGAGAACACAGCTTACTACCTATGTAAAATATCTGTGGCCAAATAATTGAAACTATGTAATTATGTGTGTGTGTGTGTATCTACAAGTATGTTGAGAGCATGTGTGCATCTTGTTCTGTTTGACTGATAAACTACCAAAAGCTATTTACTGCATCTGTACCCTTTAAGGATGCAGCTTACAGTATGTATCATTTTTCTGCCAACATGGCATCAGTCTGATCCCCGCTAAATATTGCATATATGAAAATAAGTTTAAATACCTGATCTAAATTCCTGTAGAATATATTTTAATTATTTTGTCTTATATCTCTTATAGCTCATACCTGAGAGCATCCACTCCAAGATGTACAGTATCTGGAAATATGGAGTTTAAAAGTTCAGTAGGAATCCTAAAAAAAAATATATTGACCTCTGTCATATTGAGCCCTGTGCACCTTGACTGTACTGATGATGGATGTTAGTAAATCAGTTGGTTTATTTTCACGTGTTTTTAGTGTTTACTGCTCCTGGTGGAGTTTTCAGTTGCTAACATGTGGTTTAACATGATTGTAGAGATGTGTAATCTTTGTACTGTGTAACTGTTTTTGTTTTTCATGCAAACTTTTTCTTTTTTCAAGGGAAAAATGTGTAAGCATCTTGTTTTGCTTCTGGTTTATGTTGTTTTGAAATGCCTCAGGTTGGGATTCAAGATATTTAGATTTTTAACAGAGCTTTTATGAATTGGTAAGTGGGGTAGATGTCTTTAATATGCCCTTCCTGTGCTGTGATGATTGGCATTTCCACATTAAAAGACTGGCAAATATCTAATCAACTATGGCCTACGTGTTTGAGTTATTGAGGACATTTTAGTGATTGAAGCGTTGAAAACTAATTTCATGGTAATCAACATATTTACTATTTAATATCATTAACATTAACATTTTAAATTGCACAAAAAGGTGAGATTCAAAGTAAATGTCTGTGTTGTATACAACATGGTCTTGTAAACCTTAGTGTACTGTACGCTCAGCATCTTTTATTATTTTTTAACTTTACCAAATAAATCTTAAAAATGAAATGTGAGCTTCACAAGCCCAGTTGGTTTTGATTAAAACAACTATGTGTATACACTGTCCTCTAGTGGTCCCGGTGCGATGCTACATTGAGTAGTTTTTCTATTTTATTTGGAAGTGTATAACCATGCTGTTGTGTCTAACTGGATGGCGGTGCTGTTTGAACCATTCTAAAGAGACTAACAAGCAATTTATAGTACAATCTTTTTTACTCATATAAAAAAAAGAATAGAAACAAGAAACTATGTCCACACACGACACAAAAGAAGTAGAAACCTAAACAGAACATATTACATTATAGGGAAGCATCCAACAGGTTTTTGAGATCATTGAAGTACCAGAAACTGCAAAGCATGTGTTGGTTACAGGACATGTGCATCAGAGAGAAAGGAAGTGCATGCTGAAAGAAATGAAACGAACATAATGGATCGTGGGGAAGTGAACGAGGCAGAAGTTGCTTGATCAGCTTCCCAATGAGAACAGGGCTGATGAGAAAAATGTGACACACTGGACAATGTAGGAGTAAACGAATTCCAGAAGATGGCAGTAATGTAGCATTAAGGATGCAAGCTGTCGTTAAATACCAAAGAAGAAGAAGAAACACCGGAAAATGAAATGGGGGTTGGGGTTTACGAGGAAACATGAACGCGTCAGTGTTCACCCCTGCTGGGCATAAATCAACAGCAGACAGAGACTGGATTTACCTTACAATCTGCCCAGGCCGAGTCGACTTGTCACGAGCAGCAAAACCTATTGGATTTTCTCTGCAAGCGCCTATTTTTTGACAACTCACAGCGGCACCGTTAGCAGGCTAAGCTAGTAAGAAGAGCTGCCGGCAGTTGGCTAAAACTCCTAACGTTAACGTTACTCCGGGTAGGAATAACTGGCCTGCCATACTCCCTTCTGTTCTCATTTAGCGACCATAGTTGAGCTAACGTCAGGTAGCTAACTAACCTCAGCTGTTCAAATAGTTACTCTTTAATAGATATATAATTTCGGGATTAACAGTCACTGATTTAACTATCTTCCGTTTATAGAAGCTACATGCTTAGCTAATTGTCAGTGTAATGTTTGTGTTGCTAGAAGTGTAAGATATACGGAAAATGTGCTTTACAGCTAGCAGCTAACATGAGCTCTAACGTTATCCGATGTCCTGTCTGTCCACGCTAAGGTATAGTTAAGGAATCGCTAATGTGTCGTTAAAGAAGAGCTAATCAGGCAGTGCTAGGTTAAGGGAAGCCAACGTTATATACTACTGCGAAGAGATGTAATGGCAAAGCTTGTTTAAACTGCTGGTATGACCGAGATGTCCCTGCTTTGGTCAATGTATGACTATTAAAGGGGTTGTGTCTCTGTTTTACAGCTGGAGACCACCCACTGCAGGTTGCTGGACTTGACAGATCCAGCTATGTAAGCTGCTCTGATGTGTGGACATCACATCCATTCAGCGCCCGGTTGAGACAGCTTTCAAACTAGTCTGGAGGACCACACTATACTTGTGAAGTAAACATCCAACAGACCTGCAGCTCATTTGGCTGAACAGGTGTATGTTGGATTGGATTGTAGCATTACTCCCCTGAACAGCCTCCTCCCTCTCTTCCCTCTGCTCTCCCTCTAGCACTACTATGCCTCTGGGTTTGGGAAGAAGGAAGAAAGCGTCTCCGTTAGTGGAGAACGAGGAAGCAGAGCCTATCCGAGCAGGTCTCAATGTGCCAGGTATGGATGGCCTAGATGGAGGTGTTGTCGGGCTGGGAGAAAGTGCCACCTCTGAAGGTCTGCCACCTCCACACAGCAGCATGCGACCTCGCCTCATCTTCCACACTCAGCTTGCTCACGGCAGCCCCACAGGCCGTATCGAGGGCTTCAGTAATGTGCGGGAGCTCTATGCCAAGATTGGTGAGGCTTTTGGAATACCACCATCTGAGGTGAGTCTCTCTGCTGATTGTGTTTGGTGTGAGGAGAAAGCATAATGGTAAATCTTACTGGTTTGTTGTCTCGCTCCACAGGTTATGTTTTGCACACTGAACACTCACAAGGTGGACATGGATAAACTATTGGGAGGCCAGATTGGGCTAGAGGACTTTATTTTTGCCCACATTAAAGGGCAGCGAAAGGAAATAGAGGTGTACAAAGGAGAGGATGCACTGGGTTTGACGATCACTGATAATGGAGCTGGCTATGCTTTCATCAAGGTGAGAAAATCACATCAACGCATGTTTTTTTTTATCGTAAACTTCGCAATTTTAATGTCTAAGACTTTTATGAGGATGTTTTATTGAATCTATTCTTTCTTTTGCCTTTGTGAGCTGGTTTGGGTCCCTCACGCTTAAAAACAAGAACAGGCTGCAATATATAGCTAAGGTGTGTGGCAAGATTTCCCACAACCCTCTGACTGACTTAAACTCTGTCTATGAGACCAGGTCCCTCAAGAAGGCCCAGTCAGTCCTGGCCGACCCTAGTCACCCCTGAACAGCTGCTTCATTTTGTTGCCGTCTGGCTGCAGATTCAGTCTGCCTAAATGCAGGACAAACAGACACAAAACTCTTTTGTCCCTGCTGCTATAGGCTTTCTTAATAAGTCAATGTGAGGTGTGGTCTTCCGTGTAGTACGTATTTATTTTGTTTCTAGATGTATGGCTGTTGTCTTGTATAACTTGTGTGTTACATGCTGCTGCACAACAAATTGCCCCTCTGGGATAATAAAGATTCCTTGACCTTGTTGAAAGAGTAGAAAATTGATTTTCCTTTGACTCAAGGATCCACAGGGGAAGGCTGGACCCTGGACTAGACTATATTAGGAAATAATTTCTGCACTGAGTATTAAATGTGAATAGATTGCATGTGATGGGGAGTGGGTGATGAACTGGATAGCGGTTTATATTTTGAGTTTTTATGTTTTTTTAGAGAATCCGTGAGGGGAGCGTCATCCACCAGATCCAGGTCATCAACGTGGGTGATATGATTGAGTCGATCAACGGCCATCGCCTGATTGGGTGTCGACACTATGAGGTGGCTAAGATGCTAAAAGAGCTGCCTAAAGGGAAGGAGTTTATTATCAAGCTGGTGGAGCCTCTCAAGGCCTTTGGTAGGTCTGGGAGGAGGAGTCTTCTGAGAGATGGCTTAATTGTGATATTTTTTTTTTCCGCTCCTACAATCTCCAACGTGGTGTGACAGCACAACATGCTGCTCTCTCTGGACATGTGGCTATGAAAACAGTATTTAAGTCTAGATCTTATTGTATTTTAGTCGCCATACTAGATGTTCTTTATGCTTTCAATTTTTCACTTCTGCTCACTGATTTATAGTTGGTGGAATTTTATTGCATAAAAGGAATATACAAGCATGACTTAATGGAATAAGTGCCCTTGCAGCACATATACATTACATGTCATTTAACTGATGCTTTTATCCAAAGCGACATACAATTGCTATATATGTCAAAAGCCACACACATCTGGAACAACTAGGGGGGGTAAGTCTGGCTCAGGGACACATGTGTCATTTCCACTGCTCCACCCCCGTTCTACATACAACATGTACAACACAGTATAGCATTAAGTAATGCAAGCTGGAGAATAACAAGAGGAAATCAGATTTGCAGGACTGTACAAAGTGTTTTAGGGATATCTGTTTGTCCATTGTGCGTAGATATGATCAGTCAGCGGTCTGGAGGGTCCAGGTCAGCATCAGGGGTTCAGCTGGGGACCGGCAGAGGAACTCTGCGGCTGCGCTCTAAAGGTCCTGCTACTGTGGAGGAGCTGGTGAGTGTTTTTACAACACCTGTGGACTAACATTGGGCCTCTGTATTGGTTAGAAAACATAATGCTGTTGCATTGCCTGAATCTGTGTGTTGGATTTTTTTTTTTCCTTCAGCCCTCTGCATTTGAGGAAAAGGCCATTGAGAAGGTGGACGACCTTCTTGAGAGCTACATGGGAATCAGAGACAGCGAGCTAGGTAAGTTTAGGTTTGTTGGCTCTAAAGGTTTCAGAAATGGTTGGTACAACTAAATATTCTCTACTCTCTCTTTGTCTCCTCAGCGGCTACCATGGTGGAGCTTGGAAAGGACAAAAAGAACCCTGATGAGTTTGCCGAGGCTTTAGATGAAACCCTCGGGGACTTTGCCTTCCCGGACGAATTTGTTTTTGACGTCTGGGGTGCCATCGGCGATGCTAAGGTTGGCCGAGTGTAACCACAAAAAGTAACAGTGCAGACCAACTGTTTGTGTGACCCCCCACAACATTCAGCACTACTAGGAAACCCAACACTATCGTCAAGAGTTTGTTTTAATTCCAGTGTGTACTCGTACTATTTTTAATTTAGAGTGTACCCTTTTGGGATAATAATGGCATTTAATGGAAGAAGAAGGTGACTCTGATGACTTCCCAAGTGGTTTTTTGTCTTCCAGCTTTTTTCCCCCAGAAACTACAAGCACGTCGATGAGCATTCCCTTTGACCTGCATGTCATTGTTGTAGTTGCTGGCAGTGGAACAAATGCAGCACAAGCCTCTACTATGGGAGTAATGAAAGACAACAGCTAACACAAAGTAAATCTTTGATACTTGGCAAACAAAATGTGATATTTTTTTTTTCTTTCCACATTGCACTGTGTTGCACTGCACTGTAAACCAACAACCGACTGAACAGAGACTGCGCTGTACCTCACATGGTGAGCGGCACAGTAATCGCACAGTACAAGGCATTGGCCTCCCTGAGTTCCAGTCCTGTCCTGAACCACTCGCTGTTACAGTTATGGATCCATTTAACAAGCATGTGCTCTATTCTTTATCTTCTTCATGATGTCTGCTGTTTTTAGTTTTTTGTTTTTGGGGTAAAAGAAACAATTGTAGTCGCTAAAGGGTCAAAGGAACATGTAGCTTGCTGACTAAATGACCAGTGGCGTTTGTTCACCTTGAACACCCTCCATGCTGTAATGAAGTGAACTGCAGCACATTCCAGTCTTACTTTCATACATTTGACAGTGTTTCAGAGACTTGATGTCAATTGACTTTTTTTTCTTCTTTTTTTTTTTTATTGAAGGTGAGCATGAGAAGCAGATTGGGTTGTGTTGTCTTATTTTTTTTATATTAGTGTTTTTATATAAAGTGATGTCTATTTTAAAACAGGGTTTGTGTAATAGAAACATTTGATCTTGTGTTACAACTACTTTTATTTTGAAGCATTACAGAAGGCAGTATTAAACAAGAGAGAGTCATGAGATGGGGTAGTTGTGTGAAAAGGAATCTGTTGAGAACAAAATGCCTTCATTTCTTCTCATTTTATGCATTTTATACATTTTTGTTAGAAGTATGCATTGTGGTGCTTAAAAAAGTATCCTGTCATTGGCGCAAAATACCAAACTATTTCCTTGATGTGTGACAGTGACTTGTGTTCATAGAGACAGAAAACAGGCAATGCTGCACCAACTACTCCACATAGGTCGACGCGTCTTAAAATATTTTGGTGTTAACCTTTAAGTATATCCAAATGTATGAAGCTGTTTTGTAGTTTTGTTTCATTCTTTGGAGGTAATGAATATCTAAATGTAATGAAACTGATGCTATAACACTAACACTGAAAAGAACACATTATTTTGATGGCTTTGTTTTACACTGTTGTCAATGTCCAATTATATTGCAATAATAACATTTGACATGGCAGTCCTTCCTGTTTCTTCTTTTAGTTTAAAGATGGCATTACATTACATTCTAACATAACACTGGGTTGGGTGTGTCAAAGTATCTAGTTAGATCAGATGATTTAATGCGTGTTTAGCTGCTTTCTGTTTGTGTGTGTTTCTGTTTGAGTGACAATGCTGTGATCCACTGTGAGTGTTTTCCGACATTCTCAGAAACCACCCCTGGCTGTGTTGTGTTTCTTTTCACTCCTGTGTCCTCCTGAAATATACATGACATTTAATGAGAAATCACTTTGACTGTCAGCAGGCCATCAGAGGTAATGTAAATAGATACACCTCAGTAAACTTGATAGTGCTGGTCAAGCTCAGCGGGGTCACCTTCAGGCCTTTGTCCCAGTTCAACGCTGAATACCTTTTGCAGTATGTTTAGTTTGTGAATGTTGTGTGAATGGAAGTTTGCAGCTGTTTTGAGTTCTGTATACATCACCTTCTTCCATCACCTGTGTCTTGCAGCCATACTTCAAATGTTTGTTTGTTGCCAAAAACTGCTAAAGCACTTTCAGCAACATTATTATGTTGTATTATAAAGAAGAAAAGCATCTTTTTGACTCAGCTGGAGTCTGCCCTGTTTCATGTAGTCTTGTTGTGATTGACAGATGAGGGGGAATGACATGTCCTTTATTTACTTAAAGTGTGGTAAACCTGTTCTTCAAGTCCCTGTTGATATATAAACCCTGTTGCTTATTAGCAGTGTCCAGAGTACTCTGTGGACTCACTGCAATCAGACAGGAGCACCTTTTCCAAACCGTGTACTACGACAAACAACCACAGCTATAAAAGCAGGACCCCCTGCCAACACAGGAACCAGCCATGGCGTTGCGCCCACGTGCTTCCTCTCAGCCAGGAAAGCCTTCCTTCCTTCTTCCCAAGGTGGCTTCAGGCGCTCGACCACGGGCTGTTTCCTCACGCCCTGGCTCCATGCTAGAAGAGGAACTGTCTTGTTCTGTATGCTGTGAGATCTTTAAGGACCCCGTGGTGCTCAAGTGCAGCCACAGCTTCTGTCGAGACTGTCTTCAGCAGTTCTGGAATAAGAAGAAGGCCAGACGTGAGTGTCCCATCTGCAGGAGGAAGTGTTCCTTGACAGAGCCCACGGTCAGCCTGGCACTGAAGAACGTGGCTGACACCTTCCTGAGGGAGCAGGATCGCAGGACGGCAGGAAAAGGGGAGGGGGCCCATGGGCCAGTGGAGCAGGGGGGTATAGTGGAGGTGAAGTGCATCACACATGGGGAAGTTCTCAAGCTCTTCTGTCTGGATGACTTTGAACCCCTCTGCTGTGTGTGTCACACTTCCAAAAAGCACCAGGGACACAAAGTGTGGCCCTTGGAAGAGGGAGCACAGGACCTCAAGGTAATGTGTGTTTAGCTGCAGTTTAATGTGGTTTTAAACAGACTACATGTTTTCAATCATTGATGGAAATGCAACGAAGGATTTTAGCATCGATGCAGTGAAATTAAGGATAATTGTTATTTCTGACATCAGAAACATTTCTCATTTTAGGCTTTCTGTCAAAATTGTTTTCAGTTAAATTTGATTGTACACTGCATGTTTTGGCACTTTCCCCCCTTAAGGCAGAGCTGAAAAAAGATCTGATTCCTCTGAAGAAAAACCTGCGTAGCCTGTATGAAGCCAAGCAGGAGTGTGATGACACAACTGTGCACATCAAGGTATCAATAAACACAGAGATCCAGGAAAGGACCGGCATGACCGCCGACGTGACAGTTGCTTAGGTTGAGCCATGCACTGTTAGCCTGTAAACATGTCAGCCATGTTCTTTAAATAATCCACCTTGTTTGCTTTTAGGGTGCAAGTTCTCAGAATGGTTCTTTACTTCTGAAGCTACAGTTTTGTTTTGCTTAAAAAACAAGAACACAAAGTTATTGATTTTGAGGTTTTTGAATCAGGATTGCTTGCTAAACTCAGAATTAGAGCAGCCCTTTCATAATATAGTGTAATAACATAGTATATTTTATAGGATTACTGAGACAAAACTAGGAAAAAGATTCTCATATGCCATAACTGATTCTGTCATAATAGGGTTTTATGATGGTTTTGTTTTATGGAAATGACAATGTACAAAATATTAAGGACTTACTTTTCAAGAAGTACATAGGTGAGTTAAATCAAAGTCAATATAATTTATTTCTTTGATATGTAGATAACCGGAGACTGGCATAAATTAGTAGACTATGACCCAGTATCGGACACATTATCATAGTGTATTTCTCTGTTGAGCCTTATTTCCATGTGTGCCAGGACCAGACTGAGGCTACAGAAAAGCAGATGAAAAAGGAGTTTGAGCAGCTGCGGGAGTTCCTGAAGAAGGAAGAGACAGCTCGACTTGCTGCCCTGCAGCAGGAGGCCGAGGAGAAGAGAGAGCTGGTGAGGAGAAAGTCAGAAAGCATCACCAGAAGTATCCTCACCTTCTCTCACACTGTCATTGCCATTGAGAATGAGATTGCTTCCAGTGACGCTCTCTTCATTAAGGTAAGTGCTTGTACATTTTTCTCTCTGAATCCATCTGACCATGCAAACAGTTTGTGATACTGTGTTTTTCTCTTGATTTCAGAATTACAGCAACACAAAGAAAAGGTAACTGTTTGATTATTTGTTCTGTATTCCAGTTTCCGCGTACTAGTTGTTCACTATTAGTAGGTTCCTGTGATTGATTTTTGTTTTCTTCTTACAGAGCACAGATCCCACTGAATGATCCAGAAAAAGTGTCAGGTGCTCTTATAAATGTGGCCAAGCATGTCAGTTCCCTTAAGTACCATGTGTTGGGAGAAGATGGCAGCGCTGGTTCAGTACAGTAAGCAATCACTTGACTCTGTGTGTGATGTTTGGCAACATTGCAAAGTCAGTATAGTTGTTTTGGAGCAGGTGTTATTCAATAGTTTGACCCAGAGGAAGTTAATATGAGCTGGCCTTCTTTTACCAATGTGGGCTCGTCAGTGAAGGCTTTTAAAAATGTTTTGTATTCAAACAAAGCAGTGCGCCTTGAATTTTGAGAGGAATTGATTCCCTGTTTGCTCTTTTTACAAAACCTGTCTTTTTTTTTGTCTTTCAGCACCCATCACCCTGGACCCCAACACTGCCTACCCCTGGTTGTCCCTCTCCCCAGACCTCACCTGTGTCACCAATAGTGGATGCCTCCAGAAGCTCCCGGACAATCCTGAACGTTTCGGCCACTTTGTGTTCCTGCTGGGCTCGGAGGGCTTCACTTCAGGACGCCACGCCTGGGAGGTGGAGGTGGGAGACAAGGCAGACTGGATGCTCGGGGTGGTCAAGGAGTCAATCGACAGAAAAGGCCGCATCTCGGGCTGTCCCGAGGGCGGCTTTTGGATGATCTCACACTGCGATGGCGACTATTTGGCTATGACGAGGCCCAGCAACCCGCTGCATGTGCAGGGAGAGCTGACCCGAGTCAGGGTGCAGCTGGACTACGACTCTGGAGAGGTGACTTTCACCAACCCTATCAGCATGCTGCCCATCTACACCTTCACTGACTTCTTCACTGAGAAGATATACCCTTTCTTCTGCCCTGGAGCCAACATCAATGGGAATAATCCCAAACCACTTAAGATCTGCCCCGCCAATGTGGCTGTGTGGAACAGTGCCACGTGTGGTGACTTGAAGAAAAAAAAAAAACAACCTTAGAAGACATTCCTCTGAAGAAAAACCTGCGTAGCCTGTATGAAGCAGGAGTGTGATGACACAACTGTGCACATCAAGGTATCAATAAACACAGAGATCCAAGAAAGGACAGTTGCTTAGGTTGAGCCATGCACTGTTAGCGTGTAAACATGTCAGCCATGTTCTTTAAATAATCCACCTTGTTTGCTTTTAGGGTGCAAGTTCTCAGAATGGTTCTTTACTTCTGAAGCTACAGTTTTGTTTTGCTTAAAAAAAAAAACCTCCAGAAGCTCCCGGACATAGAAGACATAAGTTTATTTCAAATTTAATAAAAACAACCCAATTGTTTATCAAATCATATAAGTGTGTGTTTTTGTGTAAAATAAGCAGGGTACAAGCAAAGTAATTAGAACAAGTATTGGTTTATTTGACTTGTTTATTTACTGAAGACTGCAGTTTTTGAAGGGGTAGTGTAAAGCTACCAGGGGACGGATTGGCCCTTATAATCCAGGAAGGCACCGCTTTGCTTCTCCGTCAGGGAGGCCATCACGCTTAGCATCCCCTGCACACTCTCCGCAGGATCTATGTCCGCCTGGTGGTCGGAAATACACAGGTAACACGAAGGCTCGCACAGGAAGTCACTTCTTAAGGATCTAACGGTTTAACCCACAGACATTCACAGTGAAAGCAATATAAGTGGTATCAGTTCCCCCCCATCTCAAATATGACTGTTTCTAAATGATAATGCTGTTCACCCAGATTTAATTGTAATTAAACTTTTTAGTGGTCACTACTTATTCTTTCATGTTTTGTTAAAAAGCATATTCATTACCAAATGATATCAGTTGTTCCTAATAATCAGTTTAAGTATGCAGTACACAGATCATATTAATCCAAGCAAAATGTATTGAATACATTGTTCCAAAAGCCTAGTTGTCATAAAAACAAAAAATGATTTTATAAAGATAAGTCTTTAGCACTGATGTTTTATATTCCTTGTGTTTCTTTGCATGCATGCTTATTTTAGACAACATGACTCCAATTTGTTTACTAATGATTTGTTATTGACTACTAACGTAAACTTTATTTGTCTTTAGCATCAATGTACTGCTCTGTTAATACAACTTGACCTGTTAAGTTTTATCTTGTATAAATAAATAAAATTTCCCATTTTCAATCCTGACTTGTACTTTCATAATCAATCTATATAGGATTTGTGCCAATATAACCGTAGTCTCATCAGAAATGTGATATTTATGTCACTCTATGTTGGCAAACGAAAGCATGGTAGGACAGCGGCAATCATGGGGTTTCACATGCATTACTACAAAGTTTTGGCTATGCAGGGTCACAGCAAACTTGTCAGTGCAAAGCATTTGCTACATTTAAAGGGTTAAAACTAACTTTAAAGAAGTGATATGCCTAAATAAAAGAAGCCATTGCTGTGTTACATGTCCATTTTACATGGATCTATATTCTTATGCAGTTATCCCTCCAATGAAACACTGGAGCTGTGGCCTACATTCATGTGTATACTTCTGCAAGTACACCTCAAAGTTACTTCATAAAGCAGAATAAGCAAGTTAGAAAGATACAGTTTTTGTCTGTAGATTGTATTGATTCAATAAAAAAAGTACTTTAGTAGAAACAGCACAATGATTAACATTCAACTGAAAAATGTGTGTGAAATATAAAATCATACAACATGCTGTTACTATTGTATTGTGATTCTCAATAAAGTAAACTAGAAATCAGAGCTGACCTTTCCTCGACATTGTTTCCTGTGTGAAAACTGCTGACTCACCTCCTCTCCACCCATGTCAGTACGCACCCAGCCAGGGTGCAGCACAGAAAACAGGATATCATCCTTCTTCAGCTCCTCTGCAGCACACACTGTCAGCATGTTCAAACCTGCCTAGAAGATATGGAGGAAAAGGAGCCGATAGACAGAAATTTAGATAAGCAGTAGCCTACTTAAGAAATGTAACTTGAAGCCTTTGAGTAGCTGGTCACAGTGTTAGCAGGTTGTCACTCACCTTGCTAATGCGATAGGATGCGGCAGGGAGGAAGGCATACGAATGTTTTAAAGCTTCCATTGAACCCAAAAGTGAGGAGATGCTGACGACGGCTGCTTTGCTGATGGACATCCCGGGCATTCCACTGGCCTTCACTGCGTCACGCAGGTGAGGCAGGAACTCCTAGAGATGAACGCCAGAAATAAAGTCAGCAAGCGGAAACCTTCATTGTACAGTGTTGAAGTTCTGTGTTTCAGATCTTCCTCTCCCTTACTTTAATTATGTTCATAGGGCCCATGACATTAGTGTTGAAGCAATGCTGCATGTCCTCAGGACTGGTTTCCTGCACAGTGCTTTTGGGCAGGATGCCTGCATTGTTAATCAGCAGGTTGAGACCACCTGTCCCCACCAAAGAGCCCACCTGCTGGGCGCACAGTTTGATGCTACAAAGGTCAGTGGCATCTGACAGAGAGAGATAAAAAAGTGGAGCCTTAACAGTGGTCAATAGCAGACAGTTAGATAAATATCAGAACACTGGGCTATTTATACAATGGCCTGGCCATGGGAGCAGGACTGAGGGTTTAACAGAACAAAACATAAGACAGAGAGCTTGTACCCAGACGGACAACAGAAACGATGTTAGGATTCTTCTTTGCCAGTGTTTGCAGGGCCTGTAAATACACAGAAAAAACTTTTGTAATTCAGCAAAGATTCACACACGCTGTTGATCACTTGTAGCCTGCTTTCTATTATTGAGCTGTATAAACTACAGTAAGCACATTTACTTATGAATTAAACTACCCAGCAGAGCTCAATTGACAGAAAAGGTAAAGAGTCTTACCTCAGCTCTGGGTCCATCTGGGTCCCTGCAACAGGCGAAAAGCTTTCTCACTGGACAGGGAGCCTCCAACATTTGCCTAACCATTTCCAGGCCCAGGCCTCTGTTGGCTCCTGTTATAAGCACACTGACTGGTTGAGCTGCCATTTCCTCTGCCTCTGTTAGCACAATTCCCTGTCTCAGCTCTTGCATAAAGCCCTTGCTGAAAGTTTGGTCTAAAGCTTGGACACTCCCACATTCTCATGTGTTTATCCAATCCTACAGTCCTATTTAAAAAGTGGGTAGGTCAGAGTGATAAATCAGGCCTGTAGCTCAGCTACTGAGAGGTTGTAGCCATGCCATGAATAAAAACAAAACAAACTCCCAGCTGGCATCAACATATTCAAAGAAAGAAGCAAATATGGCAATGGTGCTAATGTTAAAACATGCAAGGAGTGTAGTTTATGTTGGCTTTTCAAAGCTCAAAGAACACTAGTGCAAGGCAAAACAAACAGCAAGGACTTCCTGATGACCAACATAAAGGAAAAGACCAGTGAGCTAACTGAAAGACACACTCTCCATGTTGAGTGTACACATCAAGAGACATGTTAGACTCATGATCAATGAAACCATCAAGGTAACACAGCTGATGAAACATTCTGTATTGATTATAATGGACACGTCAGAGTGGATGTCTTTGAGGTTGTGATGAGCAACACCGGTGCACCTCAAGTAACTGAACTGATGGCATTCCTCTTCACTCTTCCAGTTCAACAGGTCCTTGCCACCTTGACATTTTTTTGCTGGCTACTTCTCCATTGTTGGACAACACCTCAGCAAAGACAATAAGGTGGGATACAGAGGACTGATAAAGTGCAACACCAATCACCTAAAGTTCAATATCCACAACAATACAAAAGAGCTGCCTGATGGTGGACTACCAGAGGATCAGGAGGATCACTACTGTGGTGGTGGTGGTGGCATCTAGGCTGGTGAATCTGGCAGACTTCAGAGGCTGGTTAGGAAGGCCAGCTCTCTGGTCGGCGGCGAACTGAACAGTCTTGAGAGGATGAAGGACAAGATCAAAGCCATCCTGGATAACCCCTCTGGCCCTCTTTACGATGACCTGTTGCAGATGGGTGACTCATTCAGTGCCCACTGCCATCAGACTGCACAATTAGCAGCGGAGACCACAGCCTATAGTTTCTATTTTTTTACCTTTATTCTTATTTTTTTGTTTTATATACTCTTACTATTTTAAATTAGTTTTTTTTTCTTCTTTTATTTCTATCCTCGTGCTGCTGCAACAACCCCTCTGAGGATTAATTAAGGTTTATTTTATGTTGCAGTATTGTATGTTTTTTGGTGAGCTTGGGGACATTGCAGTATAAATTAAAGTTATTTAGTGCAAGTCATAAACAGTGTTCATGTATTGAAGCAAAAATAGCTCAGGAATGTGAGCTTGGCCAATTACAGAAAAGACATAATGTGTAAGACAATCAATTAATGACTTAATTATTAATGACTACTTTGATGTTAAAGCTGCACAAATTGACACCAGAACAGCAATAAAGCAATGG
This sequence comes from Etheostoma perlongum, assembly GCA_026937815.1. NCBI lineage: Eukaryota > Metazoa > Chordata > Actinopteri > Perciformes > Percidae > Etheostoma > Etheostoma perlongum. The sequence continues at coordinate 12,910,226 of CM049385.1, forward strand.
CAAGCTATGATGACTGACTTTAATATATACATATTTTTCATCTGTTATAATGGCACTAAAGCTTTAGCAGTGGTGTTGGCAGGCATGCAGGTTAGCATTCCCACCACATGGCTGCACCGTTTCTGTGTAAAACAGCACATTTAGAATTTCTGACAAAAGATTTACAAAGGCTTCAAAATCCTTTGTAAACAAATGACATAAATGTCCACCCTAACAAGTAATATACTTTAACATAACTTAAAACCTCAGGTTTCTGAAAACAGCTTAAAATCTATGAAAAAGGTAGACTAGGCTGAACAAACTAATAATAATGTCTACTGGCATATTTTTCACTTGTTAACAGAGAAACTCAATTTGTTTTCTTCCTGAAAACCAAATGACATCATATATTTTAATTTTTAATTAGCAAACAAATTACTTGTTGAAGTGGATATTTATCATGCAATAAATACAGCAACTATGAAGCTTATAAACAGGCTTTAAAACTGACAGCTGAATTAACACCTCTCTGACAGGTCTCTAAACCATTGCATTATAAGCTTCACAAAGGTAGTCTTCATTGCAGGGCTATTGGACTGGATGGCATTAGGTTATGGTACATGGTCCTGTTAGTTTGTCAATCTCCTGCATAACTAACATACATGTCAGAAAAAAAACAAGCTGGTGGCAGGACAGCTCACAATAACTGACCGAAGCAGAGAGGTCGGGACTTTTAAAAAACAACAGGCGAACCAGAAAATCAGGAACAGGTTTTCTTTAAGAAGACTCACATAGCTGAAGACAATAACATACTTCAGACAGCAATGTGACTAAATGCCCTGCACTGACAATGCATGCTGTCTGTCAATTATTGAGACTGATGCTCTTTGGATTCCTCCTATGCTGGTGAGCGTAAAACAAATGTGTGCGTTTGACTGTGTAAGCAACAGGTAAAAAGTTTCAAAAAGGCTTTATGAAGACCAAAATGAAAAGGGTGTGCACTGTAGTGTCACTTTCAAATACTTCAAACATTAAATCTGACAAAACACACCTACGACACAAAGAAGGACACAAAATACATCCTTTAACTTTCATTTGGCAGCAGATTCCTTTTGCTGTCCTGATCAATTTGGCAGTGTTTCGCTCGTGTTTCTATTCACAGACTTGAATGCACGTGCACACACACAGACATACACACACACACACACACACACACACACAGTAGTGTGCAGTACATAACATGCACAGATATAAATACATACAGTTTTTCATTAAATGCACTTCTGTGTCCGCAGCTTTCTGCTTTGAAAATAGAAAGATGCATAAATCGAACATTCCCATCATTATAGAAAAGGTCCATGCAAGAACGGCACTGATCAGTTCCCCGAGACTGAATGTGAAGAAAATACTGTATTAGGGAGACGTGCCGTCTGGCTGCAACCATTTGCAGCCCACCATTTCTTGATTTCTGTTATTGTTGTTTCTGTTGTTGTGTCTCTTCTCTCTGGCAGTGGTCTGACAGTATATTTGTCCCTCTCACAGATGGGTGCTGTCCTGCGTATCAAACCTGTGGCTCTCTGAGATCCCGGCGCTGCACTTCCTGCTGTTACCCTGATTGGGTACCAGAGAGAGGGGGTCTGGTCTGATCAGGTATCTGTAAATGTGAAACAGATAAGACAGGAGTGGCAAAAAGAATCCTGTGATAGTTTTCATGCAGTGTTCATTTTACAATCAAATGTAATTTATCAATTACATTTGGCATTATGTACTCACACAACATCATGCAGCTCCAGTCTGGTGTCTGGAGAAGGGTTGATGAGGATATAAGACAATCTGTTCCCTTGGTCTGTCATCCCATCTGACACAGGAAGAATAGAGATGAGTGATGCAGGAAATAAAATAGACACAGGATATACAGCAGGCTGTGCAACTTCCGTACACACAGAATAGAGGCTTTGTTACTGTGAGACAGGAATTAAAATTTAAATCAAAATGAACACAAGCAACAACAACAACTGAGATGGAAGAAGTACCCAGATAATTTAAAAAGTACCAATACAGGTATAAAGAATATGGTATAAAATGGAAAACATAAGTACAAATGTGAAAATCAACCTCAAAGATGTACTGAAGTACAGCATTTGAGTAAATATACCACCCAGTAATACTACATTCCACCACAAGTAAACTTAAGATCAGGACCACAATACTTTTATACACAAAGTACATACAGACTTACTAAATCCAGTTGAAGAAAGGCCCAAGTGTTTCATCCTCGTTTTCACCAAGGCGTTGAGTTCCTGCCTCTCTGAGCGCCTGAACAGGGTCAGTCTCTGCTGGTTGATCCTCTCTGCCGCACTGCCTGCACCTCCCTTGGCCCCACTGGACCCCCGACCCCCCTTCCTGCTCAGCCGCCGGGCCCACTGCATGCTTTTTCTCCTGAGCAGCGGGTGGTCTGAGGAGTGGGAGGAGGTGGAGACGGGCTCCGAGGAGGTGGAGTTACGGTGAGCACCGCTCCGGGACAAAAGGGGCTCTCTGGGTTCTCTGGTGTCCTCATAGTCCTCCACTGTGATGGATACCTTGGACTGTGACACACAATTATAACCACATATTCATATTCACACACACACACTTATTCTATAAATAAATGATGAACAAGATACACTGTTGCATATAATAAATAAGCTGACGCAGCCCTAATTTCTCTTTAAAAAATTAATAACAGTACCTGCATTGGGAAAAATGTAAATTGTCACGGCATGTCTAATATGTAGATTTCATGCTGAGTATGCAAAGCGGGTTTTGGTTAATTTTATATGTCTGTCTCACATGATGAATACATACTTAATAGTCAAAACCCAGATTTGACTGTCTCCATATCTGAATGTGTCTCCATAACTCTGCATCTACCTGTTGACAAAACATGTACACATTGAATTACTGTTGCATTTAGATATATATGTTTAAATAACCCTTAAAGGGTAATGCTTCACCAAGTGCATGCTCTTGGGAGGAATTGTTGGTCTCTGTTAGTCTATACTGACGACGTTCCACTTCATTGTTCAGGTGCAACTGAAAATTTTGCCGGATGTCATTCTTTTTAAGCTGGTATCTCACACCTTCCGCTTTCCTTGTTTTGGCATTTTAATCTCTGGTTGATTTATGAGGACTATGGTTACCTGCTCCCCAGATCTCTGCAAGGTAAATCCAGACAGACTAAAACAACTTTTGAATGAAGTTCCTTCCTGAGGCTTTTTTGCAGAGGCACTGTCATTGTGTCAGGGGCTTAGAGTCGCAAAAGACAATTGCGATTGGTTTAAAGAAATGCCAATAAACCAGAGCATGTTTTTCTTCCATCCCGGAATGCTGTGTGGACTAGCCAGACCCTCCTTCGCAGTGTTGTGGAGGTAGTTCTGGCAATGCGATATTAGGTCTCTGTAAACTATAAAGTGTGGTCTAGACCTACTCTATATGTAAAGTGTCCTGAGCTAACTTCTTCTAAAGTTATTATTTGACACTTGGATAAAATTTAATTTAAAATGTGAGTTTTTTACAGTTGAGAAAATCTTTAGAAAGTTTCTAGTTTAAAAAGCCAGCTTTATGTACAGTCAGATTCAAAAAGCCAGATTTATGTAAAATCTCATTATCCATGAGATTTTATTACATGAAATTGAATTAATCTTGTGACAGTTCAGTCCTCTCTTTGTAGTCTTAGCCCTGCTACAGGTTTTGTTTGTTCCTCTAACTCTTTTGTATTGTGGGTTTTAATGAACATAATGACCTGTAAAGAGTGCTACCTTTAGAGTTAAGGCTTACTTAATTGTACCAGCCAGTCCAGTGACTTTAACCAGAGGCCAAAAAACTAGTAACAGCAGCAGCTGACCTCAGAGACTGGAAGCTTGTGTGCCTCTGTCCGGTAGATGCCGATGGGAATGTCTCCAGTGGAGGAGCACAGTTTCTGGTAAAGCCTGCCATAGGTACGAATCCACAGGTCATCCTCTGTGATTTTCATCTTGAAAACAAACACAATAAATCAGCCTTAGAGCTGCTCCACAGTCTAAACAGACTGGATTGAGGCCAAGGCTGGGTACTTACAGCACAAAGGAAACCTGAGCCAGGCATAGAGTCTAAACCCAGCAGCAGCCTGGTGATGGAGATCATGTAGTCCTTTACAAATGACTGGCAGGAAAACACAGCATATAAGTGAATAGAAATATATCATATTTGGCAACATTTTGTTTTTTTCAGTGTGTGAGTGTTTTGCTTGTGTTTGTGTTTGAGATACCTGGTAGAGGAGAGTGTCTAGCATGCTGACACTGAACACCTTCCCTGCAGAGAAGGGCAGGCGGAACATAAACACCAGGTTGGACCCCTTCTCCCTTTCCTTCTACAGATCAAACACACACACACACACACACACACACACACACACACACACACACACACACACATTTTTCCACAATTACACTAGTTGTGGAAGACATGAAATGATGTGATGGAAGTTTCTTAAATCCAAATGTAAGTATCATCGTCAGATCTGAACCCATGAAACCTTTTTTGTTCATCTTTTATAAAAACATTCTGCCCTGTTTGTTCTTATTTTTATTATGACCTCTAAAGTCTCGGTTGAGGAAAGATTAAGAAAAGGTTGAGAGAGAAACGAAGTAGGTGGTTTGAAGGAAAGAACATTTTACCTTTTCCAGTTTGGACAGAGCCAGAGAGTAGTGGTCTTTGACCTTAAACTGCATAAAGCGCATGTTGGCTGGGTGGGTGAGCTCCGTGATAATACTTAGAGCTGGGAACAGTCTGGGAGGAAGAAGCACAGAGAATAAGGTGTCAAAAATAATAAGAAAAAAACGCTCACTTTAAGATAGTGTGTGAGATTGCAGAGCAAGTTTGGGCAAAGCAGACCTGAAGAGAGTCTGCACATTGACGATCGTCTTTGCGTCGGCCATGTAGTCCTCCTCTGCAATCATGGAGCTTTCTTTGTCAACCACCACCATGGTGTCGGCAAAAGTGACTCCACATCGCAGCAAACTGTCTAGACTGTGGAAAGAGAGAAAGGCGAGTGGGAGATGATAAAGAAGAATAAGATCAGTGTTTAAGGGCAACACGAAAAATCAAAGAGTAATTTAAGTCAATTGAGAAGTGCAGAAGCACATGCAATTAATAATTTATATCAATAAGGAAATTAAGGAAATTGTAGAAAATTAAAAAGGGGAAGATACATCAAGAAATCAGCATGGTGTTTGGATTGTCTTACTTGTCGATGGAGCCCACAGTGTAGAACACCATGGGGAACCAACAGATTGCCTCCAGGAAGTCTGCTTCAGGTCTGAACAAATCAAAAACACAAATAGACTTAACATTTCCTACCAGAAAAGATTTATATGTGCCATGAGGATGACTGAACGTCCTAACAGAGACAATTCCTTGTCACTCAGCCTGAGAAATACAACAGCCAAAACTGCCTGCAGAGAAAGCTGAAAATACCAGCACTACACTGGAGTGCCTCAGTATTTTATTGCCTTTTTATTGGATTCCATTCTCATTTGGCTCATTTGGTGTTTGTGTACCAGCCACAATACATGACACAGGATTGTGCCGCACATTGCATTGTCCTGAAAGCATTCCACAAATCATGTTTACGGGGATCTTAAACAGCTTAGTTTTTATCCTCCACTGACTATTAAAATATTTTTCTTCTAGGTTGCACCGGTGCACCTAATGTCCTTCACATCCGCTGCCTCTCCACAAACAAAGCTATGTTATTTATATCGATATGGTTTAATTTTGCATTAAATGACCCATTTCTTCTGTAAAGACGTGCCTGTGTTGAATCTCTCATCTACTCTCTCTCCTCTTACTCTCTGCGCAGCCCCGCCACACAGCGGCGCCGGTCCATAGCCAGAATATCATAGTTCATAAAAATGCAGAGCAGTGACGATACAGACGTTTCATACACACGACGTGTGTAACTCTGCTGAATGCTGGAGCCATTCATAATGAGTCAGGTCTCTCTCTGAGTAGCATCCATCACCCCTCTCTCCTTAGCTATTTTAATCAGTTATTGTTGAAAACAAGTGAAGGAGCTTTCTCAGAGATACAGTACATAAAAAAAAAAAAATCCTATACACTATTTATTTCAGATAGGTAATTTTTATTTACATGTGTTGCAGCTGTATGTCTATACAACATACACCTTCAACATAAGAAAAATGTAGCATAATATAGATGTGAAAGCAGTTATAAATAGCCTATGTGACAATAAAATATGTTTTGGTTAAAATCAACAAATAATTGTGATAGTTAATTGTGATCACAATATTTAGGCAACACTAAAATGGAATCTATTCCAGTTTGAAGCTGTGTTTTCAAGCATGGCCAGCACATTTCACCAAATAACATAGACATATCCTTACATGCTCTCCAACAGCAGCACAATGGGGTTGAGTTCTTTTCTGGGTCGGTAGTAGGCCCGTAGAGGCACAATGAAGTTGTACAGACCGTTTCCTGCACTCTCCGCTGACACAATAATCAATTTGTTTTTAAAGCCGTAGGAGCGGGCATCTTCAAAAGGGGTGTGGTGACATGCCTAGGAGAGAAGTAGTGTGGTCACTGAGGATGACTTTGACAATGTGAACTTGTAAAATGATAAGATAGGGAGCCATGTCAATTCCATACCTTGTCCATACGCAGACAGCAAAAAGGCATCTTTTCTTGAAGAAGGTGGCACAGCGCAGGCGAGCTGCCGATGTATGGTGAGTTCAGCGGGTATCCCTTCACCCACCTGTAGCACAAGCCAACAGTTCCCTCTGAATACGTTTACACTTTAATCTAACAACAATTTAAACAGTGTCTTTATAACTTACTCGCAGTGTCGACCCCACCAGTGGGCACTCTCATCTTTGTCAGTGTCCTCTTTGCCCTCTTCTCCTCCCTCATCCTCTGATTGGTCTCCGAGCAGATCAAAGGCAGGGTTGTTAACACCGTCCACCAGCTCCAGGACGGGGGCAATGCTTCGCCGCCTCTCCTCTTCTGACTCTCCCATGGCAGGCAGGGCCAAAGTGTTAGTGCCACTCATCTCTGTCCGGGAGCTGCTCCTGCTTTCTCTTCTGCTGCCCAGCATGGTGCTCCCCGGCTCCTGGCCTTCTGGGCTGCTGTCACTGGAGTCCTGCAGGTCAATGGCCACTGTGCCTGTAACATACACACACACAGCCACAGTGATCAAGCTAAAGGTTCTAAGACTATGATACATGATGTGTTGCACGGATCCTACATAATACATACTATAGTGAGGTGTACATTCACTGTGGACCACCAGGTGGTGGTGTTTGTAAAACCACAGTATCTGACATTTCAGTTCATTTGGTAGTTGGTTTTATCAAACTGGATTTATAATCAGATTCATGTTAATTCCTCAAAAGAGCTTTGCCTATTTTTAAATCACGCAGATAAGTTTCAAATGTTAGAACCGCATAGATTTGACAGCTGTGACTGTGCTGCTATCTAAGACAGTTTAACAAGTTGGTCAACACAGAAATAACACAGAAACTGCAAAAAGGTCAGTGTGTAATTGTTACACAGTCATTATGCCGTGCACATCTGACTGACCCATGCTTGCGATGATACTGTGGACTGGCAGGCGGGTGAGTCCATGGTAGATGGTTTGGTGCACTTCCCTGGTATTTCCTCCCGTGCTGCCCCATGATGGCTCCCTGTGGCCCCTGACAAAAGCTGAGTTCTCCTCTTTGGAGATGTTGATGTAATAGCATGTATCAGAAGACCCCATGATGTGGCAGGGACCAGGGTTCAGTAGGATGTTGGTGGTGTCCAATCTGCGTATTCCAATCAAACATACTCCATACCTGCAGCCGCAAAGACAAGGTCAGCTCTTAACAGTGCAGTTTAGTGTGTGTTCTAATTTCTCAGCCTTTTCACATTATGACGTACTTTTTGTGAGCATGAAAGGAGGCAAAGGTGAAACTCTTGCCCTGATATTCCCCGAAGAATTTACTTTCTTCTAGGCGGATATGATGCACCTCATTGGCTGAGCAGCGGCGGTAGGTTCGGTGCCATTGGTCGGATGAACATGCACCACCCTCCCTGAGACAGAAAAGGAGGGATTGATCGGTGATGTGAGGAAAGATCTTTAAAACACGTAACACAAAGCAACCAGCTCAGCAACAGGGCCACACCAGAAGATCTTTAACTCAAGGTTTCAGCGGTAACATCCTATAGCTCTGTCAGAGCTGCTGATCAATACTTCAATCAGCACACAGATATACACAAAGACACTCAGCCTGTTTTAAGAATAGGTCCCAGATGTAAACATTCACACCGTTAAGTGGACAACATTTTTCTCTGGGGGATATGGCTTTAGACGCGGAGTCTAAAGAGGTGCTAGCATGAAGCAAGGGTGTGGGGGCAGTGTGAAAGTGGGTGGCCTGCGACAAAGACTGCATTATAGAAACAGGTGTTATAGCAAATTTGCAGTTTACAGGAATTAAGTGTAAGGTTGAAGAGGAGGAAAGACAAATACTAGTCATGTAACATCATCACAGCCAATAAACTAAATGGCATCATGTCCAGCTATAATAGCGTACTTGTGAAACACACTACTTTGGAATGTTGAACTCATCAGACAAAAGCTTTAGCGTACATCAATTAGCATTTCTTTAACATATAAATGCATGTATATTCAAACTCAATTAAAGAGTTTGTCACATTCTTGCCTATTTATAATTTTGTGTAGATATCCTATTGTTTAAGTTGGGATCACAAATGTGGGCTTTAAGATGACAGTTCCAATTTCAAGATGCAATACAAAGAAAAGTTGCAGGAAAAATAATTATAGGTTTTGGAGGACTCTACTAACTACTAAAAATCCTATTTGAACTAGTTACATTCCGCTATCATGCCATGATGATAAAAAGGAGCAAGCAAGTTAAGCACATAGAACAATTTGCCTGAATAACATTCCTTTTTACAGTGACTCCTGCATTAATTAAAAAATACCACACAAATGCAATTTCTAAATAATTAAAGGTAATAATAGCAAGAATCAAATAGCATGTGTGCAAATTTTGGAAGTTGACAGAGGATTTGAGTAAATATTGAGCACAAATGTACCACAGTATTCCTAGATGTAAATACAGATCAGATACATCCTACCTGTTGAGGGCTTGAAAGGCTCCTACACGCTGCTTGAAGGCCTCTTGAGGCGCCATTCTGGGGGGAAAGAGGTGATTAAAAGAAGCTCACTATTTACTTTATCTACTGTATATTTGACTGTCTAGACCGTACTGTGAACAATCAAATAGGCAGAGGCATAAATAAAGGAAGTGAACTCACTGTCCTCTGGAGGAGTGGATCAATAGAGTGATGAGTGTTGAGGTACCAGGGCACACACAGTTTAAAGCCAGCATGGCATACTTAAACTCTTCTTCACACACCACATGATCTGCACACACAGGAAACAAGAAGGGCAAAGTGACCAAGATCAACACAAACACTTCCATTCTGCTCCATAAAAGTTTTAACTCTGAGCACAACAATGAATACAAATATTCTCCTGGAAAACACTCTCCTTGCCTTTGTCGGTGTGTCTGAGTGACAGAGAAAGGTGGTTTCATCCCCGTAATCCAGATGTAACATAAAGGGGTCAGAAATGATCTAACCTAATCACCGGTGGAAGCAATGCAGATTTCAGTTTTATCTGCTAAGGTTGGGAGAAATAAATTTCTGAAGGTTATGCTTACAAGAGAGTGAATGCAATTGCATTTATGGTGTTAAAGAAGGGCTAATCTATTATTTAAAAAAAAATAAATGATTTGGTTTACGTCGGTCACGTTTTAAGTACCCAAGGGGATATCTCCTAATTGCTTGTTTGGTTCGACCAACAGTTCAAAACCAGAACAGCTTTTGTTGTTTTATTAACACTGATATAAAACAAGCAAATGTGAGAAGCAACATAAACACCAGTAATATTTGAGAAGCTTGAAACAGCGAGTGGTTAAACTGTAATTATCAAAATTGTTGTTGGTTACCTCAAAGAACTAAAAAAACATTTTAAAGCTATAGTGCGTAGTTTCTGTCTCCCCAATGAGGAATTCTAAGTAATTACAACATCGCTGTCAGGCGCATCCACATGATACAGTCTTCCGTGATCGTGCACGCGCCCCCAAACCTCCTCGATGCAGTAGTTAATAAGCAAGGAAGGAAAAACATGGTGGACAGAGAGAGTTGTGTGGAGCTGATAGTCTTAATTAGCTTTGTATCAACTCATGACTGACGTTCATTAATATCAAAAGGTTACACACAAAAGCTTTAAAAATTGAATAGCAACACATTTTCTTGAAACAATATTGTGGTGAACTGGAACTACTTAACTGGAGAAATATTCCCAATAAAAACGACAGTTCTCTGTGGCTCTTGCAAACACATACAATAAATAATTCATTTCACATACTGGCTACATCTTGCCACTAAAAGGCACAAGCACGCACACACACACACACACACACACACACACACACACACACACACACACACACACACACACACACACACACACACACACACACACACACACACACACAAATATATCACTATTTTATGCTGGAAAATATGTAACTTGATGTTTGTCTAACAGAAATGAGTCAAGCAGACAGCCATGTCAAAAATCCTCTATCATCAGTTTTTTTGGGGGTGATTTGAAGACTTAGCAACAAGCTAGCAATTCAGTGTCAGCCTTTTCAAACTGCTTTTCAGTCACATCATCCGAGATTTAACGAAGCCCGACCTCTGAGCCAACCAAACCAAACTGAAAAAACACAGATGCCACTTCTCTCGTTTACGTGTTTCCACACAACCTCCTCTTTATAAGGAAAAACCAATAGAGCTATTCATGTTTTACTAAGCCAATTAGTGAATCTGTCCCAGGGAGAATCCTTTTCCCTGCTGCGTAATTCTTGATTGCATTATCTTCAGAAGTGAGCACACAGGCATAACAGGGCTGTCTTGTTATCAACAGTGTTGAGCTTGGTCCTAAAAGCACAATATGTACAGGAAATAATTGGGGATTACCGTCAGAGCCTGACATGAAGCATCAGATTCAATTAGCTGCCAGTCTGAGTAACAGGAGAGCCAGCTGAGATTTAAATGCACTTTTTTAATAAATTAGTCAGGTCTGTGTGTGTGTGTGTGCCTGAAGCTGAGCAGGTGGGAGGCAAAACAATTAAAACGGCCAATTGTGGATTTTCTGTTGAAGTAACAATGTTCTTTTAGCTCAGAACAGTACATCATAATGCAGCGCACATACAAACACAAAGAATAGCCTCTTGCTATTCAGCCTATGAATCTGCTTTGAAGTGGAAGCTGTTACAGAGCAAGGGGCATCTGAAAGTCTGCAGAGTAAAAGACAAAAACATTGATGTTGCATCTGTGGAGCAACAGCATTCATACACACACTTTCTCACTCTCTCTGTCTGTGTTGTACACGCCAGCACACATAAATCTCTAACTCCCAAAGCACAGACACAATAGTCACACCACACATTGAGTCTTTTTTTTCAATTTCCAACATCCTTCTTGCACTTGTTTTTACCACTGTTATCCCTTCACTTCCCATCTTCGGATCTGCTTACTGTTCGCCACAGCCCTCCATCCTGCAGGTACCTGGACCCAGACCAGGAGTGAAATTACAGACATTGACGCGCTGTGCATACACACACAAACTCTCGCTTTCTTTATGTCACCCTCGCTTAGAAGACCTGGGTCTTTGTATCCATCTCTTCAGACTGTTGTTTTCCATCAAAGACTAGTATTAAAGGTCTGTGTGGATATGTGTGTGTATGTGTGTGCAAATGTGGTTATTTGCATCCTCTGCAGGAGTGCAATTACAACTTTACCACAGGTCCACCGGTTAAGCTAATTAAATCAGCAGGCTGTTATTGTTTGGGTGAGTGAGTGATGAGCCAAACTCAGGAGGGAAACTGACTGTTCATTCATTCAAAACATAAACTGGGGAGATAATCAATCAACACTCTGCACCCACTTCTGTGTGGTTACTCAAAAAGCTCAGGGTGTCCTGCCCTGCTGCAGCATCTTACCGACAGATCTTTTCTAATGAAAGCTGAGCTGTTTTAAAGCCATTCCTATGGATCAAATTAAATCTTGTATCTCTTGCTCATTAATGCCTCCCACATTAGCACTTAGTGGGCATATTCCAAGTGGGGTCAAAACATGACATCTGCACTTACAGTAAAGTTCTTGTGCCTGTATACTGATTTGTTCCCTATGTCTGGCAACATACAGTGTGTATATATATATATATATATTTTTTTTTTTTTTTTTCAGTTGATGAACTTTGTGTTCTTTAGGGGTAAGCTACTTTACTTCTCACTATAGTCCTGTATGAAATGTATTATTCTGTACCGAAAGGCCGTAAGAAACAATATATTTTTTTTATGAATTAGGTTTTATTTCGTATAGACTTTGCCCTCTAAGAGCTGCTGCTTTATCCCTCGTGCATGAGCCGTCGTGAAGATTTCTTTCGCGCTCTTGTGCCCTGCACGGGCCTCTACGTCCGCAGTTACTGTATATAACAGCTGCAAGACCAGAGATCTGCTCTCTATTTTTCTTCAGCGACTAGCAGTTTGAAGAACAACGGTGTCCACCTGTGTACGGTCTGACGGAACAGCTACATCCTGCCATCAGATCTCCACCCAAGCTGTGAGGTGTGCCTCGGCCCCGCCGGGCTTGCTGCCTGCCAGTTGTGCGCCCGCCTACTGACGGAGGAACTGAAGCGGCAGGCGATGGCAGCCGGACGGACAGTCAGGATACCACCACCGGTTACACTCAGACATCCCGGAAGGGGATCTCTTTGGCGGGCACCAGCGGGCACCGGTCCGCTGACTCAGATCCCCCCAGAGATGGTTTTGGAGCCCCGTAACTGCGACTGAATCCGTCCCTAGAGCAGGAGCCCTGCATCAACACTACGTAAATGTAAGAAAACACATCAAAGCAATTTATATAGCTACATGTTACAGCTGCCTAACTCCCAGCACAGTAGCACAGTGCTAACTGATAATCAAAGAACATTTTTATCAATAATACAATTATACAACCTAAAAATTCCTGCCCGATTTACAACAAAGGCCTCAGTCTGGCTATGGCAGTGAGGTACTTAAACAGCACTGCAGGGGCAAAGGAAGATTGCCTGCAGGGAAGGCTCAACTGCCAGGTTAGCACAGCAGCAGAACTCCTCAAAAATGTTCATCATTGATAGAGACAGCTGGGATGACGGCAGCAAGCTAGAATTGAGTTCTCCAAGGCTGTAGGCAAATTGTGTGTGAGAGAGAGTTTATTTTCTTTTACTTGCAGACAATTGACTTGCATCTTTTGTTGAGCAGGAAGGGAAGAGACACTCTCAAAGGCAATGTAAAAAACACAAAAACCCTCAGATGGCTTCAAGCCAAGCCAATCTGTCCAGCACTCCCTCATAGCTAGGAGGACAGAGAGCTGTGTGCTGCGAAGCCACGCTGATAGAAAATACAATTCTCCGGCTTGCAAATCAAACTGACAAACTCAGGTAGAAAATGGGACAGGGAAATTAAACAGACAGGACAACTCAGTTTCCCATGTCATGACAATCGTGCAGAAGCAAAATAATCACCAATCTTCACACCTACACCGGGCAAGGGCATTCTTATAGTAGGTGTCATCCCATTATTATCTGCATTCTAATCAAATAACAGTAGATGCATCCAAACAAGAACAAATACACACACACACACACACACACACACACACACACACACACACACACACACACACACACACACAAACACAAACACACACACCTCAGCTGTCACTGTCAGTCAGTGTATTCGATTTCACACTCCCGTGCCCACCTGCAAATTTGACGTGGAACTTGTTCTCTGGCTTGAGAATCTGGACGTAGAGGGGGCAATTTGGAGCAAAGTCTTTCACTGCCCAGGCTCGGAGGATGGTCTGATGATCCTGAGAAAATTGGAGACAGAGGGTAGTGTGATTGATGGAGTGAAAAGAAGGGAGAGAGAGAGAGAGAGGTAGGAACCCACCATTAGCAGAATCAGATTGTAACTCTTCTGTAATAATCCTTGCAACATTTTAGAGTTGTAATGCAACTCTGACATCTTTCTACAAAGAAGTATTCAAGGTTTTGGTATTTGAACAATGAAATAAAAATTGTGACCTGATGAGATGAAGTACTTGACAATTTAGCTACCAAATCATTCAGTGTGAATACCAGGGTGTATATTAAACAGTGTTATCATGACATGCAGTGCTGTGTAACACCTATAGAGTCCATTATTGTTGTTTTTTGCACATTGTGTGTAGTTTTAATTTTTGTTTCAAGCTCGTGTTTCTTTTACTCTCAGCTTTAGTTTTTACTGCGCGATTCATGTTTTGTTGGGAAAATATACACATCAACAATCACAAAACAACAAGCACAAACCTCAGCCAATGCAATGAGCTAAATAAAAGCTGCTCCAGAAAAATATTAAACGCAACATGAAATGACATTAAATTAATGTTGTTGTTGTTGGAAAAACTACACTTTGTCATGGTGATACAGGGAAGCAGTGAGGAACGTACAGCAGCAATACGGTCCACTTCAAACCGGTTACTGAGGATAAAGCAGGCCTCAGCATCGTCCATCCTGCAGGAAGTTAGTAGAGCATGTGGCCATGGGAGCGAGGGAGATGCATAAACAGAGGGAGAGAGAGAATCGGGGAAGCGATGAGGAGAGAAGACACGGGGAGGAGGGTGTTGTCATGTTATTGAGGAAGAGGACAAAAGAGAAAAATCAGGACAATAGAACAACAATCAAACCAATTTGTCTTTAAGCCCACACTATTTAGGGTTGAGATAGTTGGAGGCGAGGAGACAAGTAGATTAAAAAGAAATCGCTCCTTTTCTTTTCCTGTGACAAAGCCAGCTAAGGTGCTAAGGATGTAAACAATAGGAAATATGACTCAAACTGTAATTACAGCCGTTACCTCAAGGCGATATGTGCTTAAGGTATTAATTGTGAGTTCAAGCTTCTATATGATGCTTTTCGTTTCAAGCTGTCTCAAGTGAGGTCTATTCCAGGCTTTTAGGGCTGGATTATTGTACAATTATTTGGATATAATAATGCTTAGATAGATAGATAGATAGATAGATAGATAGATAGATAGATAGATAGATAGATAGATAGATAGATAGATAGATTCAGTAGATAGATTCAGTAGATAGATAGATAGATGCAGTAGATAGATAGACAGATAGAAAGATACAGTAGATAGATTGATACAGTAGATAGATAGATTGATACAGTAGATAGATAGATTGATACAGTAGATAGATAGATAGATAGATAGATAGATAGATAGATAGATAGATAGATAGATATGAAACTAAATACATCTTTAAAATCAGACTCTTGATTGTTGTTGTTTTTAGGCACAGTGACTTACTTGGCCCTCATCAGGTCTTGGTCTTTAAGGGCGGACCCCTGCAGGTAGATGACTCTCTGGGCCCACAAAGGAACGTGTAGGATCCTCCGAACTTGGACATCCATCTCTGCTGGGCAAAGGATCACCACGTAGTAGTCCTACACACACACACACACACATGTGCAAAAGCCCGCATGCCCACCCGCACGTGCACGCGCACGCACACACACACACACACACACACACACACACACACACACACACACACACAATTTGTATTGTGGTTGAAGAGTATTTAACCCCAAAAAAGAAACAGTCACAGGTTGTATTTTTGTTTCCTTGCCAATCTTTAGAAGAAAGGGTAGAGGGGAAACGCTAGAGAGGGGAAGTTAGAGACCGCTTGAGAGTGGCTGCAGAAAATAGCAATGCATATGTACACTGGAGGTTTTCACTTATGTAAAATTGCATCCTGGACCACTGCTTGGCTTCCAAACTGATGTCACAAAATCCTGCTTTAATGACCACATCCAAATTAAGGTGAGCACAGGGAAGATTTTCGCGTTGAGTAGATTAAGGTGAAACAGTCTTTTGGTATCAAACTGAGTAACAATATGCAAAACAATCAAATCAGAACAAATACAGAGAGCTATGTACATATGGATGCACCCTCAAGTAAACACATCTGCTCCAACATGAATAAGTGATCTGTGCTATTGGTGAATTAATGCTCAACTGTTAGGGCTACTCTGAAGAGGAATACAAACAACAAACACAAGACCCCCCCAACACCCTCTTGTCCTACTTAAAACCATTTAGAGAGACCTGTAGTCGGGGGTGAGCGAAGAACTCATTGAGGAAGTCCATGAGAAGGTCAATCTTGAGACAGCTGACACACAGCACCACGTGTTTCTCCGTCTGTGCCCTGTAGCGACTGTAGTTCCCCCCGGACTTCTGCCGCTCCATCCACAGAAAGGCCAGCTGCTCAAACTATTCAGGGTGACATCCATCACATTCAACAGATGGAAATTGGATTAAGTTAGCTGGAATACAGGGATGAGCCATGTGGCTTAAGTAAAGACAACAATGCAATGCCTTAGAGTAGTGTTTATGTTTAATTAGAGAGAGTTTTTGGGGGAACTGAGAAAAGTGGAGATGTGGTTCAGGATGGTGGCCGAATAGAAGATGAAAACAGACATCAATAGAGGAAGGTAGGTTACGGAACAGTATAGATAGGAACAGATTATTTTTTATATGTGTGGAGGGACAGGTGGGCAGATGGTCAAGAGTTAAGAGAGATTTCCTTTAAAATACCCAAATATTTACAGTGAGCACATTGGTTTTAACTCATTCATGGCACAGCTTAGTGGGCTGCAAAAAGAAGCTAACCAGTAAGTTTGCAGTAAATGATTTCTTCTTCCAGCTCAAAAAATGTTTTAATAATAGTACAATACCAATAAAATAATATAACTTTAAACCCAAACATCAGATTTTAAATCAGAAATATGTGCCATTGTTTTTTTGAAGTTCTGGATGAATAGTAAAATACTAATAAAAACAATCAGCTCTCTAGTTAAAACTTCAGTTAGTGGCAGAGGTTACTCATCATTTACTCTCTGAAAGCCCTTCACCTGTGAAGAATCTTAATTTTTTAGTGACATCAAGCCGATATTAAACAGGTGACGAGTTGATGTAATGAACCCTCTGCCAGCTGAAGTTTTGTTTAAGTTTGAAAACACCATCAGGCCACACCCATCCATATGACAAAAGCATCTTATTCCGCCATCAATTGTGTACAGCCAGTTCTCGATGACACCAACTGAGGGAAATTTGGGACGTAACAATCATGCCGTGATATGTTTAAAGGAAAGTCTCCAATCTGGTGAAACAGAATTTGAAACAAGAGCAATTACCTAAGTGGCTGGCTTTTTTATCTCATTTTTGAATCCATATCCTTTTATATTAAAAAAAATCAGAATCAGAAAAAGCTTTATTGCCAAGTACGTTTTTTACACGTGCAAGGAATTTGATGTGTAAGAGTCAAAACTACATGAAATTACTTACTCAAGAGATACATTTTCTGTGGTGTGTTGTTGACAGGTCAGCAAAACCAATAGAGGCAGCAATAAGAAAAAGACTGAATTCTGATTTGTTCTGTGGCTTCCCTGTGCAGCCGTGTCATGGCGGGACTCTGTCTGAGGCACGCGCACACACGCACACACGCACGCACGCACGCGTGCACGCACACACACACACACACACACACACACACACACAGTGGTGCTTGCGGTCAAAGGGGGGCCAGTTTCTAAATGTCAAGGGGTATTTATGGATGAAAGATGGGGACGGGGGGGAGGGTGACATGGCCTCCATGTTGGTGATGCACAGATCGTGCAAGTTAAGTGAAAGTATCTTCATGCTGCTGTCTTTTGTTTTTGTGAAGGTATTTGCTACCACCAAGTCACAGCTGATGGGAAAAACAAAAGTGTTTTCAATAGCCGGAATGCAACGGTAGGATGCAGCCCTACTCGTACTCTTACTGTGAAACGATTAAAAAAAGAAAAGCTATTAAAGACGTAGCGCCATCACAAAAGATCCGACCATCCACTTTGCGACAAAATAAAAATGTCAGTAAACCAAATCATTTGTGAATTGTTTATCAGTAGTGTGAGTGTGATTTCCTGCCTTCCTCTGACTGCAGGCACAGTAGACACACACAGAGGGCATTTCATCCCATTACCACTTTTACATCTTTGGGGAAATACACAAGAACGACCATTTGTGCAACTGTTTGTCAAGGTGTTTTTTTTTAATCAGGCCATGCACAAATAGTGTGCGTGTGTGTGTAAACATTTCCAGTAGTTCTCTGCCGTGAAGTTCCCTCTGTGGAACAGGAGAAGGATTTGGGGAATTGAGCGAGTAAGGAAGACAGCACTGTAAAAATAGTGCTATAAATCTACGTAGGATGCAATGAGTCATCACATCATTGTGCAAGGGGGGAAATACAATAACTTTACTGTAACAAGCTTATGAAGGATGAAGAATTGCAAAACTATCTCAGCTGCTAAACTCAGGAATGATTTTAAGATACTTTGATCACTTTAAAGGCACGTCTGTGCTCAGTTTACTTAAGATCTTTCTACCTGCAAATAACATGGAGGACAGCCAGGCAGCCAGCCTTGTTGGCAGCTCCAAAAGTTTAATTGAAAATAAAATATGTGAAAGGGTGAGATGGGTTATTGCCAAGGCTCCTCCTCACTTTTCTAAACTCTCTAAACTCATTTTAAAGTTTTCTGTTATATTTCTTCTTCTAATCACATCTTTTTGTATATCTACTGCCTGTGGTTGTGTTAGAGATTTTTCACCGTTGTATCTCACCTGGATGGGAAGTACGATGAGCGCCACGAAGATCATGATGACCACCAGGAGCTGCGAGGGCCAGATTTGGGGGGTGACATCTCCAAAGCCCACTGTGGAGAAGGTGACCACACAGAAGTACAGCGAGTCGAACAGGGTCAGGTTGTTGCCCGCTCGTTCGAGATGTTGGATGCCGCAGATGCTAATAGAGGGCGGCAGGATAGGAAAGATGGAGAAAGTATAAAGAGGAAGTAAGCATCACATCAGACTTCATATGCTGGTTGAAGTACAGGTGCCTATGGAGGGCATTATACATGGAGAAAACGCTTTCAAGCCTGTGTATGTACGTGTGACTAGAGATGGGGGTGGATGCATGCTTGAGCGCCTTTGTGGGACACTGTATATTTGTGTTTATAGGTGTGCTGGTGCAAGTTGTGCGTATTGTGTTCTTTAAGGGATAGATGAGTCAACAGGCAAATGTCAACCCTGAAATGGTCGGAGAGTTTAATGTGTGTAGGATCTTTTCACACCAGATATGCGGCGAGCTAACACATCCTCCACTGCACAGTATCTCACTCTCACAGTAACCAATTACCTCTCTGTTTTTATCTTTTAGCTCGAGGAGCATTATTTTTTTATTGTCCAATATCATTTTTTTTCTACATGTATCACATAATTGATTTACTTCTCTTGTCCATCTTAGCCTCTACCTGCTTCTTTCCTGACCCTGTCCACAGCTATGACACCTTTAACTTTCTGTCCAACCTTCATTTCATTCATTCTGTTCCTGTCAACAGTGAGGGTACCCACCATGTAAACATGAGGCAGACCAGTGTGCTGATTAGTATTACCACCTGGTTAAACATGGCTGAGTGTGTCCGCTGGATCGCCCTATGGAGATCATTCTGCAGAGAGACAGACATAGATGTGGCTTAACGTATGGAAACCACAACAGCCCAAGAGCTGCATTTTTAAAGTGGGAAATCAGGTTAAAATGCAGTTGATGGATAAAAAGAATAAGTCAACAAAACATGATCGATTAAATTTAAAAATGAAAGGAGATGAAATTGGCCAAGTGTTGGAATATGTGGAGCAGAGTGGGAAACTTAAAAAATGGGAAGCGAGCTTGGACGTCATAGGACAGATGGAGGCAAGTAATGTGAAAAATGTCAATATCAAGCCCAAGTTTAATTATTTTGTGGTGGTTTTTCCCTTCATAGCAGAAAGAGCTGGTGAGCTGAAATGGCACAGACAGAGAAGGCCAATCGCATGCCAACAAAAAAACATACCAGAGATGTTAAAATGAAAGTACTGACAAAATTGTGCTTTACTCACTATCATGTTCTCCATTGCGTGTTTTGCCAGCCAGCAATTGAGAAATACAGGGATGAAGAGATTTCTGAAGGAGGGCAAAATCACCTGTCGAGTAGAGACAGCGTCAGTCTGCTTGGCTGTCTCATCATGTTTTTTTTTTCAAAATGTTGAACACAGTCAAAGGGTCTCTCTTGAGAGAAGGGTTTGTGTGAGCAATGTTGTGACAGCATTTCAGTATTAAGTGTAAACATGTGGTGTGTGTGTGTGTTCTGCTATGCTTGTGTGTGGTGAGTCCTTCCACTCACAGTGATCATGAAAGGAATGGCGCTGATCATCTCCAGAATGAAGGGGACACGTAACACTTGCTCCCAAACGTTGCCCTGGAAACAT
Organism: Etheostoma perlongum; assembly: GCA_026937815.1. Classification (NCBI taxonomy): domain Eukaryota; kingdom Metazoa; phylum Chordata; class Actinopteri; order Perciformes; family Percidae; genus Etheostoma; species Etheostoma perlongum. The sequence continues at coordinate 12,930,748 of CM049385.1, forward strand.
AAACCACACACAGGGGTCAGGAAACTCCATTGTCATGGCAACCTTCCATGATTACCACCACCAACAGGTTTGATTACGGAGAGTGGAAGAAACAAATTGACCGGCTTTTGCACCATAGAATTAATTGTGATATATAAGTGTTATTATACAACTCCCTTGTGCCCCTTGAGAAAAGAAACAGCATTACTCAGTTTCCTCTAAGCTTTACCGTTTAATTAGGATGTCAGACATGGCTGTTTTATGTGTCTTTTATGTGTCTGCCACCTGCATATGGCTGCGCTAAATCTTACTAGTGTAGGTGGACAGACACAGGGTATGTCCACAGGAATCAGCCAGCTCTAAATGCAAAGGTCTCTAGCCTCCAGAGTAATCTGCAGAGCGAGCCCTTTATTGGCTTAGAGTGTCAGGTACATCAAAAGCAGGGAAACACATTGGTGAATAGGCCCCCCGCTATAGCAACACAGGGGCCTCCCCTCCCCAAGTCTGTCTGATGTGTCAATAAAAGCCGGGATGGTTGTATTTGGAAAGTTGCTGAGGGGCTTTCTGGAGTATAGGAGGAGCATCAGGGGAGAAAGGAAATCTTTAGTTTAGTAGAGTGAACACAGAGTAGTGCAAAGTGGACAAACACCACCCTCGAGCATATTTCATGCATGCACACACACACACACACACACACACACACACACACACACACACACACACACACACACACACACACATAGACACCATAACCACGGACATCACAAAAGGCGTTAAATCGGCTGTTGCTATTGTAACTCACCTTGTAGCTGAGATATACAAGCAACATTGTTTCTGAAAAGCTGATGAAAACCACAAGCACCTGCAAAGAGAGAGACAGTTATAGAGATATTAAGAGAGATGCAGACACAGAGAGAGGAGTCTGAAAGAGACTAGAGCAGAGATAAATTAGGAGTCACAGAGATGGAAAAGAAGAGCGTGGGGGGAATCAGTAGGTGTGCTGATGTTTGAGCTTCAGAGGGAACAGATTTAAGTGATGCAGTCTGGTGTCTGATCGTGTACGTGTGTGTGTGTGTGTGTGTGTGTGTGTGTGTGTGTGTGTGTGAGAGTGTGTTCATGTATGCAGATTGTGTAAACAGACGGAGGCCTTGTTTTCACAGGATTGTAGTGATATATCTGACCTGCAGTGCCCACAGCGGTAGAGGTCTATCCACCCAGATGATCAGTTTCCTTCACAGCAGAAGAAAAGGAAAGAATACAGAGGAGAGAGATGTGTCAAGACAAAACTAGACAAAGGCCACTAAAATGGACAAAGTATTGAAATTATTTTCTGCCCAACACAATGACACAGGGACCATGAACACAACTAATATCACTACTTTAAATTTAATAATGCACATTTACAACTGAACAACAGTGGAGTGCCCAGCTGCCAATGTGCTCATATTGGAGAAGAGTAATCACGCAGCCCAAAAATGTACAGCCAAAGACACCCTTGGGCTTATCGTGGCTGCTTGCCCGGCCTGCGCTCTGATTTGCTCCTACGCGTCTGCTGCCTGAAAGAAGAGGCGGCCCATCCCTTTCCTGAGCTCACCCTGTCAGGCTCCTTATTCATTTGGAGCCAGAGCTTAGCCAGTGTCACCAGCCACCCATTAGATCAATAGGTCCCCGAGCAGGAGACATGGCACAGCCTTAGGTCCAAGCACACTTCCTGGTTTCTCTCCCTCTCTTTGCTGTCATATATTACATGCTTTATCTTCACTAGATCGCTGTTGATTAGGCTGCACAGGCACTACATACATATTATGTTGACAGGTAATCCACATAGTTGGATTGTGACAAATGACTATGGATCCGCAATGCTCAATATAAGCATCAGTAAAGTGATTGCGTTATAACGTTTCCGACCAGTGGGGTTGGGGGTTGTCGGCCCTCCAGGGTGTGCAGTTTCATAGTCCTTGTCTGCAGGCCAAAGCCATCACTCCTAATTAGAGACTTGTATGCTTACCAGTCAAATTCACTCCAGGGACGCGATGTTGTGTTTTGTTTGCTGCAGTTTACTCCACTCATGCTGCAGAGAAGAAAAAAAGGCAATGAAAGTACCTTCTTGTACAGCTTTTCTCACCAAAACTGGACCCTCAGCTCAATTCAAATATCAGTTTACCTTCCTGATTGCAGCTTCACCCCCTGTTCTCCCACCATCAAATCACATCCAATCCTTTTACAGGATGCTCTATATAGACTGTTTTTTCTTCTATTTACCTTGTTCCTGCTATCAGGCCCCACACTCACAAAGACTTTGTTTCACCTCATTAAGCCCCTGTTAGCAGCATTTCACTTACCAGTCTTGTCTTCCATCTTGCGGGTTGTCCAATAGGACTCTGACAATGTAGAGGAGGCAGCTCAGCACTTTCAGAGAAAAGTTAAACATTCGCACTCGCAGACCTGTAATAGAAAAAGAAGACAATCTGTCTTTAAAAATAAATATCAGCAGCTCAATTTAAAGACACATTTTATTTAACTTTTAAAATGATTACAATGGTTTATTATATATATTATTCCTGAATTATTTTAAAATGGGACACTAAATAAGGCTTGGTAGATGTTTTGGTCTATACTCTATGCATTTAAGATACAAATAAATATATAAACAGACAACATAGGACAAATAAAACAGAACCAAGAGCAGCTCATAATCCATTTATCATCACTGCCAAAAAGCTCAAATTGTTTTTTAAAACACAATCTATTACATCCTTTCAATAAAGCATATGAAATCATTATTGATAATGCTTGGCTTAATGTACAGTAGCATAAAATGTATTTGATCACGTTTGCTAAAAGTTGATATTGTATCCCTTACACCTCAGAGACAGTTAATACACAGTTTATATGTATCTTTAATTTGAATTTAAGCTGTAATTAAGGCAATACACTACAGGTGAATAGGGTCCAACTATTAGATATCACCATAAAACTTCTCCAGTTGATAACTTACAATAAGACAATTATATTATGCATTGCAGGTTTGTTATCTTATGTTTAAATTAGCTATTATGTTATGTTTAAATGAGCAAATCAGGCATTTTCTACTTAAATTTGATGCTGACTTTTTATTAGTAGTTGTTCATTTCTAACACTGCACTGTAACTTTTATTCTTGTATGTGCATGTTTATACTTGTATCCTACACTCCTAGGAAAAATCTACAGACACAAATAGACAAAGTGAAATAAACACCTACATGTGTATTTTGGTTGTTTTATTTTCACTAGTCTGAAAAAAGCTATGAAAGCAAAATAGTTTAAAATCTTAAAATTGGCCAGTACATTAAAAAACAAATTCTTTCCCTATTGTGTTTGATGAAATCTAAAATTATTTGTTAACATTTAACTACTTAGGTATACACCTGTTTCTACTTCAAGTTACGGTTTTATGAATATATACAGTATGTTTAATGATTTTATGCATGCAGGGAAAAATAAATCTAAACAGTATGACATGTCTATAAAGAGAGAATCTATAAGTCACTACACTGACATGTAAAACAGTCACAAAGAGTGGACAAGATGTACAACTGGTGATGAAATGCAGAGCAAGAATGAAAGCACATCAAACACTAAATCAAAAAATAAGAGCAACAGACAGGGAAAGTGTGATCCCAAACATTCAACTCACTGGATCTTTGGTTTTTGATGAAGAACAGCTTGAGGCGCTCCTTGAAAGTGTTCTCATTCACATAGAACTCTACCTGCACCCTAAGAGATGGAGACATAGGCAGAGACAAAGATAGGGAGGGTGCAAGAGAAAAAAAGGTGATTGAAGGGATAAAATACTTCTTTCTACTACTTCTAGTGGAGGGCTGGGACAAAAAAGGGAATAGAATAAAATGTGAGAAAGAAAGAGTGAACAATTCAGAAAATTGGAGATAGAAAGAGTGATGATTGATGATTATTTTAACACTTAAAAGAATGGAAATAAGACACTCTGGCTGGCTGCATTAAAGACTAATGGGATTTGGAGGAAATAGTGTCCGCCTGCCCATAGGCCTAGACAGTTGCAGTCAGTCTCGTTATCTCCACTGATTAAATATAGAGCAACAAATTACTTCCTTCTGATGTTTCTGCTGAACATGGGAGGCCATAATTAGTGCTCTTTCTCCCTTTTCCATTCTGGCACCCTCCTGTTAGAGGGACACACACATTTACTGTACACACACAGGCCTTAAATACACACCTGTAACAGGGTCATTGGAAATATTAGACCATTTTGACATAGACTCTAATGTAGAGACATGATTACAATGACAAAGAGACACTCTTCAGACAGCTCTTTCATGTGATACAGGTACATAACCAGGAGACAGAGTGACGGTGACTGTATTTCCTGTCTGACCACCTCAGGGAAGAATTCTCAGTAGCTCTCCTTTCATCCTACGAGGGGAAAAGTGGATGACTCAGGTGGAGGATGAAAAACACCAGGCCCGGTCCGCTGGTGGTCTCCTCACAATACACAGACAGATGAAAGTGAGGCAGAACAACTGCAATCTGCTGGAAGAGATGGGGAGGGGGTTCCTCCCAGGGTTCCAGAGTGACGCTAGCACCCCATATGGTCAGACACACAGACCAAAACCAACGGTACACTTTCCCAGCCACATAAGCAACTTTCCTCTGTGTTGCTATGGCAACACAGGATTCGTTGTCTTTTCCCTCTCTTTCACATGAGCAGATGTGAGCAAACACATACTTGTGAAGTGTATCGGAGCCGATAGTCCGCTTCAACTTGTTGACGGTTCCCTTCACTCAGAGCAGCCTGCTGACAATAAGGTTTTTGCACACATGATGGAAAACAGAAGAACATGCAGATATGCACAGCTCCTCTGGCTCGCAAAAGCTTAGGGGTACACCTTTTGGATATTGCAGTGTTTGCAGTCCTAGACAGTCAAGTGTGTGTGTGTGTGTGGGGGGGGGGACATGGTGACAATAAGCTCAGGGACATATTATCACCAATTTCTAAAGTGAATTTCATTAATCATCAATATGAAAAAGTAAGGAAATGAATACCGTTTGCTAAATAAGTGTGACTGTGCCATCAGACAGCATTTTTTTTAAGTCACAATCAAAATGAAAGGAATCACATATGGTTTAGGCTACAAAATGCTTCAAGAGCAAGTAAAACAGTTTTTCCATGCAGAAGAATATTTTCTGCATCCTGTGAACAACAGGATATACAACAACAAGTATTTCCTCCTCATCCCGACCTCTCTCCCTCCCTTCCGTGCTTCTGCACACTAACCCCCCAACCCCCACCCGAAATCCTTCTTGTTAGTTATTGGCTGGAACACTGGAAGACTGTTTGTTTGGTGGTGCAGGTTAGCACAGATTGTTTTTGTTGGTGTTTATGGAGCCAGGGCTGTCTTTTTTTTTTACAGTGTGTTCAGGGGACAGGCAGCTCTCAGATAGTGAGGATATGTTTGCTGAATGTGACAACAAATGTTCTAGCCTAAAAGACGCGTGACATCGCTTACAGCACCTTTAAGGTAGGCAGAAGTGGTAAGGACATCGTTTTCTCCTTAGATAGGAAAACATGTGGTTGGAAATTTAACAAGAATAAACCTATTGGTAGAAAATTCTTGATATCCAATGCAAGGCCAGGCTACTACAGTGAAAACCCTGGACTAACTTAGCACTTAACCACACAAATCATTCTGAACACATTTATTAAAAGGTAATCAAAAAGTATCAAATATAAACAAGCTAGGTTTATTCCAACAATGTTGGAATTTAAGATGATTGAATTGCTTATCACAATGTAAGCAGGGTAAACGGTAATCTGTAACGCATTAACATTAACATTTTTTAAAGTAACCTTCCATCTAAACCGTTATCCTGTGTTCAAGCACACATTTGAAATGGGGCATTATGAATAGAAATGTGTTAGGTTTCCCAACGCAAGATAAGATCATCATGTGTTGCAGGTCTTCTTAAGAATCTACTGTGTTAAGTTTTAGATAACATCCTCATAAGAAACCAAAATGGCAAAAGCTTTAATGTTTGCTTTCACTCCTGCAGCATCTTTTACAACCAAATCCATCAGGTACTGCACGTCCACACCTGGTCATGACAGTGTTTTTATTCTTTACTAAATCTCTAGTTTGTTATTGCTTTACAACACTTAAGCTGACATATGTTCCTAAATCCAGCCATTTGTGCATTTAATCATTGATCAAAGCCTCTTCAAACTCTGTGAGAAGAAGTTGTGATATCTTCCCAGAAGATGAGGATAATTTCAGAGGTAATTTTGCCCTTGAAGTGTTTCTCTGAGCGAAAGCTTTTCCACTTGAGTGTACAACAGAGGATAAAAAGTAAAGTGGAAATATAGGCCAATAAACAGTTAAGCTTTGGTATAGATTGAAAGTCTGGATCTAATTTAAGGAGAGGATGGGGGAGGGGGAGAAGCACATTAAAAACTCATAAGGCGATTATTTCAAAACAAAAGACACACAAGCACATCACAGTGGCACTTCTTGGCGATAGACACGTATCAGCCCCCCAAAGCCCTCCAAAAAGCATCTAAGCAAATAAATAATTAGTTAAGAATAACTGCTATGGGACACATTTTGTTTGAAAAAAAACCCACATATATTGCTGGATTAAGAAACAACAATTTTAGTGTGTCATGTAAGATTCACCAGGAGACAATAACTCCCAAAGAGATCCCCCTCTTTTTCTCACTGCTCTGCTCCACATTCAAAATATAGGTTTATCAAACTAATTATTTTTGAGTCGGACATCTGAGATCATCTCATGGGCTCTAATAAAGCAAGAACAGCAGCTTTAACAGCTGGAAACAAGAGAACACAAGAAGGTGGCATGGCATAACATTTCAAGCCTGAGCCTTGGGAGAGGATTTGCATTTCTGCATATACATGTACACTCTGAGAGTTGAAGTGAAGTGTGAAAGACAGAGAGAGAGAGAGAGAGAGAGAGAGAGAGAGAGAGAGAGAGAGAGAGAAGACAAAATTACAGACAGACAAAAAGAAACAGACAGATGAACAGAAAGACATATGGGGACATGCGGAGGAGGATCTTTGAGAGATGGAGCTAAACCTTGTTCTCCTGCTGCTTCTACCCATGCCTGTGCTCCATAATGACACAGCACAGGCAATCTAATGACACAGTGGAAGAGACTAAATATACCTAAATGTATGCGTGTAAACAGCTCATCATTGGCTCATCAAAACCTCCACACACAAGTTGACACAACTCAGAAATAGTATTCATACCAGTGAAGTAGAAGAAAAACAAACAACAAATAGGGAAACCGAGTGAAAAATTCTAATTAAGAAAAAGGGAAAATAATATTTTGAACACGCCTTTGAAAAATATGATCCAGAACACACATTAAAATGTTGAGTAAAGGCTGCCTGCAAGGTCTAACACTGCTGTGATATAGAAACAAGGACAAAATGTTATTTCACAAATATGTATAAGATCTTGTATACAGGTAACGAGCTGAGATTAGAAGCATACTCTTAAAGGGAGTGCTCCTAATCTCAGTTTGTTACCTGTATAAAAGACACCTGTCCACAGAAGCAATCAATCAATCATATTCCAAACTCTCAACCATGGCCAAGACCAAAGAGCTCTCCAAGGATGTCAGCGACAAGATTGTAGACCTACACAAGTCTGGAATGGGCTACAAGACCATTGCCAAGCAGCTTGGTGAGAAGGTGACAACAGTTGGTGTGATTATTCGCAAATGGAAGAAACACAAAAGAACTGTCAATCTCCCTCAGCGTAGCGCTCGTGGAGTTCCAATGATCATGAGAACAACACGGGAGGATCTTGTCAATGATCTCAAGACAGCTGGGACCACAGTCAGCAAGAAAACAATTGATAACACACTATGTTGTGAAGGACTGAAATCCTGTAGTGCCCGCAAGGTTCACCTGCTCAGGACAACTGCGTGAAAGTGTTGTGGTCAGATGAGACCAAAATGGAGCTCTTTGACATCAACTCAACTCACCGTGTTTGGAGGAGGAGGAAGGCTGCCTATGACCCCAAGAACACCATCCCCACCGTCAAACATGGAAGGTGGAAACAATATGCCGGATGGGTAGTCCAGCATGACAATGACCCAAAACACATGGCCAAGGCAACAAAGGAGTGGCTCAAGAAGAAGCACATTAAGGTCCTGGAGTGGCCAGCCAGTCTCCAGACCTTGATCCCATAGAAAATCTGCTGAAGGTTTGAGCCTCGAAACCTTAATGACTTGGAGAAACTCTGCAAAGAGGAGTGGGACAAAATCCCTCCTGAGATGTGTGCAAACCTGGTGGCCAACTACAAGAATTTTCTGACCAAGGGTTTTGCCACCAAATACTAAGTTATATTTTGCAGAGGGGTCAAATACATATTTCTCTCATTATAATGCAAATTAATTTATAACATTTTTGACATGCGTTTTATGGATTTTTTTGTTGTTATTCTGTCTCTCACTAAACTCGCAAATGTACAAAATCAGCAGGGGATGAAATACTTTTTACCCTCACTGTAAAAAGGTGATCCTTTAAGAAAAGAGGGCACAGCTAAAAGAGCAAAGACTGGAAAAAGGCACAGAATAATATGAATAGACTCCAAATGCAGGCAGGAAAAATTCAATGGGATGACAATAGGCGCCTTCATCCAACCAGTGGTTGACAGGGCAGGTTGTCCCTGACCCAGATACACAACCGCCACGTACATGAAAATATATACACAAATCCTGCTGAAAAAAAATCCCTTTCTTGTGTTTAAAAGGCACATTTTTCTTTTAACACTGACAATGCACAAGGTTATGCTGACTGAACAGAGATGAAAATAATGTTGAATTTATTCAATAGCACTCATTGCTGCCTCAAAATTCATTTTAACAGTTCAATGAAACAAGCAAGTACTTTCATAATAACTTAATGATGACAATGAATCTTTGTCTGGAGAAAATCAACCGGTTTATGTCGGGACCGATCTATTATTCAGTCCACTGTGTGTAATTACATATCTATAGCCTCCAAAAATAATTCTTTCTACCCCACCAGCCGGGGAAAAGCACAGCGGGAAAACGACAGCCATGATTTAAAACAAATGTGTAATGTATCCCACAGTATATTGACAGAAAGTAAGAGTGCATTGCAGCCCTTTCCCCCCTTCTCCATGATGTAAACCATGCAGCCTTGCCTCCTCTTTTCCTGAAATGATAATTTACTATTTATTGCTTAAAGGAGGACCTGTTCTGTTGACACATTTCCATTGTTGACCTAAAGGACAAACAGAACACAACAGTTCAGTTTTAAATTCACAGAAAAGCCCAACTTAAGTCTGTGATGTGCTGACAAAAAAATGCTGCAATCATTTGTCTATTGGGAAACAAAATGTGACTTAAAGTGATGCACACCTCTATCAAAAGCCATCCAATGACATTCTATCCCTTCCGATTGCATTAGCCTCGGATGATGCACAGACATTTAACATCTGATCAAATCAACGTGAGATATCAATCTGCTCTAAAGTCGTCTTTAAATCACTGCTTTGGCGATTACACAAGCGATGCAAAAGGAGTGCAACTTGAGAGGTATCATTTCTATTGCCTGTCCCTGTTGTCTCTGTGGTGTATTAAACTAACACAGTTTGGGAATATGGGAGCTGCGATCAGTGGACAACTGTGATTGTGATCCCCAACAACAGCGTGGCACAGCAGCTCCCTGACCCCACTCTGATGCCGCAGGGCCTTACAGCAACATCGAACACACCGCTAGAGCCCAGACGTGCTCAGACACATGCTAGTCAGCCCAATGGCTGTGTTAGTATCCACAGCAGGAAGGCTCTGAAGTGTTGACTTTTCCCATCTAACCAAAAGGCTGGTTAGGGAATTTAATATCTAGCTTAGTAAAGCCAAGTGGTGGCAACAAAAACTCTAAAAATAGCGTAAAATAAACATGTGTTTAGATGACCACCAGGGACACACCCTGCACTGTTCTTTCTACAGACTTGCTATTGCCAATTAATGACAACAATAAAAAAGAATACAGCTTTAAGATACTACAAAATATGTGTCTATCTTTTACCATATATATAATTATCTACACATAGCCACAGCTGGAATACAAGGAACAATAAACTCTGATTGTACGACTAAACTGAAGTGTCTCTCATTCTGCCTTCAATGTCTCTCACAAAGAGAGTGGTGGCTCATGTTCACCAGGCATTATGTGCACAGTATTCTTTGCAGCAGGGTCACGGTCAGAGACTGCATATGAGCCCTCACCCTTCCATCCCCCCACCGTGCCGTGTCATTTGTTCTCAAGACGGATCTACTATATTTAATTTTCAGGGCTACTGGAAACCCTTCCTCTTCACTATTATTAATTAAGATGTTGTTTTAAGACACTTTTGTTTAATTATAAGGTTTTGACATTCGTCAGACCTACAACTTTGATTTAATTAGCCTACCCCACTCTCGGGCTACAGCTTTCAATCAACTATGCAGCGCTCCCAATTGATTTCCATTAGCAATTGGTGTTTTTAAAGTTAACTTCACTTTAGCTGTTTACTAGCAGATCTGCCTGCTGCCTCCCTACATCACCCCTTCTCTCATCCATTCTCTCATCCAGCTGGTAAAAAAAAAAAGTCACCTTTTCTCAGAGTGACTTTTCTCATCATACAATCCATTTGTATTGCTAATAACCTCCCTTTATGCCTGCCCTGTCTCTACAGCATAATACATTCAGGATTCTTAAACCCTTGACAGAGTTGGCTATCATTGTTCAAAACTGCCTTATAAATGATATGACTGAAATTGACAGGCGCTCTGAGAGACTCACTAAAGGACTCCAGCGTCCACCTTATAGAGAAGTCAAAGCATTGTAAAACTGGGATTAAGATGGGGACATTGAACACTGGGATATAAAATGGCAGAGAGACTAAGATTAAGCGAGAGAAGATGTGGAGGTGACAGCCAATGGTAATGCTAGACTCTGAGGATGACTCCCGCTGAGGCTTTCTATTGTAGAGCAATGGAGACTCTGTTGAACTCCATTTGTAAAACATTTGGCATACAAGTTGAGCTAGAAGTCATGTGTGTGTTTTTAATATGTAAGCCAGAAAATGTATCACTTTGAGAATTCTAGATACTGCACATATACAGTAATGTACACAAACAAGTTAATTTGTCAATGGAAAACGCTGAGATTAGGAAACTGGGTGCAGACGGATACAGAAAGCTATCTTACTTTACAGATTTAACCAGTCTGTGAGAAAATTGAGACAAAGTCAATGACTAATTGCTAATATCAACAACCGCCCACTTCAGGTCTCAATATCATTTTAATTTCAGGCAAAAAAACACAAAAATAAGCAATCAACATGACCGGCAAGCGATGCAGATCATCACGTAAGTTACCGTATATATAGCCAACGTGGGTAGTCCCGCAAGAATAAAATCCGCAGTTGCAGGATTACATAGCTCAAGTGCTTTTCATATGTCCTTATGCATTCTCCTTCACATCTTTCTTTGACCTCATGACATTTTCCAATCCCGGGACAAGGAAAAGTGGTTAGGAAAATACATTTTTCCACTATTCGACTGCAGCCCAGGATATTATTGTCAAGTCATCTCGCTTTTTCTCAGAACATAAGCCTCTGACACACTGCCAGAAAATATAAATGGTGCCTGCGTAACCAGAACATTATCACTTAAATGTTCATACTTCTCTCTCCTTGAAGCATTCATGTAGCAATAGGACACACATTCACTTACTGATCAATTTTCAGGCGCAACCTTGATTAAAGTTATGGGTTATGGGGACTACACAGATAAAGATATTGGTTGCAACCAAACTTTCAGCAGAACACTATGTCCAGGACACAGGTCCACTAAAAAATAGAAACACTTGCAGAGGTAGAAAAAAGAGGCCTTGGATACCATTAAAAACACAATCAGGAGAATAAGAGATCCCTGTGTATAAAATACATTTTTAAATCAATTCCCATTTTTAAAAGTCTGTGCTGAAAATTGCCTCACCTGAGAGCCGTTCAATAGCTACAGGAGGGGAGGGGTGGTGATGGATGTTAAAACAGGGTGATGTAGGGACACAAACCCAGAGAGATGCAAGCTGAGAAGAGAGGACAACAGAAAGAAGGCCCACAGTGGATGACAGAAGAGGGATTATAAGGCTTAGTAATGTATGTATTCCCAGAGCAGAGTGCAACCATATGTGTCAAGGCGATAAATTATGCGTACACATGTTGACATTTCGATGTTTGAGAGCTTCGGTGCGGGGACCCATCAATACTGTATGGAGCTATACTGTGAACCTGAGCCCATTGGGACTGTCTGGTTCTTTGAGGATGTTAGCTAAAGCTACCCCTGAATTAATAGACCTCGGCATGACAACTCTGTGTGATTCAGCCGTATAATTAAGCATTCTGTCACTATCAATCACAGCTTCCACTTTCCTTCTAATCACTCCGTTTTATAGCCGCTAATAATCCCTGGACATCTCAATCACTTTCTCACTCTCTCAAGTGTCGTTTATTTATGAAAGCATGTGGATGCTCAGACATCACTACTCTGCAATATGACAAAATAAATGTAACATACACAGCCCACACATGTTTATTTCATAACTTAGTGCCTTCTAGTGCCCTTAAAGTGATCTAAACCCCTGAAAAGACTCAACCAAATCATGTGTTTAGAGGGTATTACAGTACATCTGTGGCACTGACACACAAATAGTCCTCTAAAACTGTCTCAGCAGTCTGGAAACCAACCAAATCAATTACAGCCACACTGTCACTATACCACTATTTTGTTTCTGAAATTATTCATGTTGTTGTCAACTGTCTATTGTCTCACCCCTTTTAGAGGATGAGGAGCCTGGACTATAAAAAGTCCTGTCCTTTTGTCTCATGCTTCCAAGAAACAAGCAGCAACCCCGCTCTCACTAAACCTCTGTAATCAAGTGACTGAGGTCACACTGCATTCAGGATTGGAAACATTAGTCCTCCTAGAAAATTACAGAAGGCCAAGAAGAGCACGGCCAGAGTAAGCAGGCCTAAACTTCAGCTGTGCAAAATATGACCCTTTCAGAAGTCAGGGATACAGTAGGGATACAGATACACAGCATCCTTTAAAGGTATGATTTATTATTATAATTATTCATATAATAATCATTATTGACATCAGGCCTCTATGGTAGCATGCAGCAATGTCGATGTAATGAAGCGAGGCAATGTCGGAACCCGGATTGATTTCTTCCATGCTCTCAATAGTGATTTTCCCAAATATCTAATTTGAAACACCAACTCAAGTCCACAAGCAAGTATGTTGGTCCTCATTTCCACCTAGCAACAAGAGACACGAAGCGTGAAATTGAGGTTATGGTTTTCCATTAGACAGCATTATGAAATTATTATATCCTACAGCATTTCAAATCTTCTGCCCTGCAAATGGAGAATAAGCAAAGGTTAATTGTCGGTAACTATGCACACACTTAAAATCGTCTGTGACAGATGGGTCTCTGCATATCACAGACATTATGGCATGAGGAGAATATAAATAGGGTAACACACTATTGGTCTACCCTTTGTATTTGAATTTTGTTTATTTTGCACAATAAAATCAAGACAATAATAACACACAAACAAATATAGATTGTGCAGGTAAGATTAAGAAACTCCCTAGAGGCTTATAGAAGGAGTCTCAAATAAGACCTCTTAGAAAATAATAATAATAATATAGATAATGAACAATTAATCAGACAGGTCTTAAGCCTCTTTTTATAATTCTTGACAGAAGTTGACTGAAATGCAGTGTTAATATTCCTGTTCCATAGCTGAACTCCCCTGTATCTAATAAAGAATTGGCAGAGCCAAGTACGGAACATTGGAAGATGTAAATATATGGAATATTTGCAAAATTTAAAAAATAAAAACACAAGTACTTGGTACTTATTTATATTAAAAATTGGTAGAATCTTAAGCTCTTTAAAGAGAGGGGCTGAATGATCAGTTGCTAAATTTGGCAATTCTGCAAAATGTCTTTTGCAAAGTATATACAGTAACTTATCAAGTTAATTAGGATAAGTAGCTCCCCAAATAATATTGCAATACATTAGGTATGGCTGTAATCGTTTTTGGAGTAAGATATCATGATTAACTGTGTTAAAAGCTTTGGATAAATCAAAAAATATTCCTAATTCATTGTTATTTAATGCAGTATGAATTTTGTCAATCAGTTGAAACCTAAATCCATATAGATGTTCATACAGCATGTTTCCCTTCTGCAGATGTTTCATCCTTCTATTATATACCAACTTCCAAAATCTTGAAGAGACATGGAAGTACAGAAATAGAATGGTAATTATTAAATGAACTTTGGTCTCCAGATTTAAATACAGGAACTACTTTTCAATTTTCAACCCATTTGGAATTAGTTTAGTTTCTAAAGATGTATTGAAAATGTACGTCAGTTAGTTGATTCCCTTATACTGGTGAATGCCATCAAATAATCTTTTGATGTTTCAAATGAATGCGCCAATTGCATTATATAAAAATGAATGACCTGTATATTGCTTAAATAATTCATTTCTGATTCTCTTTGAAGTATTTTGTATAAGAGAGAGTTTTTTTTCTTGTGTGGTTTAATTTGTATATTGCTTTTGGTGGGATAATATTCAACTAGCAGCATTAGCAACAATCGTGTACGCGCACACGGATTAGCCTAAACCTGTTGCAGCACCCATGACAACAGCGCTGCACAGTTGGCAGTAGAATACTCCAACACATTCATACACCTGAATTAAGGAGATCACAGGGAGAAAATGCAAACACAAAACAAATGAGTACTCCATAGACAATATGCTACGATGCTCTCGTGGCGCACAGATGCGCAACGGATTCAGTGCGTCGTGCGTAAACGATTCAAGTTGCATTCTTACCTGTCGTCGGTCTGCCAGTCCCCGAGCAACAGGTCTCGGAACCGGTACCGAGGGGGCAGCGGGAGCACCTCCTTTTCCAGTTCGACCATGGTCCTCCTCCTCACGGCCCAGAGATAGAGACAGATATCACCGCAAACTGCACCTCCACAGCGAGGAGGTGGATCCCCCAAAACCAACTCCGTTCCTCTTCCTTCTGCTATTCAAAACGTAGATTAATAACGAACACATTGATACCCCTCATGGCATCGTCTACGACCTCTTTTTAAAACAGAAAACAAGTTTTCTTTTTTTGGCACCTTTTTTGCATCTGTCACAACGCAGCACTACTTTTCTTCCTACCGAAGCAACAGGTAGAGGATGTTTATCCGTCGGTGCGTAGGGGAGGCTCCACTTTTACTGTGACAGCTGGACAGCAACTGGTTGTCAGAATCCTCCCTGCCTGAGCTCCGCATGGACGCACTAAAGCAAACGTACAAGCAGCCGTTGGGGACTACTGTTCTGCTGCGACGCCTTTTCATTTCAGGCATAACAAAAAAAGTAACAAATAAAGCAACAGTACTCGCTAAGAAATCTAGAATATTGTACAATAAGCTTTTTTTTCCATCATTGCGCCAAATTATCAGCATTCTTCCCTGTGTAATCCTGAATGATAACACAACTGTAACACACATACGTGATAGCCAGAAATGTCTGATACTTCTGTGGAGAGACCTATCTTGCTGAAAAAGGCATGAAGACACATCCGATTTATTTAGTACAAGATTTATAACCGAGCTCGGAGCTGTTGCTCTCTCATTATATATGTATACACACAAATACATATATACACATGTACATACTGTATATACACATACATACACATAGATATATACATACATACAGACATATAAACATACACATACTGTATATATATATACATACATATATACATACACATACTGTATATATATATACATACATATATACACACACATATTTATGTATATATAATCTAATACACAGTCAAAACAGAAGATATACCATAATCCTGCAAAATATTTAAAAATACAAATACGTTCAAAAGTAGGTGTTCTCCCTCTAAATGTTGGCTATTACAACATAAAATGACAGTCTGTCTATTATAATATGCACAATTCCCCTATAAATATTTCAGTTAGCTCTTTGTGTAAATAATTAAACACTTGTGTTTAAGGGTGTAAACACTTGTAAACTACTCTCTACCAAACCTGTAATTTCTTTTGTAGTAGACAATGTTATTAGTTTGCCTGCCACTCATTATATGTCACAGGTTTAATCTTGTAGAGCCTGTGGTCATAACAGAAGCCATAATGAAATTCAAATGTGGTGCTTAAGGGAACTGTTGACTCAAAGCCAAAGACAACAGGTGTTATTCAAATTAACTTCCAATGATTAATATTAATCAGCGAGAACAAAGCCTTGACACAGCACCATAAAGCAGATCCAAACAAAACCTTCATTCAAGAGGGTCAAAAAGAATTTTTGCCCATTGAATGGATGAAAACACAAACACTGGATAAAAAAATATTTTATTATTTAGATGGATTCTTTAACAGACAAACAGCTTTTAACCCTATTAGGAAACTTATGTTGCATAACATTCAGTTTTACAGACACTTTGATAGAGTTGTGTCTATTTTGCCCTCTGGTGGTCATCATTACCCAAAAACACAATTTTTATTGAGCTAGATTCATTTATCCATTCAAACTGTTATCTGACAAGTACTAGTCTGTTAGGATGTAGGTTAAAATACCAGAATACATATGAATTTTTTAATCTTGTGCCTTTGGCAACAAGGAAATACCAGCTTGACAGGAAGCCAAAACATTTCATTTCAAGTGGGTGGGCCATGCTCTGTAGCCATGGTAACAACAAAAAGTGTCATCTGAGCATAACAGAGGAGATGGTTCATGTATTTCAAACCTCATATAAACCCCAATCAGTGACATTACCATAATGTCTCACTCTGAGGGCAATTTGCAGAGGCATAAGAGTAAAGCAAAAGACAATCAGGTTTTATTCTTTCAGATCTAGAGCCATTTTCCTCATTGCTGACAAACTGGAAATTCATATACAAATATAAACAATCATCAATAGAAAAGTCATATAAAAACCTAGTAATCTATCAGTCAATATTTGACATCCTCATTTAGAGCATGACAGTTGCCTTCCAAGTTCTATTCCAGTGTAACGTTGACGGAGGCTAGAGCATCAACGGCCCAGCTGGGGTACTGGTCAGGAGAGGGGAACATTCGCTTCATGAAAGTCCGTATAAACTCAGGGAAGCGGCCTTCCACAATGCTCTGTCTCACAGAGCGCATCAGGGTGAGCTGCAAAGAGAGATGTTTGATGAATTGAAGGAAATAAATGTGATCAATGATCTCCAGTGAGAAATCATTTTATCTTCTGAAAAAAAAAGAATATGGGACTGCTATGCATAAGCATCCTCAGAGATTAGAGTAAACTTGTTTCTTTTGTGACATATCATGGTAGAGTGATGTCCCCAACAGCCCAACCAACACTGACATCCCTAGAGCCAGCTTATAAGCCGGCTTTTTTTTTTTTGAGTATTCTTTGGGCATTTTTTCCAGGACAGATTGAAGACATGAAAGATGGGGGAATGACATGCAGCAAAGGGCCACAAATCAGAGTTGAACCTGGGCCCACTGCGTTGAGGAGTAAACCTCTACATATGGCCGCCTGCTCTACTAACTGAGCCATTTAGGCGCCACGACTAAATAGTTTTAAGAAATAAAAAAATGAATGTGTTGCATAATTCGACATTACCCATTATGCTCTATGAATCAGAACATTATGTCTTGGATCACATCTGTGACAAAAGGACAGATGGATGGAAAAGGATTTTGATAATGCCAGAACAGCAAAGCAAGATTGTGCCAAGTTGAGGTATTCAGAGAGTACTGAAGTATTAAATGGCCGTGACCGAGGCGAGGACCTCATCCGAGTCATGTCATTCATGTGTAAGATTCAACATCTTTTGTAAGGTTTCTGTCAGAGCAATTAAGACTTTGAAACACATTATGTAAACGTGTGGCTCAGATTCAGAGCTGTCAGTGGCAGGATGGCAGATACAGGAAACAAATGAACTGATAAAACACACGTGACACATGTAGTAAGTTTATATTAACTCCCTTAAAGCAATTTTTTTTTTTTGAATCAGTAAAAAAAAGTTAAGTGGGTTGATAATGTGCCTAACAAACATGTCACACTACATGTTTTTGCTTGAATATTGAATTTCATACACACACATGAATTTGAAAGAAACAGACATTTTAAGCTGAATTTTGGGATTTACTTATTCTAGAAAAACATCTACTGGAATATACAGTGTATATGTAGTACAGGCCAAACGTTTGGACACACCTTCTCATTCAATGCGTTTCCTTTATTTTCATGAAAATTTACATTGTAGATTATCACTAAAGGCATCAAAACTATGAATGAACACATGTGGAATTATGTACTTAACAAAAAAGAGTGAAATAACTGAAAACAACTTTTTTGATAGTGCTGCAAACCCTTGGTGTTCTCTCAATGAGCTTCATGAGGTAGTCACCTGAAATGGTTTTCACTTCACAGGTGTGCCTTGTCAGGGTTAATTAGTGGAATTTCTTGCCTTATTAATGGAGTTGGGACCATCAGTTGTTTTGTGCAGAAGTCAGGTTGATAAACAGCCAACAGCCCTATTGGACAACTGTTAGAAATCAAGTGGCCATCATTACTTTAAGAAATGAAGGTCAGTCAGTCCGGAAAATTGCAAAAACTTTGAATGTGTCCCCAAGTGCAGTCGCAAAAACCATCAAGTGCTACAACGAAACTGGCTCACATGAGGACCGCCCCAGGAAAGGAAGACCAACAGTCACCTTTGCTGCTGAGGATAAGGTCATCTGAGTCACCAGCCTCAGAAATCGCAAGTTAACAGCAGCTCAGATTAGAGACCAGATGAATACCACACAGAGTTCTAGCAGCAGGCACATCTCTAGAACAACTGTTAAGAGGAGACTGCGTGAATCAGGCCTTCATGGTCAAATAGCAGCTAGGAAACCACTGCTAAGGAGAGGCAACAAGCACAAGAGATTAGTTTGGGCCAAAAAACACGAGGAATGGACATTAGACCAGTGGAAATCTGTGCTTCAGTCTGATGAGTACAAATTTAAGATCTTTGGTAGCACCGTGTCTTTGTGCAACGCAGAAAAGGTGACCGGACGGATTCTACATGCCTTGTTCCCACCTTGAAGCATGGAGTAGGAGGTGTGATGGTGTGGGGGTGCTTTGCTGGTGACACCGCAGAGTGAAGGCAAAAGGGCCAACAAGTGGCTGAGCATCTCTGGGAACTTCTTCAAGACTGTTGGGAAACTATTTCAGGTGACTACCTCTTGAAGCTCATCAAGAGAATGCCAAGAGTGTGCAAAGCAGAAATCAGAGCAAAGGGTGGCTACTTTGAAGACACTAGAATATAGGACATGTTTTCAGTTATTTCACAGGTTTTTGTTAAGTACATAATTCCACATGTGTTCATTCATAGTTTCGATCTCTACACTAGCTCTGGCTTTTCAAGTTTTTATGTTACCTGAAGGCAACCGTAGATTCTACTACATGTTTGGAAGGATAAGGGTGAGGTAGGGGGTATTCAGTTTGTTGCAATCTGCAACCTCACCGCTAGATGCCACTAAACCATACACACTGGTCCTTCAAGGGAAGGTTTTTTGTTGAATGGTAAAATGTTTGTGGTTAAATCTTGATTTAATCTTGAGTTTGATGTTAAGCGACATTTCAAATACTGACCTGGTAGGCAATGTTGTGGATGGTTATGTGATGCATGGCTGCAGTGTCACTCTTAAATAGAGCATGGAGGTAAGCCCGACTATGTCTGAAATAAAAAAAAAGCAGTAATCATTCTTCCACTAATACAGTTTCACAACATATATGAGTAACAACATGTCTACACCATCCACTAACACAAATTGTCTGAAAATTGTGAGCCAAGAGAGATCAAAGTAACCTATTTGGAAACTGTTAGTTCATTCTGGAGTTTTATCTTTAATCTATTACATCATGAAAATACATAAAATGTGAATTAAAAACAAATTCAGTCTTTGGCCAACACATCCTTCCTTTATACCAAAATTAAGTAATTGACTGCTTGACAAACAAGTCAAACCAAGGTCTTCTTGGGCACTTCAGAGCTTTATAAACTTCAAAATCTGTCCTGATGAATAAAAATGCTTTGAAAAACAACAGGACTGATCATGTGACTGGAACCTACAGAGGGCTATTTCACAAAACCAAGATAAGGGATTAAGCCGGGATTTTTTCAGCTATCCTGGCTGAATTTAGCCTTGACTTGGTTTGACAAAAACAGAGGTGTTACCATGAAGATTTATTCTGTATAGCTAGCCTGCTCCTGACCAGGCTAACAGCCAGGATTTATTAATCCTGGAACCTTTTCTGTTCACTCAAACTTGCTTTATCGGCTATCCTGGATTTATAAGTTCTGCTGTTGTGAAACAGCCCTCAGACTTACACAATTATGTTACTGTTTTTTTCTTGACTTACCTCTTGCAGGTGGGGCACTGACAGTCTGGGTCTATGGGCTGGAAGTCCTTGGCATACTGCTTATGTTTTACCTGAAGAGATCCCCAAGGCACCAAGGCAGAGCCAAACCTCTGAGGAAAAAGAAACAGTCAGACTGTCTGAAACACAATTGAAATCAGTTTTGATATGGAATTAAAAAACTGCTAAATGACCATTTAAAAGTTATTATCAGTGTATGAGGTAAAGAGAGCTTACTGCTGTGCGGGTGGGGAACACGCAGTCAAACATGTCACATCCCAGAGCTACACACACCACCAAATCCACAGCATACCTGCAGCATGAGGTACACTCTTTATTTAAAAAAAAAACATAAACACAACAGTTCTCCAGCTATTTTAAGCATACGGGCAAACGTACCCCACACCCATGAGGTATCGAGGCTTTTGTCGTGGCAGATGGTCAGTGCTGAGGGTGACCATCCGCCAGAAGTCATTCTTCTCCTCTCCTCCACTCAGGCCTCCGATGGCAAAACCGGGAACATCACGTTGAGTCATTTCTAAAGGAACGGGATTAAATATCAAAAGCACAAGTTTGATCATAAAATAGTTAGGGAATTTAGTGAGGCTCAAATACTGTTTTGTAATACACTGACTATGGATAAGTAACTCATACAACCCCATTTCAAAATATCCAAACTACCCCTTCATTATGGCACCACTCCAAATTTAAATAGGATTTTTAAGGCATTTAAACATTTTCATAGGCTCCATCTGAGTATGATCCAATCCTTCTTCATGCTTGTCAACACTGGTATACAGGGACAGAGGCAGGTAATCAAAAGTAGAAAAATGATCTCCACATAGCAGGTTGTATTTTTTACCATCTAGACAGGCCTTGCGCAGCTCTGCATTCAGCCCTCCCTGGATAATGGCAAAAAGGTTCTGTTTGTCTGGATTTTTATTGGCTGCAATGCAGCGGTCCAGCCAGCGAATGGATCTGTGCATTGCCTCCTCCACCCGGGGTCCTGTCACGGTACTGCTGACCACATCATCCAGCTGCATCATGATGTCTGACCCTGGAAGAACAGAGAAACATGGCGAGGCAGTTGTTTAGCCACTGGGAAATTGAGGGGGAGGTCTTTGTTATTTAACAATGATTCAAATAGTTTTACTCCTTGCAGACCCAGACTGTTCTGTATGCTGATGGATTTCTCAGGACTTAGGAGGATTTCTTTGCCATCATAGGGTGACTTGAATTTTACTCCTTCTTCAGTGACCTCTGAGAGCTCAACAAGAGACACCATCTGAAACCCCCCGCTGTCCTGTTAAGCAGAGGAAAGTGAAGATTTTAACACAGAGCTCAACACCCCCTCTTGTACTTTTGTAAATATATATTCATCATCTATGATTGTTTGATTAATTTAGGAAAGCTAAACTCACAGTTAAAAGATTTCTCTTCCAGTTCATGAACCCATGTAAACCATTGGCTTTCTCGATCAAATCAGGCCCCTACAGGCAATAGAGTTCAAATGTATAATACATTAACAAAAGTGAATTAATATAGCCACTATTAAAGTCAACTGAATTATTAAAAAAACAAACTGCTATTATTGCAGAGGTGCCTACCGGTCTCATGCCCAGGTGATATGTGTTTCCAAGACAAATCTGACAGCCAAGACCCTCCAGCTGATCCACAGTGATCCCCTTCAGAGTGCCCTGAGTGCCGACAGGCATGAAAACCGGGGAACTCACGGCACAGTGAGGCAGTATTAGATCACAAGCCCTTGCTTTTGTCACTGGACATTCAGCAATGATACGCAGGGTGAGAGGAAAAGCTGCAGATAGAGCTTTCTTCAGGGACATGTTTTCTGAAGTACTTGCATTAGCTCCACACTCTGTGATGGCAGCCATGTTGCAGTGAATATGTGACGTAAAGCGGATGCAAATTGAGAATTGAGTTGACCAATCATAAATGAGCAATTGGTTTCTGGCCTAGAGCAACGCCTTTTAAATATCCAATCAGAATGTTGGTTTGATGGAGGGGCAGCAAAATTAGTCAATAGACTGCCAGGTTTCGCAGACAAGAGGCGTGGGTATATTCACCGGTTTCGATCGGATGTCATCTTTCAAAACCGGATGGTGTTCGTGTAGAGGAAGTTTTGTTTTGCGAGTTTTCTGTCTGTTTCGACTGACTGGGGATTCAGTTACTGCGCTGTAAAGAACACGAAATGATATAAGTGTGAATTGCATTGCCTGTAACTGATCAATTGTTCAGGGAGAGAATAAAAACCTGAACTGTTTGAAGCGGCGGAACTCTAACGTCAGCTACACTTCAGACTAACCGGAGAGGACCTTCCTGCTAAGCTAACGTTACCTAGCTTGTTAGCGCGGCTAGTTGTAGGCTCTGGTTTACGTTGTGTTGAAGGGGCTCTCCGAGCTAACGAAGCCATGGGGAACCGGGGCATGGAAGACCTGATTCCCCTGATCAACAAGCTTCAAGACGCGTTCAGCTCCATTGGCCAGAGTTGCAATTTAGACCTTCCCCAGATTGCAGTGGTCGGTGGACAGAGCGCTGGAAAAAGCTCAGTCTTGGAAAATTTTGTTGGCAGGTAAGTGATTGTGGTTAATTAAATTAGAATTTTCAACTATCATAGTTTACATTGTTTCTTGCGTGGTCTAGTAACATTTTCATTTTAAAATACAACTTACCGTAAAGCTAGCTAAGCTAACGTTATCAGTTTATAACGTCAATATTAAGTTACGCACTTGTCGTAAAACTGCCTTGAAAGTGTAAAAGTGGCTGCAGTTTCAACAACTTGACGTAACGTTAGCCTATAAACGTCCTTTACGTGTCAAACCAGTGGGCCTGTGGAAAAACGTTCTTTCTTTTCCAAAGTTTTGTGTACCTCAAGTGCAGCCTTTCCTAGTTTTAACAGGATAATGTTTACACAACAAGTATAAAGGTGAGATACAACATGCTCTTATCTCCAGTGAGCTATCAAGTTGTTCCTCTGATCATTGCCAATACTTTGTCCAATATTTATGCCCTCTAAAACGGTATGTAAATGTCTATTTTTACCTGGTTTCCGCTTTACACCCTGGCATTTTAAGAAGCAACAAATTACCTTTAGACACACTTCAGACCTTTTTTATGAAAAAAACGACAACTGTTTGTCTGTAAAGTACACATTGTGGCACTTCATTTTCCTTCACAGTGCAGGTGATGTTTGGCCATCCATCTATTCAGCCTTAGTTCTGAATGAGAACTTTTTCTTGTGGTTCTATTTATGTTTACATGTCACACCCAGAATGTCCCACATGACTTGCATTTAACTTGGAGTTGTATTGCGTCACATAGTTTGTTGTTAGATTAGTATGTTTATGATGTGGATATGAAAGTACAAACATGTTATTGGAAAAGCTCAGTGTAGGGGAGGTAAGCGAGCCACATTCTTTCCTTAGGGATGTGGATTTATATCCAGTCTATGTTGTATAATAACAACAATAATACATTATGTTTATAATAATAATAATAATAATATAATAAGGAAAGTTTGGGGTCCCCTGCTGGAGCTGCTGCCAAAGCAGTTGAAGATGCATGGATGGTTATATAATGCACGCACGCTACATAATTAGCACCAGCCGAAATGCTGGTAAAATAAGAAATTGGCTGGTTGATTTGCTTCAAAAAACAATAGTAATCTATTGAGTGGCTAGCAAAATTTGTACATTCGCTAACAATTTGGCTGGTGGACAAAAAAGTTAATTTGTTGACCCTGAATTCATGGCTTTTGCACAAAAGGCACAAGCTCACATCTGTAGCAGACACAACTTCCCTTACCATCTTCCTCTTTTGTTACAGTGTTTGGCAAAACTTTAGAAAAAAGAATATGCTTGATGTCTCAATTCTCTGTGGTGTAAAGGTTATGTTACAGTGCTCCTCAACAGGCTGTTCCTGTTGTCCTCTCCCACAACAGTGGTACGTGAGATCACCCTACAGATATAGAAACAAAAAGCAAGTAAAGCAGCTTGTTTAGCAGGTTTTGAGAGAGAGAGAGAGAGAGAGAGAGAATTGTCTTTTGAGAGAGAGAGAATTGTCTTTTGAGAGAGAGAGAGAGAGAGAGAGAGAATTGTCTTTTGAGAGAGAGAGAGAGAGAGAGAATTGTCTTTTGAGAGAGAGAGAATTGTCTTTTGAGAGAGAGAGAGAGAGAATTGTCTTTTGAGAGAGAGAGAGAGAAAGAGAGAGAGAATTGTCTTTTGAGGGAGAGAATTTTAAGATTGCATGCAGACAGGCCTTTGGTTATAAACACACTGGGAGAGCATGTCGTAACTGCTTTTAGTCAAGAACACACACACAGATCAGACTAGCGCTCAGTGCACATTCATTCAGATGAGTGTGACTTTGCACTGGAAGAGCACTTGCCGCATATCATCTGTAATTAACATGAGACATTTCATTGGGACCTCCATTTCGCAGGACTAACACAAGCACTTGGCAGATGTGCTATGGCATGCCACACTTGTACATGGTCATTCTTTTTTTAAAGAGTGTGGGCTGTGCACTTTTCGTGTTTACAGTCTTATTTTATCCAAACGACAAAAAGTGCTGCTGCTACTCTTAATACATGTTACTGCTGTGAGGGTGAACTTGAAGGTGAACAGTAGATGTTAAACTCATAACTACAAGGTCAAGTCTGGCTTCAGCCTGGAAGCACTTGGGGAGTGCTGCATATCACTATAGCAACAGGCACGCTAATGTAAAGGTGACTCATTGTTGATCTAAGGGCTCATTTGAGCTCAGGAGCAGCCAATACCTAATCCTAAATCATGTTCAGTCATCTGTTGCACACAGTTATGAGTGTTAGTGTTGTAGGATTAGAATAATTGATTTGCAGATTGTCTTTATCCATGAGCACTGAGCTGCTGTTACTGCCAGTATGTGTTGCTCTGTTGTTTCCATAATGGCGTGCGTGTGTGTGTGTGTCTGTGTCAGAGTCACACAGAGAGCGTAAATGTTCCTCCTTTTCTTTCTCCTGCTTGAACTCCATGCTAGAACCCGACTGATATATCGGCGGGCTATTTTATTTATTTATTTATTTATATATATATATATATATATATATATATTCTTTTCTGATAAATGAATATAAAAAATAAAAACGATCAACTATTGTTACAAGTGTTGGCGTTGCATAGTTTGTCCACCAGAGGGCGCTCTACAACATCCCTGTTGCCAACACTTTTTTTTGTTAATGTGTTTTTGTTCAAAGGACTTTAAGTTTCAGATCTTAAGTTTGTATTTTTATACATTTTATTTATCAGAACTTTAATATATTTTGATGTTCCTCTGTTCTGTTGTGACAATAAAGCAAATTATCATATTCATTTAGTAAGAACTCATAAATGAATACAAATAACTATTGTTAGGGAAATCTGTTTATGTTTTGTTACCCGTTTCTATCTTCTTTATTTTTTACGCAATTAAAAAAAAAAATAAAAAAAAATCTGATTTTCCAATAACCAAACATTTGTATCGGTATCTTCCTTCTAAATCCTTGATTGGTCAGGCTCTACTCCATGCTGATGTCATGATCAGATGGAGTAGGGAAACTGGAGCTAGATCATGTTTGCTGTGTAGTTTCTGTATCTCAGTAATCCTGATTTTCTACCCACCAAGTCAAGTGGGACTGAGATTTCTCGCTGTGCTGTTTTGATCCATTTTGTTTATGTGATTTGGGCCCCTATTCCCTCCAAATGTGCTAGTGGAAACCAGAGCACATTGGCTGGCTGTGGTCTACATACTTTGCTGGGCAGAAGCTAATCAAATACCTCTGGCTCAACAGCCTCATGTGTTTGTGAATTTGTGAAGATTGTCTTTTGGTTGGTTGGTGTTACGTGATGTTATCTTGTTTTGTTTGCGTCATGGCAACCTAATAAGGGACCTTAAGTTTTGCTGATACATTGAATGTACCTGTACTCTAAATTCATTCTATAACCTACATTACACACTTTTGAGTGTCAAAATTCGACTTAATGCATATTTCCATATCTTTATAATGTCAATATTCTTGGACAATGATGTGCAATAGTTACTTGGTGCAATAATGTATTAGTTATATGTGCAATACTTGAAATGTTTGTAGTATGACATTTTTCTAACACTTCACTGCTGCTACTTGTGTTCACACTGTATCTTATTTATGTTCACACTACTTCAATAGCATCCATTGTATAGCAACATCATCTTTTTAACCTAATCTTACTTTACTTATGCTTACATTTTTATTTATTGCTCTTAAGCTATATTACTTTAACCTCTAATTGACTATGTTTTTTCTTACTTATTAAAAATGTCCCCGAGCGGCTTAATAAAGTATTCTGTTTCTGATTATGGTAGAAAACATTTAGCTTTATCGATTGAGACCTGATACACCTTTCTCATGACAGATGCAGGTGGATACAAAAAAAAAAATGGCTGCATTCCATCCAGGTATGTCAGTCAGTGTCATGTCCCTGATACTGGGCATGCTGCTTCACTGGCATGTCTTACTGACAAAACTAAATACACTAGTAATATACAATATGTGTAAATTTGATCAATTATGCTAATTATATTTAGCTGAACTTGTGATATTTTTCATGCCTTGTCTACGGTTTATCCCATGTGTCATTGCATAATAACTAACTAAGTTTAGAGATAATGATCAAGACTGTGTCTCAATGCTTGACTGTGTTATATGATGTCATTATCCCAGTAGGGTGTAAAAACGTCCTATCTAACACAGCAAGCTGGCTTGGGTGGAGGTTGTTATCAGATCTCTGGCAAGCAGACTACTGAGCAACCAGGAGTTTTTAAAGCATTGAAACAGTTGTTCTAAGTTTATAAAAATATATGTGGCTATCTTGTTCTAATTCTGTGCCACTATTACCAAAATATGACCATATGACTATACTGTATATACTCTCTGTGTGTGTGTCTGGGTGCCACTGTGCACCACAGTAGTCATCCCTGTGAGGAAGAAGTACAGACGGACAGGTGTCGAAGGAGGAGCAAAGGGATTTTTCTAACATGAAGCTGAATTGTGGTAGTGGTTGAACGGTCTTCGCTGCCCAGTGATGCTCCTCGGTATCCACGGTGACAGACTGTGGTGCGGGGATGTGGGTAGCCATAATTATACATCGATTGCCACACCACAGACCCATGGAATAAGTCCTACCAAACCACAAACACGTTTTTGAGTACTCCGCCCTCCCATTAGAGCGTACTATGACCTTAGAGTTTCACACACCGGTTTCCATGTTTGAAAACAAGCCCTGCAAGCTAGGCCTCTGTAGACTCAAGGGAAATGAGGATCAGCTGTGGGCTATGGCTCCTCAGAGTTGCTCTGCCAGAGGCAGTGGCTGTCGGGGCAGGCAGGGGAAGGGGAGTTCGCTCTCATGGTTTCTCCCTGCACAAGTCTCTCTTGCTTTCTCTTGTGGTAGAGGGAGGGAGGCTCACAGACTGATGCTCTTTGCTTAGCCATCAATAATACATAAAATGATACACAATATGCTCAGCCTCGTTTATCATTTACAGCGCATCAATAATGGAATCCTGGCCCCTTGCTTCTTTTCAATATGTCACTGCTATATCGTCTCAGAAAAGCATTTATAAACAATTTATTTGTGAGTGTTTTCATGTAAACTTTATCGACTCTTTATTTTAATGCTGTGAATCTTTGACCAGTGGCCACTTGTTGAGCCAATAAGACGGCGTTTGACTGCTGAAGATCCAGTGAGAGTCATCTGGCTGTAACTGGATGCATCAGTACATTAGCAGTTTCTTGAAGAGTTTAGCATTCTTGCTGTAACCTTCTAGCAGCATCTTACCATCATTCTCTACATACAGTCTGTTTAGTATTTTATTTCCATTAGCCTATAGTTGCTTTGTTCTTGTTCTCCCTTGTTCCCATTCCTTATCTAGGGCTTTCTATACTGTCCGCTGTGTGAACAAATGCCTGCATGCTCCATATTATGTGCGTGACACAGCCCCAGTGTTGAATCACGGACCTCTGGATTTTTGCTGAGGTAAGGAACCGCTAGAATGTTCCCCACTGTTTCAGCACAGGACTACAGTCTGGGAATAGCAGGCAGTATGTCGTATGGTAGCTCCCCTCTTTTCTCCTGTCCTGTGGCTTTACACAATGCTTACAGTCTGAGGTCAACAGGCAGGCTGGACATCACCATAGTCTGTAGGTCTGGCAGTAGGGAGGGAAAGGAGAATATGGGTTAGTGACATGATCAGCTCTAGTGATTACCACCAGATGTAGTATGTTTTCAGAGCGGCAGAGAGGCCTTCGAAATTGGGCGGGGAGGGGAGAGCCTCATTTGAGGGCTGACAATGCAACTTTGGCCATGTGGTTTAGGTTCTTCAGGTACCCTGTAGGGGTGGGAAATATTCTTAGATGCAATCTCTCTAGAACGATTCGATGCTTGATGCAGATATTTTAATAATCGATTTAAAAATAAAAATAAACGTTTGTCTCCAGACATGTACAAATCAGAAAACAGAGTGACTGAAAGAGGATGGGGTAACCGACAACAACAACAAAAAACGGCCAAAAGGGGAAACAATTAAATGGTGTGTGTGTGTATATATACAATACACATGATCTAGTTCATCTACTTTATCACATTACATCTGATCATGTTCTAAGAAGCCAATTCTCCACCTTTAAACATGACTAAGCCTTTGACATGGAAGATTACTGTGAGAGAAAGTGACTTTCACAAGCATGTTTAAGGCTTAAGCATGGGATGACTACAAAATAAAAACCTCACTTGACCAAACATTTCATTAAAACTTTGTGTGAGAAATATATGTCAATCTCTAAGCTTTGTCTGGGAAGTGATTAGCAAACTGAGTAGTAAACTCAGATTTGTATGTATATTTTAAAAAATCAAGCATGGAAATGTACATAAAAAAATTGTCCAGGAGATTCCCATCCCTAGTACCCTGTCACTTTTAAGAGCAACAGACAAGCTAACTGTGAAAAAGTTCTCATTGTTGGTGTCGCAGGGCATTTTCTCACCTGTATTTCGTTTGCTTTGGTCCGAATCAGTTGTTTGTTTGTAAACTTGGAGCAATTTGCCCCCGGTCGGTTTGGTTTCACAGCTGGAAAAATCCAAGCGTATCAAAATGCGCCATTACAAATGACACAAGAACAGCCACTC
This sequence comes from Etheostoma perlongum, assembly GCA_026937815.1. Lineage (NCBI taxonomy): Eukaryota > Metazoa > Chordata > Actinopteri > Perciformes > Percidae > Etheostoma > Etheostoma perlongum. The sequence continues at coordinate 12,960,487 of CM049385.1, forward strand.
CTGTTATTCATTCAATGTTTATGGGGGGCGGGAGCAAGAAAGTAAATACAGGAACAAGGTCCTGTGTTCTGGACTAGTGCATATTTCTTGCATTTCCATGGTCAAACCAGCTCATCCCATTAAAATGATCAGACAATGATGAGATGTTACTACGTCTGCTCTGGTCACGAGACTTTGCTCTGCTCTGCCGGTCTCCAACTTTAGCAGCTGCTGGTGTGACCACGTAGATACGGGTGAAAGACGGTGAGCTTGACTGCAGTCCGTTTCTGTGATAGGAACACTGCAAGCTGCTACAGTTTGCTGCATCGCAGATTGCTAAACACACCTGACTACAGGAGACATTAGCTCCGACTGGCGAAGTTTGTATAGTTGGTGCGGTTCGAGTACGGATCACGTTCTCACCACAAACAAACTGCTCCAGAGTCTGATTGAAACGACCTCTTCAAGCAGGTTTCGGTATGCTTGTTTAGTCCGCTTTTGGTGCGCACCCGAGGGCGATTGCCGCATTCTCACCTGCCCAAACGAACCACACAGCGGGGCAAACGAACTCTAGTTTGATTCAACTGAACTAAAGGCTGTCTGTGTGAAATGCCCAGTTGTGCCAATTGCATTTGCCCTGGTTTGTTTACTGTTATATCCTGCTTTGTGCATACAAATCTAGTGGACTTTATTTTCCATTAGATTTGCATAACATAGACATTTGTCTTTGGCACTTGCATTTAAGACAACACACACCATATGAAACAGTGCATAGACTACACAACAATTCACAGCAATTGTGCATCAATGCAAAGCATTACATTGTGCAAGTCTTTGAGAATGTGCACCTAGTAGGACAATGACAAGTCTCAGGCCCGAGGCTAGTGTGGTTAAGGCGTTGTCGTGGGTGATATATCTTGTATTGCCACAGCCTGAGCTCACACAAAAGCTAACTGTGGCCAGCTGAAATAATGGGTTTTATCTGTCCTTTTAAAAAGGCAGTAAATTGAGCAGCACATTACAAAGGGAAAATCCAAGATAAAACAGAATCTTTATTTAGCTTTTACAAACGTAAATAACATTCTCCCTAATTTGGAAATTAGTGTTGCCAGGTTGTTTTTATAGACATCTGTTGGTCTGTCTGTATTAAAACTCCAGACCATCATGAAATTGGCTAAATCTCTGCTTCTTTTCCCTCCTTTCAGTTGGCAAACAGCTCCTCACTGCCCACATCTGGTAAAGACTGCTTTGTTTCCAACCCTGATCAGAAAACCAGGGGAGACTTGTACCTCCAGTGCTGACGTTATAAATAAATAAATAACATCGGGGTTAAAATCTCATTTCTATTGAGCAAATGAATGAGCTTAACTTTTTGTCTGAGGTTTATTTTGGACACCGCAAACACTGTGTACAAAAGCTTTAACTTATTCCACAAACTCAGCCCCAGTCGCATCTACACGTCCACTTCCTCCTTCTCTATTCCTCTTGTGCCCACTTCCCACACACACCCACACAGAGCTCTCTCTTAAAGGAGTTTCAGCATCCTTTTACAACACTGGTAATATTTTGCAAATGTTTCTTAAAATTGAATGATCTCTGTCCACTGGAATGCTATTGCTTTTAATTGAAAATGGGTTATTTAAAAAAATTATACTTATCAAACAGATGGAATTAGAAAAATAAATGCCTGCCTCTAACAAATGCCTGCTTTAAATAAAAGCCTGTTTATCTTCTACAGTTCAGGTAAATAAAGGCCCCATTTTTTTATTTGAGGAATTACGGTATGGCTCTAAGTCTGTGGTCAAAATTAGTTTTCTTTGAAGAAAAAAAAATGTAGGCTGTTTGTAATATCACCACAGATGCTGTCATAGTACCATAGTCCGTGGAGCAGCTTTGAGATTTGTCCTTAGATGACAGCATCATTACAGTCTGCTTAGGTCAGTGTTAGGAGAATTGTTCATAGTGCTGTCAGTTAAACACGTTATTAACGGCGTTAACGCAAACCCATTTCAACGTTGTCAAAAATATTATATATATAATTGAGTTTTTACACATGCGTTTGCAACAACTTGTAATGTTAGAAAAACTACAACACCACACCGGATCTAGTTAGACCAGAAATAAAACAACAGGCATGCCACACACACTTGTTTGGGCTTGTGAGCCGGCCAAAGGATAGTAACATTACATTTTAAGTGGATGGTGAGCATGAAACGCCAATAAAATGGATGCTAATAAGATTCTGGATGGAAAGTTTACTTTTTAAAGTTGCCAAATGGTTCCATTGACAAGACTAAAGTGATCTGTGTGTTTTGTTGTTGTGAACTCAGCGATCATCACAGCACGTCCAGTCTGAAATATCACTCGATGGCCAAGCACACAGCTGATGCAAATTCTCCGCCCCCTCATCAAAGTATTTTTTTCCCCCTTTTATTGATGGACAGTGTTTGAGAGATGGACATTGTGTGAGAGATTATTTGCTCCAAGTGAGAATGTTACATGTGAAATTAAACACTACAGTAATCCATATGCCAATGTTCTTTTTAATAAAAAAAACATTTGCACAAACCAAGCTGTTGCACTTTTTCATGTTGATAAGAGCATTAAAATAAGGAAAAAATAATGATACAGATACAAAGAAATCAAGGGACCTTTAGAATAGATAAAAAGCTGACATTAATGCAATTAATCATGATTAAATATTTTAATTGTTTTGATAACACTAATGTATACTAAAGTGTTGAATATTGTCAATATTGCACCTGAATTCTATTTTAGGGAGGATTTTCCCCACAGTGAGAGTGGGTGTGAATGAATTTATCTCTTAAGCTCTAATGAGAGAAAATTGCTTTGTCAAGTTTGATTTGTTGTGAAACACGTTGGAGGCGTGAAATTCCCGCTTGCCAATCAATTTTTACCAGAGGCCTAGCTGTGAGCACATCAACATGGAGTGTGAGTGTAATGAATAATTGAATGTTTTTTTTCTGTCCCTTTCTTTCGTTATTTTCTTATGACATGCCCTCATCCTGTTTTGATTTTCTTCCTTTTCATCCTTTCTACTCTCTACAATTCTAATGTTTATGTTTCTTCCTCTGTCTCTCTCCCTCAGGGACTTTCTTCCACGTGGATCAGGCATCGTTACCCGTAGACCTCTCATTTTGCAGCTGGTCCACAATAAAGCAGGTGAGTATTACTAGTCCTGTGCACAGCCACATACCCGTCTCCTTTCCTCGTTGCCCTGCACATGGCCTCTCTGTCACAGTGCCTCAAGCTAAGCTTACTTTCTGCTATTTGCTGCCTTTGTCTTTTTAATTTGATATTCTCTTTTTCTTTCTCCCCTGCTCTGTCTGTCCTTTTCTCTTTCTCCACCCTCCCCTTGTGTACATCAATTTGCCCCTGTGTTTAGAATACGCTGAATTCCTGCACTGCAAAGGAAAGAAGTTTGTGGATTTTGATGAAGTGCGGACGGAAATTGAGGCAGAGACCGACAGGATAACAGGCTCCAACAAAGGCATCTCTTCCATCCCAATTAACCTGAGAGTCTTTTCCCCAAACGGTAATGGACACAAGTCATAAAGAATACACATACCGTAAACACTTTTTGCTCTTTGGATTACGTAAAGTACTTTTGCATTTTATATGATATACCATATTGTAATGTTGTAATGTGTTTTTACTCCATCACTTAATAGCTGTCACAAACAATGTTATCTCCTTCTGGGAGCCGTTGCGGGGACTTCAGTCAAATTTGACATTTTCACATTTATTTCTTACAGTAAATGTAACACTTCTAAGCATTGTTGCACCGGTTCCTAAACGACCAGCATCTACCAGACCGAATGACAACGCAGATTTTGGTGCCTTATTTTAATTCCACTCAAATGCCTGCGCTGCTCTCTGGTTCTCCAAAACAGAAGTTACAGGCAACGTTAGCCTTACGTCTGCTAGTAGCTGGCTCAAACACTGTTGAAATACACTCAAAAGGATTCTAACTCCGGGACGTACAGCAGTCTGCAACTATTTACACAGAGTAGATGGGACTTAGTTGTGTGTTCAGTTGCAACTCGTAAGCTCAATGTGCATTCAATGTAGTTGTAAAGAACCCTTCTGCCATCTAGTGGTTCTTCTTTTTGTTGTTTTAACATCAATTTACAAGTGAAATAATCTTACTTAAATAAAAATTTTAAATATTTAATTAAAATGTAACAATATTGCCTTAGCAATAAACAAGTCATTCTTTAATGTCACCAACTGTTGTTTTTTGTGCTCTTCTGTACTTTTAAAGTATTGGTTCAGTTACTATTTAGGCTAATTGTTATGACTTCTGCCAATGTGACTCAGTGCTGAACCTGACCCTGATCGACCTTCCGGGAATGACTAAAGTTGCCGTCGGAGACCAGCCCGTAGACATCGAGCACCAGATCAGGGACATGCTGCTGCAGTTCATCACCAAGGAGAGCTGTCTGATCCTGGCCGTCACTCCTGCCAACACTGACCTGGCCAACTCCGACGCTCTGAAGATCGCCAAGGAAGTGGACCCACAGGGTAAGCATCTAGTAATTCAGGAGTCAAAGAGCAGGCCTATGAATACAATGTAACACACACACAAACCTCCAAAGTAGAGATGAATCGATTTACTGACCAGTGACCGGAATTGGCTGGTTTTCACGTGGACGGCCATGTCAGACTGATATATGCCGATTTTAATGCCGGTCAAATGCACTGGGGCGCCGCATGTTTAAAAACTTTCCAGGTTAGTGGGGATGCATCAAAACCAACATTAAAAACGTAGTAATCTTCCCTCGGCGTTTAGTTTTGTTGCTAAACTGTGTGTACAATGAGCGGTGATGTTAAATCATGTGTTTCAGGTAACCCCACCCTAGGGTACCTTCTATTTGCTGGATTGTTCTGATGTAACCGTAACGTTAGCAGATAAGCCCGTTGGTATTGTTCATATTTATGTACAATGACAAATGAAGAAAACTTACTTAAAAAAAAAAAGGAACTACACGCTGTTTTTAGGTAACGTTATTGTTGACGGTCAAACAGGCCTGTGTGTATGTTTTGAGAAATATCTTTATACTGCAAGGCTATATTTATTTTATTTTTGCTGTTTATATATTATTTTATTGCCATTACCTGTTTTCCCTGTTTTCATACATAGAGAAGTTTAGTTTGCTTAATATATCAAATTTATTTAGTTGGATATTGGATGTGAAAAGAAGGGCATTGTTGTTCTATTCAATTCAATTTTATTTATAATATCAATTCATAACAAGAGTTATCTCAAGACACTTTACAGATAGAGCAGGTCTAGACCATACTCCAGAATTTACAAGGACCCAACAGTTCTAGTAGTTTCCTCCAGAGCAAGCAACGGTGTGACAGTGGCGAGGTAAAACTCCCCTTTGGGAAGAAACCTGGGACAGACCCAGGATCTTGGTAGGCGGTGTCTGACGACCGGTTGGGGTTAGAATGAAGAGTGGCAATAACAGTCCCAAAAAATAGTAGTTTTTAGTAGTTCTTTGTAGTAGTTCATGGCATAGCAGGGCACTGTGCGGCATTACAAGGCACAGCAGGACGTAGCTGGGCACCGCAGATCGTGGCAGGATGTAACATGGCAACGTAAGTGTAGCGGGACCATGGCGACAGCTGCAACCATGATTTTGGAGCTGGTGGTTCCATGGTTCTATAACTTGGCACTTAGATGTGTGTGAATTTCCCACACCAGGAGTAATTTATATAGTTCTATTTTATAGGCATTGTACAGGACCTTTTATTTATTTTTTGTATCCCCAACTTGAATATATTTTAAATTATTTGTTCTTATATTGTATCCTGTTATTTTATGTATATTCTGAATGTGTGCTTTGTGTCTATTTTGCTGATGCAACACTGGAATTTCCCATTTTTTGGGATCAATAAACATATCTATCTATCTATGACCTGTAGAAGGAAACAAAATAGTGAAAGATAATAATCCGTTTCAATTGATCTAGTAACACTTGATAATTTTGTGCAGGTCTGCGTACCATTGGTGTTATAACAAAACTGGACCTAATGGACGAAGGGACGGATGCAAAGGACATCCTAGAAAATAAACTCCTCCCACTGCGTAGAGGTGAGGATTGTACACACAAAAACACATTCACAAACTTTGTTTCTGACTCAAAAGTGACGATTTGTTGTTGTTTACAGGCTACATTGGTGTGGTGAACCGCAGTCAGAAAGACATTGATGGGAAGAAGGACATCCGCGCTGCTCTGGCTGCAGAAAGAAAGTTCTTTCTGTCCCACCCTGGCTACAGACATATGGCAGAGCGTATGGGCACACCACATCTACAAAAGACACTTAACCAGGTCTGCTATCAATTGTTTGTTTTTTGTAAAATATATGTAATGTAATTGTAAAATATAATGCCATTAATTCTCTAAAATAACAGCACTACCTCTGTCTGTATCTAGCAATTGACCAACCACATCAGGGACACTCTGCCTGGTCTGCGCAGTAAGCTGCAGAGTCAGCTCCTCTCACTGGAGAAGGAGGTGGAGGAGTATAAGAACTTCAGTCCAGATGACCCGACACGCAAGACCAAGGCCTTGTTGCAGTGAGTGCATTTGAATATTTCTGCTCATAACAATGCAGAAAGTATGGTATGGAGGATAACTGCACTGAAACATGTCAGTCCTGTCTAAATAAGTCCCCCACAGGAAAAAGCTCAGTCCGCTCTGATTGGTTAGTGTTTTTGGGTCTTTCATATCTTCACAGTGCTCCTGGAGTCTCTGCAATACCATTGCAGCCAGGGAATGACTGTAGCCTAGCATAGTTGTGACATCACAACCGCATGGAAGTCATGACGGCTCATTTGCAGACAGTTTCTGATGACATGAAAACATGGAAATCTCACTTTTTAATGAACAGTAATTTTTTTTTTTTTTTTTAATCTTCAGTAAGCCTGTAGTTGCAAGGACATCATTAACACCATGTCTTTGTGCCCTTGACCCTTATCAGGATGGTTCAGCAGTTTGGTGTAGACTTTGAGAAGTGCATTGAGGGCTCTGGGGACCAGGTGGACACCAATGAGCTCTCGGGTGGTGCAAAGATCAACCGCCTGTTCCATGAACGCTTCCCCTTCGAACTGGTCAAGGTAGGTGGGCCATGAAGTACAGTTATTATTGTGCTTGTGCTTTGGTCTTCACAAAGATTAAATTGTTGTAAGAAGATATAATTTGCACCTTATCCCCATCTCCCAGATTGTGTTTGATGAGAAAGAGCTTCGGCGAGAAATCAGTCACGCAATCAAGAACGTCCATGGTGTCAGGCAAGTGGAACGGGAATAAATTTAAAAAAAAAACTGCTTGACTTCAAAGTAGCCACACACAGAGCTGTGACCAGCCATTTTTACATGAAATACTGCTGTACCCACATGCTTTGCTTTTCTCCCTTCATGAAAGCTGCTATTCTCCTATAATTAATAATCAAGCCTTGACATTGCAGACTAAAAGTACCAATTAAAACAGTGTTTTTTGTTGTATGTGACATGTATTTCTTCTATTTTACTTTCCCTCACCGTTCTTCCAATTCCCCTTATCTCCCCTCTGCAAGACCACCCACTCCTTTTCTGTCTCCTGAGGCATTCAATTGTTATGAGGTTGTATGTTAAATGTATCTTAGTCCATTGTGCTAATGTTGTTATGTGTTTATATGTGTTCTTCACTGACTCTCCTTTAGGTCATAGCTCATTTGTGGTTGTTTGCTTACACCTGGCCTTTTTTGGCATTTAATCTTTCCTTCCCCTTTTGTCAGTATGTTACTTTTCTGTTTTTTTTTCTCTTTGTCTGTAACCTCACATTTCTTTAGTGACCTTTTGTGTACCTAGTCATCTGTCTATTCATTTGTTTTGTTAGCCTACATGTCCGTTAACTGTCCCATCTGTTTGCCACTGTGCCTCTGTCTCTCTGTGCATCCTCAGAACGGGGCTGTTCACTCCAGACCTGGCGTTTGAGGTCATCGTGAAAAAGCAGATCGTTAAGCTGAAAACGCCCTGTCTCAAATGTATCGATCTGGTCATTCAGGAGCTCATCAACACAGTCAGGCAGTGCACCAACAAGGTACTGCAGGTGTCCAGCATCTCCCAACCCAGCCAAGACATAGGGCATGGGCAACCAGGGGTGAGGAAGAGGGTTTGCTGATGCAGAACATTAGCCAAAAGCTTCTTACAATTTCCATAAAATAAAGATCCGTTCAGTTCTTGTACTTTTATTAAAGAAATGTTCTGTGCGGTTTATCCGAAGCCCAGCCCAGCCCAGCCCAGCTAGCCCGATTAGCCCTGTGTGCAGGCAGCGCTGTCGTGTTGTGGAGTGTTGTGACGGGTGACGTGTCATCGTGGATATCAGATGTTTCAGGGACTCAATCTGTCTGAGCATCAATGGTCTCTCCTGGACAAGCTGCAGGTCTCATAGCTCAGCACACATAGCCAGCAAAACATGAATTGGTCTTAATAAGCTGTAATTTGACATTAACTTGAAGGTGACATGTTCATCTCTACCACATTGACCTTTGATCTAGTTTTAGAGGAACTGGCTTGTCAGGGAAGAAGGTGTGAAAGACCTGTGGCTTGTCCTTCACTGCTTGATTTGTCTGTCAACAACTAGAAATGACTAACTGAACAAAGACTTGTTCTCTTTTTTTCTTCTCTTTCCTGGCTGTCTTCTTTTTCTCTTTCCTTAATTTCTGCCTATCCCTTTCTCTCACTATTACTACAACAACACGCAATCCGACCCAATGACCTTTCAGAACGGGGCTCTTCACCCCTGACCTGGCTTTCGAGGCGATAGTCAAAAAGCAGATCCTCAAACTCAAAGAGCCCAGCCTCAAATGTGTGGACCTTGTGGTGTCCGAGCTCACCGCACTCGTCATGAAGTGTGCCATTAAGGTAACCAGAGGACACACCTGCTGAGATGATGGCATGAAAAGAGAAGGGATTTCTTTCCTCTCTAAATGTCTATCTCTGTCATACCGGTAAAATGGTCACCCCAGTAAAATCAGTCCCATCCACACCCTTACCATCTGTGACCTCTGCTTTAAATGTGTGTATCGTCCCATCCCTAAACTCAATCCTATCAAAGGAAGTCTCCATACCATTCAGATTGAGCATTGATTTACAAATCACATCTGAAACTCCCAGTTTACCTCAACATCAACTCATGTAAGCATGTTGTCTCTTTGCCCATGGCCCTGGTCTGTCAGTCTAGGGCAGAGCTGAGCCTGGCTACACTCTCTTGCTGACCCACATGGCAGACTGACATTTTGCTTTGTGGAAAGGGAGTGATGTGAGGGCAGAGATGATGCGTTTTTACATTACATAGTACCTGCTTGACTTGCCTTGACTCTACTTGGCTTTTTTTGCTTTTCCATTATGAAAAAAAAGTCCCTGGTACCTGCTAACAGGTACTTTTTTTAAATCTGTATTGCCTCCATCAAGGTTCCAAGCGAGCTGAGGTGATGCCAAAAAGTGACGTGAAAACCTGTAGACTACTGATTGGTCGAAGAGAATTGTCACTAATCACTGCGTCATCATTGCTAGCAACTGACGGGGCTCACCTGAACAAACCCGCAGTGTTTAAATAGTTTAGCCAGCTGTGTTTTTTTGCTGTCTCCAGCTTCTTTTGAAACAAAGTATGTCTGGCAACAGCCACATACTGAGAATAAAAAAATAAAACACCTTCGACGTTCTGTGTGTGTGTCGTGTTAGGTCACTACAGTTTCCTGCAGCGTCGCTATGACGACCAGCCGAGCTTGCCTCCATTGCAGATTTAGTTACGCATGAGGCGTAACTAAATCGCAATGGAAAAAGGAGGACGGGGCACCGCGGCTGAGCCGAGTAGAGCTGATACTAGTAGTGGGTGTGCCATAAGTGTGCCATAGTAGTCCATGGGCTCTGGGTCCACTGGCAACTTGGATGGAGTGTTTCCATAGCAACGGTGTTCCACTGCCATCTTGTGGCCAGAGGAAGCTGCTACACACCGTAAAATTATTCAACATACACACAGTAGCCCAGCTGTCCTTACCCTCTGTCTCTGGAGTGCACCTCTGCCTCACCCCATTCTGTCACTTTCCCCTCTCATCCAGTCTTCACTAACATTAATACTCAAAAATCAACACTCAGCTAGAAGTGATAGTTTTAAATGTATTGTAAGTTTGGACATTTCCCAGTTTTTAAATGTATAAAGTGATTCTTTTATTCTAAAAAAAAAACAGCTTCATGGTAATGGCAGATGCAAAGCATTACCACATTGATTCTTAATTCATGACATCATCCCTGGCTGAAAGTAAATACCTTATCACCTTGTAGAACAATCGTTTTTATGTGTGTGTGTGTGTTGGTTTGTAGTTGTTTGGATATGTGTGACACTGAAATGTCACTTGACTATCTCTTACCCTTTGTTCTCCTACTTATTCTCACTCCTCTTTCTCTCTGACACTTATTGGTAAGTCTTACTAACCTCAAGCTCACATATAAGAATGTGTGTGTGTGTGTGTGTGTGTGTGTTTTCAGTGCTACAGCTGTGTGTTGTATTTTCTTTCAGCTAAATTCCTACCCAAGACTGAGAGAGGAGACTGAGAGGATTGTCACAACCCATGTCAGAGAAAGAGAAGGGAAGACCAAGGACCAGGTTAGTTGCTAGGATGTTGATTAACTAGACTAGTGGCCCTCAAGCCCACCAAGTATGCTCAGGTCAGCCTTTGATGTTTATCTTTTTCATATGCAGAAAAAAATACAGTAAGAGCTGCAATCTGCAATTCATATTTAGCCCCACTGCATTATTATGTTGAGATGCTGGTTTGTCCCACCCCTTGTGACACTCCTCAAGTTATCGTATAAATGGGAGAAGGGGAATGCGACCAGATGTAGCATGAGGTGAAGTAGACATCTGATGCCCAAACACCCACTGTTAGCTGTAATAATGTGTCATCTGGCTTTGTCACTCTCTGCATCTGTTGATGCTCCAGCTGCAGCATGAGGACACAATTGCATTGTGTGACCCTTCTAGGCAGATATGATTCAGATATGTTTTACTTTAACATTTGTCAAATGGAGAAACATAAAATCGTATAAGGGCCGTTCCATTGCTGGAAACACAAAATGTAGAATGTTTTCCTTCTGTGTATGTTTCCAGTCCATTTAGCCCAGCTTAAGTTTAGTGCACAAAACACGCATCAATTGCATATTATAAGCTCTAAAATAGATCATTTGATAAAACCTTTTTGAATTTTACTGCATCAGTTTAGTTTGTTTGCATCTTCCAATGTTCTACAGACTCTAAAATATCTAAATCTCTAGAACACAAGTATATCATTAGGGCTTAGTTCTGTCCGAGAAGTAGTTTGATCAAATAACTTTAAACTGTTTTGGTTAGATTCTTTTCTGTTAATACTGAGAAAAATCAACCACATCAATCAACCACAGCTGCAAAAAAAAACATTTTCCAACTTCTTATTTTGTATTTTGTTGTGCTACGCACCATTCTGTATCATGGTGGAAAATCTGTTGTTGTAAAATTTGTTTCGTTAGTCAGTATTAGCTCAATTGGCACCACTGTCCTTAAATGACCACTGTGAAATCTTGTGATAGATGTGACAAAACAGCAGAAAATAGAAATCACTCAATTATTTCAAGTATTATTTCAAATAAATTGATGAGATGCCATTACTGTCTTCCAAAAACAGAAGTGTTGTTGTCAGAACTTTTTTCTTGCCTTGGAACACCTTTAACTTCATTAAAAAACAAGACTGAGAGTTTTTAGTTTTCCTTGCAGATATGTCACCCAGGAAGGGAGGCAGGTTGAACTGTAGGGCATATAAACTGAAACATTTGAGTAAAGCATATTCTCAAGTCCAACACATCAATTTGCAACATTGATAATATCAGTCTGACTATATAGGTATAGCCATGTATAAATCTAGCTGTAATATGTAATCTCTCTTGTTTTTCTTCAAAAAAGTGTGAGACCTAGCACTTTCTCTTTTGTGTCTTCTTAAAAAGCTCATATTATGCTTTTTGGCTTTTTCCCTTTTCGTTATTGTTAAATATCTTTTTTGTGCATGTAATCGGTTTACTAAGTGAAAAAGCCCAAAGTCTATACCAAAGGGAGTTACCATCTCCTACAGAAAACAATTTTCACAAACTGCTCTATTGTAGTCCAGCCTTTACTTCTGTGACAAACACGTGTCATTTTTGTGCCACTTTGTAACACACGTTATAATACTCGCCTGGCTGCTAGTGTGGCATGCCCTCAAACTCAGCTAGTTAGAGCGGATGCCAAAGATACTAGATACTGCACATGTGCGACTCCCAACAAAGATGGAACAGAAGCAAAATGCCTCACTCTGTAGCGTAACGGGCACTCAACACACAGGGTTAAATAAAACGGCTGCAGCAATGTGCAATACGACAAATATATGGTGTGTTTTTGGAAATGAAACCATATAAACCTATTCTGGTACAATTATGAACCGAAAATGAGCATAATATGAGCTCTTTAAAGTGGTGTTTGAGGGATATCCATCCTAATCATGATGTTCTGCCTCTAATCAAGGTTCTGCTGCTGATCGACATTGAGCTGGCCTACATCAACACCAATCATGAGGACTTCATAGGCTTTGCTAAGTATGTACCCCTCCTCCCCCCACCTTTTCTAGCCCAACTTACAGCTTGTTGTCGGGGACCCCAGTCTCAGCACAGGCATTACAATACCAATTAACTACATGTTGCCCGTTGTCTGAGGTGCACTTGTGATTCTGTAGATTTACAAAGGACAAGTATTCCTGTAACTCTTAGCCACCACTACATGTGGAATCCAGTTGCTGTTTTAGGAGCACCACCCCTTCACTGCTACTGAATCAAAGTATTGTTTGTAACTAGCCACCTTAGAAATGCCAAGTAAACTGCTGTGCATCAGTGTGATGAAGCATGCCAATTAGTGATCAGCCACATCAGAGCATGTGTTTCCCTGTGGAGGAGGCGGTTGCCACAATGATCAAGGTACCACTTAGTTCCCCCCTTTGCATGCAACAATACTACTCCCCCTCAAACAAAGTCAATCAAGCATGCTTGATTGCTTGACAGATACACTTCCTGTCTGCCACAGACTGTTTGACTGTCACTTCAAAGGAATGCCTACTGTACCAACGGACGGAGCAGTGTTGATGTTTTACTGCAGTTGCTTGTAGCTGCTGTTGCTCATTTGCACACTGCACTTTTGTGGTGCATCTCTAACTGGTTTATATTAGGTAGCTATAGTTGAATTCACAACGCAGCAGTTGCATGTAGATGTGGAGCTCCCCTCCCCTGTGTGGGTCACGCTGTTGACAGAGTAACAAAGTAAGCCTGCGTGTTTGAGGTTTCATGCCTAGCCCTTTGCATGGCAAGTGGATTGCTGTAATGTGTCGGAGGTCAGTTAGGGCTGTTTAACAGTTTTCATGACGTCACTTTCAGCCTTGACTACAGAAGGCTGGATGATGGTAGCCCCCCAGGGTACGGCAACAACAGGTGGGCCAACAAAGGATGTAGGGTTGTGTGTACAGTATGTGTGCGAGAGACAGTTTGATCCTCCATCTTGTCCAAATTCCTCCACAAGCCACTCTCACCTTCATGTACGTGTGGTAGTACCGGTATTTTACTTTGTAGCTATAAAATCAAAACCTTGGATTTGCACTTAAACCAGACAGTCGATTTAAACAAGAGACAAACAGCTATAAAACATATATACAATATTGTAAACATAAGTGACACATGAATATTTAGTGAGTGTATATTTTAAACCGTTGTTTGGTGTGGTGTCATCAGTGATTTTAATGTCCTTTCTGTCCATCTGTGTAATGACAGTGCCCAGCAGAGGAACACAGCTGCAAACAAAAAGAGGGCCATACCTAACCAGGTACGTTTTATCTCTCAGCTCTGGCCTTTTCACCAATTCCAGATTTAGTCTCCCTTGACTGATCTTTCCCATTACCAGCCTATTAAGGTGCTGACTCACCAAGGAGATCGTCGGTCCAAGTTGGGCCGACAATGGGCATCCGTCACCCTAGTTTTTAAAGTGTGTTGAATACCGTCAACACTATTTAGTTTTTTTCGGCCAATTTAACAACGTCGTTGGTGAGAGGAATCCATGTGATTGGCTATTCAGCTCAAGCACATTAGTGCACAAGAAACGGTAGAAAAACTGTAGTAAGGAAGTCTCTTCTCATTTTTCATCTTATCTGATCAATCAAATCCACATAGGGCTGTCTCTTCCTCTCCCTTTGCACCGTAATTGCTGCTAGACTGAGAACTGAGCCCCCTAGCAACTGCACTGGCTAACTAGCCAGCTGGCCGAACACTAAGTTGGTAAAATGTAACAACTTAATGTTTCATTCACACATCCTTGTCACAGCATAGGAAAGCCCATTGCCATAGGCCGATGATTGACAACTTTATTTGGATCATTTTCTGTAACCAGTGTAGCATGAAGGCATGTTGGGTGGAATAAGCAGAAGTAAAGCGAGTAAAGCATAAGGACTGTAGGCTCTGTGCCGCTTCTGGCTGGTTCAGGCAAACACTGTTTTGTTGTATGTATCATAGCAACGGTCTTTACATCCGGTTTCCCTTTCTGAATGATTAATAGATTATTGTCCGCCTGCTGGCATGGAGAGTTATTTCCTCTCCTCACGCAGGCGCAGAGCGTACATGCTAGTTGGCTGGCCAAGACACAGGCGGCGTGAGCGGCGATGCCACAGTCGACCTTCGTTGCCACTAGTTGTTTGCCGAATGTTTGGTGTGTCAGCACCTTTTAGTCAACTATGTGAATATATCTCAATCCAGCAATGATTTAGCCGATAGGCATTACTACAGTATATTTCTAATGTTAACAATACCTCCCCTGTACATCGTTTTAACTACTGACTGTACTTAGTCCCATTGATTTTTAATCTTCATATTGAACTGGCTTTGTCCGCAATGTTGTGAAGCTAGTACTTTTCCTTTCATGTTGTGTGCATACTGATGTTTAGCCAGTTATGATATATATATGATATGTAATTATAAGATCCTGAAACATGATTATAATGCTGATAATCAGCGTAAGAGATTGCAGTTTCAGTGAGAGGGAACTTAAAGAAGACTCCACTTCCCTTTTCTGAAACAAACATTTGTTTCCACTACTATTATTAATTGCTGTTTGCATGTGACCCAGGCATGTTGATCTACAGCGAAGCAACGATTAATCTCAAAATTATGTTGGTGGTTCTGTTGCCTTCGCATTAACACAAGCAGCTTGTTGTATTGCAATTCAGTATGTGCATGGACCTTGCACCTATCAACTGAGCAACACATATGAAATAACACAGTTGTGGTATACTTGAAGTAATTCTAATTGCATGTAACTTTCTTGCTCTCTGTCTCTCTCTCTCTCTCTCTCTCTCTCTCTCTCTCTCTCTCTGGTTGTCTCATTGACTATTGTTTTTCTGTTTCTTTCTATTTTTGCTCCCTTTAAACCTGTCACCTCCTTTTTTTTCCAACCTTTTCTTGAACTTTAATTTTTGACTGTCTCTTACTTAATTCCTATTCTCTCCTTCCAACTTCCCACTTGCTACCTCTTTCCCTTTCCCCTCATCCTCTCTCATCTGTCCCTCATCTTTGCTTGCTTGCTTTCTCATTTCTTTGGGTTTTATACTGCCCCCCCCCTTTGCTTTAATTTCCCCTCCCCTTCTTATTACTGCAGGGTGAGATTCTGGTAAGTACCCCAAAGATTTAAACCGCACCCTGCCAGGGGGCAGCAGGGGTAGGCCGTACAGAAGGACTGAGGCCATCACACAGGTCAGCCAATATGGTTGGGTGGAAAAGACAGAATGCTGTGAGATAACAACATAAATAGTTCCCTGCAAATACAGGCGTTTCTACCTCACCATAATGAGTTGTTCTACCTCTGTGCAGCTTGGCGGACTGGGAGAGGTCCACGAGGAGAAGGTAGAGTCTCCAGACTGATCAAATTGATATCAATTACAATTCTAGCATTAGCACTCAGTTACCTGTAATTTGGAACTGAATTAACAGTAAGACACCGCAGGTTTGTTCTCATAATTCCTCCTTTAATTTTAATAAGACAATAATTGTCTTTAATTGCATACAGATCTTTTGTTTCTACTAACATTTTACATTGTTCTCTACCAAATATTTAAACCGACACACACATTTTTACTCCCACGAAAGATTGTGGCACTCAATGCTGTGTGTTCTCTATTAGGGACCACAGAAAGAGAAGGGGGGGGGGAGGAAATCTTTTACCACTGACCATGGAATGGCGTCAGTTCTCATGTCATTGGGTTTATACCTCTGCTGCTGCCTCATGCATGAGTACTCAAAAGTTTTCCTTGTTGTGAGAATCATCCAAAACATCGCTAGGAGACAAAACAGGGAGGGAGTGGATGGACTGCATGTGAGGAGCGATTAAATCAGCAGCATAGTCAACATTGTGATTCTTTAAAATTTTCTTTGCATTCTTTTCTAACGACTAAGGTTTTTTTTAGATTACATGCATGTTAAAACAGTTCTTACAGAAAGTACGTACGTATCCAAAAACCCACCATTCTCCAAGTGTTTAATTATTATTTCTATATTAAGAGCTGAACAAAAGTGTTATTTTGTACGGTGACTGGTCATGGCTTTGGGATGTATTTCAATGATTTAGTCATTAATCCTTGGTAAGATATCTTTAATTTTAAAACCTACTAACTATCTTAATTCATTTTAAATTGGCATGTTTCATTCTAATCATTTAAAAATAGATTTTTCTTTGAATCCTTGGAGTTAATTTGCTATGTAATTGTACATCTTTAATTACCACTTGCAACACTTGCATTAACCGAAATGTATTAAACGTTTCTTGACAGTCTATTCCTAAAGCATGTCATCTGTAAAACCCTTACACCTCATTTTTTCTTAATGTCAACTTGGTTAGAACATTTCCAACTGACTTTACTATAGGAGGATTAAAAACTCCTTGCTTTCTTAGTTTTTTCCTCGTCAAGGCAAACTACAGGTTTAGCTCCTATGTGATTGCCTCCTCTCCCATGTTTATGTTGGCAGTTTTGACCTAATGAACCCTTCCCTCCCCCATACTTTATTCCATTTGTCTGTGGGATGGAAGAGTGCAGAAGAGAGGTCACAAGCTTTTCATAGATCGCTTCCCCCATTGCATGGAAAACAGTGGAGAGACGTAGCCTAAACCGTTGTATATCCGAGTTCAGTTAACCCAACTAACCATGCTTTAAACTACTGAGCTTTTACTCACCCACTGACACTAACATAACATTGTCGACCTTTGGTCTTTGACTCTGTGTCAAGGCTGACATATAGTCTGGGCACCATCTGGTCCTGTTTGTTGTTTTAAGGATTTATTTTCTATCGAGTGGAAGAAGAAGAACTACATCCCCTTTCGGTGTTTTCAATTTAACCCTTTGTTGATATTTTTTTTTTACATTTAGCTATATTACACATTAAGTATTACTGCCCTTTGTTCAATCCATGCTTCTATGTTGTAGTGCATATTTAAGTAATATTAGTTGCATAAACACAAAAATGTTGAATATTGAGATACAAAGGTGACATTGACCTAGTGGAGAAGCAGGTAAGATATTAGTTTCAGTCACATCCCATTAACACTAATGGGGCCCTCTTGTCACCAGTGCATAAGCCTGACTGTTTTCCTTCATCCTCCTGGTACCCCTCTCTCCCTGCCAACCCTTCTCTCCCCCACATCTACTCCTTGCTGTGTAGGTGATCAGGAAAGGCTGGCTAACCATCAACATCAGCATCATGAAAGGAGGATCCAAGGAGTACTGGTTTGTCTTGACTGCGGAGTCCCTGTCCTGGTACAAAGATGAGGAGGTGAGAAGAATTTTGTTTCCAGTGCTGTATTTCACTGGACACGAGGGATATGGATAGCTAAGATAAGACGACACAGCACCATAGGAATGCATAAAGATGAAGATAATGCATTTGCCACTGTTGGGATAAACTATCCCAAGTGGAGATTGGGTGTCATCACGGGCGGTGGCTGGAGGTGTGTGCGTCCAGCCCAGCCTAACCAATGTGCAGACTACTGTTCAGCTGTAGCCGGATGAACAGGTAGTCTGAACACTGGGCAGGCGGGGGGGTGAGGAGAATTCTGAGGGGAGGAAGGACCCCGAGGTCATTACGACTGCAGGTTACTACCCTTGGACAGTAGGACAGAGGGCACAGAGAGCAAACATTACCTCAGTGAAACAATTGCACATATTAACAGAATAAACCACATACATGGAATTGGATAATCTATCAGGCCCTATTCTGCTGAAAACCCACTGTTTTATCTTATTAAACATATATTTTTTCAAATAGAGATTCATATGAAAAATCTTACATTTTATAACATTGCTTTCAACCGATTTCAAGCTAATAAATCCAGACACGGCTGGACTGCATTCCCTTTTGGCTAAATGTCTACAAAATGCAAACTCTGCTCTACAGAGTTTGCATTTATATTATAGACCTTTTCAAATGTATTCAAGGATCTGGACATTAACTTTCAGTAAAACAGACATTTTAGTGCACTGTAATGGTCTAGTTTCACTGGTCATTTGAATTTAGATTTTACACTTTATTTAAATGGTTTTAAGTGCAAATAGCATCACATTTGCTTTACTCACCACTTGATTTTTTTTCCAAGGACTCAGTCAAATTCTTTGTTTTCCATTCTTCCAGTGAAATAAAAAATACCTCTTTAATAATACCACTGCTAAAGATGATCTCCAGTCCAGTGGCCTCAGTGTGTCCAAACACCAAATGGAAGCGGTGCATTTTTATGTCGTTCGCCTTTTGCGAAAAAGAGAGAGGGTGAGAGCAGGAGGATGGTGGAGGCAAACTGACGTGGCAGGCGGGCTGAAATGTTCCAGCCGGGATCTGACTTTGGAATTTGCAGGAAATCGTACTGGGTTACGGGGGGGGTCAGTTAGCTATATTTGTGTGTGTGTGTGTGTGTGTGTGAGAGAGAGAGATATGTAACGGTTGGGCCTGCGCTGCTCTCTGTGTTAGTGCAGACATAAATGCTTCCAGATGTCTCTGCTCAACAGCGAAAGCTGGCACTCTCCTCCCCCTCTCCAAACTCCCTCAAGCTCCTCCTCTTCTTCCTCTTATCCTCCTCTGCCCCATCATGCATTTCTCCATCTCACAAGCCTGGTGGTGGTCCACACAGAGAGAATGCATTGTGTCAGGGCTACTCATTGGTGGAGAACTGTTTATCTCCATAACCAAAATATATACAATTACTCACTTTTTTGTGTTGTATTTCCATGTTTCTGTTCTACTGTTAATACCCATTTCTTCTGTCTGCATCATGCTAGGAGAAAGAAAAGAAGTATATGCTACCCCTGGATAATCTGAAGATCAGAGACGTGGAGAAAGGCTTTATGTCCACAAAGCACATCTTTGCAATCTTTAACACAGAACAAAGGTCAGATTTATCTTAAGTGAATATGTGTGAATGCACATGTACCTTACCTATCATTGTATTTTGGCTAAACCTACACACTCACTGTTTGATTTTGGTTTATCTGTACAGGAACGTGTACAAGGATCTTCGCCAAGTAGAACTGACCTGTGATACTCAAGAGGATGTGGACAGCTGGAAAGCATCCTTCCTCAGGGCAGGAGTTTATCCGGAAAAGGACCAGGTATGTGGGTGGTTGGGTGGGGCTTTTTGTTTCTAATATTACATCAGTTAATATCACATTGGTCATTAACACCTGCACCTTTGTATTTCTCTGTGTGTACTTTTGGGACAATTGTCATAATTTATGCTTCTACAGAGAGAAACTATGGAGATGTATTTATGATATGTTAATACTTCATCTTTGTTGTGTGTGTTGTTGTCAGACGGAGAATGAAGACGCTGCCCCTGCAGACACATTCTCTATGGACCCTCAGTTGGAGCGACAGGTGGAAACCATCCGCAACCTGGTGGATTCGTACATCAGCATCATCAACAAAACCACCAGAGACCTCGTGCCCAAGACCATCATGCATCTCATGATCAACAGTGTGAGTTCCACCACTCCTCAGCAGCAGACACAAGCCATTAACAGACAAAGTGTCTGCAGATCTGGATATGGAATAAAAGAGGTCTGAGTCTGTTCCCTTAACACTGTGCATTGTGGTATTTCACTTATCGATACTTTACAGAAAAGAAGGCTATTGATATATGACCACCACTTTGTGCAGTTTAGAGTGCTGAGCTAACTGTAAGTGTATTCTCCCACACCTAATGCGGTGTACTGTGCTAAATGCTGGCAGTAGTTGGATTTAAAAATGAACAGCAGTCCATATTGTAAATTTGCATGTTGCCCATCCTACATACCAAACATTTTTGTACAAACCATGTAGACCTTTATGTATATATGATGGTGTTATTTCAGTAGCTGATATGCAGATAGTTATGTTGCCATTATTCAGCAAATGTAGCATCCTACACTATTCTTTATAAATGTGATCAAGGCACCTGATAAGCCAGTGATCTGAGCTTGAGATCAAATAAAATGCTATTTAATAAGGTCTAAATGTCATCGCACCATGGAGGTGTGCATAGTAGCATTTCGTTTTCTTGTTCATTTTATTAGCAACAGTGGTCATGTATTTCATGTTCAGACAAGGTCATCGACTTAAAGACACTAATTAACCGGATTAATGGTTCATGCTCACAGGGACTTATCCACTGTCCATTTATTAGGTTTTATTATTGTGGTGATCTCACTTAATGATCTCTCACACACACACACACACACACACACACACTCAACACTGGCACCATTGTCTACTAGGCAGCTCCTTTAGCTCCTTTTCCATGGTTTTCTAATATTTAGTTTAAAGTTCAAATATCTCAAATCAATACATTGTTTTTTGGTCTTGTGATTAGATAGTCCCGTCCTTTCTTAGCCATAGTCTTTCAACCACATTTTCCAATTGATTAACCTCCCTGATCATTTTACTTGTGCTCTTGTTTTTAGCGATGTACAGTAAGTTGCCACACTGTGTTTTAATACTATTAACTTCCATTCAGGCAAAGGATTTCATCCACTCAGAGCTATTGGCCTATCTCTACTCCTCTGGAGACCAGAACAGCCTCATGGAGGAATCCCAGGACCAGGCCCAGCGTAGAGATGAAATGTTGCGCATGTATCATGCACTCAAGGAGGCACTGCTCATTATTGGCGACATCAGCGCCAACACGATCACCACCCCAGTCCCCCCGCCCATAAATAACACCTGGATCCAAGAAGCAAGGTGAGATGATGGTTAACTAGCATTAAGTTGAGCATCAGGTAAAACAGCTGAAAGATGCAGTGTCTAAAACACACAGTTTTATACTGTGAGCATGTTTAAATGGATGAGATTAGGAGCATTGAGGGGAAAAAAGACATTGTTTACCTTTTACTATTATGACTGCCTTGCTGAATTTGAACATTTTTATAATCACACAAAAAAGAGCATCAAACACCTCAGATTAAAATCCCTCATCTCTAGCTCTACAGGAAAATTAATGGGATCTTTTAGGTGATTATCACAATGTCAGTTTCATTTATTCATATCCTCCTCTTAGCCCCACCCCTCAGCGCAGGCCAACTCCTACAGCTGCCGCAGCGGCCCCCAGCCGCCCGCCTGCTGTTCGTGGCCCAACACCAGGACCACCCATGAACCCTTCCCCTGCCTTCGGAGCTCCGCTCAACCCCTCTCCGGCCTTTGGTGCACCACCGATCCCATCTCGCCCAGGCCCGCCCATCAACGCTTTCAACAGCCACCAGGATCCCTTCAGCGCACCCCCACTGATCCCCTCCCGCCCAGCCCGTGTCCCACCCGGTGTACCCAGGTAGGACTTCCTGTTACAATGAGATTACCAATACTTTGTGTGTATATTATGCAATTTTTGTTTCACTGTATTTTTATCGGTATGTCACTAACTTCTCATCCTCCTCTGTCTTTCAAGAGTCACAGGCATGGTTAGTCATTTCTCATTCTCACCAGTTATCCCATCTTAGTATTTAATATATCTTGGCATTCATTCTCCTCACTCTCTCTCTCTCTCTCTCTCTCTGTCGTCCTCTTCCCTCTTTTCTCTCTGTCGGGTTGTTTTGGTTTCGCCACTGTCTCTTTGTGAGTACGTCTCACTCCTTGTTCTGTTTCTTCTCTCCCTGTTGTAGCCGAAGACCCCCTGGTGCTCCTTCTCATCGGCCCACCATTATTCGCCCTGCTGAGCCCTCCCTGCTAGACTAGACCTGTGGCATAGCCCACCTAAGTGTGTGCGTTTGTGTGTGGATGTGTGTATCTGCACACTAAAGGCCAGGGGCGGGGGCTCGAGAGGAGGGGCTGACTGATAGCAGTGCATAATTTGCATCGTCCAGCCACATTAATATGTCTCTCTTCAAGCAATGTAAAAAGCTGTTAATGCCATCTTTATCAGTGCACATGAACGACAGGAAGCCCTTAACCACTTGAATATTACATTTGACTGCAGTGTAATACAAAATAAATCCAGCTCATCTGCGGGATGCATTTAGCTTCTATCGGTAGGAGATGTATCAAATTCAGTTAGAGCTCTTTTTATTGTGAAAAAAACCTGGTTTATTTCTTCTAACAAGGTTCCCAGCAGAAGCTCATTAAGTAACTTATTAACTGTTACAGACTGGGGTTTCCTCTCCCATCCCTCCACCTTTTTAGAATGGCTAAGATGCCCAAATCTAGATCTGTGTAATGCACACACTTAAACTGTTAAGGTTTTCAGTTTCTAACTAAAACAATAGTTAATTATTACTGTTGTTGTTTTGGTGGTGTTGATGTGTTCTGTTGTGTTTTTTTTATGTGAGTGACTTTGTCCTTTTTAATGACCGTCATAAATGTAGCAGGAATCGCAGGAAAAGCAAAGCATAAAAAGACACAGGGCAAGGTGCATGAGAGAGTAGCTTCAGCCCCCCTTCAGTGAATTGTCCTTCCACAATAAAAAGATGTCAGCCAGATTGGCCATTATAATCCAAGCACTTCTAGCCATGTAGCCTTACCGCAAGCCACTCATAACGGGGAGGATGTAGTCCGTTACCAGAACACTATGCACAAAAGCCGGAGAGGGACAAGCTGAAGCTCGTCTGAATTTTGTGAGATGCTTTCTCTACATTAATTCTGAGTTTTTAAAGCCTTGAATTATAATCCCTTTACTGTCAGTTGAACCCCGAAGAGACCTTCAGACTTTGGGTAGATTTTGTTCATTGCTGGATTAACTGATTCATATAGAGCCGAGTACAAAGTTCAGTTTCCTCTCAGAGGATAACTCAGTGAAGCGGTGGGGCGTGTAGACGAGGACATGATTTAGAGTATAAAAATGGTATTAAGCATTTAGGAGTTGGCGCATCTCTTTCTGGGCTTAGTTGTTCAAGACATTTATTACTGCTATGACTTCTGCTTCCGTGCATTAAAATTATTGTATATAGATGGCCTATAATGGGGAGTTAGCACTTGTATCTCATTTAATCGCAGGGTTGATGACAGAAATATGCTATAGATTCTAATCAAAGCAAAGACATGTTTAAACATAGTTGTCATATTAAAGTCATTTCGTAGTAATCTAATAGTAATTCTTGGATGTAGGGGAAAAGAGATTGGTCATCTCCTGATACATTATTTATAACCTGGGCATTTTGTCATTTCTTGTGATATTTTTGGTTGCAATTGTATCAGCTGTACATCTCAGTTCCCCCGGCTTCTGGACTTTTATTTGGGGTTCTGCTACAGGGATTAGCTGTCTAAATGTGTCGTATGTTGGGAGGGCACCTGGGGCTAGACATTGTCTACACAGCTGTGATTATTTAAATAAATTTGTTGATTTCTCCTAGAGGGTATTTGACCATTTAAGACCAACATAGGGAAAAACTGGTCAAGCGGGGCGTGATGTTGGGCTGACGTTTGATCACTATTGGTGGTGAGCAGGTGGTGGTGGGAGTTGTGGTGTATGAAAGCACACTCTGTCTAAATAAGCTGTCTAGACATTTTTGTTATCAGCTCAGAGCATACTTAATTAGCCAACAAGACAAAGAAACTGTAAAGAATTTAAATTGTCCCAAACAACGGACTTATGTGACAGAGTGTACTTTTTTTTCTCTACAGGTCTGGCTTTCAATGACAGTGCCACAGGGATTAAAATAAGCTTCTAAAACAGCCAAATCTTTAGTTTGAAGAACCTTTATATGGTATCTTACCCAAACACCTGGTACACAAAAATTAGCTCATGTGATGAAACTTCTTTTTTGGCCATACGTTTGTTGAGTCCCCTTGTCACTTCAGCCTGCCCTTGAGAAGCCCAGACTGTAATGCTCTGTAATACATTCAGTTGTGGTAATACTGCCTTCTTCCTAATGGATGTAGCCTGCCTCCTTCCTCTTTCCCTCCCCTCCCCTGGCTAGGTCTGGTGGGAGGGGTTGGAAACCAACCTGTAAAAATCACTTTTATTTTTTTATTTTTTTGCAAACCCTTGTCAAGTGCCTCTGTAGCAATGAATTGATTTGAATAAACAACATCGACTGATTTAGGATGGAGAATAAATAAAGAGGTGTTGTGTACAATAAAGGGACTGGCTCTGGTGGTTGGTGTGTCCTTGTGTCTTGTGTGATCCACTTTCTCTTCTCTCTCTCGCAGACAATGTAACGTCACTAGTGGTCTTCCTCTCCTCATTTGCCTTCCTCTCTACATCTAAACCAATATAGACTGACTGCCTGAAAATGTTCTTATGGAAACACAACTGGCAGGTTCTTCACATGCAGTTTCACCAAATGTAGAGTGAAGAACAAAATAATCAAACCTTGTACTAGTAATAGACTTTTTTAATGTTTGAATCAAATTCTATGCCACCTTTTAAATGAACAGGTTGTAATTCACCTCCCTTGCTTATGTTTTGTCTTTTCACAGCATTGAGTCAAAGTAGATTTAATGTAACATTGACACTGATAAACAGGTCCAGACCCTTTAAAGTGGAAGGATATTTACTTTAATTCATTGTTGTAAGACGACAAAACATGACAACTTCCAATGGGATGGGAATATTCTTTTTACAGGCAATATATCAAGTTTACCCCTAAATGCATAGAAAGCCCCCATTAAGATTTTTCATCGTTAGAACTGTTCTGTTCTAAAAATGCTCAAATATTTTGTCAGAGGTAATCTTTTTTTTATGTTAATTTTTTTGGTCATCAGCGTTAAATATTCAATCCAGGGTTATGTGTTTAATCATATTCTCCAATGAGCGTTGAGGATGATTTCTTGCTAACAAATTGCCTCAATACAATTGCCATTGCTGTTCCAGGGACTGGTCCTGCCGTATTACCTGTCAAAGTGCATGTCACAAGGTTAGGAGATTAATCTTGGTTGATTGTTCCTGAACAGGCGCCCGGCTCCCCGTCGAAACCAGTGGTGACTTTGGACAGCCTGAAGTGGACATGAAGTGCTTTCAATTCACGACAGCAAGACTACAGAAGAACTACATATCTCATTTTCAGTTCGCTCAAACAACAGGCCCACATAAGTAAACATTTAAAATGGAATTATTGATGCATTGAACTAAGTTATCATTTCTATAGTGAATGTTATTTTTTTTATTTTTTTTTTAAAGTTCTGAGCACTAAAATGTATTAGTGTGTTCAGTTTGCTGCTCTTTGCCACACAATGTCCCAGACTGTCAATTTATCTGAACAAACACTAATTTGAGATACAGTATTGAACTATTAAGACTTCAACACCAGATAATTCATTACCAGATACAGTGCTAAGTCATAAAGACTTTGGACTGTTTTTATTATTGTATGTCTCTCTTCTGTGATGAAAATGGAAAATACCTTTTAAGTGGTGGACTGTGAACATTGAAAATGTTTTATGACATAAAAATGTTAATGATTCTGAGCAGTCCCAGGAAGTTTCAACACAGAAAATATAGTGGTAGTGATTGAAATGCACAATAGGTACAGCCTTATGTATGATTTACCCCTCAGTGCAATGCACCCAAATAAAGGCAAGAATATTAATGTTTCAGTCAAAACTAACTTGACATCGACATGACTACTGATTTCTGCATATTAAACCTCCAGATGTAGAAAATGATCAGGGAGATTGAATGTAAATACTTGTTTATCACAATAAGTATTTTAGATGTGATTTTTCTAAACAGCTTGAGGCTTAGTAAAATAAAAAAATATACTCCGTAGGTGGGTTATCCGATATTTTGTTTGTTTTGGTTTGATAAAACATAGCCGAGGGTCCTAAATGTTCATGCAAAATGTATTCTGAAATTAAATAAAACAAGATTCCAGACAGAACAGTTGTGGTTTTCTAGGTTCCCCAATGACATTAACAGATATTAGTGCAGCAAGTAGTGGGAACAGCATAAGCATTTTTTAAGGAAACGGACAACTAACCTAATAGACAAACAACAAATTGCCTGACGTGGATACATAACACAGTAAATAAGCATTGTTGTGGAACTCAAAATTGTATTGGTATTAGTCTGCACATTGGATAAAAGAAACAACTGTAAAATACGAAATTAAAGTGTATCAGTATGCAATGCTTTAACTCTTATATAGACATGATTTTCAACCAACCTATATCAGCATAATAGAATTCCAGAATTTCAGGCTTTGGGTTTTGGTGTGCCATCCCAGTTATTTCAGTGGCCCAATCTGGACATCCCTTTGAAAAATGTCTGTGGGAGCCACTGGCAGCAACTATTTGTGTGTATTTATGTATGTGTTATGTATGGACAGTATGTGCTTCTGTGTGTGGATATTGCAGTACTGTATATATAATTACCATAGGACTGGAATTCAAAACATCACTGATGAATCAGTTTTACAAAAGTGTGAACTATCCCTTTAAATTAGGTTCCCAGGGCACATGTCAGTTAGGGTATAGACTGTAAAAGGTTTTGTGTCAGATTTACAAGTTTAGGCATGTGCAAGTGCTGCGCTCTCTTGGCTGGAGGTAGTTTTTGTGACTATGTGCAGACCCGCTTTGTGTCATCAAAGAGGCGTTGAAGGGTGTAGATTTGAGTGACAGCGACGGTGAGCATGACAAGCAGGTTGAGGCAGGACCAAAAGGACACCTGCCACAGGTTGTCCTCCAGAAGGTAGCGGTCCTTTGCCTCAAAGGCCCGCAGCACAGTGAGGACCTGACGGCTCCTCTCCAGGCGCTCGTACACAGAGTCCATCCTCGTCTGAGAGAGGATGAACAGCAGACAGGAGGAGATATTAAAAAGAATGACATTAGATCATTCAAGTGTTCTCTGAAGGGAAATCATAGACGCAGCAGATGCAATAGCTCTTTGCTTTTACTCACCCTGATGTCCTCCAGTTTATACTCCAACATGCTATCTGTTGTGGCCACGTCCGCCCACTCATTTTGGCCTCCACCTGCACTGCTCTGACCATTTATAATCACCTCAAAGAACACCATCTTCTTTGAGAGTTTACTAAAGCTGTTGTCGAAACATAACCGGTAGTCTCCATCCTCTGTGAGATCCACCCTGCAGGAAATAATAAGGAAATAGCAGGTGACATTTTCTCTCAACAATATCATGGTTGAAACTATTAACTGTGATGGCAAAAAATAGTAGTCAGTTTTGTTTTTATCTCTGGGTAAATATGCATAGTACAGTGTAGTTTTTTAATTCATTTTTATAGAAAAGGAGAAAATCAAGTCTAGTTTTTAAGAATTTGCCGACATCAACTCTTGACTGAAAGAGTATTACAAGGATTGAGCATCACATCAGCAGCATTTAGAGAACATTTAGGTGACCTACATGTGAATACCATCAGATCTTCTGAAGTCAGAGACCAGCCGGTATCCATTGGGTGAAATGAGGGCAAAGCCAACATCCAGACCTGACCCAGCTATCACCTGGTAAAGAAACAAGAGCGGTTAAGTTCAGTAATGCAGCATATCCAGACAAGCTACAGCCAGAACGGTCTATCTGATATTCAAATGAAAAGCTTCACAGTGCACTGAGTAAGAACCTGGCTCGTATAATATGTCACAGTGATAATAAATGGACAGTTTAGGCATTTGTGTAGGGAAATTCTCTGTTTTGTTAACTACTGCCTGCTCTTTACCCTCTAGTAAAAGGAAAACTCAAGGTAAGACACAGTTCAACAGTTCTGATATGCATTCATTAACCTTCTCAAGGTTTTGGTTGTTGTGTCAGAAAGTACAGCTCAGAACTGAGAAATACTTTGCACATCTATTAGATGAGGAAGGTACGTAGCAGAAGTATGAGTAGTTCAAAAGTTGCAAAGAAACTCCTGCACACTGTCTAACTTGCAAAGTTTAATTTAATAGCTAGCAATGGTTCTGTAGAAACTTAACAGGCCATGTAGGCATACAGTTGCCAGACTGTCTGTTAAGTGAAGGTTTGGAAAAAGGCAGTAGATTGATGAAAAAGACGTCCACATCAAAGCTGCTGCACAAGCAGCATCATGTGTAAATTGTTCCAGTGATGATGCCCCAGTAATGCTGCCAGGCTTCTCTCTGACTCCACACTCAGAAACTACAGGGACATGACCAACACAGCCCTGCAGCTGCCACAGGGTGCAGTAGTAGTATGATGACTGTGTTGTAAAGCAATGCAAAGGTCATGGCCATAATATGACTTAGGTCAATAACGCATTACAGTATAAGAGACTTGACAATTGTACTTTTGAAATTGTATTTTGCATTTGAAATTAAGTAAACTTAGTAAGTAACTTAGTCGCAAGTACTTTTGCAACATGTTTTTGAAGAATCTATAGCAGCGGTATCTTTTATCTCTTCAACTTATTTCAGGATAATTGTCTTCAACAACTTTTTCTTATCTCTCTGCGTGCAAGACCAAAGTCTAAAGCCCATTCACTTGTTTTTTTAGTTAGACATGAAGTGATTCGAAACTTTAAACACATCATACTGTCACTGTACCAGACAGATACAGAGACAATTAGATAGAGAGAAAATTATATCTACCTGGTATTCAACTTCCATGCTGTCGTTCTTCGCTGTAGTTTGGTAAAAACACTCTGTGCTGCCAGCAGATAATAGAAATGTAAACTCCATGTCTTTCTTTGGCCCTAAACCCAAAGTCAAGTCCACAGTCAGAATTAAACATGCCAGCAAACAGAGCTCAGCAGACACACTTATCATCCTCCACTGACAGTGCATAGTCCATGTAATCCACTTTCACCAACTTTGAGCAACTTTGTTCTATGTTACACATGCACGATGAAGCAAGTTTTCTGTAGATCTGTAATTGCTGCCTCTCATACTCCGACGGTGGGAAAATAGCCTCACAGTAAAGTTCCTTGATCAGAGCTGAATAATTGTAGCACTATCTGTGCAGACCATTAGCGCTCCCCAGTCTGAACTGCAGCCACATGCAAAACTGAAGTGGGGTGACAAAGTGCATTGCACATTATATGATGAGCTTGATGCATGACTATGACTGGTGTATTTGACGGCCTGTACAATGAGTGTAAGTACAATTTAGATTTTTTTAAATTACTTATCATACTTTTTGTACTGATTTTTACTTTAGTATAATATTATATTATGTTACATGATTAATTCCTTCTAAAAACTGTTGTACTTGTCATGTGCTCTTCCATTCTGTAGAGGGAGCTGTGGGTAAAACCAGACAAAAAGCTGGGCCTACAGCCTGGACATCAAAGATGTTTTAAGAATAACTTAATATTGGCTGGTAAGTGAAGAACTTACAGAAATTCTGATACACAGGGTACAACATACATGCTAAACTGATGATTTATGATGATATAATGCCTGTATTAATGTAGAATTAGAAATTCCAGTTGCTCACTAAAAATGATCAAGTCACTATGAGTTTGTAATTAGTGCTGTATAGTTTTTAATTCACATTTAACTCATACAATAATTTATACGCCACCAAATTAGACAGATGCAGACATTACACATGTTGCTGCATGAAAAAATGGTCCTTATAAATGTCTTTTAACAAGTTGTATTTAGTTTCATTAATATATGTTGTCATTGTTTAAAAAAGTGAAGTGAGCACAGAAAAGAAATCATCCATCCATCCATCTTCATCCGCTTATCCGGTATCGGGTCGCGGGGGCAGCAGCTCCAGTAAGAAAGACAGAAAAGAAAGGTGCATTAAAACAAAAAACATCCAGC
This sequence comes from Etheostoma perlongum, assembly GCA_026937815.1. Taxonomy (NCBI): domain Eukaryota; kingdom Metazoa; phylum Chordata; class Actinopteri; order Perciformes; family Percidae; genus Etheostoma; species Etheostoma perlongum. The sequence goes on from CM049385.1 coordinate 12,990,743, forward strand.
AGGTCCCCACTGACAAATCAGGAGATGATGGACAAACATGCTAAAGCATAAAGACAATTTACATTAAAAGACAAACTGGGTATCAATTGAGTGTCAGTAATCTGATTGTGTCAACATTACTAAATACTGTATCTAGCAACATGTATTTGTTTGCATGGGACCAGTTTAACAAAAACAGCTTATATAACATATTTCTATGAGAACAGGTTCCGTTCTCAGACATACTGATCAAATGCATAGGTCTCAAATACCCTTTCCTACAGTATATTACTGGGTTCCAGCTAATTTAGTGGTATGAAAATTAAGTAATTGTGCAAATTCATAGTGACTTGATCATTTCTTAATGGTGAGTTGGAGGAAGTCATGATACATCCTGCATCATAATTCAATGTCATAATTAGTAATGCATTATAGTTATACATTACTTGAAGGGATAGTTTGGATTTTGGGGGTTTTATGAGGTACTTCTTCCATAGTCAATGTATTACTACCTACAGTAGTACGTTTCGGAGAAGCAGGCAGGAGGACAGTCACAGATGCTAAGCGATGTATGCTGTGGACAGGGGCAGCAGCAGGACATATTTTAGCCACATAAAAAAGGCCCACCTAAAAAAAAATCAATGTATGTCCGTTTAAGTGTACGCTATGTTTAGAATATTTTCACCACTTTACCTTGCCGTCAGACAGTCCTGTTTAAGTTTAAACAGGGGAACTGAAGGCATTCTGTGCTCTCATCAAGGCCACCAGACCACTTAGATCTATATATATTTAGATATTAAACCTAATAGATGTGCTTGGAAATAAATTTGAATCTAGATATAAAAGCAATGCCTCAAACTCATAAATTATGTTAATTAATTGATACGTGCAACCATCACTATGTTTTAAAATTACAACCTTGAAGGTCTCTATTTCGGACACATATGATAAGCGGTAATTGCTGGTGTGTTTTTGGACAGTGTGGCCTGTGTAATATTTACTCACAACGCTAGCAAAGTCTGGAAAAAACAGTACACTGCCTCACTTAACAACTAAGTTGAAGAGCATTTCTGTTGAGATACCTCCCCCTACCCTCTCTGGAGGACCAAACTCTGCTAGGTTACCTCATTATAGGTAATTGATAGTTACTGTAACAGACATTTATTTAATGAAAATCTTTGAGATTATTAGTTTAAGCCTTCTGAGAATGTCACTTATCTGGGTATCAAACATGTCTCTCAGTTAGATAAAATAGTACAGTGTAATTATAAACCTGTAATGGAATTGAACTGATTCAGTTTTAAAATCTATAAAATTATGGATATATCTCTTAATTGGCTAAAGTTAAATGTATTGAAAATGATTTTTTTATTTCGCAGTATTCCCTCTGTACCACCACAGGGACTGTTTAAGAGAACAAGAAATTTGCATGGAATATGTTTGGCATCCCTGACTTCCATATATTCCGCACAGGATGCATGTCTTTTTGCTGATGTCCGTTTCCTTCAACTTTCTTTGTGTTGGAATTTTAAATTCCCGGTTGACTTTCCTCAGATCTCTGCAGGGTAAAATGAGACAACTAGCTAGACTGATCTGTCCAATCTGAGTTTTCTCTCGCACGACTAAAATAACTTTTGAGGCAATTTTGCAGCTGCTCCATGCGAAGCTTAAAACCAACCAAAACGATTGTGATTGGTTTAAAGAAATGCCAATAAACCAAAAGTTTTTCTCCCCTCCCGGAATGTAATATGGACCAGCCAGAGTCTCCTTCACAGCATGTGGAGGATGGTCTATATATTTGTAAGATGTGTTAGAGCAGTATCAGTTACAGGGTTTAACCAGAATGGGATTCTTTGTTTATCTCTGCAGAAAAAAATCTACTAGAAGGTCAGAAGTCAGGAAGGGAGCAGAGCAGCTTGGATGTCCATCTCTGTACATCACATCATGCTTGATAGGTTTTTTAATTCAGTTTGTATTAGGCCATGTGCCCTCTTGCCCATTTGCTGGTCAATGCGAGAAATATTGTTAACTAAAACAAAAACAAAAGCTAAAAAAAAAAAAAAACTTCAAACCTGGGGTTGTAGCTACCATTGGCCATTTTAGACTCTTTCATCTCAGCCTGTAGGAGGGAGAGCAGGAGTGTAGTTGGGAAGTTTAACGTTGGTAGTCCCCAGAGAAGAAGTTGGTAATATCATGGTGCAGATGAGAACCCAAAGTGAAACATAAGCAACTAAAATGGTTGAATGTTAGAACATTGTGTCAAATTTCTTGTTATTACTGTGACTTATAAAGTGTAATGTGATCCTAGTAGCCCCTGGTAGCTTCCATTTTTCCCCTCATGTTCTTTTCCATCTATCACACAAAGACAATTATTTTAGGAGGTGGGTGAACTATCACATTGGTGTGATCAAGAGAAATAGTGTATAGCATTTAAGACCCTTAAATGTATACACAGTCTAAACTTGCCACTTTACCTCACCCTACCCTGGCTGAGTTTGGTTGCTTCAGTAGTTTTATTTTCTTATATGCTTATGCCTGGCGACTCTGCTCTGTTCTCTGCAACAATACACAGGTTTACATTGTGGATTTATCAGAGAGAGAGAGAGAGAGAGAGAGAGTATAGGCGAGAGAGGAAGTGTGAATGGAGATATTTCAACATTGCTATAACAGTGAAGTGGGAGGGTGTGAAGGGAAAGTTGAAATACATTGTGCTTGGTCTCCCACTTAGTGATTGTCGTCTTCTACCTTGAGTGTAAGGTTTTGCAGCTGCATGGGAAAAAAATGCATGTGTAGACAGGTGCAGCTCAACCTTAAGAAGGTGCTTTGGTGATACATCTCAAGATTTCTGTATCTGAGTATGTTCTTATCTGACTACTCGTGAGCCATCTCCACTTGAACCAACCACAAGGAAGCCCACCCATTTTGCTGCTGTGTCACCCTGCTCTGTATCTCAAGTCTATTTGTCTCTGCGGCCCCTTTGAAGCAGCACCCTCTGACAACGTCTAGAGGATATTACTAAACAGAATCCTTTTTCAGTTACACAGAGAGCCCTTTAGCTATGTCCAAGGATGGATACCCCTCTGTGTATGTGGTGGACACCTATGCCACCCGGCCTCCACTGCCACCCAGGCTGAGCCAGGGGCGACAACGTGCCGGGGTGGCACAGACCCTGCTGATCCTGCTGGTGAGCGTGGCGTTGTGCGGCATGGTTATAGAAGCCTGCTTCATCTACCGTCTCTACCAAACTGAATCTGTGAGTATCAACCCCATCTCTGAGTCGGCTCCTGCTTACAATACTCAATTATTCCTGTGATTTCTTATCAAAGTGTCACAGTGTCTCTGTTTTTGATTAATTTCATTTCCCTTCAAATCCCTTTAAATCTCACTTTACTCATAAGATCTCATTCAGCTTTAACACCTTATTCTCACTTTCACTTTTCTTGTTTTCTGACAGTTTTCTCTTTCTTGTTTTCTGTCACCATCAACCTAAAACTTTGTTTGATGTGTTTTTGTCAATAACACCTTTAGTGTTCTTGTTGTAAGTATTCATAATGGGACCTTTTCTGTTTTTCTCAGAAACATTTTGATTTTCTTTAAACACTTCAGTCTTACTTATTTATACTTTAATATTTTCATTCACAAATGGAATTACATATCAATCAAATACATATTGATACTATTAAGGTCAACGTTTTCCGACAAAGATTGCAAACTACAAAAATGAATGACCTTGGAACACATAACAGCATCGTGAAATATTATAAAAGCAACTAACTTTCATATGTTGGTGACGAGAAACTTACTTCAGAACTGTAAAATGTTAACATTGTGAGTTGTATTAATTCAATTTACAATACAAAGTTCAATTGCAAGGACAATTACCATTGTTCACTTAACTACACGCATGTCCCAGAGTCACATGCTATATGTGGTAAAACCGCCTTATTATATGTTATAACCAATGTGGAAACTGTTTAAAAGTCTATCTGTGGCGACAGATGTTCCCATCGTATCATGAAGGAGTTAAGGTTTGATTTTTAAAAAAGAAATTAGAATATTGGAAGAAAAACACACTTTATACAACTCTTGGAGAGCTTGTGCGTGTTTAGTGAAGCAAAGGAATCTCGTGATAGGAACAAAACTGACATTTACTCCAATCTAATTGTTTTCCCCAAAAACTGCTGACATTGAAATAATGTCACTGTTATGGGGAAGAGCGTAGAGATGGAGAAGTGTGGCCTATTTATGAGAAATCTCCATTGACATCCCCGAATGGTAGGGGCATGCACATGGACATGATGGTGAATGGTCAGTGGTTTCACTGTATTGCTGTGACTCAGTTTCCTGTCCTTGTTGGATGCTCTGTGTGAGGGCAGCAGTCACGGGGTAGGGGGAGAGGGAGGTGGCTTTCTTTTTCTCACATGTTTGGCACTCAAAGGTATACATACAGTACAAACAAGGGACGGTGGAGAAAAGGAAGTGGTCTATTTCCTGTAGCATGATTGTGATCTACTTTTTGTTTATTACCGGAAAGATAGACCTGTTCTACTTTGTTCCACAGAAAGATAACATCATAGAAAAACCAAAGGGGGTCCTTAAAACAAAATTCCGATTTTAAGTTTAGTATCCAGCAAGGGTGATTGCACCTGCTTTTACATTTTCATGTTCATGCTCACAAACACAAAAAATATATACAACTGAGAGGTAAACCATTTTTTTCCTATTGCAGGCCCCCTCAGCATCGTCCTCTAAGCACACTGCAGGTATGTCTCAGCACGTTTTACTCAACCGATGAATGTTACTTCACTTACTTAATCAGTGACAATATGTCTGGTCCTCACACAGGTGAAGTCATTTCTCCTTCCATTGAAACTCCCAGTCTTATTCTTCCGTCCAAACCGGTTGCACATCTGACAGGTGAGACTAGTGTTGATGTTCCTCCATTAACAGTGTTGAATTATTGATGACATATATTGTTGTAGCGTTTGCTCTTTATAATGTATTCATCATTTAAAGTCCCTGTTTAATGTGACAAATACATTATATGAATAAAATGAGGAATATTCTCAGTGTTGCTGTTTTTCCCCCCCAGATGGACAAGATGTAGTTCATGAACAACATATCATGGCATGGAGCATGAATGCAGACCCTCTCCTCTATGAAATGGACTACAAAGACAGAGGTCTCGTCATTCAGAAGGAGGGTTATTACTATGTCTATTCCAAGGTTTCCTTCTTTGTCACTGATAGTTTTAACCACTCTGTTCATCGGAAAACTGATCGGTACGTTGGGGGAGATATTCCCCTCCTAATGTCCAGAAAATACTTAGAGAAGTCCGTAAAAATGCGATCCAACAGTTACCTGGGTGGAGTGTTTCACCTCACAAAAGATGATGTCATTTTTGTAAAAGTGAGCAATACCTCAAACATTCGGCGTCACAATTCCTTTGAGAACATCTTTGGTGCATATATGATATAAATATCACATTGATGTTTCACAATGAATCCAAACGCTCGGAAAAGAGTCAATAAAAGTTGAAAATAAATGCTAAAGAATCTTCTTGAGAATTATTGATTCTCTTAGTGAAGAACAAGTAGGTACATATCTGGAAAGATGAAGGTGTGAAAACCTCGTTGTGCCTCTTTGAATATGGTGAAGGTTAAGACCGTACTGAAGACTGGTTTTTATTGGGGGGTATAACTCAAACATTTTTGAGTATGTGTATTTAAAAAAAACCTTTTCTCATCGGGAATTGTAATATATTTTTTTATACTTTAAACATAATAGTCTGAATGTTACAAAATGATTCATTATAGATTAAAAAAAAACCTTTCATACATTGTTCAGTTTTCCTGCTACTTCATATAGTTGCTGACTATAAACGTATGTGTCATATTCATGCTAAAATTAAAAACCTACTAACTGTTTCAAACTGTTGCTCTTTATACATTTCTTTTCATTCTTGCTGTGACACATACTGCACACTATTTGTGTATTCCTCCAGTTGTAGAATGAATGATATAATCACTTTAATTCTGCTGTATGTATGTACAATAATGTTTACTACATTTTGAAATAAACACATGATTCAAAACTTCTGTTTGTTGGTTTTCTCAAGCTTTTTGTTTAGGCTGACATGTAGCTGAATTATACTCACTTCCTGCTGTGTCAGATGAGGCCGTGCAGGAGACTTTGCTGAGTGGTCGCAGTTGCATCAGTTTCACCCACTCAGTCCAACCACACCACTCGCTCTTAAGAGAAATGTTTTTTTTTAAATAGATCAGTGACACATGACAAAAAGTGACAACCACGTTCAACCAACATGTGTCCGTGCTGTAACTAACTACACAAGTTATATGACAAATGTACATGAGCTGAAGGGGTTGAGAGGGACAGTAGCTGCAATACACTGTCCACACATTTAGATCTGCGTACTAATCTACTATATAGATTATGACATGCTTTCATTACCATGGTGACAAGCATTACATTACATGTCATTTAACTGACGCTTTAATCCAAAGTGATTTACAAATGCTATATATGTCAGAAGCCACATGCTTCTGGCGCAAATAGGTGTTAAGTGTCTTGCTCAGGGACACATTGGTTAATGTATCATATTCACTGCGCCATCACCACCCAAGCATGCTGACATACTCAGAAAGCTTCATCACTGTTTGATGCTTCTTCTTTTTTTCGTCTTTTGTATATCTCTCATACAGTCACTGTTACACTTTCCCTTCAGCTGTGCTTGTTCGAAGAAGCCGCTCTTGAAAACACCCACAGAGTTGTGTATTTGTAAACTGAAAAGGAAATGGTAGTGGGGCCTGCTTTGGGGTGGGAGGGTGGGTGAGTGTCTCTCCAAAGATTGCCTGACTCACTTTTATTTCCAACCCCAGACCCGGAGAGCAGAAGATGCTGAACATGTGTGTGTGTGTGTGTGTGTGTGTGTGTGTGTAAATCTCAAAATATTTTTTTTTCTTTGGCCTGTACTAGTTTTGTTTTGATTGGTAAAACCCATATACTGATCAGGCTTTTGCTATATATAGTCTGAGCTCATAAGCAAACATACTGTCTATCAAATCATGGAAGACCTTATTAGCTCAGACATTTTATAGTCTCCTTTCATGAGTCTTTATCTTCCATCGCTGGCTGGCCTATGAGGTGTGAGAGACTGTAAGGAGGGGGAGCTGTATCAGCAGTGGTTGGGATTCATGCGGTTTAGTTTTCTCTCATATTTAAACATAGTTCTAGACATGACTTGTACAGAGAATTTGTGTGGGATGACAGTACATATTATTTGTCTATGATCTCAATCTAATTATTCACATTGTATGAAACAAAACAAAAAAAAAACATTTTCCATTGGTAAAACAGGGCTGTGTTGTAAGATTGAGAAACTGTCAACAATTTTCTCAATAAATTTAGAAATAACTACCCATTTGTCACTTAGAAGCCTTCCTACAACAAACCACATGTGGCGCCTAGAACAACATTGTTCTGCAAAGCAAAACTAAAAGGTAGCACACAGTCCACAGCTGAATACTGTCCCCTTGTGTTGGTCTCTAGATCTGGTGGAGAACAATGGAGTGCTGACATTAAGCAGAGCTTCCAGAGTGTCCACTTTGCTGCTGAGTTTACAGAAACATCTTTAACATACACCTTTTGCATACACAGTATGTTCTTGATAGTTGTTCTCTCTCAAAAATCACCTCACATACTTTGAATTCTGACAAATATTGTTTTATAATGTGGGTCATTTTTTACTAGCAGTTGTTGATGAGCTTGAAACAGCATGTTATTCAATGATTGCACAATTTTTCTTTAGCCTCTATTTAACCAGGTTTGTCTCATTGAGGTAAGGGGTCTCTTGTAGAACAGAGACCAGGCCAAGAAAAGCAGCAACACAACGTTTCAACAATAAGCATAACAGGCAAAACACATACAATCACATAGATTTGTCTTACACCACACACAAGCTTTCTCTGTGTGGTTTGGGTGAAAATTAAGGAAATGCGGGTTTTTCTGAAGCTGACACACATCCTTAGGCAGATACACAACTTTTGTTACATCTGCCTTGACATCGGGCAGTGGAAAGCAAAGGTGGGGACAAAACCAACCCGGGCAGATGCCTCTAATGCATGAGACGAGAGTGGGTGGTAAATGGGTCTGTTGGGTGCGTTTAAATTCAGCATCTTGGACCTCTCCTCAGGAATCGAAAGCTGTGGTGACAACAGCTAATACAGACATAGGACTCTGTGGCTGATGTATGGAAAAGAATATGAAACCTCAGTAACTTGGAAAATGTCTTGTCTTTTTAGTGATGACTAACACCACTTTCCAATGACCTTTTGTATACTGTATCTCTACTGGTGTGATGTAGGTAAGATATCATGTTGGATGTTTGTGTAAGAGTTGGCTTTGTCAGTCTGGAGAAAAATATTATTCGACAGCATACGCCAAGGAAGCGCCCCCTGTATCTTTCTATTAGTGACTCATTATCTGCGGGGTCCCACTGTTAACTTATGACCTCTCACTTTCACCTCATATCCAGGGTCTCGAAAATGAAAGCAGCAATTCATCTTTGTAATTTCATTCGCTTTGTTTAGCTCTGTATTAGGTCTTTTAAACACATCAAATATAATAAACAGTTTGAAAAAATAGTTTTTAATTAGAAAAACGCCAGCAGTTACAGTATGTTGATGTAGTCAGATGTAAAAATGTTCCCAGAACAAATGCTTTTATAATCACACTAACATACACACATCATCAGGGATGCGAGCAGTTCTGTGTTGCATTAAAAACAATAAAAAATCATTGACAAAACCACATTTTTCTCCCAATATCCAACATGAAATTTTCCATATAAACTACCAAGTCATGGTTTCACTTTTCATAATGTGTGATACAGGTAGGGAAGAGATTTTGAGGTTATTTCTGTCAAGTCTTTTTTACTTTTCTTTTTTCACACAACATTTTTAATGAAAGGATTTCAGAAGAAATTGTTTTTACACCAGATCTTTGTCATCATTACTTTCATATATACATATATATTTTTTACAAATATGGTAAGTATAAACTGTCCAGAAAAGAGAAAAGTACTAAGCAAAATAAAACATACATGCAAAAATAAATTTTAAAAACCAGAATAAACAAGCAAACTATGCATAAGAAGTCTTTTCACTTTTCCTTTTAAATTTAGATCATGAAAATGAAAATTTTAATGTATGGAAATGTGGTTCTTGTTTTTATATAATAACAAACATTTCTTAAAATCATTACAGACAGTGAAACGACCATAATATTCCATCATACCATGTCTTAACAAATACATAATACATACGTACAGTTACCAACAATGTAGTCTGTAGTTTGTACAAGCTTAGCTTCATATTATTACAATAATTAATCGAGAAAACAGTACAAACCTACATTCCAGTGACTCACTAACAACATATGTTTGCCATACAATGACATACGTTGTCACACAGTGACATTCATTCATTGGTTATTTGCTGGAATGTTGTTAAATACAATCTATATATGGTATATATTTTAGGTGCAAACAATAAATAAATATGACATAAATATATAATTTCTACAGTTCAAAATAATAAATCAGCGAGTAGAAAACAAAGCTGTGGTGCAAATAACACAGTTCTGACAGTAGATATGGCACTTCAGATAATACATTCTCTTAGTACTACTACTACACATTTTAATTGTAAGAAACTCCAACAAGGCAAAAAACAATGAAGTACATTGGCTCACTCTGAATACCTGCTTCACTGACTAATGTGCTCCTGATCACAGCTATTTGAGAAACAATGACAATTTAGCTTTTCAGATCCATACAAAAAAACAGTATACTTCATGTTATAACAATACGACACAGTTTTAAAGTTTGAATTTAAAAACTTTTTCCCTTAAGCACAACAGAAAAGAAGCAGATTTGTAGTGATGACGTAATCCTGTGACCAATCCTGGAGCTACTATATAGTATATTTTATATTTTACTTTACTGGCCAAAATAATTGGACACATTCTGTTTTATTGGATGGATTTTTCGTTTTAGTAGACCAGAATTTAAAGTGGTGAGGTTTCTACCCTGCCTGTGGGTAAAAGACGGTGTCCAATGTTGAATCCAAGCCATTCATGCATTATCGGTGGCAGAAAAACAGTTAAGTGATTTGCTGATCTGGTGATCCAAAACAAAAGACAGAGGTCTGTTTGGTAACAAGTGAACAATACTGTGAGGGCATCTGAGCAGGTCCCAGAGCTGGACGGGTGCCCTGGAATATGGCAAGGACTTAGAATATAGATATGTATTGAATTAAAGTTGCATCTAAGGCTTGAGTATGTAGATGATATCCAAGTGAGAATTTTCTTCATCAATGGTTCGAGCATCGGCTGGCAGGTCGATGACCAGGGTGGCTCCAGCAGAAAGCACCTCTACCTTGCCGAGGAGGCCGGTGCTGCATGTGTTTTTGTTAATCCAGCCCTTCAGGATAAGATTGTCCTTTGTCTTCAGAGTGACTGTGTACTGTGATGCATTACATGATGACAGTGTCACCCGAAGATTTAGAAAGAAATATCCATCCTTCTTTATATTCAGAACTTGTTTTCCCTCATCTGAGACCACGCTTGGATGTGGATTCTTTGCAACAAATTTAATTGTCCTGTTAACTGTGGATGACAGAAAAGTTGCCATTAGCTGTGAGTTTGTTTTCTCACAACTGTATTCAGAATATACTGTGTTGAGACAATATCACATGAAGCAAAGTATTAGTATGCTGCTGTGCTGTAATCAGTGACTACATTTTATCTAATGGAATTATATATTCCTTCTGACCAGAACATTATCTGTATTTCCAACAGCTTGTAAATGGTGACCTGACTCATTGTGTAAATGGTGAGCTGACTCAGTATGTGTACAGACTTTGTCATACAGCTGAGTATGGAAATTCTTAAAATAGCTTTACCTCCTGCGGTGATCTTAAAGGTGAGCATTAAGCCTTTGCCCAAGGGAAGCCCATGGTCGGAGAGGGGCTGTTGAGATGAAGAGATCAATAAATCTTTAATAGTAGCGTGGTGCCTACTGCCTACATGGCTCCAACATTGACACACAGACCAGCACAGAACACAGAAGTTACATTTTATTTTCTTTAAACGTGGGGATAAGGCTATTATTTCCATCTTAAAAGTGAGAACAGAATATAGCATACACTATCTTCAGAAGGAAAATGAAGAGACAACAGTTTAGTTTAGTGGCATTTCCCCGAATGTGGTAATGACGTCACTGTGCTTCCTTGAAGACATGATGAGAGAGGTTGACTATCTGACATAAGTAACTCCTGTTATGATGGCAGCTTCTTCCCCCGTCCTGTGCGTGTTCTCTCCACTTTTCCCTTTTGTGTCTGTGTGTGATGTTACTGACTCAGCCTGAAAGTAGGTCAAGGGAGGTGGCTGTTCGATCCTTCCTACCTGCACATCTATTGCCTGTTCAACAAATCACCTCTACAATACGGATCTCACCAGATCATTTCATCCCCCAGTGTAGGACTTGGCTCTGAGTTTAAATTTTGTTAGTTTTCTAGTTTTGTCCAAGACCTGTATTCCTTGTGCTCTTGTAAACTTCCTGCTTCTCTGTTCAGACCTACACCTCAAGACCTGCTGCCATTGTTTGCTTTTCCACCAGCTCATCACCGCTCAGATGTTGCCACCTCCCTGTTCGGATTAAGTGAAACCATTTGGACGCACGACTGCCTGCCCGCCTCAGCATCGATCCAGTCCTGAGTCCCCAAGCCCTGTTCTTTCCATCCTTGGTTGCTTTAAAGTGCTCATATTATGCTTTTTGGTTTTTCCCCCTTCCTTAATTGTGTTAGAGATCTTTTTGTGCACAATATAGGTTTACAAAATGAAAAAGTTCAAAGTCCACTCCAAAGGGACTTACCATGCTGTACCATCCTGAAAACACTGTTCCAAACATCTTAATTGTTGTCCAGCCTTTACTTTCGTGACAAACGTGCATCACTTTGTAACACAAGCTAGCTTCTAGCATGGCACTCCCTCATGCTCTGGAGTAGTGGGATTGAAAAACTAAATAAAAAGTAATAACAGTAACATGCCATCTTAATCACCAAGAACATGTGTATTGAGATTGTATTTAACACAACACAGGTCAACAGGAGAAGCACAAACTCTGAAGCTGCAGTCAGGGTGCAAACTACGGGGAAGCTAGGGAGAGCTCCGCTCGACCTGAATAAGACATGGGCTCACCTTAAAACATGATTTGTGAAATTTGGGGGTCTGTAAAAATATTGAGAATGTGTCATTTTGATGTGCAACTTGCTCATCCCGCTCATCATTTCCGGGTTAGCACTCCATTAATCAGAGTGGTCATTGAGTCTGACTGCCCGCCTTCCTATTCACACGTCAACATGTCAAATTGAAATCGAAATTAAAGCTGATGGCTCCTCAGACTGATGACGGCATGGAAAACAGCAAACAGACTCAAGTCACCGACCACGCCAGACTGTCCAAGGGCCGATAATCGGGTTGGTGTGTCAGCGTCTGTAAGGATGGAAGCTTGGGGTGCATCGCTTAGGCCTTTTGAATGGAGGAATTATGGTATTCTTCGGTAGCCTGGGTAACTTTAACCGTTGTTCATAAATCTCAAAGACAACCTGATGCTTTGTTTACAGACTATTTGTGGGTGGCTATTTGCTGATTGACCTATCAATTCCTGTCGATAAGTATAATAGGGTAAATACATGTGCATACTCTTTGAAAGATTTTCTCCCCCCCAAAAGGCCACAGTATAGTTTGAACACTGGTTGCGGTTATCTTACCGAAGGCGTGTTGTTTTCCTGGAATTCTGTTCGGTGCTCTGGTGCTACAGTGTCACTGTTCTGGGACTGGAGAAGGAAACAGATGCACAAAATATGCTCAGAATAACAAATAAGTAATGACAAAAGTTACAAGAGGGTTTTGATTAAATAAATGTGCCAGTGAATGAAGGTGCAATAAATCATTCAAATGATCTAAATGCCATTGCTAAATTTGACAATGATAAATCAAAATTTCAAATGCGATGCAGTGTTTATTTAAAGCATATTCCTGTCAAATATTTACTCCAGACAATAACAATCAACGAGTTTGCTTAGGTATACAACCATAATGCTAGACTTCCTTTAAATTATACTAGTTATGCTCAATTAGTTCTGTATTTGTTGTGTTGCTTTGTTTTTTTTTTTTTTTTTAGTTATGATGGTGTATCAAAGTTTTCATTTGAACATTATGCCAATGCTACCACTGTTTGAGTCATAATAGAGGTCCATGTCACCTGCTGCAGACCACAGGCAGGGGTGTCTTTCTCATGCTACTACCAAAACCACAAGAAAGAACATCTGCATTGCACAGGTGTTTGAACAAAACATGCATCATAAACTTTGTTGATTCATTCAAATGTGATACGGTTATGGTAAAACTGATGTACAAGTTTACAATGTAAAGTTTGTATGTCATCATTAACGCCCACAAGATACTGTAACATTCTGTAAATTCAATCTGAGGATATTGTTAGAGGTCTCACCAGGTCACGATGTCCAGCTGTGAAGAAGAGGACGATGAACACAACCTGGACCATTGATAGGATTGTAATCCACAACAGGAGGACGTAGATTAATGAATGCTGAGTATGCTGTGGCATTGTCAGTCCGACGGCAGAGTTTAGAGCGGCCTGAGGAAGACAGATGTTAAGAACTGACAACTGAACAGGTCCTCAGTTTCCTCTGCTCTGCACCAAAGCAGTGTGTGTGTTCGCTTCCTGAGCTCAGTGTGTGCATCTGAGGAGGACGTTCTTGATGTCTGACTTTGTTCTGCTGTGCCCTGAGTATCTATAGAACAAAGAGGAATCCAGATTGTACTTCCCCCTTTGTGTTACTGCAGGCAAACACAGAAGGCCCAGGTTGTATGTATATCTTGGGGCTGGCCCTTTACTCACCACAGTTCACACAAAAAGGAGGAACGCTCACTACCAGGAGCAGAAGGAAGCAGCAAAGAACTTTAACATAAATTAATTCCAAAATGAATCATTCAGTTCCTTTTTTTATGATGAGACTTTATGAAGTGTTTAAGTGGTGGTGGTGGTGTCATCCTTTTTTACATTGGTGTTTTGCCAACAATGAAAGTCATTGCCTTGCTGATATTGCTCCATATTTACCTTTTCTCTATGTGTCGCAATAATAAACAAGGCATAATAACAGTTTTTAACATACTTGACTTGACTACTTTAGAAAAAGAAAAGCTACAGAATGTGAGGATGGTTTGATTAGAACAAGTAAACAAGGATCCAATGTATTAATTTAGCATTGGATTATTGAAGTTTTCATAAATGCTATATCTTGGTAGCTTATCTCAGTAAATTTATTTTCATTAATATGTGGGTAAAAAGCTAAGACCAGGAAACTGCTGAGATAAAAATCTTTTTTACAGGATAAATTGAATACAAAGTATACACAACTAAACGAATAAAGAATGAAATGTATAGGAATGAGCGTTTGAGACAATATTGGACACCAGGAGGAAATTACATCCTTACTGTGTAAAAGCTAAGACCTTTCAAATACTATTATTTACTTCTACATCCCACACAGGGTACAAAAATGTACTTCCTTATCTTTTAATCAAAAAGATAATGTCAAACAAATGTCATAGTGAAAATGTCATGATAGGTTGTTTACTGTTTGCACTTGTTGAAAATTCCCAGCTGTACATAGATTCAGGTATAGGTCAACAAAACAAACTTCACTTTCCCTGTTAGTACTTTGCTTGGGGATAGTTTCATAGCAGCAAACAGGATGGGGCTTTGGTTCAGGTATGTGTCATCAGACCAAAAAGGGGACTCAAAGACAAAATGGTACCTGTGGCAAGGGACCTTTAATACTGGCAAGTCAAGTGACATCATTACAGACAACATGCCCAGACTTATCACTGACTTTGATTCACAGTGGTTGAAGGCATTTATGTGCACTGCAGTATAGTAGGATTGTATTTTATGTAAATGAGATGTATGAAAAAAACAGAAGAACAATTGCATTTTGGAAGTCAGCAGTATTGAAACACATGAGCGTTTGAGTGTGGCCTGTGATGACGAACATTATAGAAAGGGAGAAGGAAATATGATTGTTTCAGCAATGTTTGTATCATCACTTTGAATTGTGGGTGATTATAACACTTTCAGAACAAAAGCCAGACCAAATAGCGTAACCCTGAATGAATCACAGTTTCATTTGATAGGCACAGAGGAAAGATGTTTAATCTTTCAAAATGAAATTTCATCCAACATGATCAGAGTGGTTGAGGACCTGTGGTAATGGGCTAAATTAATAGCGGAAACAGTGACGCATAATGTCAAAGTAGGATGGAAAATCAGCTCAGATACAACTGATGACACCAAGAGTAGATTGTCATAGACTGAAAGTGACTGCAGTACATGTAAACACATGGATATAGCATTACTACACCATATGTTAAAAAATGTAATTTGACATCCTTAAATACACTAAATGATCATTGTGACCCCAGCCATTTTGATCCACTCCTCAGTGACTACTGTTGATATACAGTATGTTTACTTTCTCTGCTGTCCTGAATGATGACGTTCTACAGCCATCTAGTGGGTGTAAATTAATAATGCACCAAACAGACGGAGACACAGAAAAAAAGAAAATGTAAGGCCATAAAACTTATTATAATATGCTTTATGCTGCATCACTCTTGACCTACAGTCAGTGGTGGCAGAAGTATTCAAATTCTTTACCTGATTAAAAGAACTAGTACCACACTGTAAAAATACTCAAGTACATTTCATGGATTAAAATGATACTTAAGTAAAAGTATGTAAGTGTCATCAGGAAAATGTACTTAAAGTATTGAAAGTACATTTTAGAAACTGAAAATGATCAAAACAGTACTGTGTTTGAACGGCTAATCATTTCCGATGGACTTGTAGTCTTATTGATAATTTAATTTATAAAAAACATAGTATTTTTTACTAAATTGTATTTTATACTACATGTGTTTTGTGTGCAAAAAAGTAGTTTTTTGTTGCCTTGTCAAATATTTTTTGTTTTTTCACATTTTCTTTTTTTTTCACATGGTACATGGTCTCATTTTACAACATTTTTATAGCTTTTGTCAGATTTTGTTGTTGTTTTTTCTTTTCAACATTTTTGTCACTTGTTCCGACGTTTTTGTCACTTGTTCCGACGTTTTTGTCACTTCTTGTGATGTTTTTGTCACTTCTTCCAATGTTTTTGTTACTTCTTCCAATGTTTTTGTTACTTCTTCCGACGCTTTTGACTTTTGTCTTTTGTCTTTCAGTGTTTTTATCATTGTTTTTGTTGCTTTTTCCACACATTAGGCATTTTTTTCAGAAAAATACTTAACATTGCATTAGGCTAATAAATAATGTGAGATAGATTTGAACATGTTCAATGTTTTTTTTCACATTAACATTGGCAATCAGTATACATTTTGCAAAGAAATGATGAACTTTATAGTTTTGGAAGACTGACAAACTGAACATTAGTTTTATAGGTTTTGCCTTAAGGGCCGGCTACACCTTTTATTTTACACACAGCTCCCAAAATAAAATTGAGAGAAGCAGATGAGAAAATTGTTTTTTGAGTTTTTTCTTTTCCCATTTTCCCTACAAGGTTGTTTTTTTTTTGCCAGTTTTAAATTGAAATGTTTAATTCATTTTTAATTCTTAGATTGCCATTCAATAACAATTGTTTGCCACTCCATATCAAATGTCCTTTTCAATTTTCTAGGCATTTATAGTGGCAGTAAAATAAATAATGTATTTTCTGTGTATATGTGTATGTACAGTATGTATGTATGTATGTATGTATGTATGTATGTGTATGTATATAAAAGCAGTGTTAGTTGCACTCCATAACACTGGACAAGTATGTTTTTTTCTTGTCTTCTGCCATTTAATAGACCAAACAATAAATTGATTATTAACCATCAAAATAACCGTAAATTGCAACCCATATTAGGTGTGACAAACCAAGACAGTCAAGAGTGTTTCAGACTGCTGTGAAACCTTGAAAAGCTGAAGCAGCTGTGCTTCTGTCTTTACACCAGGGGGCAGGAAAGTCACACAGTGAGCAAGGCATTACTAATTACATGATCGAGGTGAAGTTAGTTTGAACTTGGATTTTCTACAAGCATTCACTCCGGACCCATATTTAGTACCAAAATGTATCAATAGACTTATACACAGAACACACCCTTATGAAAGTTATTGAATAAAATCACAAATTCCCCCATAAGAATATCTTAGAAATTTCCATTGCACTCCATTGTAGACAGAATACCAGCTGAGATCAGTTGCATTGATTTTTTAACCAGGGCAGCGGTTTTCATGTTACATTATGTGCTTACATAATTGCAAAATGGTTCTCCAATGTTTTCTCAGTTAGTTTTTTAAAATTATATCAGATTAGTAAATAGAATGTGCATTTGGAACATTGGATGAATGGTTGCTGATAATAGGCAATGTAGATATTGCCTTAAAGATAAACCACCCACTCAGATCAGCTGGTATTCTGTCTATAATGGAGTGGTGTTTGTAAGTGACCCCAAACTACTACTAGGTACTGTATATAACATAGAAAAATCGCCTGAAAGTCCTAGCCTTTATGAAGAGGTGTGTCCTGTGTGTCCAGTGCAGTGATACATTTTGATATTAAATGTGAGTCGCTGGGTCACAAACACTGTATTATGTTCTATTAAAAATATTTATGTCAAATAAATGAATAAGGCAATGAAACTGTGCCTGTTTAGTATAATTGTAATAATACTTTTCAGTAATATAAGCAAGTCAGCACAGGATAAACATTGTTTTTGTTTTATTTAAACATTTAAAATGGCCATGTCCCCAGTCTTCACAACCATGGAGTTCATTACTGAGGAATCAATTGGCATAAATGCAGCTGATTGATTGATTTAAGAAATTAAACTTGCAACATGCATTTCATAAGCGTTCATACCTGATGGAAATCTGTGTTCAGACTCTGGTTTGTCTGTTTATTTATCTAGTGCAGTGGCAGACAGTCAAACAGTGGTCAATATTGTGGAAAAATCCAATTGTCAGACGGACTTGCATGTAGGTTATAGGGCACAGATGGTGCAATAGGCTAGGATCAAAAAAGTTTAACTAACTTTTTTTTGTCGACGTAAACCACAGTGAAGCCACCACTGAGTAGCTATTCATTGTTACCTTTGTCGTTATTAGGAGAATCAGCCCATTGAAAAGTCTTGCTTGACCTATGTTTCTTTTTGGCAAATCTCCCTATATCTGCATTATTTATCTGTAGAAAGTAACAAGCTGTAGCCTATGTGCATGGGTGGGACAGTTTAATAGGATAGTGGACATCTCAGTGAAGAGGACCAGTCATTGGACAGCTGTCAGGTCAGCTGGAACGAACATGTTGTGAGCTCCAGGTTCGTCGTTAAACATTGATTTTTGCGGACGGCAGATGCGTCAAGTCAAACTGAATAACCGGAAATTACACCATTTTTTAACCAAAATAAACGTTTCACAGCTACTCGACCAACGGCGAGGCCCTACATTCATCTATGAAATACTTTATTTTGAAAGATTAACCTAAAAGTTTTGTTTAACATTCATGTTTGTTTGACTTTTAGAGTGAATGCTGGTCTGTTTGAGAGCAGAGAGAAGGCACACGCTCACACTCAGAACAAGTTTGTAGAGAGGTGTAACTGAGTTAAAGTTTACTCGGATGTTTGAGTTCCCTCCTATTTTCGATTAGCCTCCATCTTTATTTCCCTCTGCAGTTTAGCTTTCTTTAAGACAAACGTGTAAACTAGCGGTAGGGTGGTTAATATCACGGTCTGCTGCTGTCAAACTTTCGTTGACATGGATTCGTTGCACCGACGACGGACGGACTGAAACGTTTGGGAATTACCACCATTCGCCAGCGAGTTTACGACAAAACGGAGCCATTGCAAAGAACTTTTAAACAAGTTGTCATTATTTTTTTTTAGCTAAAGACATGCAGAAGTTCAATTCCCCCGTTACCCACGGCAACACGCTGTCCCGGGACGCGGAGCTCCAGCTGCGGTTGGACACCGGAGGAGCCGGGGACGGGAGGGAGAACGGCGGCGGGAAGCATTTTGTTTCTCAACCTGAGGGGGAAACCTCGTTTTGCACCAAGAGGAAGATGCTTGTCTGTTTGGATTTAATATGCCTTTGTGTCGGTAAGAATTATTTTAAATGAATGATTTTGACCTTATAGGGTTGATGTTTTCTGTTCAGGATGACTGCTGTTTAACTTGCCTACAGAAACTCCAATATTATGCAGCGATGACCACTATCACGTAGTCTACTTTTAAAGCTTTGAATTTACAAGTATAGGTCTAATTAACTTTGAATAGGCTACTTTTAAAGGGCACACGCAAGTGTCAACACAGCTTTTAGATATATCTTTAGGGGTAAAGGAGGTTAAACGAAGTTGGTTTTGAGTAGAAAAAAACATTGCAAGGGGACTTGTTTAAAGTTAACGAAGCTGCAAAGCATTTTTCCAGAAGTCAAATGGAAACTGTTCAAACGAGCTGAAAACTTTCAGCTCGTTCCCCTCGGTGCACGTGGGGGGCAGGAGGGAGGGGATGAGGGCTCAGCTGGCAGGAGCAGAGTAGTCCCGGGAATTCATCTGTTCCCATGGAAACTCCCAAAGTTCCCGAGAGAAGAACGTGGGAATTGGGATAAAAACATGCTTGTGTTCTCGTGCCGAAAGTTACCGCTGTTCACTGAGCTCTTTCGCCTCTCTCGCTGCAGCAAGAATGTCAGCCACACATAAGTTACAATGCTCAGCTGGAACCATTCAATAACATTAACCACCAGTTTTCACAAGGACAATTAGGAACATCAGTAACAACATGTGGATAACAACTCAGAGGCCACTTTTCTTACATTTTATTGTCTACTTTTAAAATGTTGAAACTAAAGACTTTTTTGTGCAAAGCTGAAGTCACTAAACTCAAATATCTTTAACTTATAATAGACGTAAACAAGATTTCAAATGTTTTGTGTTTTTACTTGATGAATGATAATACAATACATAGATGATACATATTGTCAAATTAATCATAATCAGCACTATCCATCAAATGGACACATAATATCTGAGACCTCTGCGTGATAAGATTTGGTCAAACTGTGTTTTGATTCAGAATAGCACCACAATGTTCATTATGTTAGGTAGAATTACCACAGTTATAGAAGTTGAGACTCGATTACACATTAACTCATTGTGTCTTCGTAGTTAATACATAACTGTAGTGAGATTGAACTTTACATTTAGAAGAAAACGTATCCAAATCCTTTAGTTACATAAATGTGGCAAGACCCAAATTTGAAATTATTAGCAGTAACATGTTCTTAAGTGCCCAAAGAAGAAGTTAAATTATATTATTTGCATTAACATGAAGACAGTATCTTAATGGTGTACTGTGGTTTGTTCATATTTGTGCATGGTATAACGTGTGTAGCGGTTTAAACTACAACGTTTCATTATATTAAAGATTTTCTTAAAATCAATCTAGAAAGAATCTAGTGACTTAAGCTGTCAGAGAAATGTAGGGGAGGAAAAAGAACTCTTAAATGTTACAGAAATCCTCTAGCTCGCCCAGTTAGGGCGATCGTCCCATGTTGGCTGAGTCCTGCAGCAGCATTTTGTTGTGCGTCATCCGCCATCTTTCTCCCCCTTTCATGTCTATCCACTGTCACTTTAATAAAAGGGAAAAGCCCCAAAAAATAATCTAGAAAAAGAAAATGTTGCAGAAATGTCTGACAAAATGGGAATACTCCGGTAAAATGCCATTCCCTCAAAATTGCACTGCACTCCTACAGATCTTAAGTAAAAGTAAAAAGTACTGTATTACTTTACTCCTCTGTTCAGTCTAGTTTGTGAAATATCTGAAATCCTCTGAAAACCTGCCTAAGGACCTGCTCTACTGGACTGTGATATTTGGTATATACAGTGGGGCTCGAAAGTTTGGGCACCCCAGGTAAAAATTTGTATTAATGTGAAAGACATGGCAGACACTGGAGTTGTGGTACACCATTCCACTATAAAGAGATACTCGTACAAATATGGTCTTCATGGAAGAGTCATCAGAAGACAACCTCTTCTACGTCCTCACCACAAAAATCAGCGTTTGAAGTTTGCAAATGAACATATAGACAAGCCTGATGCATTGTGGAAACAAGTTCTGTGGACCGATGAGGTTAAAATAGAACTTTTTGGCCAGAATGACCAAAGGTACGTTTGGAAAAGAAAGGGCACAGAATTTAATGAAAAGAACCTCTGTCCAACTGTTTAGCATGGGGTAGATCAATCATGCTTTGGGGTTGTATTGCAGCCAGTGGCACAGGGAACATTTCACAAGTAGAAGGAAAAATCGATTCAATAAAATTTCAGCAAATTTTGGACGCTTACTTGATGCCATCTGTGAAAAAGCTCTAAGTTAAAGAGATGATGGCTTCAACCAATGGATAATGATCCTAAACACACTTCAAAACCCACAGTGGATTACATCAAGAGGTGTGAACTGAAGGTTTTGCCATGGCCTTCACAATCTCCTGACCTCAACATATTTGAAAATCTATGGATAGACCTTAAAAGAGCAGTGCGTGACAGAAATCTCAAAGAACTGGAAGACTTTTGGAAGGAAGAATGGGCGAAGATACCTCAAACAAGAATTAAAAGACTCTTGGCTGGCTACAAGAAGCGTTTCCAAGCTGTGATACTTGCCAAAGGGGGCAGTACAAGGTATTAACTCTATAGGGTGCCCAAACTTTTGCAGATGCCATTTTTTGTTTTCTGTTATTCTTGAAAGTGTAAATGATGGAAATAAAATCTAACTTTTTGTGACATATTATACAAATGTCTAATCTGTCATTTGATGTCTTTTGGAGATTTTTCCATCTTTTCTTGGCTTCTTTATGCACATTAATACAAATTTTTACCTGGGGTGCCCCAACTTTCGAGCCCCACTGTAGTGAGATTGTATAATTTCATCAGTTTTATGTCGTCATCTCACATGACTATGATAGGGAAGCAGATCAGTGTTGTGTGAGTGGTTATAAGGACCAGCTGCAAACACTAGAGAGGCAGAACCTGTCCAGGCAGATTGACAGGTCTCAGTCTCATTGGCAGTTAGAACATAGGAAGTAAGCCAGCAGACAAAACAAAAGTGTGAAGCACTGGCGTCTTATTCTTAACCCCTGCAGGTATGCTATTAGCTGTTGACTCCACACTTCTCAGCAACTTTTTTTTGTGTTTAGGAAGTGGCTTGCGAACCAGCATCAATCAGCACAATGGAGGAAATGGTCTCTCTTAGTTCTCCTCCTAAGAAGCACGCCACTTGCTTTCTCACAAAATTGCGTGTCCCTCTTATCCCCCTCCCTACTAGATTATAACACAGTCTGAATCCCTGAGCCTCAAGCTGGTCACAACTGAGAGGATTTAGAGAGTCATTTAGTCTTGTGACTTTTGTAAAGTTAAAGGAATTCACCTTCTTGCTACGGAAGTAACAGTTACATACTTGTTTGGTTTTATAGGTTGGTACATTTCCATTTTCAATTTATGATTTTAAACAAAAGTCAAAGAGGTTGAGATGAAAATATAGTTTTTCTCTGCAGCAAAAATAAAACCAAAACATAAACAGTGTTTATAGTTTTATCAAGAACAATCAGATAAGCTGACAAAAAAGACTTATCACGGGCGACCTCTAGCTCACAAAGTAAGAGTGTACGCCCCACGTTGGCGTCCTGCAGCAGCCCGGGTTTGAGTCCGATCTGCAGTCCTTTGCTGCGTGTCATCTCCCCTCACTCTCCCACATTTCCTGTCTATCCACTATAACTATCAAATAAAGAGAAAAGCCCCCCAAAATAATCTTCAACAAAAAAAAGACATAATCTCAGATCAATAGTTGCAAAACTTCCTGTTAAACACCACATGGGGAATTGTTTGCTACACTGTACCGAAATGAGAGAATAATATTTAATGATATAGTTTTATACCATTCATGCTACTGGAAGATACTATTAGATGACATGCAAATCTCCGGCTCTTTGATGGCATCCTGCCTGTCTCTGCCCTGTTAGCCATCATGTCAGTTGTCTCATCTGTGGGCATTTGGCAGTGAATGCCATTACTTAGTGGAGATGAATTGGGCCCTTCATTGAGCTAAACCCTCTTATCTCTGACTAACCCAATTTTCCCTTAAAAATGCCATCATCAGATTCCCTCAGACGGTTGACCTGACGGCATTATTCATCTTGTTAAAGGGGCTCATTCACTGTGTAACTGTGGAATTTTACCCTGAAGCATCCCATCCTCATTATGTTATCAGCTGAAGAGGGATTCCACAGTGATCTGAGGTTTTCACAGCCTCCGTGGTTTAGTATTTACTTAACATTTGGTGACATAAAGTTAGTATGTTGCAGCAGTATAAATTAACTTGAATCTTTCTGCTGTGGAATGCTGGGATATTGTGGACATTAACCACGGCTTTGACTCAGGTTACCTTATCATACTCTTACTCAACACCGGGCTTGTCTAACACTGTTGCACTCAAGTAATATGGCAGTGTTGTTTATGGCACTGTTCTGACATGAATGTTATGGATGCTACACAGAGATGGATTGTTCTGTGCCAGTAAGTTCCATGGAAGCTGCAGAATGCAAGCGTGTGCTTGTGTGTCTGTGTGCATGAATTCCTGATGGGACTGTAGGGTTTTAACTGGGACAGACCTGACAGAATCTGCGCCCTGTGGCTGCATCTAAGATCCAGCGTCCAGCGTCCCAGAGGTCAGAAGGTGTCGGGTGTTTGTCATATCTGCAGAGCATGCAGGCACAGGCCGTCCAGCCTGAACTGCTGTTTCCCTCCTGCACCGGTGGTCTTTACTCTGTCATCACTCCAATAAAGCCAGTAATTGCCTCTCTTAAGAGTAATTGGGAAATGATTAGAAGTGGCACTTGAAAACCTTATATTAGCTTTTACAGCGTAGAGGAACATTATGACAGCCGCTAGGCTTGACCTTCTTGTAAAGGTTAATTGGGAAATAGTTTCATACCTGATATGAACAAGATGTTAGGCTGTGGTAAAATAATACAAAAGAGAGAAAGTATTCACACTGATGATAAACTGCATGGCTTTGTCTGGCTATTTAAAGCAAGAAAGTGATTTCATTCCATAGTAAAAACAAAAACTATTTTTGGGTACTATAGAAAGACAAAGCTGGAATCAGTTGGTCGCTGTTATGTGCAAGTGTGTGTTTTTGTTCTAGACGTGAAGCAGCATGCCAGGA
This sequence comes from Etheostoma perlongum, assembly GCA_026937815.1. Lineage (NCBI taxonomy): Eukaryota > Metazoa > Chordata > Actinopteri > Perciformes > Percidae > Etheostoma > Etheostoma perlongum. Next base: position 13,015,133 of record CM049385.1, read on the forward strand.
CGAGAGGGACGGTATCTACCTGAATTATCTGAATTCTAAAAGGACTCCCTCTTTCCAGCTTATGTCTGCTTTTGCACCCTTGTCTTTTTCTCCTCTTTTCACCAGACAAACTATTTTGAGACTGAAGGTGTTTCAGCAATGTAGCGAGATGTGTGAGTGTGTGTGGATTACGTCTGCAAGTGTGTTTTAGGCGGGTGGCGGGTTTATGTTTGAGGATTCCTGGTTCTGTTCTTTTGGCATAGAAAGCTGCCAAGTGAGTGAGACAGCAAGAAGCCAACACGTCACAGCATGTCAGTGTGAAAAGGGCCAGGAATATTAAATTGTCTCCTATGTGTGTGTGTGTACATGTTTATGGTAAAAGTGTGGGCGTTTGTGTGTATGCGTCACCGTGGCTTCTAATATGGGCACCCTACTACAGCTGCCATGTGTGTGCTGTTTGTTGACAAATTGTCCGTTACTGTTTTGCTGCGCGTTTTAGGCCCGATCAAACACGCTATGAAGTTATGGAACCCACTGGCGTCCCTCTGTGGCAGACAGATGGAGAGCCATTAAAAATGGCTCAGTCAAATCATTAGTCAGTGAAAGAAGTGATTTTGCTTACTCTCTCTCGTTAGTGTACTAATGCATCTCCTTCCCATTTGACAGCAGACGTTTGGGAATCCATTAGCTGCACCCTTCCTTAGACAGACTATATGGGCACATGTACTCTGCTGTCAATGCATCTTCCTTTACCCATCAGCACACCAGAGCCTGTTCAGTTTCCTAGAGGCTGAGGGGCAAGTAAGAGCAATGAATGAGTGAACAGCCCCAGGGTGATAGAGTAGTTTGAGGCGTGCAAGGGGCTGAAGATCTACAGTAGGGGTCAGATGTCAGGCCCAGGGGTGACTGAGGGATCTTAGCTACATCTGTTTATGTCCTATTGAGGAAGTAGCAAAGATATACTGTTCAGACAGCAAATAGCTTCCAATGTACTTTTAATGAGGCAGGCAGCTGTAATCGTCTCCTTGATGATGATTCCATAAGTGCTCAGGGTGGTCCATAGGTATTAGTCGTAATGAGTGAACAAAGATGTGTATACTACTCCAATCCTCAGTGCTCGTTAGCTAGAATGGGTTTGGAGAGGCTTATCATCGAAGTATCTACCTGAATCTCAATACAGCCTGTTGCCCTGCCTTTGTATTTGTCATAACTAATGACTCGTCCTCATCTGTCTGTCCCCCATAAGGAGATTAATGCAGCCTCCCTTGGCGCCATGGAATCGCTACGTATCATTGGGACCGTTTTATCATTGTGTCACATCTCACCTGCTGGAGCCTTCCCTCCCTTCATTCTCTCAAGCTCTGGTCTGAAGTTGTTCCAAATGTATGTTCCCCCTGCAAACCAAAACACTCTAACACAAGTAAGGTGACTAGATGTCCCGAAAATTAGGGACAGTCCCAAAATCCAAGCAGTTGTCCCAAATCCCAAATCCTGCCCTAATTGTCACGAAAATTAGAACAAAGTCTCAAGAGTAGACTCTCAAGTAGTTATAGTCTGATAGAACATTAAAAACTGTTCATGATGATGGAGTCGTCTTGCAGCCAGCTCCCGTCAGCTGCTACATAGGCAGCTAGGCGCGAATTTGGATTAATACGCATTGCTATTTTTCATTCATTCATTGTTGAAATGGAGGCTCAGGCTGGTGTCTCGGGACTCGATGAACACATAGCCAAAAAGCAAAAAACGTCTCTGCAGGTACCGGAAGCACTGGGTAGGGAAATACCCCTGGATTACTGCAGTTTTACGCAAAGAAAGCGCTTTGCAATGTATATAGGAAAGAGATTGATATTTAACACGGGGGGAGTCAGACATCAGGCTGCATGCTAGCAGCAAACTACATATAAGTTATTGATAATAGTAAGTAGTAGTATATTACTGTCAGACCAACATTTTGGTCTCATCCTTCTTTAAACGGGAAGATGACTCCATGTATAATAAAATAGCTGCTGAGCGGATTTTTTATTTGTTTTTTTGGGGTTTACATGACAGTTGAATTCCTGAATAAAAACAATAAATCATTTTGGTGCAGAGTTTTAAAATTCATGTCTTGTCCTGTCCCAAATGTTACCCATTTTCATCTGGTCACCCTAAACACAACAGTCCCACAGCCTTCAACTCTTGACATACACAGTACTACCACTATTAGGGTGCTCCATGCCAAATACCTCCCCTGCAGTCTCAACCACAACCCTGTGCTGTTTTCCCATTACAGACAGCCAGCCCTCACCTTACTGCACACCCTTACCTTCCCACCACACAAAAACCACCACACAGCCCCTTTAAAGTTTCCAAGGTACATACCAGAGTGACGGGTCCTTTATGCTCCTGCTGAATCAGACAGGCAGACAGACAGCCCACTTCAGACCTCACCACTCTTGCCCTGAACTCCAGAGTCGGGCTCCAGGAAGCAGGTCAGTGAAGTGTGGAGAGAACAGAAGCAGCTGCGGGAAGCATGTCTCCACTGGCCAGCTGTAACAGTAACAGTAAAAGGGGGCAAGCAAGAGCTCTCCTGGTGTGCTGGTGGAAGGTAAAGCCACATTAAGGCAGTTGAAAATGCCACTGTATGCGGATACATGAAACATACAGTATGTTTAATGTAGAACAAACAAACCTGTGAGCCTAGATCACTTTAATTTGAGACAAACAGCTCTACTTAAAGGTGGTCCAGCAGCAGCAGATGCTGATGATAGCAGATGGTTAACAAAGATCCGAGACTGTTTTGGCTCCTAAGTCCCTCTTTGTTCTTTACTGATTAGTCTTTTTTGTGCTACCATCAGGGCAGACAAAATAGATTCAGAGTCTCTCAGAACAATCCAGCCAATAATGGAAAAGAAATCTGTGTGTGTGTCAGTGCAGGGGGTCACACTAACCCTTACCCCATCTCTCCACTACCTAGATTGGGCCACCAATAGTCTATATCCACAACGTTCCACTTCTGGATCTGCTTTGGTGCTGCTGAAAATTCTGCCGGAAGGCCTTTTTGGCCAGATATCCATTACCTTCTGCTTTCCTTGTGTTGGAATTTTAAGGTCCGATTGATTTATGAGCCTCCTCAGATCTCTGCAGTGTAAATCTGTCCAATCTGAGTTGCACGACTACAACGTACACGTTTCACCAAAACAAGTCCCTTCCTGAGGTTATTTTGCAGCTTGCAGACCAAGACAATTGGGATTGGTTTAAAGAAATGCTACTAAACAAGAGCACATTTTTTTCCCATCCTGGAAAGCCGTGTGGACTAGTTACCAATTATAATCATAGTCTTAGTTTGGAGGACTTCACCTCCTGTTCAAGTGTTACCTTCCTGACAGTACAACTGTCTCTCTGTGTCTTTTTGTGCATGTCTTTCTGTGTTCTTTTGTGTTCATGTGACTGTGTGATGGTGCATGCATACAGTCTCTACCCGGCCACCTCTTCAAACAAGTACTTTTTTACATCAGGTGAAACATAAAAGACTTGGCTTTTCCTGCAAAGTCCATGACTCAAACTGAATAGTGATTACGGTAAATGAAAGAACAGATCAAGGCTAGTTCACAGAGACAGTTTTGTGCAGTTAAAGTCATTATTGCACAAATAATTGTAAAAGCCCACCCATCCCAACTGGAGATTGCACTATTTATGAGCATGTTAGGCAGGCCATTACACTACTTCTTGTAATGCCGTTACCAGAAATTATGTTGGCTGCAAATATTCAAATTCTGACTTTTTTTTTGCAAGGTTGACTTGTAGGTAAACAAGCAGCTTAAATTTTTTGGCACATGCAAGATGGTGAGGGGCCCAGCAAGGGTCGACCACTCCTGAAGGGTGCAGTAGCAAGCTGGGCCACAGGCCACTCAGCCTTGTCCTACACTGCAGTCTAAATGGACCAGTGTTGACAGGTTACTGTCCTCCAGTGCTATCAAAGGGCACATGTAGAACGAGGCCTGCACAGTCAAACATTATTGAGTGTGACGAAGCAGATGTTCATTACTGTGGGTTAGATATAGCTTTAGGCTGAGTGTCATGCTAATCTATGAGGATTCACAGGCTGTTTGTCCGACAGCAGCATCCGCAGCAGTTCATTTAGGTCTGTGAAAGTGAGGCTGATTGCCTCAATGCCTGACTCTAGGATTGTTTGGCTTGTGTGTGGTTTATTTGGTTAATTGTTTTTTTTTTCTAGAAACTTGTGGGTTTGTTTGGTGGTTTGTTTGGTTTGGGTCTGTTAGTCTATGTGGCTGTGGGTTTGGTTTGTTTGCATCCTTGTGTGGTTTTTATGTGTGTGAGTCTTCATGTGTGTTGTGGATATTCTGCTGGTTGACGTGGGGTTGTGTTTACAGAGCGGGTCCCAGCAGAGCCCAGATCTCTGACCCTCACATTCCAGAACCACCACTAATCACCTCCGTCTGCTGTTCTCTGTAGAGAAACCCTTGCCGCATCTCTCTTGGCTCCATCTCTCCAGTTTTCTCTCACCCCAGTATTATCACCCTCACTCATTTGTCAATTTTCAAGCCTTCTGGCCATGCATTTTAGCCTAGATTTTAGTTTGACCATAAAGCATGTCGATGAATAACTGCCATCTGCCCTATTTTTTAGCACTCTGTATGTAATCGCTTTCTCCATAGTTTTTATTTAATTATTTTGCTTTTGGTTGTTGTTGTTCTCCTCTCACAGTGATCTCATTCTGGGCTGTGGTCATAGATGTGTAAATTAGAACCAGAACAGTTTCTCAGAGGCACATATCCCCTCTGCTCTCATTCCTCCTCTTTTCTTCCTACCCTCCTTCTCTTCTTTCCCCCCTTCTTTCTTTTTTTGTCCCCTTTGACTATTTGAAAGCATTCCTGCTTTGAGTGTCAGGCCCAACGAGCAGCACATTTTGGCCTGGCTGTGTGAGCCGACCCACTCCTCCGCCTCCTTTTGGGTCCCTTCGCAGGTCTTTGGTCTGGCTGTCTTTTGAGCATGTCTTGGCCAGGAGCAGAGGTTCACTCACAGCTGTCTGACAGATGATGTGAGGGTTTCTGGAGTGTTTTCATGTCTTGTTGTGAAAACTGTTTTAATGTAGTTGTAAAGCCTAGAGGTTGACTGTAACACAGGAGCTTGTTATTTGTATAGGATTGTACAGGCACTGAATAGCTTTCCATGTGTTTCCAGCACTATCATTTTTTTTTAATTAATTGTACACAGCACTGAGAATTTGTGATGCAACTGAGATTGAGGTGTATTTTAGCTTTGCCACAGTGGAGTGATCTTTAGTGCCGAGTCTGTCCATGGACTTCCTGCAATAATGGGAAAACAACACAAGCCATCAGCACTGGCAGGTCTAAGATCATAAAATATGCTGCAATCTGGCTCAGCACTTCATGTTTTCCATTATACCTCTATATGTATTGAAAGAGATCCCTTAAAAAGTCCATGCTCCTACTGTGACTGCAGAGTGTTCAGTCCTTAATGGAGAATCTGTCCATTACCTCTCTGGAAGTGCAGCAAAATATTGATTAGTGAGAGAGGACTGTCCATTTTATGGAATATGATGAGGCCACAGAGAGAGTCTGTTAATGGATGGTATAGAAAGCAAAGAAATGTCTCTGTACAATGCTGTACTTTATGTTGCAACATTTGAGCACACAAAGGACACCCCAAAACGTCATCAAAAACCCATTCTAGTATATGAACACATAGCCTACTCACACACATCCACACCCACTCAATTTGAACCAGAGAGAAACCAGAACATAGCTCTGCAGGTCTCCACCAAGGTATGATACACACAGATAACAGGATTACGATTAGGAGATTAAGAGTGTGCATTTTATGCAGGCGGCAGAAGGCAACCGTGAAATCCTCACACAGGTATTACTTTTTAAATTAACAAGAAACAAAATACTTATTTTCTATATCTTATATCTAATACTCAACAATCTTATATGATATAATATAATCTAATATCTTATATAAACTAATCAGTAATCAGAAGAATTACTTCAAGTCGTTTTCTGTAATATAACTTTTCCTAAAGGAATGTAATATACACACCACTCAACATTGTAGGAATCTTACAATAGGAGTAAGTAATAAGAGTTCACTACAGAATTAATTTCATTAGATGATGCCCCTAATAAACCCATAGTGATAAATCCAATGGTTTGACGACATTCAACTGGGATTTTTTATAAAGGTAGGAATTCTGACCAGAAAACACCAGAACTTCAAAATAAATAAGGACTTACCAGTAAATCCATTATAATAATTTCCTCTGTCTCAAAAAACAGATAACAGCCTGTATGTGACCTGTGGATGTGTGTTGCATGAGCCACATTTATGTAATGTTATGTAGGTATGTGTGAGGTATGGCCTGTAGATGTGGCGACTGGAGATGAGCGAGAGAGATTGAGGTCAGATGAGAGGTGTCTCCTATCTCTCTTTCGCTCTTTGTTGACTGCACGGCCTCCGCTATCTGCCTGCAATGTGTTTCCCTTCCTCACTTTCTTACTAAGGCCCCTCTTAAATTAAATAGTAGAGGGCTGGCTTTTATCTGTGTTTTGTCTTTCTGTTAGGGCAGCATGACTTTGAGTACAGAGGTCACTACCACACACTTATGACTACAGTATAACATTCTTAATCAGCTATACTGTCACACAGCTGGTAAGAGTTGCTGTTTTCTGTGCTGATAGCCTTAGGCCTATAGATCCTTTTCTTGTTATCCTTTAACAGTTCAGTGAGGCTATATTAGTGGTATGGCTGTATGGCTGGGACACACAGTATAATACAACTAAAACAAAGCCAATGTGGACAAATCTTAAAGTGGGCATAGTTAGCTAGTAGGTTAGGTATTCATTTCCTGCCCTTTGTCAGTTAGCAATTGTTGATTTACCATTCTTAAAGACATGTTTGTGGGCCATTGTTTGAGTGTGTATTTGTGTATTGTTCCTTTTGGCCTGATTTAGAGTTTGTGTCTTGTGCACTACACAGTCACGTAGTCTGAGAGATTCCCTGGCAGGAGCAGTTTTGGCCTGGGTGTGTTCCAGCCAACCAGCAGGCCTTGGATGACAGGAAGAGGCACAGAGGTTAATGATTAGTCCCATGTTCTCGCTGCATTCCATGGGGTGACAAGGGGACATGGGATACGGGACAGAGAAATGGAGCAGGCTGGATAGGCTCTTACAAGGCTGTTGGTTATTAGTTTGAAGCACACAATTAAAGCTGTGCAGCTCAGCTCTCGGTCCTGGGAATACAAACATACCTCCATTTTTGTCATCATTAAAATGTTGCAAAACCTTTACTCAATGAACTTTCCCCATCAGGTTTGTTTGCTTAAGCATGCCAGACCTTGACTCACTTTCACCTGAAACAGAGTTCTTATAATAAGTGACCAGCCAGGAAACAAAGTAAACACATGTAGGATTGTTAATGTAAGATTAAATAGATGGATCTAAAAGTCATTGCTTTCCACTGGAACAAAGCTTCATTGTTAAACAATACCTTGCTCTTCCTGTAGGTTTGTCCTCTTTTGGCACACTGCAATGTTCTGTGTAACACGCCCTCTCATCTTCTTCCTCCTTTCTCATCTTAATTCTCCATTGCAATGCCCATCTCCCCATCTGTCTGCCTTTCTGTGTCTGTCATCTCTCCTTCTCCCTGCTCCTCTGATGGAAGCAGCTACTGTATGTGTGGAATGCATGATCCCCAAGGAATCTGGAAATCATGTCACTAGATAACTGATGTTCTTTAAAGCTGCTCCCGTTCTGGTCCTGTGAGACAGGAGAAGGCCACCTTTATGTTAGCTGTCCGTAGCAACTATCTCTGTATCTTTCTCTCTCTGTGATCGTTGTTGCACTGACCACAGACATTCATCAAGCCATCTTTTGTTTTTTTTGTCTGCCTACCCTCCATTTTCTCTCTTGCATCTCAACAGCCTCAATCCCATTCTTTGCATGTGAGTTGAAGGCAGTGACTCCGTACAAACGAGGCTTCTTCTGTGGAGACTCCACCATCACCTATCCTTACCTGGAGAGAGAGGCCATCCCTGACGGCCTGCTCATTGCTGGTGGTATAGCCATCACTGGCCTAACAGTAAGACAATAATAGATGTGGCACAGTGAGTTAATGTTGTCATCACTTTAATATGGTGTCTTTGAGCATGTGTTTTTGACTAAAACAAATAAATTTACACTATTCCATTATTTGTGCAGATGTACTGTATGACTTATGTAACCAGTTTCTCTTGTCTTATTTCCATCTCAGATTGCACTGGGTGAATGCTACAGGGTGCGTTTCCGAGGTGCACACTCTCGGGCTTTTGTCCGAAACTGCTATGTCTCGTGCCTGTATAAGGAGCTGGGAAGCTTCCTGTTTGGTTGCTGTGTGGGTCAGTCACTCACCAATATGGCCAAACTAAGTGTGGGACGCCTGCGACCCTATTTTCTGTCTGTCTGTAACATCACCTATGCGTCCATCAACTGCACTCCGGGCAGCTACGTTTCCCAGGTCACCTGCAGGCAGCCTAATCAGAAGATGGTGGATGAAGCAAGGTGTGTGGTGTGTGCGCATGAGTGTTTTTGCTCGGAAATATTTTTGGTTTGTTTATTAAGGATGGAGTATACAATTGCGAGTCATGCAGTTAATGTGTACCATTGGGCATTTTTTATTGATCTTCTCTTTCAGGAAGTCTTTTTTCTCCGGCATGCTTCTTTCGCAATGTACACCATGCTCTACTTGGCAGTAAGTCACATCTGCTTTTAAATACACACACAAACACATCTGGAATGTGATCTGGATGTCACATTTACCGGAGCTTATGTTTTTTGTAATTACAATATTTGTTACTGTGTTTACAATGTTGGGGGAACTGTCACTTTAATTTCAGTTAGTAGAGACAAAACCAATTCAGAGAGGCCAAGAACCCTGTGTTATTAACTAGATAAGCTAATTAAACATGCACAAACAAACACACCAGCACATGTGCTGCTAAATATATTCACACTTCCTGATCTCAAGGGAGGAGATCTTTGAGGGCAGCAATTCTCCAAATGCATCCTTGCTCCAAGCTGAAAGAGCTGGTGAGATATGGAAGGGGGAGAGGTAGAGAATGAGGGGGAATGTTTTTCCACAGTGAACATGAATAGATGAAGAGGCTACTCAGACAGAGGAGGCCTTGTTGTGGGTCTCATTTAGAGGAGGTGGTGGAGGGCTGAATATGCCTGCTGAGAGATCGACAGGCTTCTTTCAGCAAGAGAACCCCCATCTCTTCATCTTTCTATCACACTGCACTGCCCAGTAGTCATGGGTGCATTGTGGGAGAGAAACAAGAGTTAGAAAGAGACAAAAGCACATTATTAACCATAAAATGTCCACATTCCTCATGTATTCCCACTCATTAACCCTTAAATCATAGTTGACTTAAATATCATATCGTGTATAGCTATAATTAATTAAAGTAAGTGAGGTTGCTGTACAAAATTAAAGAGAGGAGAAATGAAAATCACTGCCTCCTCTATTTGCACTTGTACACTATAGAAGTCTAAATGAAAGCAGCTCCTCTCTGACCAGAAAGAGACAAGGATGAGTAGGGGGAGACTGAATAAGAGGAATAAAGGGTAAATTACTATGGGAAAGAAGTGGTGTGAGAAAAACAAGGGCACTTCTCTCTGTGTTGTTTCTCCACACATACACTGCAGGCCCAAACTCACAGTTCGGCCTTGCATGCAAGTTTGCAACTAGCAGACTGTAGACGACCTGGAGAGATTGATTCAAACCTGTAGCTACATGCCACCCGGACCCTAGCCAGCTGTGCTGGTGTTTGAGGCAGGAACAGTGACACCTGCTCTGAGTTGCGATAGGAGAAGGAGAGAGGTCGGCCTCACCGCAGGAATGTAGGCCATGTGTTCCCCAGTCTTTGACGGGTCTAGACAGACCTTGGGCCTCCACATAAAAGTAGTCCTGCATTTGCATCGCGCTCGCCCTGCGACCAGACAAAAACATCCATTCTCTACTGCAGCGCTGAAGCAGGAGATGAGGATGAACAAAAGGAGGAAATGGGGTTCAGATAGTGTTAATGGACTTGTGCCAAGCTTCTCTTTCCCCTCTGGGTAGCAGACTGGGTGGAGATCCATGTTTCACATTAAGGTCTTTGTCTGTGTTTTTAGAACTTAAATTATGAGATGTAATTATCAGTTTATTTTTGTGGGGCATACATTAACACATGCATGTATTCCCTTTTCTGTAGTAATTACAAAGTCAGTAACAATATAATAACAATGTTTATCTATCTTTCTTGCAGTTCTACCTGCAGGCCGGTTGTCGTGGCGAGGAGCTCGGCTGTTGCGCCCACTAATACAGTTCCTCTTAGTGATGATCGCAATCTACACTGGCCTGAGCCGCATCTCTGACTACCGTCACCACCCCAGTGATGTCATCACAGGCTTCATCCAAGGAGGACTCACTGCATACTGGGTGGTATGTTGAAAATCACTGTTGTCTAAATATTCTAGAATAACAGTTATCTCTGTCGTCACAGGATTTGTTTCTCTCTGCTCTCTGTTAGACGAGTTAGCTTAAACAATAGGCTCTCTCCCTCATTTTCCTCACTCTGATCTCTCATGGTGTTTATAAACAGTGAATGATTGACAGCGTGTGTGGTCTGTGTATATTTCCTGACATGTTTTGTGTCTGTGCCTGCAGGCCTTCTACATCTCCTCCATGTTTAAGCCCTGCACCCGTCCAGACCTGTCTCCCACTTGCATGTCCCTGGAGAGTCCACTGTCCAGCCAGCAAACTGTCTGTTAGCAGGCAAATGCAATCGTCCAGAAATCAGAAGATAAAAGAAGATGGACTACAGAAAAACAGGGAGAATGTCAGATAGCACAGGTGAGGAGCAGAGAGAATTTTGTTTTTAAAGAAAGTGAATCATTCTAAGAGGAGGAGAGGATTAAAGAGTACAATCTAACACACACTTGCTATTTGGGGCATACACTGATACACATTCACATGTTCTCACACACACACACACACACACACACGTGAAATACAAGAAGCACATTTGACTGTCCAGTCAAACCCGTCCAGTGAAAAGAACTGCATAGTGATATTACAGATATTTTTTTATATATGAAAAACAAGTAAAAATGTCTATTTTTCAAGAGGATTTTTTTTAGAAGCTGCTAATGTTGATAGTTTTCTTTTGAGATGGAGGCATTTGGTCAGTGCAGTTAGTTAGCTTTTAAAGCAGAACTTGTCACTCTTTGGTCTTGGGTGAGAAAGGAGAAAACGCCAGCCTTGTCTTTGTTGTTGATCTTCTGCTCAGCTTGAAAAACATCACCCAGCAGCTGTGAACTGAGACCATTAGACCTCTGATGAAGTACAGCTCTGTACTAAGTGATAAGGAAGATGTACTGGCTTCAACTTCAACCATCTTTACCTTCTGATGTGCCACTGCTTAAATCAGACTGCCGTACATTGATGTGAAAAAACAAAACCCTGTATGTAGGCAAAGAAAAAATAACTATTTGAACTGTAATACAACATCTTTCTTTTTGTGTAACCAAGGTAGTGGCGTGGAGGAACCTGACCAACATTACCACATTTCTGTACTAACCACTTTGACTGTGTCTCAGAGGTGGAGGTTTGACTGAATTTTGTAACCTTTGACCTTTGCCCCCGGACTCCAATCTCTGAGCTGCACCTTGATTTATGCCACTCTGACAGGAGAGCCCATATGGCTGCAACCCGAGTGGCCCTCCTGTGCATCTTTATTAATAGCACTTGAACGTACATAATGGAACCTTTTAATTATAATCAATATGATATATTTTATCACAACTTTGAATAATCAGTGTTTATTTTGTCAAACTCATACACTATATTTGTTTTTCTTTTTCTTTACATGATAATTATTCAAATTGAATGTAAATAGCTATGTCATTTTATAAACCACACAGAATTTCAAAAGTATTAGTTCCAGTTTTGGACAGTTCTTACATGTTTAATACTTGTTTGTATTTACGTTTGTGTCAATCAGGTACGGAGTGTTACTATTGTATCTGTTGTAACTACTAGACTGAGCCGCAGATATTATCAGAAAGCTATATTTTTTGTGTTCCCAGTTATTGTTATATGTTTTGTCTGTGAATGCCAGAAAGGCAGAAATAACCACTGTACTCAAAAAAAACCAAACCAATAAAATGAATGTTGAATGTTTTTAACTTCTTCTGTCCTCTCTTATTTTTAGTGTTAGCTAAATGAAAAGTAATGCACTCTCATGCCCACCAGACACTTAAAGTCACAATATTTATGTCATCTTGTTTGTCTCTGGCTGCTCACACACAGTGGACTTGGTAAAGTAAGTCATTTAGCCATTTGTAAGTCAGTCAGCATACAGCCTTTTTTTTTTTTGTTTTTTAGAAACAGGATACCAGACTCTGTAAGGAGGTCAGGGAATCTGGGCTGAAACAGAACACAAACTCTGAATTGATAACTGATTTAACCTTTTGTGTTGTTTGGAGGCTTCCACTTCAGTGTTCTCCTAGTTTCTTTTATTGCAGCTCTCTCTCTTTCTCTCTCTCTCTCTCTCTTTCTCTCTCTCTCTCTCTCTCTCTCTCTCTCTCTCTCTTGCTCTTCCCCTTCACACCCTTCCTCGTTTTGCCCCTTCCCTGCTCTCAGTCCTTTTTGAGTGCAGTGGAGCATGATGAACTGTTTCAGGGGGTTAGGCTACCATGGAGATGCTTCGCCAGATGCAGGCTGGGACATCTGAGGCAGTTTCTTTCATTTCTTTATTTCTTTCTCAGATCCACTTCCATGCTGAGGGAGGAGAATAAAAAGCAGCCCTGATCAAACAGAGAAGGCAAAGACAAAAAGGGAGAGCTTAAGTAATGGGCATAATGCTGAGGTAAGGGGACAGACGAACAGGAAAACTGGTCTAGTAACGAAAGGAAGGAGTAATAGAGCAGTTGGCAGAACTGATGGGGCGGTAGATATAGGAGAGGGAGGAGGATGGGCGTGGGGTGTCAGGGTGGGAAGGAATGTGATCACAGTTTTCAGGCCTGTTTTGTTTCATAATACTGTCACTAAGGAGATATATTTCATTCCTGTGCAATGTATATGCCTGTGCTTGTGTGACAGGTTCTTGTTTACCTGTGTCTGCCGCACTCCTTATTATTGTGTTGAGGTGTGTGACTGAGCAGATTGAGAGATACGTTGCTCCACTGAACTGAGCTTACACACCCTGTCAAACATGACATCTCGTTTACATTGGGACTGGCGTCCTCCTCACTAACCCTTTGGCCCTGATAGAAATGAATAGGGTTGACAAGCAGAGGCACGTTCTGTATGTTCAGATTACTGAGGTCCAGGCAGAAGGGCCTCACTATTTACACTGCTGTGACTGTGCACACGGTAGGAATAGTAGCCCGGCACTGTGGTCATTTAAAAACGGTGGGTATTTGAACTCTTATCTCAACAGGTGAAAGCCATTACTGTCCACATGCTTCACTGTAAAGGAGAACTAAACCCACTTTCTCCCACTTCTTCATACTTAACTTTGGGGAATTCCTTGATTTTTGTGAAATTGGACAGGTGCAAAAATTGCAGAGCGGATGCTCGGGAGTGCTGATCCATATCGGTACACAGATAAGTGTGGGGCGGAAGGCACGTAGCTTACCTGCGTATCTCTTCATGGCTAAGGAAAGGACACTTGTATCACACGTTTGTTATCTGACATTGATCATAACGGCATTTGCAGCTCAGCCAAATTCCATTTGCGAAACTTTGCCCTTGTTTGAAATAGTCCTTTTGATGGAGATGTAAAACATACCTCTTCACACAGTCATCACAAAATTGACCCTATCTTTGTGTACAACCATGTAAAAACTTCTTAAAGCTGAGAATTGATTCAACTGCAAAGAGGAAAAGAAATTTCCTTGCTACTGATTTTTTTGTTAAGTAAGAGCTTTTCTCTGAGGGTCTCCAAGGCATTACGGACGTAGTCTCTGGAACTCTGCTGGCCTCTTATCCAGCTGTAGTCCAATTCTTAATAGAATTAAAAAGGATTGATGGGCTCTTAAGTCTGCTCAAGTTCAGGCTTGCTCCCTCAGTCTGAACTGCTATGCATATTTCTGAATCTCCCATAGTAATTCCTCAGTGAATACGCTAGCTGCAGCCATTTGGACTGTGAAAGGCGTTAGTTTGCATGTTCCCGGTTAGATAAATCTTCTTGCGTCCCCTTTCTTCTCTCTCTGCTCTTCGTTGATTAGGATGTTTCAATAAGCCAGGTTGGCTCGTTGAATAAGAAGCGATCAACCCCCAAAGACCGATGTACAAAGAACCAACAGGAACTACAGGTGGATAGCAAGGCCACAATCACTGCCAAATTTGGGAACCTTGTTGTGTGTTTGTGTAGGTGTGTGCATTCCTCACATACAGTACACAACAGTAAATACATAACTGATTAATCAGTCCTGCACATATGGTATGTTCAGATGAGATAGTAAACATACTATCTGATGAGGACAGTGTCATTGTGCTGTCTGATGATGATAGTATCAATGAGGCTGCATAGTATTTTTAAGTATTACAGCTTATAGTCATTGCTATAGAGTTGTAGAAAGAAACAGAACGAGAAACTAACATTTGAGTCAGTCACTGTGAACATGTCTGAGAGTGTTATGAAATACCTACCTGGAAGAGTTATTCTCCAAAATGGCTCTGTTACAAGATAACAGTAGCATTGATTTATAGAACACACATTTCTAAAGAATCTACTTTCTTGTCAGCTTTTTAAAAGAACTATCAACATTTTTTTATGACTGCTCAGGCCTGATCATTTCATTGGGAGAATTTATAAATAATTTTATATATAATTTCATATATATTTGAAGTTTGTTTAAAAGCACCCATGTCTTTTGCTGAAGATATTTTCTCATTATCCTTACAGCTAGCAGCAAATTGAGAAAAAGAACAAGCCACGATTTTCCATGTTAGAGGTCATATTGTGGTCTTTACAATGGTGAGGTGTTACGAAAGTACAATGCAATGGAAAAGGTTACCTGATAAGACCTGGCGCCACAATGTGTGGTGTGTTTATTTTAGTTTCAACCTGAATATTTCAGGATAGGGTGACCTTAGCTACCTGCAGCTTGATCTGGCTCTTCATCTTTACCTGTAAACACAACACACAACACATTAAAAAAGTCTTTCCAGGCACAACTGACAGATTTGACCTAGAATCATAACAAGTGAGTTAGACTTTGACATAACAAGCTTCAATAAAACAAGCTTATCTACCAGAACCAAGACACGTTGTCGATAAAGATACCAAACCACTTTGTTGCGGGCTGAAGGATGAGAGATGTCTAGTGTGTGTTTGTGTTCATGTTTGCTTCATAACCTGCAGGCTGCTGAGGGCAGACTGGAATGCAAAAACAAGATCCAGAGAATAAACACAATAGTTAGGACCCGTGATGTGTCAGTGAAGACTGCAGTGGAGAGGAGGGAAGATGATCCTGGGTTCCAAGGTCAACAGGCTAAGCTTTCCCTTGCAACACACACACACACACACACACACACACATTCACGTGTTGTGGTAACTGTATTGTTATCCGATTCTTCCGTTCGATTTTCGGTTGCCTACTATTGCATACTTCCAGCTAAAAAAAACATTCAAATATCAAAATGTTCAGCTCTTTTAGGACATTTGTGCTTGTATTAAACTTTTCTCCACCATTTATAGATTTTTACAAATTAAAATTTTGTCTTTTTACATTGAAAGTCAGTGGAACAATCTTTACATCCTCTTCAGGCTTCTACCACTTCTAAATGCTACTCCTCCCACATTCTTTCACCTACAGAATTATATTAGAATTATAGTGTATTTAAACTATACACTATTCACAAAACCTTCAACTATTGGAAAAAGATTCTGTTTTTTTTATATCTTTTACAGTTTTTGTGTTATCAATGTTTAGGTTTAGGGCTTCTTTAGGATTTTTCTGTATTTTTAAGGGCTGCTCAGTGTGTTTGATGTTACATCTACAGTGCAGAGGAATACACCACTTATATGTCAATTTTGTCTTTTTTGAACATACATACTATGACTTTTTGAATTGCTTTTTTTTGACATACTATGCTATTACTGTTTTAAACATGAATTCTTTGGTGGTACGCTGGCGGAGAGGTTGCTGCTGCCAACAGGCAACTAGCAATTTGCCACTGCAGAATCGTACCCATGTTTGATCCCCAGTCCAGGCTGGTCCTTTTCATGAAGATCACATTTTTCGACATATACTGTATAAACTATGACTTTTAATATTAACTATACTATGATTTTGTAAATATTCTTTTCTTTTACTTTTTCCAACATACTATGACTTATTTATCACTTTTATCAACATACTATACAATGACTTTTTTATCACTTTTTACGACATACAATACTATGACTTTGCTATCACTTTCATTTCGATATACTATACTATGACTTTTTATGACTTTTTTGTGACACCCTAGGCTATTACTGTTTTCAACTTAAATGTATCAGTGGCACACTGGTACAGAGGTTACCGCTGCTGCCAACATGCAACTTTGTATTGGCTTTTTTTGACATACTACACTGACTTTTTAATGGCTTTTTTGGCATATTATACAATGACTTTTTTGTTTCACTTTTTTCGACATACTATACTATGACCTTTTTCAACATATTACACTATGACTTTTTTATCACTTTTTTGACATACGATACTATGGCTTTTTAATTACTTTTTTTGTGACACACTAGGCTATTACTGTTTTCAATTTGAACTTATTAGTGGCACACTGGTACAGAGGTTATTGCTGCTGCAACCAGCAATTAGTCACTTCTGACCCATGTTCGATACTTACTTCACAGTGGCACTTTTTGTGATATTTTTTTACATACAGTAATATGACATTTTAATGGCTTTTTTCAGCATATTATAGTATGACTTTTTATCACTTTTTTTAAACATACTATACTATGACTTTTTAATGACTTTTTTCAGCATATTTTACTATGACATTTTTATCACTTTTTTCGACATACTTTTACATACATGGCTTTTTAATGACTTTTTTGTGACACACTAGGCTGTTACTGTTTACAATATAAACTTATCAGTGGAACACTGGTGCAGAAGTTACAGGTGCTGCCAACAAGCAACAAGCAATTAGTCACTGCAGACTCTGACCCATATTTGATACCTACTTCAGGCTGACACTTTTTGTGATGTTTTTTTCGACATATAATACAATTACTTTTTTTACATACTACCCATTGACTTTTTAATGGCTTTTTCAGCATATTATACTATGACTTTTTATCACTTTTATCAACATACTATACTATGACTTTTTCAACATATTATACAATGACATTTTATCATATTTTTTGACATACTATACTATGGCTTTTTAATGACTTTTGTGCCACATACTAGGCTATTACTGTTTTCAATGTAAACTTATCAGTGGCACACTGGTGCAGAGGTTACCGCTGTTGCCAATAAAAAAAACAGCAATTAATCACTGCAGAATCTGACCCATGTTCGATACTTTTTTTTCAACATACAGTACTATAACGATTTAATGGCTTTTTTCGACAAACTACACTTTGACTTTTAATGGCTTTTTCGGCGTATTATACTATGATTTTTATCACTTTTTTTCGACATACTATTTTTTTTCTTTTTCAACATATCATATTATGACTTTTTTATCACTTTTTTTGGACATAATATGACTGTTTTTACATACTACACTTTGAATGGCTATCACTGTTTTCAGTGTAAACTTATCAGTGGCACACTGGTGCAGAAGTTACTGCTGCTGCCAACAAGCAACCAGAAATTTGTCACTGCAGACTCCTACCCATGTTTGGAACCTACTTCAGGTTGGCACTGTTGTTTTTTTTGACATACAATACTATTACTTCTTTGACATACTACACTTTGACCCTGTGGTGATGCGGTCACACTTACAACACTGCAGTTCATCAGAAATCCAAAGAAATGTGCTTTTTGGAGCCCATTAAACTGGTAAATACAGTGTAGGCCTCTTGGTTTAGCTGTTGTTTGTGCATAATATATACTTCCATCTACTTTGTTCTGCATGTACAGTATGTGTGATGATAGTTTAGAACCAATAGCTTATTGAGCATGTACACAGCAGACACCTGACAATATTCCTGTAATTCCTAGTTATGAATGAGGTGAGTAATTTGTGTGTGTAATCCTGAGCCACTAACAGCACTTGCACTTGAAAGCTTATGTAATTGGTAGATTAGACAGCAGTAAGTACAGTACAGTAAGTAACAGACATTATCATTAACGACAGTAATAACTCATTAAATCTGTAGCACATATGATCTTTTTGACTTGTACAAAGTACCTCTTTTTCATGGCAATATGGTGTAACAGGTTGACTACAGTAGCTTTTATGATATATTGTTTACACTCATATGGTGTATTTGTTGGACAAATGACAGTCTGACAGTCACAGCTGCTGCCTATACCATTATTAGTTATTAGTGCTAACTTTTGGGGGGGGCAGTTATGGTTACTTTTCTCCTGTAATTACTGTATGATGATGCCGACAGTGGAAAAATTGGTGAAGGAAACCTCCTGTTGGAGTAGATTAGGAATGATGGCAGTGACAGGGAGACAGTCCCAGACATGGAACCACGGATGTCTATACCTGTCTAGACACTGAACAGCTGTGTTCAGATAGAGTTTGCACACTGCAAAACAAAGGTCTTTTACTAACAATGTCTCATTTTTTAAAGATACAGTTAACAGCTTAAAGGCAGTGGTTGGTAATGTTAAAAAGCTGGCAAGATTTGACAGAATCTCCACGACCAACACAAAGACGTGGACGAGCACCGCTGTGTTGCTGCTTCAGAGCAGAGCAGACTGCAATTTCACTCACCGTACAGCAAACACCTAATATTACTGAATGTTTAAAACAAACATGACTGTCATGACATGATTGTTAGCAATGCAGCAAAGAAACACATTGAGCTCAGGCTCGTACACAGGAGGTTAGATTATGCATAATGAGTCAAGGAGGCATTTCATTGGTTCTTTCAAAGAAGTGATTGGTGGTCTTTTTTTACAGGATTACAGCAACTACAGACTTCTTTTTGATCCTTTTTCCTTTTTCAGAGGAAGTTATTTATTGCTGTTGGGGTGTAAAGAAAGACCATTTCAAACAATATATAACAACCCTGACTTTAATTTGTTTACATGGCAAACATAGATAGAACCAATTACCTTGATGATGTGTCTCAGTAAGGTACCAGGGCTATGGCACTCAAACACCTGGGCTACGTGGCATGCAGCCATGTTAGTGTTACTACTTTTCCCTATGCTTTTCTGTGTACAATGTCAAAATTAAATTGTCATTTTTTTCATCTGTATTAATTAAGTTAAGTAAGTGTGTTGACATTCTATTCTATTCTATTCTCCACTCTTTAATTTTTTAGGTGCGTGCCTGATCATCTCTCTGATCCACAGCACATAACTACACATAAAGCTTTGTTTATTTAACAATAGAGCTCAGCCAAGTGTGAACAGCTACAGAAGCGCTTGCTTAACAAAGCATTACAGTGATATTTTGACATTTTACAACGCTGCAGAAACTCCCCATTTACAAATTCCCTGTTCCCTAAAACTCCAGTCAAATTATCATAGCTGTAGGAGAGACATTCTTGGATTCTGCTGTGGCTCAAAGAAAGCATTATGCACAGAGAGCAACTTGCAAACTAAATTAACCAAAAGGGTAATTTCATGTAAAATTCTGCATACTTTCTCATGAGTCCACTTAGTGCGTTGTGCATGCCGGTGCTTGTACATGTACTTGTTTATGTGTCAAAACAAATGGAGGCGTGTGTGAGTTGAGTTGTATGTGTGTGTGTGTGTGTGTGTGTGTGTCTGTGTGTGTGTGTGTGTGTGTGTGTGTGTGTGTGCGTGCTGTGTGCATGTTTACGTGTGAGGCTACAGAAATGACAGAGGGCACGGTATAAAAATCCGGATTGTTTCTGAGGGATTATCCTTCACAATGTAGGGCTTTATCAGAAGGCCTGGACTGCTGTAACAAGACACACTCACCCTGGGTTTGCCCAGCCAAAAACTGAGACTTACGCCAGCCAACGAATCATGGGGGGGGGATAAATGAAGAGAGTAAAGAAAAGACACACAAGGGGGGGAAACCATGGCAAAGAAGAGCAAAGAGCAGAGAGAGAGAGGAAGAGATGGCAGGGGAAAAAAAGAGGAGTGAGAGGGAAAGTGGGAGAGAAAATCGAGTAAGGAGAATGAAATGTGCAGAGAAAGGAAGAACAAGTTTAACTGAAGGCCATGCTTCAAACAGAGAGTTTTGTTTTCTGACAGAGATCCGTCTCAGGAGATTGAGCTGGAAAACAGATTAATAGAGGCTGTCCAAGTTGCTCTCTGATATTGCACAACATGTGCCTCAGCACCATATGAATAAGAACTGCTGTGCATTAGACTGTGCAGTTCTTTGACGTGGCTGTTGTAGCCTAATGTAAATCATGTAGCATCACAAAGCATTTATATTCAAACAGTGATAGTGTGTCAGGGGTTGGTCTGTTTGCAGATATCTTTCCAATCTTTAATGTTTGGCTCTGTGGAGAAGAGGTGTTTTTGAATGGGTTGTTTTATTTGCTTCCTTTTATAAGACTTTCTCAGCAGGATCAGGTTTCTGTGCCCAGGCTGACCAAGCTCTGTAAAGGGGAGCTGTGGTTTTGGAAATGAGGGAGAGATTTGGCTGCTTCGGAAAGGGCTTTAAAATGTGTGTTGGAGGTGTAGGTGGAGTGTGGGTGTACATGTAATTGTGTGAGGCCCTACTCCAAGCACTCATGAAGAATATTCTTTTAGATTTACTAATTCACTTTTATTAGCTCTTCATTTCTTTTTGTATGTAAATGCAATAATGTAACCACATAGCATGACTAGATGTTTATGTATTACAGAACAGAACACATCAAGATCCCCTGGGTGAGCTTGGTAAAGCTCAGTTCAATGTGATGTGTGTATATATTTCTCTATGAGTGAGTAGGTATGCCAGTGTGTGTTGCTGTGCTTCCTGTGCTGGCAGAATGTAGATGTCCCTTTGTGGTATCCAACCTGTGCTGAGCTGACTGGACAAGCCAAAATGTCAGAAATGTCAACAGTGCCAGCACGATTTGCTGTTCTCTAAACTAATTTCTCCTTTGGTCTTGCCCTCTGAATGAGGGATTATTACCATTTTACTATTTTACAAGCCTAGTGACTTGAAGATTTTCCTAGTCATGGTTCAATCATTTCTAAGGTTAGGGGTTTAGGGAAAATGTCATGTTTTTGCCTGTGGTGTTGTTCTCTGTTTGAGTAGTATAACGTGGACATTTTTATCAATAGAGAATACACACTGTCACGGTGTGAATATGATATTGTTTTCTTACTGTAAGAGGAGTCACTCCTGGCCTGTATATGCTGTTTTGGTTGGCGTCGACTTTCTACCGGGTGTATTTAGCAACCGTCGTGGGGCTATGCAAATTCAAGCCAAGCAGGGTACTGAGTAGCCAGAACTATTGTTTCAGAGCTACTCAGGATTCTCAGGGTGTTACTTTGCCTCAGCTTTGACTCCAGAACTCACACGCTCTGAATAGTGCACCACGTTTTTGTTTTAAACTTGGCTTTATAATGGTGAATTGTGCAAACTTTATGGGAGTTAATTTAACCCTGTCCTTCTTTTGTTCATACAAATCTTACAAAACCAGAGCCAAAACTCTACCTTTCAAGCTCTACTACCCTCATCTATCCACATGGACAGAGAATGAGAGATTGAGGGGGTGGCATTGAGATTGGAAGAGAGCTGTTTATCTCTCATCACCGCACTTATCAGCGGAACAAGAAGGCAAGAGTTGAGGCAGATGAGGAGAAGACTCAAAAGCAGCAGAATTCTAATTATTTACCCTAAAAGTCCTGTTAAGACTTGCAGGAATTTAGTCCTTTCAGAACTAGGCGCATAGTGTTTGTGGGGTTGTGGGCTGTTGGACATGCATGTTCAGAGCTTTGTGTTTGTTTTTTAGCCTTTCCTGCGTCATCGCTACTCTCCTCTGTTTATGCAGAGTCTCTGTGGATATTGAAAGGGATGGTAGGATACCCAAGCCTTCCACTGTCACTTGATATCTATAGAAAAGGGATCAGATGATTGAACATTTCCACACAGCTTTCCACCAGGGGAGCTGAGACAAGTCCAATCACTCTATCATTCATGCTTATTTGTGATGCTGTCATTTTTATTCAGTACAGGTCTCGCCATGAAGTGATCATGGTTGGTTAGTCGATCAAATTGGTTAATAAGTCAAACTGCTTGGCCTTAATTATATCAATTCCCCCACATCTAAGCCAATGTGATAATTATGTTTACGGTGGAATCCTGAGAGTATGCTTTGGAGGCACTTCTTTTGCTCGTTACGCTGGTGGACTATTGAAATGTAAGAGAGATAGGGAAGGGCAAAGGAGAGGCAAAGAGGGACAGAGAGGAAGAAGACGGAGTTGAAGAGATAAAGAGGGCCCCATATTGAGTGACACAAACGATGGTCTGTGTTTTCTCGGTGGACCAGAGAAGATGCAGTGTAAATGAAGCGTGCTGCAGAATGGAGGCTTCTGCTTTATCCCTGCAGTGTGTGTGTGTGTGTGTGTGTGTGTGTGTGTGTGTGTGTGTGTGTGTGTGTGTGTGTGTAAAAAGGGAAGTGACAAAGGCCTCTTTGAGTACTCAGTGGTCTTTTTTCTCCCTCTGTTCTCTGATTGGGAATATGTCAGGAGTACTGCTCTCCTCTGTCCACCACCCATCACCAAAGATAACAGGAGGATATACTCAACATAAACATGGATATATGTATCAACAACACAAAATTCATACTGGGCTGCAGGTTGTGCTTATCTAAATACTTATCTGTTTCATTTTTAAAAATCCGGAATGGAATTAAAACCCTGTGTTGATTTGTGTCTTGTCTGAAGAGGGTGGTCTGTTCAATGTGAGTCTCTGACCCGTAGGACGAGGGCCTCCCCTTGTGTTGACCGTGCACAACTACAAATTCATAAACCTTTTTTTTTCATATGACTTCCGTCATTTCATACTTCCTTGTTTAGTTCATTTGAGATCTCTTAGAGTTAAATATCGCCTTTCCTTCGACGAAATGACCCTTAAACCTTTTCCAATTGGCATTGTGATTATGTTATTTTGTATCAGCAAAACACAACGTAAGTAAATGTGTATTCCACTTCTGTTATTTCTGTTTTTTTAGGGTTATTCTTTACTTCTGATTACCTTGAGTCTTGGTTATGCAGTTATGCTGTCTCATTGCTATTGTGAGATGTTTATAGAGAGCCAAAAGTTTGTTATGATTGATTTTCAATTCAATTCAATTCAATTTTATTTATAGTATCAAGTCATAACAAAAGTTATCTTGAGACACTTTACAGATAGCGTAGGTCTAGACCACACTCTATAATTTACAAAGCACCAACAATTTTAGTAATTCCCCCAAGAGCAAGCAATTAGTGCGACAGTGGTGAGGAACAACCTCCTTTTAGGACGAAACCTTAGACAGAACCAGGCTCTTGGTATAATAATGGAACAGCCATTGATGATGACATTGTACAACTTCATTGTCTTACAGAATGCCCTCCAAAAAACATTTCCTGCAACGACGTTAAGATGGCCAAGGGATTCAAGTTCTTATATCCGTGTCCTGAGGGAGGAGAGATTTCTGTGATTGCTAATAAGGTATTTTGATTTACCTTTACACTCTGTAGTAATCCTTAGTTTTGTTTTTACAAGGGTTCATGATCCGTTACTATGTGTGGTTAAAGAAAGTTACACAGGGAAAAGGATTACAAACGAAGCTGAAAGTTTGACAATGAGGTTGTTTTATGTTGTGACTGCAGTCAATTGAAAGTTTTGCTTTTTTATTTTCCCAACAGACTCTTATTGCTAATGCTGTGCTTGGCATTCAGTGGTTTAGGTATTTGAATGAAGTGATCAGCATGGACAACTATTCACTTGTTACAAGAGACTGCAGAGACCTGCGAGTAGAATGCATATTTCATATTGTGAGTCACCCTAAATTTTAATATGTACTTATATAAATTAAACCAATAAAATTCATATAGTAAATGTGAAATATTTACTCTACATTCTCACAATATAGACTTTGATTTTGCTTTTTAGGGAAAGAACTTTGTGGAAGAGATCTGTGTGGATTATAAAATGACTGGTAAGGCAATGAGTTGTACTGATTTACTTCTGAATCTTATCCCACATTGCTGATCAAAAATGCATACATATACATCATAAACATGATATATACAAATATCGTACTTACCTTGAACAGAGAAAATGAAGAATCCTGATCCCGATGATTCACCAACACCACAGAACCTCAGCAGTGACAAGTTTATTCTGAGTGAGTTATTATAGTGCCTCACAACATATTTGTTGGCAATAGTATGAATTAATTTTCTGCCAAATAACTCACTAATTCATATTTGATAATAACTTGTTTGTATTTTGTCATCCAGTCGGTGGGATAATCATGGGGATGGTCGTCATGGGGATGGTTGGTTGCTGTTACATTTATTGTAAAAAGTGAGTTCTATTCTAGTTGCTATAACAATCAACTGATAATTTCATTTACACATTTACTTGTAGTCTTGTATAGATACAGAAAGGTTTTCGTTTCTTGTGTCAGGAAGCAGAATGGTGCACACGCAGTTTCTGGCATTTTCAAATACCTTAAGACGTGCCCTTGTCTCAGAGAGGGGATTTCCAAGGCAGAAATGGGAGAGACAGAAGAAACTAGGTCAGTCCTTTAGTTTTAAAAAGTAAATCCTCTTCAATGCATTAATGAAACATTGTTCAATGGTAAAATAATTTTGCTTGCCAGAAAATCTCTAGAGAAAATGTGAAACAGGTAAACTTACTTACTTGCTGAATGTAACTTTATGTTTAAATGTCCCTTTAAGACACCTTGAAGGACGTGAAGTCCAACAGGTCACAGTTGGTGATTTGAACACAGCACAAGCCAACATTGTTAACAGGTGAGCTAACATTCAGAAGCTACTCTAAGCACAGATTGGACAAGGTGAATACATCTTCCATCTTTTCTTTGTCATTATAGGCTAATTGAAATATCTGCAACTTATCCACGTGGAAGTGGTGAAAATGATATCAAGCAAGATGACAAACTTGGAAGTGTGCAGAGGTTAGGCTGCCACATTAACAGAACATCTTCATAATCTCTGACCTTGTGTTGGCCTGTTTGTCTGAACCGTCAAAGTGTTTTTTGAATAGCAATTGGAAGTCTAGACTATAATCTGCTAAAAGCCATCTTTGTCTCCATAGTATTGATCCCAAGGCTGATGGCAAGACTCCTCAATCCTTTAGACTGGACCGCAACTTAAGCAATGAGGGACTGCAGCCCAATAAAACGTGAGGATGAGAATTGTTTACTTTTCTTGTGTCTGTGGCCTATTATCCTTTGAGGACTTAGGTGAAGAACTGGGCAGGTAGTGAATAGGATTTGTCAGAAGAGATTTAGTGCCATTCTTATCTAGTATTTGTTCTGCAGCGGAGACATAAGTGCCCCTGACAAAACCTATAATCATCAAGCCATGGACAGGTAAGCTTTTAGTGTTGGGTGGATTGTCTGTGTTTAATATTATTATGTTGTTGGTTTTTTATTGAGTCAACACTCTTATTTAACAAGTATTTTATTTGTCTGCCTCAGGAGCTTAAGAGATGACCCAGGAGGAGTGGTTGAAACAATTTAGATAGAATACTGTTAATGTTGAATGTTTATCTTTTTGCATTACATTTATGTGAGGTGAGAATATGTGAGGTGAGAATGTGTCCGGTTGAAGATGTATGTATGTAAAGTATGTATGTATGGGTGTATGTATATATGCATGTGTGCGTGCGTACATGTGTGTGTATGTATGTATGTATGTGTATATATATGCATGCCTGTGTGTATGTACATGTGTGTATGTACAGTACAGGCCAAAAGTTTGGAACCACCTTCTTATTCAATGCGTTTTCTTTATTTTCATGACTGTTTACATTGTAGATTATCACTGAAGTCATCAACACTATGAATGAACACATATAGAATTATGTACTTAAAAAAAAAGTGTGAAATAACTGAAAACATGTTATATTCTAGTTTCTTCAAAGTAGCCACCCTTTGCTCTGATTACTGCTTTGCACACTCTTGGAGCTGGGGCTCTTGATGAGCTTCAAGAGGTAGTCACCTGGAATGGTTTCCCAACAGTCTTGAAGGAGTTCCCGGAGATGCTCAGGTCCGGTGACTGTGGAGGCGCAGCACTCCATCACTCTCCTTCTTGGTTAAATAGCCCTTACACAGCCTGGAGGTGTGTTTGGTGTCATTGTCCTGTTGAAAAATATATGATGGTCCAACTAAACGCAAACTGGATGAGATGGCATGCCGCTGCAGGATGCTGTGGTAGCCATGCTGGTACAGTATGCCTTCAATTTTGAATAAATCCCCAACAGTGTCATCAGCAAAGCACCCCCACACCATCACACCTCCTCCTCCATGCTCCACGGTGGGAACCAGGCATGTAGAATCCATCCGGTCACCTTTTCTCCATCGCACAAAGACACAGCGGTTGGAACCAAAGATCTCAAACTTGGACTTATCAGACCAAAGCCCAGATTTCCACTGGTCTAATGTCCATTCCTTGAGTTTTTGGCCCAAACAAATCTCTTCTGCTTGTTGCCTCTCCTTAGCAGTGGTTTCCTAGCGGCTATTTGACCATGAATGCCTGATTCGCGCAGTCTCCTCTTGTTGTTCTAGAGATGTGCCTGCTGCTAGAACTCTGTGTGGTATTCATCTGGTCTCTAATCTGAGCTGCGGTTAACTTGCGATTTCTGAGGCTGGTGACTCAGATGACCTTATTCTCAGCAGCAGAGGTGACTCTTGGTCTTCTTTCCTGGGGCGGTCCTCACGTGAGCCAGTTTCGTTGTAGCGCTTGATGGTTTTTGCGACTGCACTTGGGGACGCATTCAAAGTTTCGCAATTTTCCGGACTGACTGACCTTCATTTCTTAAAGTAATGATGGCCACTCATTTTTCTTTACTTAGCTGATTGGTTCTTGCCATAATATGAATTCTAACAGTTGTCCAATAGGGCCGTCGGCTGTTTATCAACCTGACTTCTGCACAACACAACTGATGGTCTCAATTACATTAATAAGGCAAGAAATTCCACAAATTAACCCTGACAAGGCACACCTGTGAAGTGAAAACCATTTCAGGTGACTACCTCATGAAGCTCACTGAGAGAACACCAAGGGTTTGGAGCACTATCAAAAAAGCAAAGGGTGGCTACTTTGAAGAAACTAGAATATAACATGTTTTCAGTTATTTCACACTTTTTTGTTAAGTACATAATTCCACATGTGTTCATTCATAGTTTTGATGCCTTCAGTGATAATCTACAATGTAAATAGTCATGAAAATAAAGGAAACACATTGAATGAGAAGATGGTTCCAAACTTTCGGCCTGTATATACATATACGTGTGTGTGTGTGTGTGTGTGTGTGTGTGTGTGTGTGTGTGTGTGTGTGTGTGCGTGCGTGCGTGTGTATGTATTTATGTATGAATGTATAGCCTGTAAGTATTTTACAGCAACCCACAGGTTGCACAATGTTTTCAAAATTATTAAAACAAAATGAGAAAAGAAATAAAGTAATAAAACATGATCAAAGCTAGAAAGAGGAACTATAAATGTGCAGGCGAGATGAAAATAAGCAGCACAGATTTGTCAAAAAGATGTAGTCATAAACAACTATATTGTAAAAAAACAATAACATAATGACCTGAAGCACTCACCCTTAGGTTTTTCTATGCCCAACTGATACTGGCTGTGAATTCTTCTCCAGGATCAGGGAAATGCACAATGGATGGATTTCTAATGATCGTGGTCCTGAAGATCATGGGAATGAAGAGCAAATGCCGCTGATGAATGAGAGGTGAGACTGTCGCTTGCTCTCTGTCACTCTGCAGTCATAACTGAGCCCAAAGAGAAATATCTGTCGCTTTCCAATTTCCAGTCTCCTTGTTTCATTTTGCCAATTGGTACTGTTTGGACAGCTGTCAGGAGTAACTTTATGATCTGCTCCCCCCCCTCCACCTCCCTCCCAAATCTGAAGGGCCAATCTGAACTTCACAACTTCTGACGACTGCTGCTTGGAAAGTGGGCATTAACCAAGCTTTGCTGTTTCTGTGCAGAGGCTCATGTCTCTATTCCTTGTTGTTTCTGTCTCCAGAGCTGCCATCCAACATTTTGACATGACAGGTGAAGCCGTAGCTTTGGTGAACAGGCACGGTTATGGCCCAGACTAGGTCAGCAGGTGCTTTGCACCAGTAAGTAGAAAGCTTTCTATTAATGCTTTAATATACATTTATTTTAATTTTACAATGCAATTTTTATTTTCTTTGATTTGGCAATTGTATTGCTTTCTGCAGGACACTGACGTGGAGTCAACGCCCAACATGATGAATTATACACAAATATAATAATAATAATAATAATAATTATAATAATAATAATGATAATTATAATCATTTTAGTCTATGTTATATATACAACATAAAAGTATTTTCACAGTCAGGCTATGTGGTACATTTACTGACAGCTCCTTTAGGATCAAGTTGTTTAAATAATAATTTTCATCACATGACGCTTTGCTCTCTCTCTCTTACACAATGTTAGAAGATATATTCTCTACAAGCCCTATGTGCTGTTATTACAAACATTTTGATGACATTCTGGTAACATTAAATCATTTTGATGACATGTTTTTTTTCACAGATAAATTAGACAATCCAGGTGGAAACTGGTGTTGTCTATGTGTCTATTCATTGATATATGCTCAATCAATCAGACAACATATTAATTTGGGTAATTGTGTATAGATAAATATTATTTTTTCATTTTTACAAAACAAAATGACTGGGTGGTTTCTTACTGAGAATATTAAGTGCATGGCTTGACAAAAGGAGAGGTGGACTGAAAACATGTCAGAAAAGGTACCACATACTCAGCTTTGAGACAACTTAATATAAATGTATTTATACTAACAAGTATATTGTCTAAATATACAGTACATTTATAAATGAAACATATACTGTATATTATATGAAATATTTGCTATTATATTATACCTCATTAAAATGTGTAATTTAAATGAGATAATGCATGACATAAATGCAACACATATACCGTATGTTTTTTCTATTGGAGTTGTAAGCTCTTATTTATCCAATCAGTTAAGGAAGCATGCCTTTTCTTCATCCTTGCTGCATAATCAACGAGCAACATGTTTTGATTTTTTATCACCATTTATATTTGCAAATTCAAAGATCTTACACTTTTTATTTTCTGCTTTTAAGTATGCAGTTGCATTGCTTTTGGTTTCAAATTAATCAAATTAAATATAAATAATATTAAATACAATAAGACTATTGAAAATAATTCAATAATAAATTGTTACTTTCACCCTGGTTTTCACTGCTTGTTTTTTTATTATTATCATATTTAACCATTGAAGGCAACGCTGTACTTGGAGTATCACCTTTATACCACAAGGGGGCAGTAAATATTCAGGAGTCCTACAACACTGAGGTACATAAGCAACATAATTACACCTCAACTTTTGTTGAGTGATGCAAAAACAATAAATGCATCTTTATTCTGGTTGATTTCTGTATTTACTAGCATAGCACTCTGATTTATTAAAAAAGCCAATAAAGGAACAGTAAGTACCTTACACATCACCTTCTGATCATAACATTATATGTTACAGTACTTAAAAGATGTGTTGCCCCCGTAGCTTGATGTATGGTAGTAATTACAGTTACACACAAATACACAGGGGTACAGGCTGAATTCTCTTTTCTCTATCTCTTAGGATCTGCTGAGAGTTGCGGTTAATCAATGTCTGATTCTATTTTAAGCTTCCCTAAATGTGCAGTGACCTTGAAAAAGGCCCCTTTTTTACCTCACAGATGGATGGAGTACTAAGAGGAGAGTGTATTAGAGGTTAGAGGCTTTGTTGCTCATGTTTGGTTTGTCACTGTATGAAAGTGTTACTGTACTACCAGTGAAAAAAGGGTGACTGAATGGTCAAGGCCCCAGAGCTTTCCCTCTCAGGGAGTTTCACTGAGGGGACATGAGCAGCAAGGCAGGGGCTGGATAGATGGGTGACTCATCACATGCAATCATACATGTACAGCGTACAGTATGACATGGGGGAAAACAAAAGTTAACATGGGCGGGGCTGTAATTATGGAATAATTATAATAATAATATTTTTATCTCGGCTAATTAGTTACCAATCACACTCCACTGTGAAAAGTATTATGAGCAGTCAGGAAACAAAACTCACTGATCACACAGCATCAGGGATAAGAAGGCTTAAGGAAAGCTAGAGGGGCTGCAATAACCCAGACACTTAGTTGTGTTGTCCCTAACGGATCTCTAGTTCATCACAAGGATTATGCTTACTCAGGAGTGTACTAAAGGTCGCCTACAGTTATCTGCTGCTGTAGCAACAGACAGCTGCAAGCAAACCGTACTGCATTCAAAAATCAGTAAGATGTACTAACACGGCAGTTATTAAAAGATTACATCGGGGATATCACCAGACCGTATGATTAATTAACCTTGACTGATGCTTTGTAAAAATGAATCCAGCTGAGCAATTATGCCCAGAGGTCTGCATGTACATACAGATACACATGAGATGGTTCAAAGCATCACTGTAGCTGGTCCCGGTAATACTGACTCAGGGTTACTGTAGTGAAACAAAGCCTTGCTACATCCAGATTAGTATGGAACCAGTCCTTTCATCCTCCCCGGTGCATAAAGCTCTTACTAGTCCCCCATCCAAACATTGTTGGGTTTTTACTCCTAAACCGACAGCTTGCTTTTTGCATGTCTTTGATAACCTTGTGTAATATTCTTCGGACACGGACCAGTATCATCATCCAAACCAACCGGTCAAATCTGCATATGCATACATTGTGTGGTTCAAAGGCGAGCTGACTCAGGAAGGGGCTGAGTTGCTTGGATTCAGTCCCCTGCTTCCTATAGTACACAGATGAGCAGCACAATGCTGTAGTAACCTGCAGGACTGCCCATGAATAAAACATAAACACTGTATTAGTGCTTAAAGATATTATATTATTTTCATTTCCAGTTTAAATCACAAGGAAAGTATATTGAAGTTTAAATGCATATGGAACACAGAGAGAGAGACTTTTTAATAATTTCTGTTTGCTGTTTTTATGCTTTTATCACACTGGCATATGCATAAGCACACAAGCAAAAATGCTGCACATAAGTGTACACTACACACACACACACACACACACACACACACACAATTGAGCCCCCTTTAAGACATTCCCAGAGAAACCTGAAGCATGAAAATTGTATAATTTCAATAGTTTTTTATTAATATGTGCTGATACAAGGTCGCTCCGACCTGCGATGACGCAAATACTCACAGAAAATCATCCCGTTGGGCCCAGACAGCTGTCAAAGCATGATTATGTGAAATAAAATAAAATAAAAAACAAATTAACATTATTCCTCAAAGAAAATAGAAACAGTATCAAGGTGTTATATTAACCTCAGTTTACAACTGTCTCAGTGGTACATCATAAATAATTTATTTCATAGAAAATTCACAGAAAGCTCTGGAAATGGTGCTATATGTAGAACCCCACATGGCACAATGTCAGTACCCACTGTTTCTACCAATGCCTACAGCCTGTTACGTAAACCCACTAGCACCCAATAATTTATTCCCATAGATTTAAGCATTTCAGGGATGTTCAATACTGACCAGGTTCTACTGGACTGACCCGATTAATGCAGCCCTTGGCTGATACTCAGAATGTCCCATTCACACCTGCTATAGCCAGCTATTCTACCTTTGATGACTGACACAGATAATCTTGGGCAGCATTTTCTAGCCTGTCCCATGGGCAATAAAGGGATGGAGATCCCTAGTCATGGACAGGTACATGCAGGCACAGTTAAACCCTTCCCCACTCTCATAGACAGCACACCCAAGAAAGAAATAGAAAAAAAACATTCCTACAGATTCAGCCTGCTCCGGCTGTATGTGTATAGACGTTAACAAGTATACCGCAGATACATGTACGTCTCCACTTCAGTGTATAAAACTACGTAACCTGACTAAAGATGTGTATTGTATACATATATGTGTGTCAAAAGATATGTTTGTTTGAGACCTTGGGGTCTCCATGTAGAAAATGCCTCACAGGTTTGGAGAAGCCCATCCTACACAAAAGCTCCTCTGATACTGGTCCCACCCTGTGCATCAAAGATGGCCTGAATTGCTGGCACAGCTTCATGGACACATACTTAACACAAAAGAGAAATAGCACAATCCTCATCCTCATCACCTCTATATATTCTTAAAACTACTCTATGAGTACTGTATTCAGTAGTCACATGGACATGTAACAAGAGACCAATAACAAAATAGTACTACTTTATCATTGTTTACATTTGCTTTTTATAAATCTGTATAGGAAAATCTGTCGCATGTGTTAGCACTCAAAAAATCTCGCTTTAATTGGCTGATGCGGCAGTGGATTCATTTTCACATTTTTTTTTAAAAGGAAGCATCCATTAGACCAAACAACAATAACATCATCTTTCTTCCTCTACAGGCATATTTGTTTTATTCAATGAACAAACTTGAGATCTGACATGCCAGCTTGAAAAATTTAAACAATAAGGTGATAACTTCTGGACTGCTAACCACCACAGAAAGCAATCTGAAAGAAGTAGCACATGTATCTCCTTATCTCCAGATCCGTCCCTGCACAGCCTCACTGCAAACTCCCCTCACCTGCCCTCCTCGCTCTCTATGAAGGAACTATGAACTATCTCTGCAGATGTTGTCACAGCTCTGTCCCCTCTTGGGCCCGTCTTTGCAGACATAATGACCTCCTGCTACTGTTGAACTCACACCACTACTTCCCTCCCATCCGCCCTCCTCGTCTGATATGGGCCACACAAGTCACTGGTTGAAAAAAAAAATAGCTCTGTGTGTGAAAGGGTCAACTGCAAGTAAACATACTGTAGGTCTGCTGGGACCTCCGCTGTCTAATGATAGACTGAACAATGCCACAGCTCACTCTCCACTAACACTAAGCTGCAGGGGTGAGACAGCACTGTGTCAAAGGTTGGGCGTCCCACCTTTTGAACAACTTAACACCTTTCCATTGGAGCATATGTATGCCAGTCTTGCTAGTATAAAAATGGGAATTTTGTTAAACATTTGCCAACAGAGACAGAAAGCGAGAAGAAAAGAGTGAGGGCGTCTTGTAAATTAGTACCCACTGTGTTATTACAGTAATCACAGGTTTGGAAGGCTCTGAATGGTGGAGAAACTCCTATGTGTAAGCCTCTGTCCAACAGCATGGGCTGTGGGTTTTCTACTGTATAATCATTATCATTTACAACAGTACAGCACTCCTCTGTTTATTGAGATATTAATCTGGGATAAACAAAGCTTTTGACAAAACAAATTAACACTCTCAAAAAAGTGCTGCACTAATGGTGTCCATTGAGATTGATATTAAAATGTGGATGAGATGGGGGAAAGGGAGGGGAAAAAAGGAGGTAGGAGGTGCTGGAAAAGCAAGAAGCAGGCCCAAGGTGACGCACATTCCTCCTCTCATGGGGACAGCCTATTTAAACAGTGTTTCTCCCCTGGGGCAGGTCCCAGCTGAACAGTAGAGATCAGCATCAGCACATTATGTCAAATACAATGAGGGAGGGATGGAGTTAATGATGATGGTGATGACAGTGATGGGGGATAAAGATGATGATGGCCGCCTTGTGTTTCCCATTAACACGTCCACCCTGGAGTGAATTGTTTTATCTTCAGGCATGCTTGTTAAAATACATTCAGTTGTCCTCAGATGACCAGTGAGCACGGCCTCGGTACGGTGCCCTGCCACCGAGCCGTGAGATCCGTGCTTCATATTGTCCAGCACCGCAGCAGAGCAGAATACATGTGCATATTGTCTTTTCATTTGTAAACACAGACAGCTCCCTGGTTCAGCTGCAAAGTCATGTACCATCAAAGCAATATTGCACGTGTTACCCCTATGGCTCAAGTGATGATACTAGTGCCTTCTTTCTGAGCCTCATCTCGCTCCATGGCCCATACAATGTTACTTACACCAGTGATTTGAATAACAAGAATAAATGGTGCCAAATCCTTGTAATCCCTCTCCCTTATCTGTCTTTAACCCTCTCTCTCTCTGTCAGCCCCAGAAGCCACAGCTAAAAGCTGTCCTTTGGGTTCTCTTTGAAGTGGGACAGCCAATCTCTATAGCCAAATGTCACACTGCAGTGGATGCATCTATTTTCTGCTCACGTTCTGTCCACATATCGCACTTGTTCGCTTGGTGCAGGTTTACGAGGGAGACAGTCAAAAAAATAAAAATAACAATTACATGAATAAATCAATGGGAATAAATATTCCAAAAGCACACATAAAAACTGATAAATAAACCATAACAAATATCTATAAATACAGTGTAGAAGAAGGCAAACTCTCAGTTTTTTTTTTAAAGGTCAGACAGATTTCTGCTGGATGAAAGGAGCCTCATGAGCAGCTCTCTCTTGACAGCTAATTTCTCAAATGTATCGCTTGCATAAGGTGGCATATTGGAAACATGTTCCTCCCAATCAGTCAACCCTGTATGTCATTTTAGTGGTATATGGTTATCTTGCATCCCCCCAGGCGGTCTTATTTTTCCTGTCCTCCTTGTACCTGAACACCACGGAATGAGCAACTTCCATTTGAGGCAGAGAAGTAATGGCAGCTCTCTGAGATGAGTATTCCCCTTGTCTGCTGTGCATTCATGACATGTCAGAAAAAATAGCCTTTCAAATGTGTGCGCACATACATATGTCTGGTACACGTCACACACATGCACGCACGCACACACGCACGCACGCACACTTGATACTGAACACACACAACCAGCCAGCCAGATATCATACTTACACACATGCACACAAACACATGCACACAGGAAATTAATGAACTGTCACATTAGGCTCTGGAGTTATGCTGAAACTATCTTTTAAGAAACAGCAGAATGCAATATTTTCTGATATTAAAAGCAAATGTCATCATACATGCTAAAACCCATGTTGTTAAAAGTATGTAATCTGGTTATATCTTCCAAATAATACAAGAGCAAACCGAATCACTTTATGGATGCTGTTGTTCAGCCACAATGCTTTATCGTGCCTGTGAGGCACAGTATGACATTTGACGACATCTATCTAGCTTGCCTCCCGTCCGCCCCGCTGCTTTTGGCAATTCCACCCTGGTAAAGTCAAAGGTCAAACATTAACAACATGTTACGGATTATATTACATACAAATTGTGCCAGGATTTTTTTGTTCCGTTTTCCATTTAGATAAATAAAATCTACTACACATTAAAATCTGTCTCCCTCTCTGCTTTTCTCTCTCCATCGGATTGCTAAAGATTTTTCACTGGATTGCACAGAAGAGCGAGGGATCAAGCCATGGGGGAGAGAGATAGAGTTTATCATTCAGTTCACAAACTCCAAAACATTTTATTTTTTTCTTTTGTTGGTTTGTTGCAGTACAAGAAGTCATGTTTCATAGTATGTGTTACTTTTTGTTGCTTTTGATCATCTGGTGTCTCTATTTACATAGTAGGAATAAAGTAGATTCATGTGTGGTTCCTATGTACACGCGTATACCAATTGGCCGACCAGTGCGTTTGCGGTGTTTACAGTCTTGTTTGTCACAACCACACACGGGAAACAAGTCCACTTCAACTGGCTAGGCTCTATCAGCAAAGTACAAGGGTAGGGGGTGACACCAATCCTCTCCTGCAGCCCCCAGAGGATGCAGACCCAAAGTCAACAAATAGAATACTCCTTTCAAAACTTAGCAAGGCAGTCATTTAACTTTTCAAATGCCTAAAGCAAACCACCCGAGAGAAGAGTGGAGAGGATTGGCCAGTCTTATGGATGCAGGTTTTCCTGCTCTGGAGGGGTGGTGCAGCACCTCGTCAGTCTTTGTCTCTGCCTCTACTCCACTTCTGTACATAGTCGTCGATTCACAGCAAGAGAAAATGAAGGCAACTACTCTGAATCAGCTCCCACTGTCTGCTTGGAACAAAAGCTCTTGTTTCCTTTTACTTGGATGGAGTACTGTTTTCACTCTTGATGTTCAGTAATGAGCACTTCTGGAGGAGTGAGCATGTGTGTGTGTGTGTGTGTGTGTGTGTAAATGTTCTAGTTTCTGTTCTGGCTCAATAAAATATATTTTTGGCAACAATGAAGAGCTTTCTGTGAGACATTTTTTAGGTTATAATAGTGAACTATATTCCCTGTCTCCACAGCTAACTACTCCAATCACACGATGACTCAAAAAAGACCTATAGATGGTATGAAAGGGAAATGAGATAACATATAAAATGATATTCCCATCTCTGGAGGCA
This sequence comes from Etheostoma perlongum, assembly GCA_026937815.1. NCBI lineage: Eukaryota > Metazoa > Chordata > Actinopteri > Perciformes > Percidae > Etheostoma > Etheostoma perlongum. The sequence goes on from CM049385.1 coordinate 13,051,781, forward strand.
GGTCTGAAGAGAAATTACATAAAAAAAACTTTAACAAGGTTTCAAAGTTTTGAAATATCTGAAGGTAAAGGGGGTAGATCGGTACATTCAGAGTGCTTGACTTGGCCTTAGGGTACCAAAGGAAATGGGGAGGACTGGGGTTTGCAGGGAGCCGATGAATGCTCGGAAAAAACCCTTATCACTCAACTGCATAAGACGGGGGAGGGTTAGAGAGAAAGGCTGATTCTGCAGAGTCAGGCACGACTCCACCTGAAGGTCACTCTGTTTGCTCATCTGTTACAGTAGTTAAATAAAAGTCAAGAGAAAGAAAGGCAACCAAACAAGCAGAAAGTGGAGAGACGCGAGAACGAGGCGGGCAAAGAGGCGGCTTTGGCCATCATATTAGTCCCCAACTTCCTCCTTCAGGCTCCAGTCACAGGCTGGTGACCAGCTGCATCTGTCCATCTCCCTCATTGTGAACAGGCTCCTGAGCCTGGTGTCCTTCCCCACTTGGTCTTCTGGGTGGGGCCTGGTAGAAGGTCTGCATGGGGGCCCCACGAGAGCCCAGGGCGGGCCTCCCGGAGCTGTAGTACAGCTCCTCAGGGGGCTGGGCCGTACGAGGGACCACCTCCAGGGGCTCAGGACTGCTGTCAGGGTAAGGTGAGTCTCGCAGGTTGGTGATGCTGGTGTACAGGGAGTCACGGGCAGGGGAGTCAGGCGCTCTGTTGCCTGCCTGCCCACCAGCACTCTGGCCACTCTGGCCACTGTGGCCCAGGCTCTCGGTGAGGTCAGCCGTGTAGCTCTCTGACTCCTCTGGATCGCTTTGGTAGAGGACCGACTGGGCTCGCTGCAACAGCAGGGGCTCCTCCAGAGCTTTATAAAGCAGCTCCACATCCTGCGGGGTGCGTTGCCGCCCCTCTCTAAGAAAGTCTTCGTCTTCATCCATGCTCATACATGGCTCTGGCCCGGCACCCGCTGTCCCCCGACCAACCCCACCGTGAGGACGTCCCCTGGCCAGGCTGCCGCACACCCTGTCTGCTACATCTCCTCCTCCACTTCCTCCTCCAACACCACCTCTTAGGTTGTTGTGCACAAGCTCAGAGATGATCATTTTCTCAAAGGCCGCAGCATCAGAGAGGTTTCGCCGGACGCCTCCGCCTACCAGTGCCTCTGAGCCCCGGGGATTGAAGAGGGGCGGGGGACTGTCTTTACCCCCACCACCAAGGAAGTCACAGCTGCCCCCACTTACAACCCCTGGGCCAGTGCGCAGGGAGTAACTGTTGTTGAAGTTACCATTCAAGGGCAGGGTTTCCATTCCACAGGGGTCGCGGGCCTTTGATAACGTGCTCTCTGGACCCAAACACAAATAGAAGAGGGACAGGAGACGGAGGGGTTTGGCATTATTATCATACAGTCAGATTCAAGTGTCAGTAAGAGAAAAATAAATAAATGTGTATATTTGATTGTAAAAGTATGTGAACTGAGGTGAATTACACTTACTTGGGTCACGGAAGGTTCCTAGGCGTCCCAGAGAAAGTTATGTGGAGTGAATAAAATGAAAGACACTAGTCAGTACTTTCTTTCTCTCAGTGCACTTTTTTAATGGTGCAACATTAACTTGATGAATGAGTTTTTAAGACATTTCAAAAAGGAACCATTAACAGAATAAAAAATATCCTTGTCCATCGGCAATTTTTCTTTTCTCTTTGTCTCTCACAGACATTAAACCCTCCAACTCTTACCACACACACAAACACTGTCACATTAACTCTGATTTATGCAGACTTGCTCCTGTTAGTTTGACACCTTACCCCTCCAACATTTACATCTAAGCCACAGAAAAAATATATTCACAGTTGTCAGTGATACCTGGATACATACATACATACATACATACATACTACATACATACAGTAAATCATACAAAACCTTGTACAGTAGCAGTGACGTTCATTTTACTACTTTCCTTTAACACACCACAGATCTTGTGTTTTTACTCCCAAATAACCATCACAAAGCAAAACCCACAGACACTCAAAAAGTAAGAAGTGGGTTCCTTTTTTAAATTTCAATGCGTAGTGTGACTTTAATCAACGTTCTTTGGTGGCGGTGTGGGTAATTAGACATTCTAATGAAATGCTCTCCCTGCTTCCTCTCCCACTCTCTTCTAAAAATGTCTTGGCTGCCAGGCCTGTGGCCATCAGACTTGATGTATTGTGCGGAGAGGCTTTAAAATATTTAACAGTAATGCCGCCTTAAATTTCAATCCTCCGACACTGGGCCTGATACTCTGCCGGTGCACACTCAACGAGCTACACGCAGTCATAGTTCTCCCTTACCAAGTGAGTATAGTTACTGTAGCGGAGAATTTACCAGAACATGTCTAATTCAGCAGTTATATGCATTCAGAAAGGGGTGTGGCAATGCAGCAATGTGGTAAAACAGCTGTTGGGCTGTTTAAAGAGACTCTGAGATAGAAGCAAACACACACACTGCCCACACTTTTATTTTATTTTTTTATTGTATTTATGTATAGTATTATGTTGTAGTGTATTTGTTGTTTTTGTATTTATTCACTAGTTTTTATGGGTGTGATGGCGGTTTCGAGCACTGTAATTTCCATTTTTATGGATGAAATAAACTTGACTTGACTTGACCAACCTACACCAAGATGAATTGTCCCTGGACACCCAGCTGTCTAATCCCTTTCTACGGCCGCCATGATTTAAGATGATTACTATTTCTGCCTAAAAACAGGAAAACTGTCCTCAAGATTTCTAGAAGTCACAGCTGTAGCTAAACTTCAAAATCAATTTGTGGCTGTTATTATGAAGATTTGAGATATGACCAGATGGCTGGTTAGGCTGTAGGCACTGTTTGGCTCTGTTCTGCTCAGCCTAGTGAATCCGTCTGACAGCTACAAGGTCTGAAAAAACAACAACACACAGACAGGCTCACACACACACACACACACACACACACACACACACAAGCAATCACATACAGTAGTAAGTTTGTGGATAACATGTCAAACTACTGACAGCGAGTAACGGACAGAAGGACAGCAAGCTGAGTGCATATACTGCATATACACACACCATGCCGACAAGACTGCACACAGACTGGAGTGTTTTTGAGGAGCTAACCGGTAGAGTTGAAGACGCCAGGTGAGGGTGGGGTGAAGCTCTCAGCCAGCAGAGTGTTGTAAGGAGAGGTACCAGTCCGAGTCTGTAACACGGGGTTCGTCAGAAGGTGGTTGCCCATGGTCGCTGCAAAAAAATAAACAGAATCATAAATAGGCTTTTATCTTTGCCTCAAATGTAAGCAGAGTAATCACAAGCAGAAACACTGCACACAATAGGTGTAACAATCGTACACAATAGGTGTAACACAATAGGTGTAATTCACGTTTCCAGACTCAGTAATAATGTCTGGAATCATAATTTTTTTTACTGTTTATTCAGATGGGGTTATTTTTTTGTTATGCCGGTGCTTTATGGAGTAATGCATTTCACAGTGTTCTCCTCAATGTTTATGACTGCTGATTGTAACCTTTGAGTAAAAATACAATTGCAGGGGAAAGGTACTGTTTGGAGCATTGCCATTAATATTATTTTTCTTTTGGCTTCTGACAATGTAGTCAGATGGGGTAGAACAGTAATGCATGTCATTATGTAGTCTAGGGGTGCAGCCATTGAAACACAGTTAATTTCCCAGTGCATTGTGAATACCACTACAAGACACATAATTCAAAGAAATGGCACACAGAATGTTGTATAATGCCTATGTATGGCTCCAGCCTGAGGCAACTCAAACAGAAATGCCATGAAATTAAAAATAGGACAGCATGACGGAGAGTAGTCCAAGGCAAAGTGCAACCTTCAGGTCTCACGCCTACCGTTCATCACACAGCAAGGGAGCAGGGAATTCTTGAAAAAATAAAATGTGCACTCACTCACAGCTATTTATTTGTCATTCCCCCCTCCTCTTACACTTCCCCTGTCCATCTTTCTGGCATGCCACACAAACCCCTCTCCCTGGATTCGCTGGCTCTTTCTGCTGTGTCTTGACTCAACCACATTTTCGCAGTTCCATGTGCCAGAATTTTTTTACAAACACCAAATTAGTTGGGATTAGCTGTCTGTCTGTACCTCACAGGAATATCCCGTAGACAATTAAAGAAACTAGCTTTAAGTGGGGAAAGAAAGTAGGGCAAGGGGAATCATGGGAGTCTGCGTGTGTTTGTGTGTGTGTGTTTTTTGGACACATTCATGGTCAGGAAGGGATTATGGTTTATAAAGAAGTGAAGTGGAGAAATCAAAGAGATTTTAAATGCCAGTGATAACGACACAGCATCTCTTCTCCAGATTTGGCCTCCTTAATTACTCCTCCATGATAGTGCCTATCTCTCTCTCTCTATCTTGCACGCTTTTTTCTCTCCCTCCCTTCTGTGCTGCCCTTCGTCTTTTACTTTGTGCCAACTGACAAACTTTTCTCAGAAGCACAGAAAATAAAGGCTTCACAGCACAGTTGTTTGTGTTTGACAGCACAACATGAAATGATCCACATTGTGTTTCTCCAACAGCCATGGTGATTGCTCTGTTGTGACGAAAAAGACCCAGAAAGCGACCGAATTGCCCGACCACTCACACACACTCTCATCCATGCAACTCACTCGGTGCACCCTCTTCCTCACCCCCTGCCTTGCTCCTGTCACTCTACTCAATTAGAATAATTACCCCCTGTTCGCTCACACGGTAATCAGTTCATTAAAAACAAAATGGATGAAATTAGCATAGAGAGTGACGGCTGATTTAGCAACTGCCTCTGTTGTCATTATCAACAGCCCACCCCCCCTTCCAATCCGGAACCTGAGCCAACCTTGATCGTCTCTGTGTTACTGATGGCTGTAGCGATGACGCCACCAGTTGCTGAGGCTGAGACAATCATTAACTAAACACACATTTTTGAATTCTTAAATAATTGCTAGTGCGCTTTTCATGTGTTGTGGGTAGGTCAGTGGGGACAGCATGCGTCACTAAGATATGGATGTAATCGAACCCATGATATAACCATAAAAAGGCTGAAAAGACAGAGTTCAAATGGGCTGGCAATAAGCAGGCCAACTCACAGCTATTACAATATTTTTCTATTACTGTATGGTGGTATTATGACACATGCAATTCTGTGATATAAATACTACTTTTCTAATGTATGTGGAAGAAAATAAAAAACATTTTCACAAAACAGGAATCAAACCTATATTAGTAGGAGAAACAGAAAATATTTCTGGTTTGGTAATGACAAAGTATACTGTGATATCGATGATGAACTAGCTGGTTATAAATAGTATGATGTGGTCTGCACTACTGTAGCTCTTTATTTAAGTTAAATAGGTATTACTGACTTTATTTACTCATAAATCAGAAATACATGTGTATCTGCTTAATTACAATAACAGGAATTTATTGTGACCCAACCCACACACATATTTACATAACATAGTGTTTGAGCTCCATATATAAGTGCTTTCACTGACCAGCGGCTACAATCTGAAACCCACCAACCAGCCTTAAACCATATGTTATCCAATTTAAGCTATACTGCTGCTTACTACTATTTTCTGGCTAGCACACTGGCTGCAAGGCGATCTGAATCATTAGTTATCCATAATACACTAGGCATGGGAACATACATTTCATCATCTTGTATACTGTCACAGGTCCACATTTAATAACAGTGCTTTGCCTTGGCTCTGTCCACTCCAATTACATGCTTTATTTCTTAATGTTCAATTGTGTGAGTCTATATGAGTGTGCTATAATCTATGTGTTTGTGTGAATTCAAGCGTGCATAACTTAACGGAGGGGAAGCAGAACAGTGATAGAGAGAGGCCTCACCCCGGTTGAGTGTCGGGGTGCTATTGATATCTCCCGCCATGAAAGAAGATTCTGTCTGCTTGCGAACCGTGTCGTTCCACATCCTGCGGATCCGACTCTGGAAGAAGGAGCAAAGCTCAGTGAGTGGCAGCAAACAGACAACAAGTTAAATATAGAAACACAATGGTAGCCTTTGCAACTCAGCGGGGCTGCTGTAATCAAAACTGTGGGGCTTGCTCTAATCCGCGAAGAACAATAGGCAAACATGGCAGACAAAGAGATTGAGTGTTGGGTAAAGAGGCACACAGCTATGTCAAGTTATCATGAGGGGGGCTAATAAATGTGAGATGTGTAAGACATGATTGCAGTAGCTGATACAATTGTTATTTGGATGTGTCTTATTACAAGCTTGTTTGTTGATTGTGAGGGGTAAAAGTCAATGTGTGTGTACAGTATGTGTCACACATATATCAGCATGCACTATATTTCCCAATGTCTTGTATGGTGCCTGTGTCTATATATAGTACATGGACTTCAAATGATTTCTTTATCAATGAGTCATCTAGTCTGCACAGAGCTGCCAGTAATGCATGGGAATATTAATGTAAAAAACTTCACAACAGAAGCCATCATGCTGGCAGATTAGACCAGCTATGTGACAGAAACATCTAATGAACACGTCAAATATGCATATACAGAACAAAATGTATTGTAACACTTGCTGCACATGTTTTTGTCATTGAAAAATCAGAAGGTGATCAACGTGAAAGAAAGTTAAGTAAGTAAGATTTGCAAAGTAATCGGTGGGTCACTGGTATTGATCAGCTATCAAACCCCTGCAGGTGCACTCATTTTGTACTCTAGAATCTTCCATAACAGACCTTTTGAACAAGAGAAAAATATACCAGAAGGGTGAGAAAATGCCCCTTATTTCCAAAGCTATTCATTTTGTTTTGACACCCTTTACGACACTGGTTAAAAAAAAAAGTCAGATAGTATCGAGAGTCATTTGATTTTGTTTCATTCCACCGAAACAAGCTGAAACTTGCTGCACAGGCAGAATTACTTTTCATTTGTTCAAAGAAAAACAATGCCTGCATCATGTGTGTTCGGCTTTGTGTGCCATAATTTATGTGTGAGGGTCTGTCCTGTCTGCACCTGTCGGTGGGCTGCTGCATGGCGAGCTTGGCTGCCGCTGTAGTAGCGGTTGTTGGCACGCAGGCCTGAGTTCTTCAGGGAGCCGTGAGAGCTGGTGGTGGAGGTGCGGCTGCAGCAGTAGGAGTGGCGCAGACACTTACTGTACTCCTTATGAACCTGTAAGGAAATAACACCACGGGCACAGCGGGCAGGTTTTAAAGCCACTCATAAACACAAATAATTAACACAGTTTCAATAGCCTGGACTCAATGTGGAGCAGCAGAGGCTTTTAACGCACGGCATGACAAAAATCAAATCACTCTGAACATGTATGCTGAATATTAATCAGACATGAACATCCATCCATCTCCACAACATTTCATCTGCTTATTCATAATAACATCAATAATATATAGTCTATACGTCTTCCAAGTCTCGTTTGGTTACCTTCTTCTGCAGTGCACAGTGGAAGATGAAGATAAACATGCCCTGGAAGGCGTTGAAGGTGGTGAAGAGATAGGCCATGATTAATGTGTTCTCATTAATAAAGAGGAGGCCAAAGGCCCACGTCATCCCCAGCAGGAACAGCAGAGCAATGGCCCCCAGAGCCCAAGACCTGATGGAAGTGGACGAGAAAATGTTTACAAATAATGACTTGCTACACAGAGAAACTGAATCAATTTGGAGACCATCCGACAGAGTGGTTCTTTATCACATGTTTTTTGATAAATAAACAAGTATGACTCCCATTGAATAATTTGAACTCACTTAATGTTATCCAGGCGGCTGGAGTCAGGTTTGAGTGCTGAAGAATTGCGGATCATCTTGTGTAAAGTGATCATGAGGAAAATGAGGTTGAGCTAAGGACACAAGATAGGTAGAATCATATAAATGTGTAGTGAACTTCACAGACTGTTTTGAGTAAAAATACTAAATTTGCACTGTTAATAGCCTCATAAAGCAAGCACAATGGAATATTTTAAGTTTGACTGGGTGATATCAACACACAGAGGGGACTAATACTGTCTGACAGTAAAGCTAATACCATAATAACAAATGAAACGGGTCCAATGAAGCTCCAGATGAAGTAGTTATCCACTCGCAGCCAGCATCTGGAGTGGCACAAAGGAGAAGAGAGAATTACACATAACTAAACTCACAAACAAACACACACACACGCACGCACACACACGCACACACATGCACGCACGCACGCACGCACTCAGACACAGACACACACTAAGACAGACTCAGACACGTACACACACACTCAGGCAGGCATACACACACTATTTCCCTGTCTCAACGGATTATCTTATGAAGGCTAATCATCAGGCTTTGGCTAAGTGTGTTCAGAAAAGCCAGTCCACAGGGAGGTGCAAGAGCTGTTCACACAGCACTGCATATTACATTTCCAGCTGGGGGAATAGCATAATCCTACTTCTCAATCTGCAGGTGCAAAAGACCTCTCTTCACACGTACGCTTTCTTGGTTCCATAGCTCCTGTAGTCTATAGCTGCAGAGATGCCCACCACCAGTGCGGGGAAGCAGTAGCCACAAAGATAGTAGTACTTTTTGCGGGAGTACTCGCTCTCAAAGACCTCCACCAGCATGAGATAGAGTTGCACACCCTCCAGACACATCCAGGAGAAGGCAGCCAAGAAGAAGAAATGCAGAAGGCCAGCAAAGATGGGACAGGCAATCTGAGAACAGCATCAAGAGCAACAAGTAGAGAGAGAAGAGAAGAAGAGGAAGAGCAATACAAATATTAAAATTAAGGAGGATAAACAGTTAAGATGGAGGCATTTAACTGACTGAAAAACCAGAGAGGACAGAAAAGAGTCACTATCAGGAAGTAGGTTTGGTCATCACAGAGGAAAAATTAAAAACTGCCCCCTGGGTGATTGGCTCTGTGCATACTATTGAGTGGTTATTCAGTACTCAGTGCAGTAAATGTTTTATAGAGTAACGTAATGAGAGACTACCTTAATTTTAGTTTCAATCACTATTAATATAATAAAAAAGTTGTCACTTGTATATGTATTATGCTATAACTCTCTATGTCTTTTTCAAGTTGAAAACAAGCAAAGCCCTATTGGTGAGTGACCCCAACTACCATGACAGGCTGACATGTGGCTTGAAACTCACATGGTATTCGGTCTTGTCGATGCCGATGAGGAAGAGCAACCGGCGATGAAGAGGTTGATGCAGAAGTTCTTGTGGATGGTGTTGCGGTCAGTCTGCAGGCCCCGCAGGAAGCAGAAAGTGGAGATGCAGATGGCTAGACACACTAGGGAGATGACAATCCCCACCCAGGTGATCACAAACAGGATCAGTTCATGCATTCTCCCCTGGTACTGAGGTCCGGGTAGTTTTGCGTAAACAAAGATGGGGGGAGTTGAGAGTTTAGAGGGGATTGGGATAAAAACAGAGGGCAGAGAGACACAGATACACAGCAGAACCAGACAAATAGAGAGTGGAAAATATAGAACAAGACAGTGGAATGGGAGATAGATGGGAGAACAGTGGAAGGAAGAAACAAAAGGGGGATAGATAGACAGAACAGGGGAGGGGAGGGGAGAGAAAAAGCAAAATTGCTTTATTTAATATTTGTAAATATATGCAAGCAGCTAAAGTGTAGAGACAAGAGACAAGATGTCCTGAAAAAAATACATGACATTCAAATTCATGTGGATGTCAGCTAGAAGTAGCAGGACATGAATTTGTAAGCATGTGCCTCTCTGAATGTCGGAGTGAACGAAGGAAAAGAGAAAATTCAAAACAAAGAGCTTGTCAGCCTTGAGAGGGTACATTAGTGTGCATGTGTGTGAGGGTGTGTGACTGAGAGTGAGCGAACGCTAATGCTCGCACAGATGAACGTCTGCATAAATTACTTGGCTTCCATTTTAACCGCATGTCTGCCACGCCCTTATTCACTTACATCGGGCTCGTGGTGAGCCATGAGCACGGCAAAGTTGGTGAGGTGGCTGCAGGAGCAGGTGGTGTGTGTGTTGTTGGTGTCCAGCAACTTGCAGCCCTGCGACGACCACTGGCCTGTCATGGAGCGCTCCGAGTAGTTCCAGAAGGAGCAATTTGGAGAATAAAAATCATCCAACTGCGTCAAAAGAAAAACAATGAGAAGGATGATGGAAAAGGTTGAACTTAGTCTGTGTGTCAGAATGAAATTTAGTGACATGATAGCGACTGAATTAGTCTACCTGTAGATGTTTGAGTGTAAAGACCACTGGCTCAATGAGAAACACTCTGCTGGACTCTTTGTTGATGGACGCAGCAATTACATGGGAGTTGACCGCCAGGCGCTTCTTATCGTGGCTTGGCCCATCCACTTCCATCTTCACTGTGGCGTTCTCAGTGGAGAGGAAGGATCCCAAGTTTTTATAAAGAATGAACACCACCTTGACTTGTCCTGCACATTGAGGGAGAGAAACACAGACAGATGAAGAGAAAAGGAATGAAAGAGAGAGAACAAGAGCAAAAAGAAAAGGAATCGGGAGTTATATTAAAAGGGAGTTATATTAAAAGGGGGATGCAGACAAACCGATAAAGGGGGAAAAATACAGAAATGGGGGAAAATATGGTAATGGAAGTGAGAGTGACGGAGATAGAGAGTAGTGAGTGACAGGGTGAGCGAGGGGGAGATAGAGAGGGAGAGTTAGTGAAGGTTAGAATGATGGTAAGGAGATTTAATGTGGAGGGCAATGGAACATTCATCCCTCAAGCATTCTCAGATCTCTTATTATTCCATATGAATATTTCATGTGCGTTTGTTTCAATCATTCTAATCTCGTTCCCACTGCAGAGCCGAGCGGAGACAGGAAACAGAGGTAAGGGATGAAGGGCCATGGAGGGAGGAGGGGAACGATGGAGAGGGGGATGACAGAGGGGGAGGGAGTGGGGGTAGGGGGTTAGAGACAAGAGAGATGAGAGAGGGGGATAAGATGGTGAAGAGACGGAGCGAGAGAATGGAATGGGGAAGAGAGAAGAGAGGGAGTGCTGAGATTGCTCTGTCAGACTGGGGCCGATTGTAATCTACACGCCTCCCCAGCTATTCTATTAAGACTGCTGTTAAGAAACCATCAAGAAAAGAAATTGTCTCAGCACTTTTGTTAATCTGATTAGCCTATTATTATGAACCAATAACTTAGTCAACTGCATGCAGATTGTTTTAAGCTTGCATGAAAATGCAAATGGAAACATAAGAGTGCTCTATAAGACAGTACAGTTTTTCAGGCCTCGGGGTGAGGATGGGGTGGGGAAAGGGCTGCTGACCGTTACGACTGTACTGTTTGATAGTGGAAGCTGAGAGCTGGATGGTGCTGTCACTGGCATAGTTCTGTGGAAAGGACAAGTCCTGCAGGTCCATCTCCGTGTTCAGAACATGCACCTCGAGATCTGATGGTGGAAACACAGCACGCAACAACATTTTATAAAAACCTTTGTCAAAGATGCAAAAAAACACCCAAGAGAAAATTAGAGTCACAACCTGGAGGTGTAATTCCACAAACTGTGGTTCATCCATACATCCAGCATAATTAACACCATCAATACTGTTTTCCTACCAATGCTGGGCGCTCGGTCAGAAAAGCGATTCCCATACATGTTGTTGGCCAGCAGGAAAGCTCCCTTTTCCAGGACGTCCAGTAGCATGGTGGCAGTGTGGGCTTGCTCTGTGCTGTTCATGTCCTGCCACGACTCCAAGGCCTCAGGACGTAACAAGTTGTCCACTGTCTGCACTACCGCCTGGTGCATGAAGGAGGTGAAGCATCCATTACTATTGCTGGGAACACTTTACAACAAGGTACACAAAATCCTAAGTAGCTGACAAGGAACGAATAACAAACAAATCAGGAGCTAACTAAGAAGCGTTCATACATAGTCACCAATATGATGTGAATATTTATTATAATGCATTTGCTCTGAATAACAATTTTTTTAATCTTTCAAATCTTTTTAGTATTCTTTCTCCTCCTTATGTCATTTGAAACCTTATAGCTCATTCTCACTTAATTTTATTAGCTTTTTCTCAGTTCACTAAGATTTTTACTGCACTTTACTTGAGGAGACACAAAAAATGTTCGTAATGGTAAGCTAATTATGAAGTAACTATTCTATTCTACTGCAAATGAGGGGACACAAAATTACATGTCCCTAATAGTAGTAATGATTAGTTATTAGTTTTGTTGCCATTTAGTACACAATATGGGAAGTAAATTAAGAAAAATTCATTTAAAAAAATTAGTATGTAGATTCCCAGATATCTACAGTAGTAACTAATCATTGGACACTCTGGAGGATTGCTATTAATTAACTATTCAGTAATTATCAGTTAGTTCTAGATTTGTTTATCACCCAGCCCTTGGTAATTACTCTTTTTTTGTACCATACTGATTTCTTAGTAAGACCATATAACGTGACTAATTTAAAGTACAAAGTCACCACGATTCACCTATAATTTCTTAGAAACACTCCTGTGCACTACATTTATTATTGTCCTATGTCAGACATATCACCTTTCTATTTCACACTTACAATTAATTTAATGGAAATTGTGATGGTTGTATCAGCTATCCAATTTATTGGAGTAGCCTGCTTGATGAATCATGTAATTCTCATGCTCAGGCCTCTCAAAATGAAGGATTGACTGCTGTGTGGAATAAAGAGCAATGCTGTTAATAAAATAAATTTAGAATCAGATTGCAATCTATCTGCTACAAAAGAAAAAGATGGAGAGTGTTTTTTGGTTCATTCTTTGAACAGTACTGAGCTTCCAGTACAATGGTCAGTTACATACTACACAGCAGCCTTTAAATTCATCTTGCACCAACAGCGATGAGAAGATGTGGTGTTATATTACAGAATGCTGTAGACAGGTCAAGATACACAAAAGACTGTGTGCTGCAGAGCACCGCATTTCATCATTACAGAGAAGCATACACAAGGCTTTTTCATGATATTAGATTACAGCTTTCTCAGAACTAGAGATATTGCACAAATATTGGAAAAGAGCAAAAGGCTGTCGTAACACAAACTGTTGCCTTTCATACAGTGCTATCAACAAATTACATTTTCTCAGAGCCACATATATTGTACCTTATTGTGAGATACAATGAGGCAAAGGCCAATATTATACACTTAGGCTCAATCACAGTCCAACAAAGCTAAGATTATGTCAAACACAGATGATTTCCATATTAGCTGAACCCATATTTCAAAACACATGTACACCAGGAGCAACTGAAAAACAAATCAGCTTTCACTGCTCTGGGAAATACTATACCAACATACAAAGTCTGCGAGGAGTTATCCCAACATACTTGGACTGCTCTTTGAAAAAAATACCCCATAAGTAATGATTCCAAAGGCAATATAAATCATAATACAGAGAACTCAGCCAAAGGAATCTCATCAACAAACCTAGTCTATTCAAGGATTTATCTTCCCCCAGTTTTCTAAGTCACAGAGTAGTCCTACTCCACAGGCATGTAAAGCAGGCAGATAAAAGAGAAAAGTTACCTGAATGTAGGCCCGACAGGTCCGCTCTCGCTTCTGGAGCTAGAAGGAAGAAAACAAAGCATGGAATTAAACCGCTAAACAAAAAAAAAAAATAAATTAAAAACTCACTCGTCCTTGCATGTGCACTAGGGGGGAAAATTCGCATTAACCTCAGCATCCTTTTCTAATGCCTGAATTAAATATAGGCACAAGTGTCGGTTTGTGTGTGTGTGCTTATGCGTGTGGTTACACTTTGTTCTACCTTGTTGTAGTTTCGTGCAGCGGACTCCTTGTTTCCAGGCCTCAGGGCCTGAAGCTGCGCATCCAGTATGTCCAGCAGTTGCTCAATCAGTCGCACAGATGAGCTGACATCTCCAGCCTGGATCCGGCCCCGTGTGTGGTTCACTAGCTCTCCGGCTATGTTGGCAGCATTCTCGCCACTCTTTATCTTCATGTGGACACACACAAAGCATACATGTTTACATACAGTAACGGTATAAGGGTGATACTGGTTTAATTAGTGGCATCATATTCAAAGTTAGTCTCAATACTAACAAAAAACTCCCAGGCAATCACATTCTCCCAGACCCCTAAAAAAAAAACTTTATTATCATCCCCTCATTGTAAACAAGGAGGGACCTTGTAGAATACATAGTGAACTTTTTGTTCTCCCTAGTGCTGTTTTACTTGCAAATCACACTCTTAGCAACCACTTTGCTATTGCAATTGATTTTTGCCAAAAGGAAAAGGTATAATGGATTTTTCCAACAATGTTACTTTTCATTGTGATTCTGTTTTCCTTGCAGGCACATGAACACACTTAAAAAGCCTTTAAGAAAGCTGATCAAGTGTAGGCATGTCTAAATAATCAGGGTTTTCTCCTGCAGAAAAGTAGCCGTGTAACCAGCTTTTAATTCACATTTATATGAACTGAAATCGGATTTCTGCCCAAGTCGTGATTTATCAAATTACTACAGTGTATATAGAAACACAGCTTGTGTTACTATAATCCTTGTGCATCATCTAGAGACCGTGATGTGAAGCTATTGCACAGGTACAATGCATTATATGAGACTGTGTTAGAGAAATTGAGAGTACTTGATAAAGTGTGAGTCCATAAACCTGATTATTAAAAATAATTTAACGTTGTGATTAAAGTATATTACTGAAAAAAATAGTTAATTAAGTGTCAAGAGCAGATGCCTTGTAATGAAAGGGCAGTTAAAATAAGTCTGTATTTTAATCAGGCCAGCCTTGGAGATATGTTAATGTTTGTGTGGAGGTGGACAGGGAGGATGGATGGGGCAGTGGGGCAGAGGAAAGGGACAGACCCAAGGCCGGGGGGGTACGGCTCTAGGTCTCACCTTCTGGGCCACCTGGTTGACCCACGGGGAGGTGCAGTTACTCAGGTCAGGACCCCGCGGGTTCCACATGACCTGCTCCACCAAGCACTGGAACGAAGCTATGCCTGGAGACAAGCAGAGGGAGAGAAAACAGAGGAGGATCAAGTAATGGAGAGATAAAAAGCATTAGGTGTCTGCAATTAAAAGGGAACGTGTGGAAAAGAGGGATAACAAGAAGTGTGCTCAGCAAAGAAGTGTGATCTGATTTTTAAGAAAGACAGAATAAAATGAATGTTAAAAATGTAACACTTAAAGTGTTGGAAGATGATAGGGTAGAAGAAGGGAGGAGGTAGAGTAAAAAATAGGTCAGACGTGGAAAAGTCAATAATCAAGTCTAGGACAGTTAGAAAGTGAAAGAAGAGGAAGAAAACGGCATAGGCAGAAAAGGCTTTCATGGTCTTAAAGGAATACATGCAGCAACATTTACTGTGTTCACAGAGACACACACACACACCAAAGACATCAAGTATGATACCTCATTGTCAAATAAAAACACCTAATGGGAAGCACCTTCCACCAAGCCTCATTTCCAGCCAGATTTTTCTAGTTACTTGGGTTCAGAGAAAGGACACCATACAGTGATAAAAGCAAAGAAGGGTCTACATGCCACTGCTAACACAAATAACCAACATCAAGTCACAAAGACAAGACAGAGAGAGAGAAAGAGACAGAGAGATAGAGGCAGAATGGCAGAGCAGAGATGACAGAGACAATGCAACAACGCTTCACAGTTGTAGAAGGATCAGAGCAGATGTGGTGTTGCATTTCATACTCCCTTCTTCTCTATCTCACACAGATTTTTTTCTCCTCTTTCCTGCTTTTCTCTTTACTCTCCTCCATCGACCACAGATTAGGTCTGTGAGCTCTGCCAAGACACGCCAATTAAGCCAGCTGCTAATTTAATGTTACTGGCATTCACAGAGAGAACATACAGAAACAGCGAGAGCAGTTGAAGTGGGAGGAAGATGTCTTTTTTTGTCCTGTGACTAAAGAGAGCATTTTGATTGCTGCATGTTCCGAGGTATAGAAACCAGCATGAAGGGCGGTGTAGCCTGTGTTGTCTAGCCTTTCATTTCATTATTTGCAACTTTCAATCAGCTCTGTTTCTGTGGGAGAGGAGCCTTTCATTTGTGGAGGACAGGCTTTTATCTGCGAGTCCTCTGGGACTGTGCCTGCTGGTGGGACCAAAGCAGGGACAGAAGAAGACAACAGTGGAAAAAAACAAGTGTGAGAGCACAAACATGCTGATCACTTGGGCACATGCTGAGAGATATATTGCACGCACAAACACCCACATGCATGGAAGACAAACCGCAGAGTACACTTCAACATGGAACGCCCATGTTTGTTTTGTGGAGTGGAAAAAATGCACATGCAGAAGTCCTCACCTAAAGAGCCTTTGGGACATGGGCGGTCTACTGTTTCTCCTCTCTGAGTGGAGGGCCACTGGACACCACGGACCAGCTTGGCCTCACAGACATGGGGCTCTGAGCCTTGAGGAGGGAGGGGTGACCGGCGGGTGACAGGCACAGTGGCTGTGATTGGTCGAAGATCAGGGTGCTTGTTGATGGAGCCGATTGGGTGTGAGGTGGGGGCCAGAGGCTTAGCGGTAGAGGGGCTGGCACTGGAGGTGAAGGGCCTGGCTGGAAGAGTGGTGGTCACTTGGGTGGTGGTCAGTGGGCCTGAGGTAACAACAGTAATACAGAGAGAACAGAATAGTTAGAGGCTACAAAGGAGACCCAGAATGATTGAGAGACATTTAGAGAGTTATAAAAGGATGTAAGGGATTTGTTAAAGAGCAGCAAAAGCTAACAGCAAAAGCAATAAAACAAGATCAAAAGAGTGAAGGACACATGCATCTGAATTTAAGATGTCCCTCAGAAGTTGAGTTCAAAAGTTAGCCTGACAATAATTGGGGTGACAAAGACTTTTTTTGAGCCTCTCAAAGCGTGCTCTCCAGAGAGATGAGAGATGCAGGGGAGGAGATGGAGAGAATGCATCATCACAAGTCAGGGAGAAATAAATAATTGATCACATGTATCAGTGAAGTCACCATCACTAACAACCAAACCTAATGTGAAGATAAAAGCAACACTACAGAACTACAAAATCCTAACTGATCAAACGCAGAGGCAGCGCGCACAGTGTGAGTTGCGCCACCCGTGTGCCTCTACTCTCTCTGGGCCTAATTCAAGCTTTAGACAGGCCTTTTTGAGGCTCAAATATACAATACATCCAAAGCTCCCTCTCATATTAATGGACTGCAAAAATGCAGTATGGTATTCTCATTTTATCCTCCCCCTTATCATTTCAGAATGACGTTTTCATTATCCAGGACACAGAGAAGTTGATATGAAGTCATACCTGAGATGCTGCTCTTTACTGTAACTATGGCTCAGCATGGGAATGCAATGATTTGCTAGAAACAATCACAAACACATTCTGCACAGTGTTTTCCTGCTCAAGCAAAAAGCATCATCTACCAAACACTGTAGAATGTTCTTCTTCATAATTTCATGTTCTAATATTGCTCACTGTTTACAAGTCATGTAATGGCCTAGCTCCTAATTACATCTCTGTCCTGCTCATTGCTTACAAACGCTCCAGAAGTTTCGGATCATCAGACGCAGCTCTCCTAACTGTACCCATGATCAGTTACGGTAAAAAACTGTGAAGGTGCATACAGTCATTATGGGGCCACTCACTGCCTAACACTTTCAAGATGTACCCCAACTGTGTTGTCTTGGGGATGACACATTTTGTCTTCTCTTAAATACAGTCTTTATTTTGTTGATTAATTGTTTTGCGTGGAGCCATGGATATACTGTATAAAAAGATCTGGATAGCGTTGGAGGCACAGTTGCTCAGTAGCACATGAAGCCAAAACGTCCTCTTCCTCGTACAAACTTAGCTGGATGATCAGTGCTGCTTCCACATTAAGGAGCAGGCACACTAGAGACCTCCGCCGGCCGAGCAAGTTACTTCCAGTTTAGCGTTCAACTAACTTGAATGGGGATTAAATTATTTAATTGTGCTGCTCTTTTAGACAAATATTATCGAACCAAATTGATCAAATTCTGATAGTGTAACTAGTCATTCCGCAGGAGTTGTGGCCTTTGAAAAAAAAAATGTGTCCACTGATTTACTGATGTCTCTATTGCCATGCACTGCAATCTACGGGGGATAGTCTTTTCGGGCCCCATGGCATCACATGACAGACCCGGAAGTTGCAATTCCACTGTGAGGCCACTATGTCAAATTGGCTTCAAAGCTTGGCACACTTCCTGGGGGCCTGTGTGCACATTATACTTACAATGTATTAAATGTGCTATATAAATAAAGTTGACTTGAATGAATGTAAAATAATCATAAGAGAAACGCAGTCATTGCAAGTGCATAAAATATAATTTCAGAAACATATGTCATTTTGTAACCAAAGTTACTTGTAAAGTATAATCCTAATGTTTCTACTAATTTACTCTACTTTCCATTGTAGTTGGATGTTATTTTTTTACTTTGTATCATACTGTCCAACAGTAAATTTTTTATGAATAAATCTAAATTACCATAATACCAACGTATACGTATTATTGGGGAAACATTTGCACACTTTTAGTCTTCCACCAATTGAGAAATGCAAAACCTTTCACAATTATAGACTAAAATCAAAATGTACTCTTCACACATTGTGTTTCTGTGTGCTTTCAGTGGGATCACTCCTTACCCGTAGTGGGGTCTGGTGGTCCAAACTCCAGCGGATAGCGCAGCACATTATAGTTGTTCCAGACATAAAGCTGGTTGTCTCGAGGGTTATAGTCCACAGAGGAAATATACTGATAGGGGTTGGGGAAAGCGATGTTAACAGGCTCCTCGCGGGCCTGGTTCGAATTATACCCATACATCACAAGGTCGCCCCCTGCTTCGCTGTCATCGTCCTGGTAGACGGAACGCACGGCGTAAAGCACGCCACACGCCATGAAGGCGTTGGATGCCATCCTCTTGTCAAAGCTGGTATCCCAGGTGCCTTCAAAGCGCAGGGTGTAGGGGTTCACCTATGGGCAAGAAGGAAATGTTGACATTGGGAAAGTTTAATCTTTTATTGATGAGGTATAGAGTGCATAAAAGTAGTCAAATATCTAACAATGCTCATATTATGCTCATTTTCAGGTTCATACATTGTATTTAGATGTTGTACCAGAATAGGTTTACCTGGTTTCATTTTCAAAAAACACCATATTGTTTTTGTACTGCACACTGCTGCGGCTCCTCTTTTCACCCTGTGCGTTAAGTTTCCTGTTTTAACTACAGAGTGAGGCATCTCACTTCTGTTCCATCTTTGTTGGGAGTTGCACATGTGCAGTACCCAGGTAAGGATTACCAGCCAGTAAGAAGTATAAGAGCCTGCCCTGCTAGCAGCTAGGCAAGCATTTTAACGTGTGTTGCAAAGTAACGCACGTTTGTCACGGAAATAAAGGCTGAACTATAATAGAGCTGTTTGGAGCAATTGGTGGACAGTGTTTTCTCTGGAAGATGGAAGAAGTCCCTTTGGGGTGGACTTTGGGCTTTTTCACTTTCTAAACTTATAACATGCACAAAGCATACATAACAAAATAAAGGAAAGGGGGAAAGCATAAAAAGCATAATATCAGCACTTAATGAATAAAAGCAAGTCTACTTTCATTCCTTGATTTTCTTTTTTTTTAATTTCTGTGTTCAGTTTTATCATTTAACGTGTTTATCATTAAGACATGTTTTGTTATAAAATTGACCATATTACCCCCAGTCAGCACGAATAGTAATTCTGTACAATAATGTAAAGATATTTACCCAAAAAATTGATTAAACTCTTTGCTATAGCTTTGGAGAAGAGATTCTTATTTGCCTTTATGCAAAGCGGCTTCTTCTCAGTATACCTTCAAACTGTATGCCTAGGCATAATAGAGACCTCTATGTGTTTGTTGCACTCTGACTAAGTAGGACAAATAATAAAACTCCCTAGAACCCAAACAATTCCTTGATGATGAAAGTGATCGCTTCCTTATTTATTACTGTGTTGCTCCATTATTTTACACTCTCATAGCTCATGTTGGGTTTGATATTTTATGGATGGATGGTTTAACTTATACAGTTAGAAAAACAATTTCCTGGTTAGGTCAAAGATAGTGATAATAAATGGGACACGACTATCTGAACAACACATTAATTCAGACTGTGTTTGTGTGGAAATTTGCTGGCTGATTGCAGTTTTGTTTGTTAAGAAACAAATAACCAACTGGTATTAAAACATGAATGTTCCAAAGTTTACAGTGATAGATCATGTTTTGAGTTTGTCAGAAGGGTAAAGTAATGTGATGTGTTTATAACAGTATGCTCAGTATATGGTTCTTAATGATTAGTATACAAGTGAGTAGACAACAATGCCCACATGGTTGAAACCAGGAAGAAACTGATTGTGGTGCACCAACAAAACAAATCAAATATTTACCTTAAGATTAGTGATGGGATTTGAAATTAGACTTGATTTTTGTGACTCTTTTTACGGGCCAATGACATCTGATTTGTCGGTGCACCTGTGTAATCTCAATAGTAAATAATCCATGTGTGACATATAACCTTTCGCCTGACCAGTCAGATGAAATTTTGATATAATATACTCCTGCATTTATAAGCCACATCTCATCCCCCTCTGTGCAGCACTGTTCACCAACCTGGCTGACCACCAGTCGTCCATTGTTGGACTCAGTGGCGTAGATTACCCAGAGGCCGTTCTCATCCACAGCCAAGTCAATGTCCGATTTCCCTCCCCAGCGGTAGGGCGAAGTGTCATGGTAGTTGGCGTTTGTGACGATTGCCTCACCGCTCTTGATGCGTGTTCGCAGGTCATACTTTACAATGTTTCGTGTGCGTTCTTTGTTGTAAAATACTGCACCATCGTACACCACAAACCCTGTGCCGTCAACTCTGTTGGGCAACCTGTTGAGAGAGAATCACATGAGTAGTGCAGAAATTCAGGAGAACAAGTCAATTCATCTACTCTGCATGACACAATCCTACAAGTTGGCCTCACTGTGAGCAAGCTGACACCACAGTTGGACAATTCTGCTATCACCGTCCACATCCACATCAAAAGCCAATAAATCAATACAGCAGCAGATGCTATTTGATCATCCAGGACAGTGGGAGGCGCCCTTACTTGTAGGTGGTTGTGGCTCGGTTCTGTTTGAAGTCTTCCCAGGAGGCATACTCATACAGCATGTCAGTACGATAGGGGGTCCAGGGCATGACGTAGAGACGGTCACCAGACTGCAGCGGGTCCTTACACCACGCCCCTGCCTGATGCTCGGCCTCCTGCAGTAAGCTAGCCGGCTGAACCCGCAGCAGCGTCCCCGGACACACAAAGACTGGAGCAGGGGAGGTGTGTTGGAGCAAAAAAAGGAAAAAAGGAAAAGACAGAATGAAAACAAAGCATTGTAAAAATTGAAGATAAAATGAAGATGGCAGGGGAGGGAGAGAGGAAATGGGGAAAGGCCAAAGACCATGGAATATAGAACAGGAGAGAGACATGGAGGGGACGGAAGAAAGTAGATTAAAAATAAGTTGAGAAAAGCAGACAGAGTAGGAAGAAAATGGGGGAGAGGGGGAATGTAGGGTGGTGAGGTGAGGTACAATATCAAATTTAAAATGAAGGAACATATAAAAGCTCATTTGTAGAACATCAGCATTGCGGTCGGAAAGCGTCTGGATATGATAAATGGGAGATTTCTGGCTGCTGCCATGGCTTAGATGTAGTCTCTAATCTAATTTATCTTGGCCTACTTTTTATTTGATTGTGCATTTTCTATTTCAAATGCCTCTGCTTCTCTGCTCTGCTACTGGGTGGTAAAACAGTAATTGTGCAGCTTGTTTTACAAGTACTCAAATTTGGTCTCAGTCAAGAGTAATGCCTCAAAGAAAAAAGCATCCTGGGGTAAAGATGTGAGGTTGGCCAGGCCTCCCCTTTCTCTTTAACTGAAACTCGGCTTCACGCACCCACACGCATACCGGATGCACGTATATGTACAGATACCTATTACAATCCCTATTCCAAACAGACATAGATGCACACACAAAAATACACAGGAACCATTACACACAATCTATATACCACACACACACACACACACACACACACAGAAGATGTCTACTTTAGGCGGGTAGAGGTCATCCACTGTGGACTTGTGTAAATTGGCTGGCTGACGCAGTGTGTCCCTGCCCGACAGAGAGAGTTCCTTGGGACCAATGGGCATGTCGGGTGATCTATGAGGAAAGCTGCTGGCATCCTCAACACTATGACATCACGAGGGTAACAGGCACAGAGAGAGAGAAGAGAGCGAGAGAGAGAGAAAGAGAGAGAGAGAGAGAGAGAGAGAGAGTTGGAGGCAGTACAAAATAAAACAGCTGAGGAGTCCCCACGTCTCCTCTGCCAGCTTATTTTTGTGGCTCTCTGGCTTGGGGTTGCGACAGAACCAGACACCTGCTGGTCACCTCATGATTGAACGCATCTCTGAACTAATTTGTCACTGCAGGGGCATTTGGACACAAATGACATATAGCACGCACGCACGCACACACGCACACACACACACACAATCTCAATACACACACAAAATCACAACACACACCAGGATAACACACATCATGCATGCACACACTGCACAGTGACTGTTAGAGTGATGGATCAGTGTAGGCTCAAACTGTCTTGAATATTGCATGGAGTCAGAAGCAGGAAGAGAATCATAATAGCGAAATGAAGAAGCTTCAGGCTTTTGGAAATCAACTTTCTCTTTTTGCTGTCTGTCATGCTGCTGTTGTTGTTAGTGGCTGGTGATCTGTGGTGCTGGGCCACTTAGGAATTAGCCTGTTTTGTCTGAGGGGGTCCAACAGGGATTGAGACCGGCAGCCAAACAGGAATCTAATCAAGCTCAGGCATAAACAAACACTCCGAATACAAACTCTTCACAGGGAGGAGGCTTGTCATACTCCATTGTCAAACCAAAATGTTCCCTCGAAAGCAAGGACGCCTGAGGAGTTTGCTTTGCAAATATGAACGTGGGTGACTGAAATATGCAAAATAATGTTCAGAGCAATGGTTAAATCTGTCTCTTTAAGACAGTTAAACAATTCATTTCTTGATTAACATATATGCACACTCTCCCTCGCACCACAATAAAATGGCATTTTTATCAATCTGGACACAGCACGAGTTTACTGCAAATAAACGGAAGCTGTGCACCAAAGCATTTCAAATAAAGGCCGTAAAGGGCAGGGTATTATCAGAGCAGAAAGCTATAAAGTAAAAGAAAACTACCACTAAAAGTAGGACACTGCCTCAAAAGTACAATGCTACTGTAAATAGAGAAATAAACAGCATGCGGAAAGCAAAGCAGCGGCTCTGCATGTAGGTGACCCATAAACAAAGCCAGGAACACTCAGCCTCAAGGTAGAATAAAGGACAAAGAAACACAAGCATGCAAGCCTATTCTCTACAGTTACAAAAAGGATGGCCAACCAAAGCAAACTAAGTATTAATATGAATGCTAGCATCCATCTTATTTGTTGCCACAATACAGTAAAACTGATATGGGGCAGAAAAGCTTACATATTATTCCTTATTTCAGAGCTTTAGAGGAAGAGGGTAATGTGCTGAGTCTTGACTACCTATAATATACAGGTAAGAGACAAGAATTCCCTACAATCTATCATTGTGCCAAAGTAGTTGTTGATTACAATCATTGCAATACAATTTACACTCACTACATTGTACCCACCACTGTGTCCCATCCCGCCACCCACACACATACACTCAAAAATCCCTATATGAATCTGTTCATTATTACCTAACCTTCCAGCCCTGTCTTGAATTGGTAGCAGTGTGTGCTTTATTTGGCTCATCATCACAATAACACTGCAGAGCAGCATGGACTAACAGTCTGTCATCCTCTGCCTTCCTCCTCCATATTTCTCTCTCTTCTCTCCTCTGGTGTACGAACCCTGCCGGCTGCCGATCAGCAAGCCTTGGTTTATTCTAATGAACCAGCCGTTGGGTGGGCCCAGTGTCATAGGGGCTCATCAGTGGCCTACAGGCTAAACACACCCACACAGACACCCACGTGCACGCACATACACACACACAGACACACACACACACACACACACAGGCCAAACAAAAACAGTGGCCACGCTTCACACCCTGCAAACCCTGCCTCGGGGGCTTCATTAACTCTGACCTGCGCTCCCCAGCCTTCCTGTTTACCAGCTCTTTCCGTCTCTCCCTCACTCTGCCTCCCTCTCTTTCCCGCTAACGGTGAAGGGGGTAGCAATGGGAAGCCAGAGCAGACAAACCCTAACAGTAGAGCCTATGGTACAAAAGGCTCTTATGACTATCGTATGAATGAGGTATTGGGCAATAGGCAATAGGCATTATGCATTAGGCGTACATCTTGAGATTAGGCATTATCCTATTCTGGCTAGAGCAGGTTAGCTGGAGTAAGAGCCATCTGGGATTATGTGAGGTAGTTAGATTAATAGATTAATTCCTGTTTTGGGACGGATGGAAATCTTGCAGTCATGATTATCCCAGTGAAGTCTCCAGGCAGCTCAGACACAACAGTTTACCCTACAAACTGGCCAGATGGCTAATGAAACTTACCTTATCAGGGATTAAAACTCAAGCTGTAGCTATCATACTCTAGCATGCCAATTATTGCCACACATACAGGGAAATACTGCTGTAAGAATGGACTATTTATCTCTCTAATCCTTTTCCCTGGCACAGGTCAGCTGTTACTTGTCAATGTGAGGCTGCAGTATAAAATGATTAAAGTGCCTCTACTTTCCTGAAACTGACAGTAAATATCTCCCATTAGTGTCTTGCTGCAATTTGTGATCGACCGGTAACGCAAATAAAAGTGAGCGCTGACAGCTTTAGACTAAATTTAGACTTTTCATTTTGGTTGTCTTGTGCAATCCATGGTGTTTTTATGGTTGATATGACAGCATCATGGTGATGGTTAATGTATGACTTTGAAGATCTAAAACACCCCCTGCCAACGGTTGGCAGCTGTTTCAAAAGTGGCGTCCTCTTGATTGTTTGTGTTTTTGGTTGTTGTTGGTTTTTTGTTACAGGGATCTGAGAGCTCTGCTGGTCCAATCCTTTGCCCAGTTCACAGTCATGGCCTGTTAATAGAACTGACTGCTGAGAGCATGCTGTTCTAATTGAATCCCACACCTGTTACTGGCAGGTGCAGCACGCAGGCAGCAGGGGGCAGAATAGAGCACGGCATGCTACCCCGCGTCCATGCTGGACAGTTAATGGGCTTTAAGGGTTAGTGTGTGCATGAGCGTACAGTGGGTCTCCTGATGGTATGTTGATGTGGTGCATTCATGAGCCCATTAGTGTGTGTGTGTGTGTGTGTGTGTGTGTGTGTGTGTGTGTAGGCATGCATGTGTGCAGTTCAGACTCAGAAAGAGAGAGAGAGAGAGAGAGAGAGAGAGAGAGAGAGAGAGAGGAAAGCGTGAAGAAGGATCTGAGCGTGTTCTGTGTGTGCAAACAAGAAGAGAGAGAGGAGTGGAGTAAGAAAGAGTAAATAGGTTATTTCCTGTGAAATGAGAATTAGGGAGTCAGTTAATCTGCTGAGGAGTGACATATAGTGACAGAGAGAAGAGAGGAATAAGGAAGGAGATGGGAGGGTCTCCCATTATGTTTCTGCTGACTACAAGGGGGTCAAGTCCTGGGAGTAAAAACACAATACAAACAGCCATGCACAGACATATACACACACACACAGACAAACACCCTTATACAAACACACTCTTAGACAATACCCGCACGTATACACTGTTCAGTGAATGAGGCAGGTGTCAAACTGGCACCTTTATCAACCCAAACATTCACCCCAGTGAATACCCTTCACTGAGACCAAAAGATGGCAACTGCTAGAGATAGTGTCCGTTGAAAGAAAAGTCTTATCTGCATTGGAGTGAAGCTGACACTGAGTGACAGGAAAGTTGGTCTGGACATGGCTACAAGCTGCAGATACAGTAGACGACAGTGGGGCATGCAATACTGTATACTGACTGAGGTTTGAGCAGTGGGGTAACAGTAAGCCTGCATGGCTGTAACGTTATCCTAGCCTAGCCTAGCCTAGCCTGCCACCGACCTGCATGTTCCTACTCTGAATTGGGTCTCCCAGTGGTGCCGCCTCTCCATAAAAGGTCCTGAAACCAGAAGCCGTGATTTATATTTATGACCACCTGCCTCACTCACTCACCTCTCTTTTGTTTGGCTCTAACAATGCAATGACTTCTGCATGTAGAGTCAATCCACACACTCTTCCCTATCTCCCTGTACCACCCAATAGGGTGTCTGCCTTGCTTTGGTCACATGACTGTGCTTGTGTGTGGTGGGTAATTCCTAATGAGGCAATGCTGCCTGACTTATCATCACTATAGCGACCACTCTCCCTCTCCTTTTCCAGTGATTCTTTGTGTTTTCCTGTCACACGATGCAGTGGTTTCTCACTCAATCCCTCTGTTCAGCTTTTGTGTGAGTGATAGCTCTGTCCTTGTTTGCTGCCGCCCCCCACACACACACCAAAACACCAGGATTGTTCACAGTGCTTCCTTCTCTTGCCTCTTTCCTTCAGAAGCTAACAGACTGGAGGTGAGAAAAACATGGCGGACACTAGTTAGGTCTTGTCAGCAGTGATGAAGAAAATACAGTAATGATGTGGTAGTGTTCTCTGCTAGACTGTCAGCTAAAAGAATGAGAAAGGTACAGAGGGAGTGGGGAGAAAGCGAGACGGCTGACGCCAACATAGTCTTAAAATAGCCTAACAGTAGGTAGGTTGATAGAGTGTTTGGACATTCATTGAACAGGATCTCCTGCATGTGACATCATCACTGCGCGTGCACGTCATCCCAATCCAAATCTGTCAATCAGCTGATTAATCAGTGAGGATTAATTTGACAAACATGGACAAGACATAAGTCTGGAATGTTAATTGAGCCATAAACAGAGAAAGGAAGTGTGTTTAGCAGCAGTGGCGGGATGGATGGATTAAGGTGGGGTCAATGCAGTCAGAGGAAAGGGGTATTCATCTTTAGTGTTAGTGGGAGGAAGAATAGTAAATAAAAAGAACCAGTTGGGGGAGGTGGAAGCAGGAAGAGGAGGATTTTGTAGCTTGCAATTCCACTGCAAGCAGGGAGAGTGAGCTAAAATGGCTGCTTGCAGTGGTAGAAAAATGTAAGACAATGATCCATGTTAATGAAAATCCATGGACACGACAACAGACAAAGGGGTCCATAAACCAGTTAATGGCAACCTCTATAGGAGTTAATTCCTCTAACATATGGATCCAGCCATGGGGCCAGACAGGAAAATGGCTTAAGCCCGAGACAGATGTGAGTAGGGGTGAGGGGTTCAGAGAGAGTTGAGGAGGGTGAGGACCCGAGAGGGGGAGTTAGGGATCATTGGGACTCTGGCACTGATGGCCACTACTCTCATCTTGACCTTGGGTATGGGTCAGGTCTACCTCTCCTCTTTAAGATGCTAGTGATTGAGGTGCCTAGCCATGCTGATTGGAGCTCTTTAGGAGTGCTTGAAGCGAGGCCATGCTGCTGCAGAGAGGCCATTACAAGAAGCTGGAACTCTCCCTACAGGGTATACACCTCCATTCCCTATCCCCTCCCCTCTCCTCCCCCTCCGGAGCCTCATTGAACACAGGAACCAGGAGGGATTGACTGATGTGGATGGGTATAAGGGGGGCACAAGTTCACAGTGAATGTGTATTAAAGAGAGCAGCGAGATGGCAGTGAGAGACTGTAGAAAGAAAGGGGAAGAGTGAGAAGAGAGGTCAAAGAGGAGTGTAAGAGACACTCAAAAGAGATTGCAGCTGCTTGTGATGGCCAGATGTGATCTGAGAGATAAACCAATCTGCGTAAGGTGAGAGAAAGAGAAGAAGAGAAAGGGATGATGAGAAACACAACAGAAAAAACAAGTAAGGGGACAGTGAGAGAAAAAGAGTTCAATGGAAGTGTGATTAATTGAAAAAGGAAGAGAGACAAAATGAGAGAAGCCCCTGGAAATGGGATACTGTCAAAATAATAATGAGAGCAACTTTGGCCAGTTACTGTGTTATCTACAATGCTTTGCTTGGAGATTACAGCAACAAAAAACTTTGAATCGGTCCTGAGAGCCCAAAAAAAAGAGGGGTAGAGATACAGTATGGAGAAAAGGATCAGCTGAGTAATGTAAAGAGAGGATTTTTTTCTTAGGTCAAGGTACAAATCAATCTCAAAAGCGAGATAAGCAGAAAGATATGTAAGAAATGTAATGAGAAATGTGAATTGTCAGGTGTATGAGAGGCAACAGTGTGCGATAGTTTTGGAAAGGGATTTAAAAAAGAGAGATTTGCCATCCATGAGATGATATGAATGGATGTTGTCAGTAAATTCAGGCTGAGATGTGCTACGTCGTACAGAAAAAGGAATGAAGTTAATATCTCGTTTATCTCTCATAGATACTGGACTGGCCTCCCATGATGCTTTTGTGTGTGTGTGTGTGCAAGTGAGTGTGTGTGCGTGCGTGCAGGTCAGGCTGGTGTCATCAGAACCAAGGAGGAAATCTAAAAGGATTTTAGAGTTTTGGTTATAGTTCAAAGAGAGATAGAAAGAAAAGGGCAGAGGAGGCGATTAGAGATTGAGAAAGAAAAGGGAGGGATATCAACATCAAACATGACCACTACACAAGGTGCTGGGTTAGGAGGGGATATGGGGGGAGGAAGGAAGACAAGGGAGGAGGGGAAGGGAGGAAGGGGCGAGCTGTGGTTGTTATGTTCATTGTGGTCTTTACCTTTTTGATCCACTTCTATTCAAGCATCGGAAAAGGGAGAAAGAAGGAGATAGAAAGATAAAAAAAGAAAGACAGTAAGGAAGAGAGATAGAGAGAGGGAAAGTGGAGAGAACGAAAGAAAAACAGGTGCAGGAAAAAAGAGAAAATTGAGATTAAATAAAATGCTGTCCTTTCTCTCTCTCTATCTTGCTCTTTTTTAAAGCAAGTTATCTGTCTGTGTTATGGTTGGCTAATCAGAGAAAGAATGGCTCAAATGGAAAATGAGGAGGGGAAAATGGCCTGACCTGGGTTTAAATCCATTTCCATTTCATTTCAGCTTTATCAATAAACCCCCCAACAACACAATCCTTCCCCAACCACACACTCTCGACCCCACCTCCTACCCGTTTCTTGCCACACCCCTCCCACTTTCCCCTTTCACCCCAAAGTACATCTCCAGGAACCTGTTGGGGAGAGAAATGGTGGAAAAGGGAGAGCACATTTGCACTGTAGTCTTCTTTAGCTGTGGAAGTAAACAAAGAATGGAAAAAGTTGAGAAAGAGATGGTAGATAGGAAGGTGGCGATGAGGATGTCTCTATCTGTGGCTAGTTGTCTTCGGAGGGATCGTTGAATCCCTCTTTTCTCCTCTCTCTCTCTCAAAGTACAGTTTGTGTTGACATTAGAGTAGTTCCTCGATCTAAAGGAAGCTGTGATTTTGGCTTTGCACAATTTAAAGAGTCAGGATGCTCGCTAGAAGCCAGCGATAACACTCAACCCATCGACCATCCAATCAATAGGGAGCTGCCGAGGCTGGCTCATCAAAGAAAAAGAGAACAAACAACAGGGGAAAGGGAGGGCTTGACAGAGTGGAACGCCTCAGAAAAACAGAGAGAAACCAAGAGACAAGACTGGGGGATGGGAGACAAAACAGGGTAGGGACAAAAAGGAGATAAGAGAAATATCTACAGCGGGCTCATCACACACGAATGGTGTGTTGAGTCACATTACGGCCACAGCTGACTCGAGCAGGTAAGGTGTGGCTCCCTCCACATCCATAATGCTGTTTAGCATCTGCTTGTGTCGCCTCGTCTGGGGAGGTCCGTGAGCAGCTGGACACTCGAGGAAAAGCTAGCAAGGATCTCAGCTCTGCCTTTGACATTACAGCGCTGGCACACGCCTTCCATCTGTGTTTGCTAGGGCACAAGTGTTGTGCGAGTGAATCGTCATGTCTCTTTGGAAAAGACGTGTCAAAAGGCACATGGCTGGTGGAACCATGGTGCGGCCGTGATTGTCATGTGTGTGTCGTGGTAAGTCTGATGTCTCCGGGGAGCCCTGTGAAATTGTCACGACACCTTGCAGGGTTGCCAGTAAAGAAAGAAAAAATGTATGAGAGAGAGAGAGAGAGAGCAAGAGTAAGAGAAAGAGAAAGAAAGAGAGAGAGATGTAAAGAGACAAATATCGAGCAAAATAAAAAGTTAAAGAGTGAGTGTTAGCAGCAGCAGCATGATCTGTGTGGGGGATGGTCTTGCATCTTGGCAGCAATCCAGCAGAGGCAGCATCAGTATCAGCAGCAACACTGATCATTTATCTTCTTATGCCAAGATCAAACTGGACAAACAACATCCATGAAGACCTGGTAGCCATTTTCAGCCTAGAGGGGTAAACATGGCAAAGCTATGAATGCGAGTCCTGTGAAGCTGGGGCAGGGGGCAAGAAAGCATTACATCCTTGCCACCAACTGTGAGCGCAATCATTAGCTCCAAGGTTAGGGTGGGAAGAGACCGACCAGAGAGCATCCAGAGCTTTCATCTGTACTGAAACTACTGCAGAGGGGAACGTGGAGTTTTTTTAGAGAGGCATCTACTGACAGCAGAGCTTGTCGTCAAAATATGGTATTCTACCACTTACTATGTTTTCTTAAACAGGGGGAAAATGACATGTTTGATGCACAGCAGTGACATGTACTGTAGAGAGAAAGAGACATAAAAAAGAAAGAAAATTTCTTCAGTGCTGCAGAAAGGAAGAAGAAGAATAGGGTTGGTGGAAGACTGTTGACTTCATTTCTTCTGCTCTTAGTTGTCCTGAAAAATAGACACGAAGCACAGTCACGCACAAGATCATCACACGTTAGGAAACACACACACATACACACAGAGAAAAGAGACAGAAACTCATCAAACTGCCCTCACAGTGAGCAGAAGGTTAGTTTAAGGCCACCTTGGTTGTTTGTCTGATTCATTCAGCATTTCTCTTTCAGGGCCCTTTTGAGAAATAAGCCACTGCCCTCTCTCCCCTTAATCACTCTGCTCAACGCTCTATACAACCCTATCAATTACTCCCACACTAATGAGTACAGCTAGAAACACACACGCACGCACGCACACACACATACGCACACACATACGCACACTGTTATACTGCTGGACAACTTAGCCTCCTCTGTCTCTTTCACTGTGCTGAGAGATAGTGTGTCCTCTCCAGCTTATTCCGTCCTCTTCCTTCCCTTTTCTCTACATTTTTCACAGTAAAGAGTCATTCCTTTCCATGACCTAAGAAAAGCCTCCTGCTTCTCATTCACCAAACATTTATGAGTCCCACGTCTCATGGTGCGCCTATACATATTAATAGAATTTAATTTTCGGCTATATAAGAAGTGTTTCCTTTTCCTCCCGTCAAAAACGTATTAGAATTCCATTAATCCTTCTACTGACAAAATCTTCCCAACAAGTCTACTATCATTTCCAGCAGCTTTGTGTCCAAAAAGCCATGGTTCGTAATGAGTAGGCAGCGCTGAATACATTTGTGGGAAAGAATCAATTTCATTAAGTGAAACAGTGGCAGAGCCACACTATATGAATGTAAAGGTGGAGAATATGGAGTTACCTAAGAAGCGCTGCAGAATCTCGACTGTAAAGCCTGTGCAGGCACTTTTAGATGCAGTTTTTCAGTTACCTGCACTGTGCATATCAACAAGTTAAATCACAGCTGATGAAGTAGCAGAGGCACAACACTAAGTCTAATGGCTCTGGCATACCTAGCATGGATGGCCCGAATCGGGAGCATTAGAAGTCAATAATGATGTAGTACTGTGTTGTGGAAGGGGGTGGGAGGTGGGGTGGCAGGTAGAGTGTTCTAGATTTACTTTGACTCAGTGTACATCTGTGCTAAGACTGCAGTATAGGGTTTCCACTGCAGTAAATACACGTTGCAGCTGTATGAATGAATCTTTGATATTTTAATGGAATCCAGCCTTCTACGGCAGGCTGTGACAGTGCAAAATGAGAATTCTGTTGAGCAGTTCTGTCTTGCTCTGTTCTGGCTGGCAAAAACAATGCTACATGGCAGCGAGGCCTAACAGAGTTTTTGGCTCGATGCAATTTGATTTGACTTGTTGTATTTTGCCATAACAATCCAATGAGCAGCAACAATCACATACGTTCTGGACCCATGTTTGAGCTCAGCAGACAGAAGTGTGTGTGTGTGTGTGTGTGTGTGTGTGTGTGTCAGCTCGGCTCCGCCTGTCACTTCACCGTTTCAGGTGACTGGTAACATGTCGCCTGAGTGACACGCACATAGAGGACCCTGTCAAAGACTAACATCACACACAGCCATTGTGGCAGCACACCATCTCAGCTGCTATGACACGCAACCTTAACATATCATCTCTCTATTGTTCACCTTTTTGTCGAGACAACCGATGAAAAACATGCGTCAGCCTTGGGTGATGCCAGAGTGCCCAGCATTCCCAGCCAGGCGTGAACGATGGGGCATTACCAGAGCGATTAGCAGCAGCAAATTCAATTAATCTTGACAAATCTCTGCTGAGGCAGAAATGAAGAGAGCGACGCGCCCCCTCTCCTGGTAATTAAAAGTGGCCGAGTTGAGTGGCGTGCGGTGCGACGGTGACTAGGTTTTGGGATGAACAGTTTCAGCTCTTAGTCTGAATGTGTCAGGTCATATTTACTTAGTCAGATGAGAACAAACACGTAGTGCAGTCTGCAGTATAAGTTGTGTGCATACACTTGTGTGCATACTTGTTTCTTTTTCATGTGGGTGTGTATGTGGTCCTGTTTCTCCAGCGGAGGAGAATGGCAGAGGACAGGGGTAATTGGCTCTTCTTTGTCACCTCAAACAGGCAGGACTCTTCATCATAGAGGGATCAGCCTCCAATTTTCTTAGCTGCGCCATACTTTAGATGCAATCAACTAAAGTTTTTTTTTCCCAAACACGGGGTGGAAAAATGCAAGTCAGCAGCTATTTAATAATCCCTTTGATTGCATGGCGAAAAGAGAGCAAGATCGCTTGTGCAGTCAGAGGAGGAAAAAACAAGGTTAGAATGTGTGAGGAGAAGAAGACAGGTACAACTAAGCAATTCTACCATGACCCTCTATAAACAGTACAATACAGGACACCAAGCTACAATACAGAACTTCCAGAGGACTAACAAAAAAAGTCAAGCGCCTGGAAAGCATCAGTCTTACCGCAGCTAACATCAACTGAAAGACCAGAGAACAGAGTGCAGAGGAGACTCGAGGAGAACCCTTGTTGCCACTTGGAAGTGAAGAAGAGAGTCACATCAGAGAATAATCCCCAATGGCAAGAAACTCAGCTAACTTCTTATCTGTGACTGTGGCTGCAACATGACTCAACAAAGTCTTTCAAAAAGGTAAACCGAGGGCACAAAAGCACAGAGCAGAGAAAGGGCAAAGACTGAAAGAAGTGCTTGGAAGTCCCTGAGTTTCTTCAAGCCTCTCCATCAGAGCTGGATGGTTGGATATTTGAATATTTGTCACACCTGTAAAAGAAAAGAAAATGACAGAGACAGCAGAAGAGACTGAACAGAATGATAAGATGCTTTGGCAGACTGATCGACAAAGAGTAAAAATATAAGAAGAATGAGAGAAATCAGGCAAGTTTAAAGACCGCTGAGTGTAAATGGGAGGTGAGCGAGAGAAAAGCAGAATATAGTAAGAGAGGAGTGAAGAGACATGAATTGAAAATAGGTGATATTGACTGTGAGCGATCATAAGAAAAAGAAGGATGAGTGAGAGACCTCAGAGAGAAGAGATGAGAGGAGAATAAGAATAAGAAGAAGAGGAAGAGACCAAAGGAGATTAGCGGCGTGGCGGCAACTCGAACCTGTGGCTCGCCACATCTGTGCCTGAGAAAAAAGCAGAGAGAATCACCCTGATCAATCAAACAGCCCCTCCACCCCAAGAAGACCCATGTCTTCTAAATTTAAACCACCCCAGCACCCTCAATTTTCTTTTCACCCCTTCCTGCATCCCATTTCTGCCTCTGCCCGGTGGAGGGGAGCACCACTGCCCCTCCCCTCCAGCCAGGTGTTCCTGCACAGTAAGGGGATCAATGCTGAGTAATAATACATGAGAGGGAGGAGGGGAGACTGAGCGGAGATTTTCACATGAACGAGGATCAACACAACACCATATAATTCTTTCTGTGTCTGCTCCTTTGGCTGTGCGAGCGTGCTCTTGTTTGTGTGTGCATGTTTGCTCATGGGAGGACAAGTCAGAGGTAGAGAGAAAGAGAGCAACTATGGGTCCCCCTTTTGCGAGTGTGAGGCAGACTTGTGTGTGTGCGTGTGTTTGTTTGTGCACATGCAGACGTGCGTGTATGTCACACCTGCCCCGGAGCTCGAGCAGTGCCGTAAGGAAGTCAGCCGTTACCATGGGGACATTAAAATCTGTGGCACTCCAGGTTATGTGGTCTAAAATAAGCCCTTTGCTGTTTGTATTAAGATTTCTATTGTGAGGTGCAGTGCTGCCTCCCAGTCTCACTGCGCCCAATTTTAATTTTTTTATTGGAAATCAGAGGGACAGCAAAGGTGTTTGGCACCTGATAAAGGCAGTGGCATGCCCCTGGGTCAATCAGTGTGCGAGTCTGGGGGCGGTGTGTGTTACACTGCTGTGATCGCCAATAAGGGCTGACCCCACGTTTGCAGTGGGGTGTGTGTGAAGTGCTTATCGGACCCTGTGTTTCCATCCCCCATGTGAAAATCCCTCTCAGCTACTGTTGCGTTGCTCTGTCGATGAAGAAAACAGGTTTAGCACTCTGTGTGTGTGCATGTGTGTGTCTGTGCATTCTAGTTATATGAGAGAGAAAGAAAAGAGAAATAGAAAGAAAAGAGAGCTAGAAAGAGAGAGAGATAGAGAGAGAGAGAGAGAGAGAGAAACCAGGTGAGGATGATTGTCTGTCTTGTTTTGCTTGTGTCGAAAAAAAGCCATAGAAAGCAAGTGTGCATGTGTAAGTGTGAGAATATCATTTGTCGAGTGTTTTTGGGGGGCATTAGGTTCAGGTTGAGGGGTAAGGGGAGGGATGGGAGGGGCGGTGAATGGGAGGTTAGGGAGGTGGGAGGGGGTGACAGGGTCTCAGTACTCACTGTAGGGGACACACTCATACTGGATCTCCAGGTACTTGTAGGTCCCTGGGCATGGGTCTGGGAACACGTCCGACCCGGCTACCACCACACACTGGGTGCGGTTATTACACCTGCGAGAGTAGACAGACGGGGAAGGAAGGGAGAAAAGAAAGAGAATGGAGGAAGTAAGTGAAAAAAATGACGAGTGCCATTGCCACCAAGACAAAGAGGAGTGGGTACAGAAAAAACATCTTCAGGCTCTGAAAGATGGAGAGAACAGTAGGGAAGGGAGTAATTTCACACTAGACTAGATCATGTGACAGCTGCACCAGAGGGGAGGTGGGAAACAGAGAGGGAGGGAGGGATGGGGGAAAGGGAGTGGGATGAAGGATAGATAGAAGGAAAT
The DNA here is from genome assembly GCA_026937815.1 of Etheostoma perlongum. Taxonomy (NCBI): domain Eukaryota; kingdom Metazoa; phylum Chordata; class Actinopteri; order Perciformes; family Percidae; genus Etheostoma; species Etheostoma perlongum. Next base: position 13,087,348 of record CM049385.1, read on the forward strand.
AGGGAGGGAAGAGACAGAGAGAGGGCGAATGACGTAAGAGGCTCCTCTCCTGGGGGATTGTGAGTGGGATCAATTAGAGGTGAGAGAACAGGGAAGGACGACAGGGGCTAAGGCAAATACTCTATAAGACACAAAAGAAAAACATTCACAGGCACATACCCATATCTAAACAGCATCGCTGCATGCCTTCTCACGTTTTCACAACCAGAGAAACACCCAGAAGAAAAGCTACACATCCTCACACACATGCACTCACTCATTCAGATTACATACTCCTTCTTTATCCAGGTCTTAGCATTTCTCCCCTGTGCTGTCTCTCACTCCATTCATATCTCAAGTCTCTGCTGAACTCACTCTATCATCCCATCATTTCTAGCAGTTCTGCTTCCTTTAACCCCTTAATACTCATTTCCACCCCTTCCCACCCTTCCTCACTCCCCAAGCTAGCACCCTGTGCCTCCAATACATGTGTGATGGATAGCTGGGAGAGCGCCTCCATTGATCTGAGCTCAGAGGAAGCAAATGCTGAGCGTAAACACAGAGAGCAGCTGTACGAAGTCCCACAAATACTCTTGCAACAAAACATTCACATAAACACACTCTCGCAAGTACAGTATGCGCTACTAAACACACACACACATACACCACCATACACATGCATGTCTCGCCAAGCTGCATAGGTGTTGTGCACAGGACAAGGACGCTGAGTTTAGTATTTCACGTAAGACATCAACCTTACAGGAGGAAAAGTAGGAAATTCTAGACAAATAGTTGTGAAATAGTATCTTGTTTTCATGGCCAATAACTGGCTCTGACTCGCTAAAAATACAACAGATCGATATTTACCTCTGTGACATAATCTTAAAGGCGTCGGGCAGGTAACACTGCACATTCTCCATCTGGAAGGGGTCTGCGTCACAGATCTTGTCATCGGTGCGGCCGTAGTTGGCTGTCTCAATCATGATGACATCACTTCCAGGGCAGCGCAGCTCGATCGGGTAGCCTTCACATGCCAGCTCTCGACGCATCAAGCCAAAGGGCATCATTGACCGGCTCAGAGCTGGAGTGGAAAGAGGGAGAGAGGCAAAGTTATTGATAATTCAATTAATCTTAATAGTTTTAGGAGGCACTTTATTATTCAACCACATTGTAAAAATGATATGTAGTATTTGACAAGAGCAGGCAGAATGAAAGTGGTTCCTATTGTCCTCATGTAAAACACAAATGAGCTATTATTGACTTGCCTTCACTAAGCAGTAATGGTTCAGTACTGTTGAAGGCACAGCCTTGCAATTTTCACATTGGAACATCACAGATACATATTGACATGACATTTGCAGCTATAAGCTTCTCCAATAAGATATCGCACCACTTGTGAAACAAATTGTGAGAGCTTCAAATGTTAACAAACTCCTACTGGGCAGCGGCATATCATTACTCATCCCCACAACAAAGAAGAACTGTTGTCCTTCCTTTAGTCTATTCCACCTCAACAAGGTGTCAGAGCAACTAGGGTTAACTCTGAATAAGGAAGTCATGCAAATAACAAGTAAAGAAAGACAATTTGTGCATTTGTACACCTTCACCTCTGATGTGTACACCATTTACACACCAACTGCTGTTAATCAGCCATCTGAGACACAAGTCAATGCACTGCTGTGGCCAGCAGCAGGGCTATGTGTAGAGACGTGTCAGCAGGGACAGCGTGGTACTCAGGGTTAATCGCTGAGCCAGGCTGAGAGGCATGAAAGAGGGCTGCAAAGAGGTGTAAGAGAGACACTTGTTGTCTCTCTATAACTGAATACCTTTCCAATGTCTCTTCTGTATTCACACACACACACACACACACACACACAAAATGGCTGCCGGCTTTATGGCTTCCAGCACAGGTGGAGACAGGGGCACAGAAACAAAATAGAAGTAGAGACAAGGTGAGTGATCTGGCAGTAAAGGTCTCTGTGGCATTAAAGGACAGCCAGTGTTTCTCTGTGCAGAGACTCATGCCAGAGACTGTGAGAGATGCTGTCCATGGTCCTGAACTGACAACATTATTTTGGAAGAATAACATCCTAAGGGCCATATTTTAACAATCTGAAATACAAGTATCAAACGGCAAACACAAGTAGCTTTGCGGGCGGCTCTCGGGCACTGTTGCTATTATACCGACGCAAATCTAAAATGGGTTGGTTTAAAGTAGCTACATTACTCATAGGTGTGGTTTGGGTGTAACGTGCAATAAACCAATCAGAGCGTTATTTCACATTCCCTTTAAAAGCAGGCACGCTTGTTCCATGGCGGATTGCTATTATAATGGTAGATCCATGGACGCACACCAGGAGCGGTTCACAGCCGAGGAGACGACGTTTGCTATTGATATTTCTTTTTGACAAAATATATATAATATATTATAATTTAAATAAAGAAATATCACAAAAACATACTTTCCGATGTTTTGGGCTCACTTTCACTGAATCACAATCTTATGAATGCATGGTGATCATTTTTCAATGTAGTCATTGAAACATTAGACCGAGATTACCTCACCATAGACGATGCAGCTGTCTCTCCTCTCCCGTGCTGCTGCTGGGGCATTTGGGTTAAGTGTCATAGGCACATGCAGTTCAACATCACATCGCCTTAAGTCCTCTAATAGTTCCTCATTTATGTCATCAACACATGTTTCATGGAAATGTGTAAAACAAGGTCATATTTTCCCTTGTATTAATATATGGTTTACAAAAATGGGAACTGCTGGGTCTGTGAGTTGAGAGAAAGAAAGTGTATCCGCGTATGCACACTACATTTCGGCCAAGCATGCACCCTTAAATTACCATCTGAATAACGCAACACTGACTTTAGACTAGGTTTTTGCTCGTCTGTGGCGGAATTGTTTTCTGAAACTGCAAAATAGCACCAGGGAACATTTGCGCTGGAACATACCTCCTCTTTTTGCTGAAGTTCAAGTTAATTTCCTAATTTACCAATGTGAGTCTGAGGAGGAAAAGTCCGTTGTGCATCGGGTGCAAAATAGGAATGATACATGCGTCGGTGTACAAAGTCAATTGCACTGGGTGCAAGACAGGGCCCTAAGTGTTGGAGCTGCATCAGAGACTGGTAGATGCAGAGCTGTCCGCTGTCCTGAAATGAGGCTTTGCCTGAGCTCTCCTCTCTATTGTCACTGGGGAGGACATGACACATATTAGGCTGATGGTGGACATATTGTCAAATTTAAACAGTGCAGTGCTTGCGCCACTTAAGCAGGCTGGAGGTTAGAAGTTATTTGTAAACTGAGGCTCTCACTGCACAGCATTCCCCCCCCGCCAGACAGGCTCGGCAGCAGACAAGGGCACTGAGTCAGCCCCTCTCTCCCACTTGTGTTAGTGCTGAAACCCACAGAGCGGGGCTATTTTCCTGACACTGAGCTAGCACTGCTTAGGTTTCAGCCACCGTCCATTCAGGAGGAGTGCCCATATGGGTCAATGTCAATGTCAGTCATCCCTGACATGCTCTGCAGCGGTGCGCTACATGATTCACTGCCATCGGACTTGCTCATATTTCTAAATGCCACCCATTTATGCAGGGGACTTCAGTTCAGTTGTGTAACTAACGCCATTAAGGCTGAATGACTTGCACAGACAGACTTCAAATCTTTTATGCCTCGCCAACATGCAGTGCCAGTGCCAAATCACAAAGGCCTAGATGCAAAAGTGCATACTAATTAAAACACACAGAGATGCAAACAGCAGGCAAGGACAGACAAACAAATCCCAACACAAATGCAAAAACTCACACAAACAAATTAGCACATGCGCAGACGTACACGGCAGACAAGTGTGCATATTCTGTCAAGTACACACATACTTGCATTCATGCATGCATGCATACACTTCACACACACACACACACACACACACACACACACACACAATCCTGGTGTCGCGGTGGGATTACAATGCATAGTGTCAGTGTGTGGCCTTGTTCTCTTAACTACCCTGTGGTGTAAGTACACAGCAGCATACAGCTGGCCAGCAATTAAAACCACACAGTGAGCCAAGAGGAGTGTAAAACTAAAGGGGGCCACCAGGAGTGATCACACTCAGTCCACTTAGCCCTTATCAGTGGGGACAGACTACACGTTTAACATACTTTACATACCAAAGTTGCTTTATACGGTAACTATAACTGCCACACCACTGAGCACTAATACAAATATCTACGGTGGAAAGGCTCTGGCAAAACAGCCTCTCCTTGGGATGTTAATTTAATTTATTGGCTGTTGGTTGGCTGAGTTAGTAAAAGGCTGTTTTGACAGAATAAGTAAGATAATAAGATACTCAGATGCAGTTTTTAATCAATAATGGGCCATTTAATTGCTTTAATTGGGATTAGTTATGATGATCAGCTTGTGTTTGTGCAAAACAATTTCAGCTTGTTACCATGACTGGTATGTCTGATATATTGTTTGTAGCTCTCTGACTATATAAATAAACACTTGGCCAACCTGAACTTACACTGATCAAAAATGGTTTGTTTTTTATGTTAAAGCTCAAACTAAATATAAAGAGTCAAATGAATCACAATGATGTAAACATTGAAAAAAAGAATTCATCAGTCCCATTATACACAGATTGTTACGCATGAGCCTAAATCCCTTACCTACATCAAGTATTTATTTTTCTGGCCTTGCTGTTACAGTATACAGTATATATTTAGCCATAAATTCAGCACCGCCATTATTAAGCCAGTACACTTCAAGTGACAGCAACCATGATAACTAGCCTATTTCTGGCACCCCTTCAACTCTTTACTTTTGCCATAGTGTATCATATTTCATACCTACATATTTCACACCTACAAGTTTGACAAGTTCCAGGTTTATGATGGAATTCACTGTGTAAATACAGCAGGAAACACCTCACATACCAATTTATGCATACATTTTTTGAATGGCAAGTGTGGGACTTAACTTCAAGGGATCCTGTGTGTGTGTGTGTGTGTGTGTGTGTGTGCCCGTGTGTGTGCTTGTGTGTCAGCCAGATGGCCTGAGGCCTAGCTGGAGCTGGGGCTGGCTCTCAGCTGAGATGAGATGAGCAGAGGATAAGCTTGGACTGGCCATGGGCTACGATTGTCCTTCACTCTGCAGGAATCCATTAAGGTTTCAGGGTCTCTTCAGCCAACACACACACACACACACACACAGATGCACACACATACAAACGTGGGCATTTAGTTGGGCCTGTCAGACTCATAATAGCTGGATGACAAAGTGTATTTCTTAGCAGCAGCCATATGTATAGGTAGATCTAATCCCTCACTGTGAGACTATGACTCATCTCCCCTGATATGTAAAACAGTATTAATATCTGTCATTCACAAGAAATGGTTACCAATTGTTTCACATATTGATAATAAAAGACAAGCTGATTTGCATAGATGTGTTAGTGTTCAAAAGACAGAGATCTCTTAACACACACACACACACACACACACACACACACACACACACACACACACACACACACACACACACACACACACACACAGAGGCCTGGTGTCACTCCAGGGCAGCTGGTGTGAGTGGTTGAAGCGGTTGGCGTCATAATAGAAGCTCCATACAAATTAAGAGCAAGAGAGAGAACTGATTGGATTTGACTCAGTATCCTCACATAGTAATTAAAGCCTGAGGGTGGATAGATGTGTGGACCCTCAGACAAGAACATCATATGGCTAAAAAAACTCAGCCAGTCTTTTTCACACACACTCATTCTTTCTCTACCATTTTCCAGTCTCCACATCTATGATCACTTTCATGCATACCCACACACACACACACGAGCACACACACACACACACACACACACAAATTTGCCAAGATCCAACATCATTTTGAGATGAGAAGACATAACCTACAACCAACAGTTGTAACCAACAATCGATAAAAGTTAAAAAGACAATCTGGTTTGTTACAGCACGACTGACTCAGAGAGTACATTTAGAATTCTAAAACATTCACAGTATGAATAGACAAGAGCAAATAAGAGACATAAGTCTTTGAACTTTAACTGCCACTGAATACTATATACTATATTGAAATATTTTATTTTGAAAAACATATATCTGAATTGATTTGTTCTGAATTCACCTCTTTGATATTGAAATATGAACATTCTTGATTTCTACTTTAACCTAAATTTCAATAAATATTTTTCAGTGATCACACAATCAGATACAAAAAAATAAACTTAGAGAATTCCAGATAAAATAGATTCAGATTGATCAAATGTGATTGCTCAAATTCAGACAGAAAAATCCAAGTTAAATATTTACACAGCAACATCCAGGCTATCCAGGAACTGACGTCTGGCCTATCAGAGCACGGCCTGTCTGTCATGTGATACAACATACATTCTGTTGAGCCCTGAGTTCGATTGTACATAAACAGCAAATTTACCGGAGAACCTTCGTTTTTCCTGGCAATCATCTTTACAGGTTGAATATCAGTGCCGATATCTTGGATTACATGACTGACAGGCCGTGCTCTGATAGGCCAGAGGTTGGTTCGATTGTGTGCAGGCTCAATGGCTTCTCCTACCCTGGGTAGCCCAGATGTTACTGTGTGAAAAACTTTTTTTGTATCTGAATTGGTGACCATTGAAAAATATTTTTCTAAATTCAGGTTTTTAAAATGGAAATCAAGAATGTTCATATTTAAATTTCAAAGAGGTGAATTCAGAACAAATCAATTCAGATACATGTTTTTCAAAATAACAAAATTCAAGATTAAGTATTCAGTGGCTGTTAAAGTTTCCATTTGCTTCCATAAATTGCTCTACATTGAAACACAACCAAAAACGTTCCATCATCAGAAGTGTGCTTTCAAGCATGAAAGCACTTCGATTTCAACATCTTTGACAATTTGACCTTGGACGGTGTTATCACAGACATTGTATAGTGTGCTTTCTCAGAAATAATTGTTGGAGAAGGTTTGGCCTTGCAGGTAGCAAGGGACTGTAAAAGCAACTTTTCTACATTGCAATGGAATCACAATAAGAGATTATACTGTACTTGTGGAGCTTTGTGGCCTTAAGGCTGACTTGTTAGCTGGATGGCTGTCTTTCTTTCCGAAAATGTGATCAGCCCCTCTTTGCCCTACTGTCTGTTCCAGCAGTCATCGCCTAATGTTACTCATTACCATAGCACTGAAGCAAAGTGCCAGAGAACATTCTCAACAAGCGGTAGGCCTAGTTGAGACATGGGCATGCTTCTGATGAGGTGGGATTCTTGTTATATCACTGTCCCTAAAATCAACTTTAAATGGCATTAGGGCTAATAGATGAGTATCTAGTATCTAGAAACGATTCCTCGAGTAAGTTGAATAATTTGATTACTAAAAATCATCAATGCAAAATGATTTGCCTCGAAGCTTTGTTTAATCAATGTTACCAACGTTGAATTGCTGACGGTGTTTCCGCACAGATGGTTATTACTGTCACACACCGGGCTGATGCTGCTGGCGACAGGTGCCATGGTGCAGATTACAAAATAAAGAAAGAAAGCGTTAATAGTGAGGGGCCAAGAGAAGAGAAAGGCTGGAGAAAACAACAGAAATTTTCCAAAGTTTGTAATCAGTTCAAATGTAATTAAAACGAAAAGTCAATTACAATTTACAGGCTACAACGTGTCTACTCTACTGCAAAATCAAACTAGCTTACCACAATAATAGAACAACGTCAATGCTTCAGCCTCTCAACAGGAAACATTGAGTTTAAATTACTTTATGACATAACATTCAGTGATGTGCTTCTGAGGATAGTTACCATGGTATTAAATTAAGTCTATGAACTTGAATCCTTTTTATTTTTTGGAAAAATCACTTTACATACTTATTTATGGTTTATTCATTGACAGTTTTTTCTTCCATTCCATGATGCTGACCAGACAAAAGTAAATCACAGAGTTGTATGGACCATGAAATTATACCAAGCACAACAACTTCCAAAAACAAAGAGAAGAAAATACATAATGGTGACCACAACTTGATCTAAAGAGCCGACTTGTTGACTATCCCTTTGGAAAAACAGCTGATTATTGCGCTCCATTTTCTCTCACTCTCTCTCTTCACGGAGAAACAGCTGACTAACATAACAGAGCTGAGTGACGTAATCAAATATATAAATGAATTAGGTTGAGTATAACTAATACTTACTGTACATATAGGCCTAAATACAGATCAGTCTCAGGTTGAAACTTGTACTTCTGAAAGTTAAGTTGCACAGTTTAAGGTAATGTTTATGTATCTTTAATGTATGCCATAATTTGAGGTTGTTATTGGATTTCAGAAAATGTTTTCTTTAAAAACAATGTAATATGGCACTTAAATGCACTTAACATGTTTAGTTTTTTTGAGAGATGATATTGTAAGCAATGTAGGCAATACAAATGTTGCTTTTCCCAAAAATTAAACCAAACTATTGTAAATTATTGTTCTTCAATAAAATTAAAGTAGGCTATTTGTTATCCAATTACTCAATTAATCAATAGAATAATCGGTAGAATACTTGATTATTAAAATAATCGATAGTTGCATTAAACTAACTGAAATAAAACCATGCCAATCTATTAGATTGCCCGGCCAATTTCTCCAGTACTTTATCGGTTTAGCGCTGTATCTTAGCGACTCATTTAGCACAGCGAGTTAGTGTAATGACTCGCTGGAGCATGGCCTGTCACCACAGACAAGCTGAGGCGATGCGGCCAGAACTGTCACATCCAGGCAGCCTTCAAGCAGAGGAGTTGTGACAAAGTGACATCCTGAGACAAACCTAAAGGCCTAACATGAGGGTGCAGGGGGTAGGGGCTGTTTTAGCCTGTGTGTTTGTGTGTGTGTGTGTATGTGTATGTGTGTGTGGATGGAAGGTGGTAACACTGGCCTAAAAGCTGGGATGCTATCTTACTTCCTCTGACTCCTCCGCCTGTCTCATACAGGCGAAGGAGACAATGGAGATGAGATGAGGAGCGACTGTATGGGGAGTCACCGGCAGTGCTATAAGGTCAGAACACAAAGCAGCGCCAAATGACACACATTCACTGTGATGGAGCTGAGTAAAGCCAACACACAGGGAAGAAGAAATTGAACGTCAGAGCAGACAGGGTAACAATAGAAAAAGATAGAAACCATCAACCTAGATGCTGGCAGAAGATGAACATGATGACTGTTCTTTGCGAAGGTCACTGACATAAGAGGAGTGAGGCAGAAAGATTTGTAGGAGAGAGGACCTTCTATTGTTCTGATTCACTTAGCAAAGACCACTCAACAGCCCAGTCCTCTAACTGAACTGAATTACAGTACAGCCCATTACATTACATCATTCATAAGAGAATTTAACTTGGCCCCGTTGGAAATGGGATACACACATCCTAATGCAACCCATACTCATGCATTTGCATGATGCACAAAAATATTGCAGGAAAACACACACAAACCCTAAACCCCTTCCACCCTCCACCTCAAGAACTGTGTGTGTGTTGACAAACTTTGCTGTCGGGGGAACTAGCAGGCATAGCAGAGAGATTAAGACAAGCGGTTAAAAAGCCACTGAGCACAGAGCAACACATACACAAACTTGAGGAAGGAGGAGAGACGGGACGTGCTCATACTGTCAAACCACTTCATTGCTGGCCCTGGCGCCTAATTATGCAATAAAAGCGCTTCAGAGGGGGGAAACAGCATAGCCTGAAATAAAAATCAGCCTGCCTAAAAAGTAGAGATTCACCCGTTGTAAAATATTCCCCCTCATCTCCCCAGGGATGGGAGATGTGCTACAGGCCCAACACAACTCCATTCTGTTCTCTGTTCCCAGCACATATCACAAGAGGCAGGACAGCAGACAGTGAGTCAGACCTAGATTCATATAAACATTGTGGTTGAGTAAAACTGCAGGTGATCCAGAGAAACAGCCACAGGGATGTAGTGAGAATAGAGCAGAGAGGGGAGAAGCAGAAAGAGAAAAGTTAGGAAGGTGGTAAGAGACTGAAGAGAAGAAAGTGATACGAAAAAGGAGGGTGTGTGAGAAATAAAGTGTGAAGGAGAGTAGGGGCTGAGCTGAATGAGCACCATGCAAGGCCTGCTGTCAGAAAGATGTGTGTGTGCATTTAGAAGAGATGCAAGTCACATCCAGAGACCAGTTAGGAAAGATAAGTGTCAAAGCCCATCCCTGCCGCTGCATTAGACACTTAATTAACCTCCTTTTACTCAAAGCCAAAGGCTTGGACGTGTTGACAGAGTGTGTGTCTGCGGGATTTTTTTTCTGTGCATGTTTATTAACTGATTTACTGATCGATCTGTTTGTAAGTAGGTATTTACAGTGTGCAGCATTTCGGGTGCTCCTGTACCTTCAATTTTTAAATCTATTAATTAAAAATGCATTTCAAACAACTGAATCTTTCCTATCTTCACCTGCCATGCACTTGCAAATTACTACATGTTTCCTACTCTGCTTTTTTTTCTTTTTCACCTTAGCATCATCCCTCGATCCCTCATCCAATTTCATTCACCCGGAAACTCTCTCATTCACCCTCCCCACCCGCCTTATTCACCGTCCCCTCGTTCTTTCCAATGCCACCATTCTTCCCTCTTTCCTTCCCATCCTTTTCTTCTCCTTCACCCCCTCTCATAGTTTTACCAGCCTCTCCACTTATCCATCCATCCTCCTATGTTTCTTTTTCTTCCCCTCTCTACACTCCATGCCCTTTGGCTGCCAGCCATAAGCTGCTGCTGGTAATTATCAATCTGCAGTCCCAAAACACACAAGAAGCAAATGCAAACATTCTCGAGCCCATGACTTTTTTTAACACACGCACACACACCCGCGCACACGCACGCACACACACACACACACACACACACACACACACACACACACACACACACACACACACACTCAGTCCTTCACGGTTACAAAGCCTCAAAGTTACGCAGTTAGGCCCTGAGAGAAAAGAGGCAGCTATCACACAACTGCACAAACAGGAACACAGTCCCCAATCCTTTATGTAGGAGCTTGTTTGCGGTACACAAATCAATGTACACATACTAACATACCCTGACGCACACAACTACAAGCAAACACAAACAAAATGGGAACACACACATGCACAAACACACATACACTAACACTGTGAACGAATGAATAAACAGAAAAGCACAGCCCGTATTCAGGCGCAGACACATGAGAGCAGTGTGCGTCATCTTCAAAGGGAGGTTTAAAAGAACACACCGCCACTCTGCGCTGGCCTCTCCCTCCTTCTCCAGCCCACCTCCGACTACCAATATATGTTCAAAGGCCATCCATTAACCTTTCACTCACACAGGCCTCTCTGTGATCTACTGCTCTCAGCCAAGGGCTTTGAAGAACACAGCAACCCCCAGCACCGGGGAGGGAGCAGAGGAGGTAGCAAATGAGAGTAAGACAGAAAGGGGCAAAAGAGAGTGAACGGAAATGAAATGGAGGTAAACAACTAGAGATGTGTCCTGTTAACAGATGGTAGGCAGAAGGTAAAGAAAGGAAAAAAGAACTGGGGGGGTGATAATTGAGGAGGAAGGCTGGACAGACAGTAGCTTAAGGCGAAGGGCAAAAGAGGAAGGAGGTAAACGAGAAGGTGGGGAAGCTGGAAGGAAGAGAGAAGGAAAATGATAACAGTAGAGGGAATAGGAATGGAGAGAGGGAAGGCTAGCCAAAAGATGGCAGTTTAGGGGATGGAAATCCCAACGCAGGAAGGGAGAAATATCTGAGGTGTTAGGGGAGAGAAAGCAGAGAGATTGGAGGAAAATGAGCAGCGAGTGTTAGGAGTGAAAGAAGTGAAAAAAACAGACTGTTTCTAGTAAAATTAGGAGGCAACAAAAGCCTGAAAACACACACAAGAGTCGAAGAGAGATAAACTGGAAAAAAGGCTTTACAGCAGTTCTTTATTGTAAAATCCAGATGACACGCAGAAATATTCACAAGCTGCTAGATTGGCATTTAGTATCGGTGAAGCCTGCGGATTTCATATTTATGGCAGAGAAAGAAACATGGTAAAACACATTCAAAAGTCATTTTGAGACACATTGAGAGCATTTAATTGTCTCTATAAACACATAAAGTAGCCACTTTTGATGGCTAGTGTATGTGTGTTATAAAACACAAAGCAACTGTATTAGAAACTTGAAAATACAAGTTGTCCGTTCTGAATTTGAACCAACGTAAGTCATCTATCTGTTCTACTGTATCTAGTGAAAAATACCGCTAAGGACACTTCCCAAATGAATTGAATGTATGATAATTAAAATAAATAATTGAGCACAACCTTAACAGCAGCAGGTGCAGCACCTAGGAGCATTGAGAAGAGTGTGACCCTCATTGACTTATTTGAATGTAATTGGTTATTTTAGTGTCACCTGGTTCTGATCAGCCAGTACCTAGTCTTTTTCTTAGGGTTCAAAACGCAAAGCAGTAGATCCCTTCTATGTGTGTCTGTTTTAGTTATTATTGTTATTTGTTGTCTGCCGTGCCAGCTCAAATTCCCATGAGCTGGAATGAAGTAGAAACAATGCAAGCTTTGAAAGGCCACGCCCCCACACCGTAAGCCTGATTGACTTGAAATATCTCACACAGGTGCAGCTTAATGTGCTCTACAAAAAAGCTTTAAGGATCATTAAGGTCCACCTAGAAAACTTTTCCACCATTTTGAATATTTTGAAAAACACATTTTTGAGATCTCCTCCTACACCGTAGCTCTGATTGCCACCAAATGTTTAGTGAATCATCAGTGGATCAAGCTTATTACAAGCTGTATAAAGCATGTCCATACCTCAATTACTTTTCAAGTTATTGACCAATGAACTTCAAATGGGGCGTGGCTCTGGACATAATGAAATCAAATCAACAATCGTAAGGCCAATCATCATAAAACTCATCATAAAACACAGGATATGTTCAGATAATTGCCCCAGATATACACATACAGTTTTATATACATACGCCACTAGGGTGTGAAAGCATCCTGAAAAGTTTAATTCAAATTAAACACCAGGGGGCGCTATGAATACAAACAAACTTTAGGTGCTATAGCTCAAATCAGGCTATAAATGACAAAATGTTTGTCCAATCAACACAAAACTTCCAGGAAATGTCTACATAATAACCTCGCACATACACTGCAAGTCTCATTCAAATTGACTACTAGGGGGCACTTTAAATGCACAATAACTGGACATGGAATGACACAAATCAAGATTTGAGCTTTGAATTGCAGCTTGCAGCTTTATTAACAATTGTTTTTGTGTTGGTTGGTTTTGTCAAATTGCTGGACTGAGCTATATATCACACTGAATTGAAAATAAATGTTTTTGACAAATCAGTTGTAAGCATTTTTAACAAAGTGCACTTTGTCCGTTGTTACAAAGCTTGCAGGATGTGTTTTGTAACGACGTTGGACCACATGTGTGAAATTACGTTGAAGTCGCTATTTAGAAAAAAGGTTTGAACCCGCAAATCGCTGCTATATTTCTGTTTTTGCCAGTACCTAGTCTATATCCTTAGCGTTACACTTCCAGGATTGCTCCGGTGCTGCAGGAAATTATGCCAAATGCATGTATTTTCCATTTCCTTCCGTTTTCTTTGTGTTGGAATTTTAAATTTGGTGGATTTATGAGGAATACTTTATTGTTGACTGCTCATCAGATCTCTGCAGGGTAAATTGAGACAGCTAGCTAGACTATCTGTACAATCTTCTCTCGCACAACGTTTTTGCAGCGGCTCTGTGCGGAGTTTAGCACCTCCCATGACGTTTCTGATGAATGCCATTAAACCAGAGCACGTTTTACTCCCATCCTCGAAAACTATGTGGAGTAGCCAAACCCTCCTTCAGCGTGCTTTGAAGGAGGGTCTGGCAAAGCAAGACTAGCTAACAGAGGTAGAAAGTAACAAAATACATTTACTCATGTCACTGTATTGAGTAGTTTTGTTGTGTAATTTGTATTTTTCAAGTAGTTCTTAAAATCAGTATTTTAAAATGCACTTGATTATGTTTTGAGTGAAGTATTGTATTTCGCTACATTACAAATTCCATCCAATACTGAGTAAAAAGGTAGAGCAAAAACCCACCCCCTTGTATTTGCATCTCTATTCACATGCTGGGATTCTGTAAAGAGATGCCCGCGCTCCACACACACACACACACAGGTGTGCCGAGTTGTGTGTGCGTTAAAACACGCAGTAGCCTGACTGGGAACGATACAAAGAGGATTACCAATGGCCGATGGGGCAGATGAACTCACGCTAGTCTAGTTACTGTAACTAAGTATGCTACAATAAAACCTTTATAATAAAAAGTCAATACTTATTAATGCACTAATTTGTAGAGACAGGCTTAAACATGTAGATAGCAATATTTCAATCTGCTCTGTCTGCTCAGTCCACCGCAGTGCTTTACACAAACACAGCTCTGCAAATAGTGAATTTTTTTACAAACAACCTAACTGTAGTTTAACTGTTCATCTTAGTTTGCCAGCAATCTTGAAATTTGGACAAATTCTAAGCCAAGCATCCCCTCTGCTGGAGTGGTACATCTATGGATGTATTAAAAGACCAAAACAGATGCATGTGGCTATTTAATATGCACGTGAATGACACAATGTTTTGTTCGCCTTCTTCATTCTTGATGATGATGCTGTTTGTATTCTTTTACAACAGCATCATTTCATTGCAAATGAGGCATACATGACGAATGCATAGCCTGCTTATCAGTCCATTCACCATGGAAGCTGGGCTTTTCCACTGCAACCTTTTCGCTTCAGCCTCTTTGACAGTGACATTTTTTGTGACAACAGACGTTTCTTTCTGCAAGCATTTTCCACCAATCAGGACATTGCATACTTCAACCATGTTTTAGTAATCACAGACTTTAACCATCACTCATCAGTGAACTGTCTACTAGTCTGAGATCTTTTTCTAGTTAGAATAGGCATAGTATGGAAAATATTTTATTTTCTTTATTTGAAAGTCCAGCTCCCGGAGTGTCTACTTACAAAAATTCTGGCCCTTGGACAAATGTAGTTGATGACCCCTGCACTACAGTGACGAATGATCAGCATCTAGGCTGCCTAGACCAGGTGCAAAACACCATGTTTTGTGGCATTGCTAATTTTTGTCAGTAGCAATCCACGTACTGTATGTAGGACAATGGCTAAATTAATACATCTAATTAGCTCATACAGGCTACTTAAGTGTGTAGGAGCTAGCTGCTAGTCTGGGCTGTGAACATTAGTAAAATGTATCAGCAGCGTGAACGGTAAAGGGAGAGCTCAGTTTGAGAAGATTGTAGCATGAAATGTTATGTGTGACATGTGTTACGTTGTTATTACATGTGTATACATTTGTATAGCGGTATATACATTTTTATAGATTTTTATTTAATTAAAAACAAAATAGTTTAGGATTTATGACCCCTTGATTTATTTGCACTACATGGGAGAGATCCCCACGGCCCCACCACAAAAAAAAAAAATGTAAGTTGCAAAGTGGTTCATAGAGTTCACTGGTCTAAAAGTAGGCTTGCCCGTATCTACCTCGACATCGATCCAAACTGTGACAAATGCCACCAAGGCCCAGCCAATCTAATCCACATGTTCTGGTCTTGCCTGCCCTTACTCCTTTTTGGTTAAGCGTTTTTGACTCCCTCTCAGCCATCACATCTGCCAATATTCATGTTTTTTTTTATATCATTTGTTTGTCTTTAGTCATGACCGAAAGAACGAGATCCAGGGTACAGGCGGCCAAAATGGGTTTCCTCAGGAGGGTGGCTGGCATCTCCCTTAGAGATAGGGTGAGAAGCTCAGTCATCTGAGAGGAGCTCGGAGTAGAGCCGCTGCTCCTTCGCGTCGAAAGGAGCCAGTTGAGGTGGTTCAGGCATCTGGTAAGGATGCCTCCTGGGCGCCTTCCTAGGGAGGTTTTCCAGGCATGTACAGCTGGGAGGAGGCCTCGGGGAAGACCCAGGACTAGGTGGAGAGATTATATCTCCAACCTGGCCTGGGAACCCCTCGGGATCCCCCAGTCGGAGCTGGTTGATGTGGCTCGGGAAAGGGAAGTTTGGGGTCCCCTACTGGAGCTGCTGCCCCCGCGACCCGACTCCGGATAAGCGGATGAAGATGGATGGATGGATTGTTTGTCTTTGTGAGCATTCATGTTCTGTGTGTTAGTGTATATATGTAAAGGCATACACAGCCTATATCAGACTACTATTGCCCTGCTTACCTGTATCTTGACCCATTTTGCCCTATTTCATTTAACCTCAATGATGTCTCTTTGTGGGGGAGGGTGGGGGGTGGGAACTGGGTGTAAATCATATACCTGTTAATACCTTGTATCACAGATTGACTATCTGTATTGGTTTCATTCGATAGATGAGGTATACTATGTATCTGTTATGTTCAAAATCCTATAAATAAATCATACAAAAAAAAATGTAAGTACATTTTAAAAGAACTACTTATTACTTTTACTCAAGCAGTTTTTTCAGATAGGTATTTCTACTTGTACTTGAGTAATATTTTATCAAAGTATTGGTAATTTTACTTGAGTACAATATTTTAGTACTTTTTCCACCTCTGCTAGCTAATACCATACACACCTTCAGTGCTCTGCCCAGTTCTTCAGACCTGTCTGATAGGTAGAAAGTGTAGAGCTTAGAGTTCACACAACACACATTAAAGCAATATGCTGTTCAGCAAATTATATCATAAGCAAGTGCAAATAGCAAGGTTAGTGGCACTACTGCTTTATTGCCTCCTCTCGAGATATTATTGCTACAAGCCTGTCAGAGAATCAATTCTTATGAATTAGTGAGTAGGTTGCAGTTTTGAAATGATCATTTTAATATTATTGTATTATGGGACCGAAAGTCTGCACTCCTTCAGTGCAAAAAATTTTAATATTGGATGTGCCATCAGATGAAGTATTTTTTTATGATCTTCAATAGGGTTGAGCAACACTATTGCCTCATTTCCACTGCATGGATTGGCTCAACTCGACTCAACTATGGCACCAGGTGCTTTTCTCTATTTCATTTTCCACTACAGATAGTTCCCCCTCACTGCAGACGGGATTTTGAGCTTTTTGCCATAGCAATGCTGCATGAAACTGCTGGATTGTTTGTTTGGCAACAATGTCTGCACATCAGTTGTAATACGTAGTGTACAGCGTAGTGTACGGCATAGTTTTGTGGCCTGCCTTTTTTATTTATTTAGGGTGAATAAATAAAACTAATTAAGTAGCTTGGCTTTTTAAAAATGGGGGCTTTTTTCAGGATGTCCTGTGTCACACTAGTGACTTTTCTCTTTGACCAGTCTGTGGTCCGCAATGTTTTAACACCATCTTTCAGTATCGACTCAGCTCGCTTGGAACCTCAACCGAAGTGGCACCAAAAAAAGTACCAGGTACTTTCCACAACTTTTGCTAATGAAAAAAGCAAAAAAAAAAGGAGTCAAGTTGAGTAGAGCCATGCAGAACAATGCAGTGGAAATGCAGCATTAGACCGGAAATAACTGTCAGGTCAGTCATAAAAAAAGCATCTGGCTTGGAAAGGCATGGTGAATTCTTCATGTGGCCCATGAAAATAACTACCCACCTCTGCATTATAGAAAGCAAAATACTGCATTGAGATCAGTCCCCATTCAGACATTGTCACAATCCAGGGATAGTCGAGAAACTAAAGCACTTTGTTGAGAAAATGTGTAAAAAGAGCTAGCCCTCCATCCTTGAATAACAACTACAGTTCAGGGGAATAGTCACAGAAAAAAGCCGGGAAGAGGAGGGGAAGACAAATAAAAATGTCTGCGTGTGCACTAAAGGACCAGGAGCCTTTACACGCGACTGATCTGAATACAGGGGAGATGAGAACAGATTCCACCATGGCGCTCTCTCTCTCACACACACACACACACACACACACACACACACACACAAATCATGTGAACACAAACAAGACATGTGAACACACTCATGCAAACACAAAAACCCACATAGACTCTTCCACTTACATTACAAACACATGGGCATACGCTACACACACACACACACACACACACACACACACACATAGTGTGTACATGCTTGCAAATGAACACACCTCACATGCATTACAGACTGAAAACACAGGTATCCATATTATGGTCTTGCTTCCACCAATGGAGCATATCAAATGTCACACATACTCACATGCACACATGGATGCTTACACCACGCTAAATGAAAGTTCTGTGTCAGGGCTTTATCACGTTTGGCGCAGCTGCCTGCAATGCCTTCCACATTAGGCAAGCCTAATGGGCTTTCAGAGCAACAACGCTGCATAGGAAGGGTTGTACAGTTTCGAGCATTCTGTGGAATCAGCGGGACATTCAGTTTGTCAGGGTATTCATGTCCGTCTGTCATGCAGCCTGCCTGGCAAGGCAGGCGGAGGGGCTTGGTATATGCCGCTAGGAAGTTGGAACATGACTATATTTACCTAAGTTAGTAAGTAACTTGCATTCACAGATGAAAAATGTTGTTTTTGTTTCCCACAGCCACTGCATTTAAAAAATAAATGGAGAATTGCACAGTGAATAGGGATGTCCCGATCCCGATCTCGAGATTGGATCGGCCCGATCTTTTCCTATTTTCCCGTGATCGGAGCTCGGCTTCATTACCTGAATAGTCGCGCCGATCTTTACGGCAACTGCTGTAAAGTACCCGCTAGTTACGGTTGACGGTAGTTGCGCAATACAAACCTCCGCGCCGGTGCAAAGCAAGCATATCAGAAGTGTGGAAGTATTTTACTCTCACGAGTGAAGACTGTCCTAAAGCTAGTTGCAATGTCTGCAACGTGGCAATTTCAAGAGGAGGTAGTAGCAAAGCTACATTTAACACCACGAACTTGATTCGTCATTTGAGGACAAAACATGAAAATGTGTATGAGCGTTTTGTAAAGCTGCAGATGGAAAGGTTGCTAAAGCAAAACAACAAACGCTGGACGTTATGAGGAGAGACAAATACTCCAACGAAAATAATAGAGCAAAGAAGATCACAGAAAGGTTGGTCGAATTTATTGCTCTTGACAACCAGCCCATCTCAGTAGTTGAGAATGTCGGACTAACTCGTCTTCTGGAAGTTTTGGACCCGTGCTACGCTCTGCCATCGAGACACTACATTGCCGACACAGCCATACCACAGCTGTACAGCAAAGTAAAAGAAACGATACAAAGTAAGTTGAACCGCAACGTTGTTGTTAGTTTCACTACGGATATTTGGAGCGCAGATGTTTGCCCGATGTCCCTACTGAGCCTCACGGCGCACTGGGTTGATCCCGAAACTTATGATTTAAAGCGTGCTGTGCTGGATGCTCATCAGTTCCGCGGGGCTCATACAGCAGAACATGTCAGACAAGCCATTTTGGAGACGCTTTTATTTTTATTGACTTTATGGCAGCCTATGTTAAGCACTTATAAGCTAAAAGTGGATCTTGGATAGCACTTTCTTTTTGATAATACTGTACCAAGTCAGTGTTTTTCTTTTTACTTTTGTCTAAAATATTAAATTGAAGCTGACCTTTAATTTTGGGTAAGATTTTTCATTTCATGGGATTTACTAGTTGCTTTTTGATAAAATATTAGTCTAATAAAAAGTTGGGTTACTTGCTCAAAATATATTTGAGTTTGATCAATTTCAATACTAAAGGCAAAATATCGAATCGGGACTCGAAATCGGATCGGATTTGGGGTTAAAAGATCGGATAAGGATCGGAGGCCTAAAATGCTGATCGGGACATCCCTAACAGTGAATTAACAAAATATTAGTGCAGGTGAGTGAGGTTTTTGGGACAAAGCAGGGAAGAAGTATGTGTGCAAAGCTCATGCTGGTTAGGAATATTTGCATTAACGAGTTAGTAACAAATGTGTGAGTGTTAGGGGTAAATATTAGAATGTGCAGCCAGGAGTAGAGTGAGGTTAAAGCATGGCAGATTAGTCGGGACACCGAGGAGGATCAGGGGTACACATTAGACTGTGAAGCCATGTGTGATGATCCTGCAGGTTTCAAATTGAGCTCTGATTAGCTTGAGAGTGATTTCAGCAACTCTCGTCAAATCAAAACCATGCCCTCTTCCTTTAAATTCTCCCTCCCTTGCATTTTTTTTCTATTCTCTCCTGCTCCTCTGGTCACACTACACTAGAATAAAGAAAATACATTTCAGCCAAAATTCGGCTGCCAAAATTATGAGCACCAAAGAGCTGTGGGTGTGCATACGCATGTGCCTATGTGTATGCCTTTGTGCCTGATTCAAGTAGAAAAAGATTTTCCTAAATTCACCAAACCAAATGTTGCGTTTGCACGTTAGGGCTGAATACAGATAACAGTTAATTGATTATTAACTAGTGCAGTGCCCACTGAAAATGTGCCTATTTGGAACAGGCGCTTACTTGGCCTGTGATATTGCTGCTTGTAGAATTCCTCAAAACCAAATTGTACCCCAAATTGACTTACAGAAGGACCCCAAACCACTTAATATGCAACTCCACTGTATAGCCTACTACTGACTTACAATGTAGGCTACTTATACATCAGAGGAAGACATTGTACTACTGTATTTACCTGACCGAGAACGCTGCAGATTCAGAATGTAATCACAAAATATCCCAATGACAATGTGGAGTAATCAGCACATCACTTCTTCAGCTGTGCTGTCATTAAAAGATTTAAAATGCCCCAAAAAAGTATCTTTAAAAACAACTTGACACTGCACTTACTCGTGCCCGTAGCAAGACACCAAGTTGGAAATCCACCGGACTAACGGTTCGAGAGATATGTACATGACACACACACACACACACACACGCTAACAGACAGACCTTCCTGTAATTTATAGATAGATGCATTACCCCCCAAGTGCCAGGTCACACAGATAGTTGGATTATTTTCACGCAAATGTGCACACCCACACACAAACACAAAGTAACACCGCCAGAGGCTAAATGTGCCCGATGGAACACAGCGTACGGTACTTAAATCCAATGTTACAAAAGCAGCCAAATTAAGATGGAAAAAAAACAGCACCTTCTTAAATTAGATCTGCACCTGGCCAATCAGAGCTTAGAGTACACAGTAGGAAAGCTAAAACCAATGCTGACACAATCACATTTTAAATTTAACCTCCTTCCCTCAGTTTCTTCGTCTCCTCCTGCTTCATCACTAGCCCCGCCCTGTGGCAACTGTGTCTCCACCTAATGCTCCTCCCTGTGCTCGTCCTAGCTGTCCATCACCCAGCGGCTTGTTGGCACAGAGCTGACTGAGAGCATACAGCAGATGGTGTGCTGCTGTCTGTGTGGCAGGCCACTAGCAGGACACCCAACAGCCCCTCCTTTCCCTCCTTGGCCCTCCTTCTCTCCCTGCAATCCCTAGTCTACCACACACACACACACACACACACACACACACACACACACACACACACACACACAACACACACAACACACAACACACACAACACACCCTCCAGCATCACTTCAGCCCAACCAGGTCACCTGCTGCTAGACATACAACAGCTCTCACACACAAACACAAAATGAAATATCTTTTGGTACATGGGACATTCAAAGAGGTCACACATATGGCACCATTACATGCACGGATTCCCCCTTATATTCTTGCTATGCTTCAACTAACATCAAGATGACACGGAATGTTATTGACACTCACACATACACTCTCTACCTTGCTCACAATCTCTCTCCTTCTCCTGTAGACAGTTTGGTTAATCAAGTGCAGTGTTTCTAGCCCGGTCAGCAAGTCAATACACTTACATCCTCCATCAAATAGCTGATATATAAATATTACATCCTCATTTACAATAACCTGGTCAGGCCAGTTACAGCTGGCCAACCCAACAGTAGCTATGTGTTTATTACAAGCTGGCTTAGTTAAGCAGTACAAAATTATACCTTGTTTAAAAAGCAGTATACATGCAGTATGAATGCATGAGTTTAGTTATTTGTAATGTGAAAAAATTAAAGAAATACCACAACATTTGTAATATTTATTACACACCTGGTGAGGATGGAGCAATGTTGCAGAAAGCCACAGCACAGGTGAAGATGATCCAGATTGCTAGAGCCATGCTGGAGGCTGACCAGGAGGCAGGACAAGGGGTGATGCTAATGCGTGAGTGATCCTGCAGAAAAACAGAAATAGAAATATCAGAGAGGTTAGTGCCTCATAAACAGATGTAAGTGCCTCATAAACAGTTTGTAACTGCATGTCCATAAAGAGCATATCTACTGTACTGTTTTGCATTCTTACTCCTCTCAGTATAGCAGAGGCTCCCCCTGTGGTGGTCAGGTATAATGATCAGACAGGGAGATATGAGGCCATTTTGTGCAGGATGGTAACAGCTGTTACCACTACTGCCTCATCACTCCAGTGTTTGAACGCTTGATTGAATCAGACATGCTACATATGTTTTGGGGCTGTTAATGGGGCTGTATTCAACATGTGAAAAATAAATGATTTCTGTGTGTGTGTGTGTGTGTGTGTGTGTGTGTGTGTGTGTGTGTGTGTGTGTGTGTGTGTGTGTGTGTGTGTGTGTGTGTGTGTGTGTGTGTGTGTGTGTGTGTGTGTGTTTGCGTACAGGCATGCACACAAAGCAAAATGGTGAAAAGCAGTGACTCAGTCAGCAGTGCCGTAGGGCTCACACATCTCATTTCCTAATAAAATAAATCATAATCTGGAACTTTAGTTCTGATTTTTTGACAGTAGAAACTGCTCTGCCCCTTCAGGGGCTGGAAGACAGAAACAGTAGAGACGGTATTGTTAGAGCTAATACTCCTCCAGCTGAGCTTGCTGATGAAACAGACAGATTGGACTGCATCTGTGTGTGTTTGTGGGTGCAATTTCTTTTTTGGAAGGGGGTTTTGAATTTTCTTTGATCTCGCCAACCCTCTATACTTTTTATTTTATTGATCCTACCAACTTATACTGTAGGAGGGCATGCATGTACTCTCTGTTTTACACACAATTAAATTTTTTGCTTACCTACTTACCAGATCTTTTCAGTGAGAACAAATTTCCAATGTTAACACCCCCAACAAAATGTACCATGTATAACATGTGTATGTATGTAGTACAAATTCAAATAACACTAATATTAATCTAAACTTTACCTCAAGACATACATCAAAAGGTCCAATATGTAATATATTTACTGTAATAAATCCAAATTACCCCAATGCATCATCACATATTAAGGAAACATGCAAAGTAGAAATAGGCTACTATCTTTTCTGACAGCAGTGCTAATGCCAGTATTTTCACCTTTTGTAATTCCTGTTCCGTTTCTATTTGTGTTTTGGCCTGTATGTTGTTATCAACTGCCCAGTTGAATTAGTACCTGAGTTGTTCACTTACTCGCAAAAACAATTGAGACACAGCCAGTAAAGTGATCCCAACTAATCCTGGCTAACGCCGCCATGCTAACCCTAACTACTAATGTTACTGGAGGACCAGGCCAGCGGGCTACGGCTGTTTACAACGTGCAGCATGTTTAGCAATTGTAGCCATAATTCTAAGCCAATAAAGTGTGTATTTCAGTGGAAGAGGATGGCAAGGTTGTGGAATTTTTAGCGGATCCTACTGTAATTCTAAGCCGAGGAAGGGTGTCTGTTAGTTGGGATCAGAGCTCTGCGTGAGCATGGGCTTTTTATGTCAATATAGCCAGCATCTAACGTTAGCTACTCCGCTGTGATGTGCAGTAATATATGTGAGACAAGCGGCTAGCAAGATTGTTGTGGATGCTGCTGTCTCAGCCTGGCAACCAAAGTGAACTTCGAGTCTGGAGAGGAAGCGGCGGGGGAGACAACTCTCTCCTGTATTTTGAATTTGTACTGCAGTAACTATTTTAAACACTAGCTATAAGTATTACATATTGCACCTTTAAGTTAGAGAATTGGAATTATAAAAAGTGACAAAAAGTCCCTGCATTTTTGTAATCTTTTGTGTTTGCTCAACAGAACACACATCAACATGCAGGCATGGCCAAGCTCTCTTCTCTTGGCAGCCAATATGGCAGGTACTGAGTGACTGGGTGGCTTCGCCCCCTCTCTTCATCATCACTGATTTGGCTTCCCCTCCACCTCTCCAGCCCCTCCTCTTCCTGACCTTCTCTGATATTTATCCTCCTCCCCAGTGGCAACGCCCGGCCTGCAGCCACCAACCTGCCAGCGTGTTGCTGTGTATGTTGGGTGTCGTAGAGTGAGAGAGAAGGGGAGGGCAAACAGCACACACACAACCTCTGCACTAGTGCAGCCTGTGCCTTATTTTGAGTTTGTTTGCAACCACTCTCTATGACCAGGAGCTGAGAGAAAAGGACACGCTCAGAGGGAGGGCAGGAGAGACAAAGGAAGAATAGAAAAGCAGTAAACAAATAGCAATAGACATGTGATGTGGTACTGTAGAGGTCTTGGAGGCACCGCTCTCTCTTACAGCCTTTCTGCCCTAACCCCCAATCTGGCTGTAATATTAATGGTCAGAACTCATCCCCTCCTGTGCAGTGACAGGCCATCGGTTTTTTTCTCCAACTTTTGTGGTTTTAATAAGAAAAATCTGTCTTTCCGCTTGTTTCTTTTGACTGTGCTTCTGTCTGTACATTTCAACAAAAGCTCTCCTGTGGTCTCAGAAGAAGGAAGGCAGGTTGGGGATTGAGGAAGTTTGGGAGAGAAAAGTGCAGGGTGGACAAACTGGTTTTATTTTGTGACAAAAAAATTACACAACATTCTGTTTCAATGTGGTAGGAAGGGAGAACAGAAGGAATAGAGAAAGGAAGGATATAGTGTTAGCCAATATGAAGAAAAAGCAGAAACAAAGGAATTACAGAACAAAGGAACAAAAAGGAAGAGAAACTGCTGAAAATAGCTAAGGGAGAACAGCAAAGGAGTAGTAAGAAATGCCAAAGGAGAATGCATTTCTTGTGCCAGTGTCTATGAGTCAGTGTGCCTCTGAGTGGAGGAAAGTTAGTAGTGGAATTTGTGGAGGGTGTGAGATAGGTGTCTTCACCCTCTGTGCTCTCCCTACATGGAGGATGTTATGCACCCGAGGCCAGAGGCTGACCTTTTACACTGATCACATCCACCATTATTATCATCACTGTTTCTCTTCTAATAAAGCGGAACATCATATCCCTATGAGACCAGAGCCCACAAAATGAGAGCATGGACAGCAATTTCCCTGCACTGGTGGAAAGGTGAGGAGGACGGGCAAAAGAGAAGTGTGAGGCAGGGCAAATGGTAGTCAGTTGTATCAACACAAAGACATGCGGCTGTCTAAACGACGCAGTGGCAGAGTTACGCTTAAGTGCACAGCTTGGTCATCTTGTTTGGGTTGCTACCCTCTGTTTTTTCAGCAATTGATTTACAGGCTGCCTTGATTCAAAGCAAATAACCTCATTATCCACTTCTATTGGATCATTACGATAATCACCATGATCATTAGGATCCCTTTGCTTTAGCAGACTTGCTCATTGAGAACAGGGTGTTACTTGTTACAAGGGGTACTGGTAAAGGCTGTGTGTGTCTATCACGAAAACCACTCATGTTTACCCCATCACGCAAATCATTTCTGTAAAGAAGAAAGAGGCATTTAGAAAGATTACCCAACCATAATCAAAAGGAGGAAGAACAAAGAGTTTACGTAGACAGTTTTTGCTGCAAATTAGAAAAGCTGGTGCAACTCTCCGCTTTAGGCTGTCATCCCTCCCCTCGACACACCAACAAGGGGGATCTGATATCAAGGTGGGAGAGACGAGTATGATAAGTGTGAGTCGACTCGGTGCATCTATGACTCGGCAGCCTGTGCGTGCAAAGTTGTTAATTAGCATTTCAATATATTTGATGATGAGGTATGTTGTACAAGTGAAAATCATGCAGGGCAATGGGAAGCAAAGTGGGGAGTGGGAAAATGCAAACACGCAAATGTATTTGGATAGGAAAACACTCATGATTGATTTAAAAATTTGACATAACTTCTGACGGTCTGTTGCTTCCTGCAAAGAAAAGTCGTTGCATCCTAAGATGAAGCACCAGCATTTCCCATGATATTAGGATTGATGTTTATGCCTCAGATGCTTTAACAACAAATAGTTGGTTCAGTGGCAAAGCTCCCGCTATGAAGGAAATGATTGCCTCCTAGCAACCGACACAGTCGAGCGTGCAAAACTGAATGGCAATCACATCTCACTTAAAAATCAGAAAGTGATGCAAACTGCTGCATTCAATATTTGTAATCAAGTAAAAATTCAGTTCAAATAAACTTACAACATCCACTTAAATTGGAATAAATCAAAAACAAGTACTTTTTTTACAAATACTGTTGGGATTTGGGCCTGAGACAGGCACATTATTTCAGAGGAAAGTATCACTAGACTCAGTGAAGGCTAGCCATGTAGTATTAGGGTTTGATGAGACTGCAGAGAACGACCAAAGCGTATGCTTCGTCTGGGGGCCTCTAAGTATTCTCCCTCTGACTCATCGGTGCTGAAGCTTTGTCACACTGGATACTCTTTTGTACTCTTTTGAGTTAGGCAAGAGGGAGCAATACAAGGACGTGTAACAATAAATGGGGATGAGATCAAATTCATTAATTACTTCTTCACCTCCATAAAACTAATCACTCGCCAAAGTGAATATAATTATCCTACTTCTCCCTTCAAAACGTAACAGACATACCATGAAATATCATTACCATCACCATCTGTGATCAAGCTTTGCTGAGTGGGAGGCTGTGTTTTTACTGTCAAACCTGCCTTGCACGATGCTGAGGTATGACAGTCGAATTTAATTCAATGATTATTCAAATTAGCCAAAGTGATGATTTGGACACACTTCCACTTACAGTGTCTCTGTGTGTGTGTGTGTGTGTGTGTGTGTGTGTGTGTGTGTGTGTGTGTGTGTGTGTGTGTGTGTGTGTGTGTGTGTCAAAAGCCGCTATTAACAGTGTGCATGGAATCAGATAACTCTAATTATGAGAGTTTGCTTCAATCAATGTGCTGAAAGTGACATCAAGGATAACGGCTGGCAGACACCATTAGCTATTAAATTTAAACAGGAATATTCCTTTTAGTATTTAGTGTCCTAAAATCTTAACTGAAGAAATAATACAATTCTCAACAAATTGTAGAATCCCACCTCTGTACACAACAGATGCCAAAACAAGATCATATCAATGTCACTGCAAAAAAAAAAATATACCAGCTTGTATAAAGCGCCATCCTCCCACGCCCTTCATTGTTATCTTCCAGTTGGGCCTATCACTAATCTCCCTAATCCTTTTTGGTGAGGCTATCACTAGCAAGGAAATAATAGCATTAGATATTATTCCCTCACAACAACCTGATTCTATTACATTTGCATCGATGCTCAACAGCCCACACGGTCTTGGTCATAGTGAGAACTGTAATGTTAACACTAAAGCATTCATTCAGGATGGATAATGTTGTTAAGATAGCAGCGACTATACAAGCAGATTCAGGTCAGATCGGGGTAGGTCAGTTAAGGCCGGAGCAGTGGTGTGGTAGTATCTCGCTGGCTGCAGTATCAGGGCTGTTTATATAATGACACCATTGTGCCGGCTGTGTGCAGATGGAACATCAGAGCTCTTGTAATGGCCTATGTATTAGGGCCAATGTGTTTGATTACTGACTCAGGGAGAGCGGGGATATGCTGTGTAGTCAACAGGGAATAAGGCTCCTTCCAAAACAGCAACCCAGGGAAAAAAGACCTATTTGAAGAAACAGAAGGAAAGTGGGAAGAGACAAAAAAACAGGGAGAGACTTTAATGGAAGTGTGCTTTAAGGGAATGCAAATGAGACAAGGGAATCTGCAGAGCTGCAGAACACAGTGGAGGGATATCAAACAGGGCTAGTGTGGCTGTCAAAGACGTAAAGGAAAAGGGAAGGGGGGAGAAAGAGGGAGCCCCTCTCACTTTATTCAATAGACACCCCTGTACCACTTTTTCCTGCTTCAGCATCCGCTCTCGGCTGCAGCTCTCCACAAAACCCAACCTACACACCTCCTCATCTCTAGAGTCTACACTTTAACCAGTATGTTTCCAAAGCAGTAGTAGTTCTAAAAAAGCCTATAAAGCAGCTAGTAAGAGTCCAATATTTCTGAGTGACAGTAGAGAGTAAATAAATGCTAATCAGAGTGCACAAGTATCTGAAAGGGGTTGACTGTGTGTGTTAACAGGGCTTCATCTGTGAATGAGTGATAGAGATAGTCTGCCCCAAGCCATCCAGCCAACAAGTCAGTTTGGTTTACAGGAATGACACAACGCAGGAGAGAGAACGTGCTCCCCAGCCTGGTCTTCAGTGTCTCCAGTGTGGCTTGTGATTTATAACGGTGGCAGAGAGCTTGTCACTGTTTATTATTACTGATGCAACAGGAGGCAATGCCACCACCCATCAATGCTTGCCCTGTGATGCCGCCACAGCTGCCAGAGGAAGTGACCTCAGCACCCACCTGTCTTCTAACACAAACATTGGCTGCTGCCCTGCTCTAATGGGCTCTAATATCTTACAGGGATGAAACCTCTGACCCAATTTGTCAGCCATCTCTTAACCTATCACCAACCATTGGAAAGACAATGCATCAATTTAGTCTGAAAATTGCAATTTGGCCGTGACAAAGGTGAGATGTCAATTTTTGTCAATGTTAAGAAGTC
Organism: Etheostoma perlongum; assembly: GCA_026937815.1. Classification (NCBI taxonomy): domain Eukaryota; kingdom Metazoa; phylum Chordata; class Actinopteri; order Perciformes; family Percidae; genus Etheostoma; species Etheostoma perlongum. The sequence goes on from CM049385.1 coordinate 13,116,117, forward strand.
TATTTAAACACCTAGAAGAGGCAAAACGTTGAGCAGCACAATTAGGGCCACATCTGTCTGCACTGGGACATAACTTAATTTTGCTCTCATACTTTTTTCCTCCATTTCTTTTCCCTTGCGTCCCAACCTCCCAGTCAAATTAGATATACTCCATATCAGTCAACCTGCGCTGTCAACTTTTCAGCATGAGTTGCGTTGCAAATCAATAGGAGGAAATGAATAATTCACTGTGACCATTAAGTCTACACAACAAGAGTGATAACTGCCGGCCCTGACATTAATCTTATGAGCCACCAACAATGGATTATGATATAACATGATAATGTTATGAAATTGTACTCTCTGGTGAATCTTGCTCCCTCCCGCCCTTTGCATTGAGCTGTTCCCAGATGTCACTTGGCTGTGACTGGCAGGCTGCCACCCCAAGTGCCTGTGCACCGCCAGCCCCAGCTAAATCCATCTTCATTAAGGACAGAAGCGCTGTGAGATGTGTGTGTGTTATTATCAGTGTCTATTAATCTGAAAGCTCCAGCAGGGCGAGCCCCGCCTCACTGTTGCGCTACGGTACATCATAGCCAAGCATACGCTACGTTCAAACACACTATAGTTAAACACCACACAGACAAACAAATGAAACCTTTGCATATATCCACACCTCCACAATCCTTTTACACTCCCGCTCATCCACAGCTCTCTCTATTAACAAGCAAAGGAACAGACTTAAACAATGTGCAGATAACGCTTGCTCACTCCTAATTGGGGATAACAGACAATAATTATGTGTGGAAATATAACTCATTCCTAATTGTTGAGCTACTATTGTCACTCACTCAAGTCAAACTGTAAATACCCACTCCTACATGAAGTGTTGATATCAGTGCATGGTAACATGCACATGATCATGTCTTGAAGCAGTCACATACATGTTCACCAATGCACGCACTCACACATGCACACACACAGAAGAGCCCATCGGGGCGCCACATGTGATGTTGACCCAGTTTAGATCTGTGGCACAAAGTAGAGCAGGGATTCAGAACAAAAAGAGACAGTGACATTTAAAAATAGGTTGACATTCTTTTCATCTCATTGCTGAGACCCATACAATGAAAGTATCCATATTTTGTGTCAGTGGCACCATCAACTAATTATTCTATCACATCTTCAACTTGCCACCTTAGACTCTAAACAGGCAAAGGTTTGGTTTCAGTGAAGCTAGTTTGACTCAAGTCCGACAGACCAGAAACCAAACTAAGACGTAAACACTTTAGTTTAGGACAGTTCAAACAAATTGATGGTTCTTTGCTTCATTGTTACTGACAATAACTACTTTTATCTAACCATTTGTATGTAATTAAGGGTGAAGTGTATGAGGTGATGTGATGTGAGCCGAGTAGTTGGAACATCTGAGTGTAATATACTCATATTGTGCTTTGTATTTAATGAATAGTCTCCTCCTCTTTACTTAATATTAAGTTTTACCATTCATTCCTTTCAATGTATTTGGTTTAAAAAGTGTGTCGCAGGCTGCTTGTTGAACATGAATCTGACACTGTTATTGTGCTGTGGTGCGTTCAGGGTTTGTAAGAACGTTCAGGTTCGAGTCTTGGCAGACAGCGGTTAAGGAGCAACCTTTTTATTGGTAAAAACAAAAATCTATATCCTTTTAATAATGTCAATATTTGATACATTTTCCAGGTTCATTTTTGTTTTCAAGAGTGCTGTTTATTAGCAATACTCGTAATGTCAGAGAGTCACACTAGCATGTAAATGGCCCACACAAAGGCACAGAGCAGTATGCATTATGATCAGCTCAGTGTATCTTTCAGGCCTTTCATGTGAGCGCACAGTAATTAAACCTCAGATAAGTGTATCTGGACTTTTATCAACCCAGTGCATTATCTCATTGTGAAAGCTTGGCATTTACAATTTAGGGTAACTTTAGCAATTCAACCAAACTAACTTTAAGTGAATTTTCAAACAGCGAGTTGGACCAAATACACATGTAGGAGTGACCTGTGGTGTGCCACACTGTGTATGTGTGTGTGTGTATGTGTGTGTGATGTATCTAATTTGATAGTAGTGACCCTAATCTGCCTGCCAAGGTTATCTAGCTTTAGCATGGTCAGATTGGGCATCAGGAGATTCTGACAGAGCAAGCCTGGCTGACATGCCCCAATTCTAAAACATGGCTGTCACTCACTTCCTCTCTTGCTATGTCCCATTGTCTACCTTCATATCTACTCAGGAACAACAGGAGACATAAAGGTCTGCATACACACATGTAGTATATCCATGCAAACATAACCATGCCCCAATTCTAAAACATGGCTGTCACTCACTTCCTCTCTTGCTTCATCCCACTGTCTACCTTCATATCTACTCAGGAACAACAGGAGAAATAAAAGTCTGCGTACACACATGTCCATGCAAACATAACCATGCAGTGGTCTTATTCAGTTAAAAAAAACTTAATGCTTTTGTTTATCTTTATCTGCTATTTAAAACAACTAAATCAGTGACATAAATTGATAATGTGTGTATAAATAAGTCTGAACAGAAATGGAAAATATAAACCGCTGACACTGTTATACTAGGTAAAATCAAGTCTCAAGCACAACAATAGTTTAATCATCACACAGCAGCCTTTGCATTAGTGTGTTGCTCAGCTGTCTGGGAAACAGACAGGTACATGTTTGACACTAGCATGCACGCACACAGAGAGCCTTATGCTACTGCATGTTTGGAGCTATCATTCCTACTGAAATGATTGTATAATCTCTCCGTCTCTAACTCTTTTCTCTTGTTTTGAACAACACACATAATCACACAAACAAACAAGTGCATGTTAACATGCTGTGAGATCCTGAAGGAAGGATGGGCGATGGTGGTCTGATTATTAGAGAGGAACAGTGAGAGACACAGCCCAGAGCCCAGAGCTCAGGGCCTCCGTAAGTTAGGCTGTAACAGGTGCTGCTTTCCACTGCCTGCTTCTGTTAATTACCAACAGCGCAACGCTGGTAACGCTATGCCGGGATCCACACCAGGTAAACACCCATTAGTGCATGGAGAGGATCCAGAGGGTCTGTGCAGACCGCCTCAAAAAAGCCCACATCTAACACTCCCATGCATTCACTGTGCACGCACTTGTTTTCAGTTGTGCGTGTTATGGTGTAATGTTTACCCCTTGAGACATGTACACCCAGACAGACAGACACACACACACACACACACACACACACACACACACAGGGCTCTGCTGCTACCCACACTTTCTTTTTACTGCTTTTCAAATACTAGTTTCCCCCCCCCATCTCCTCTTGTCCCCGGAGGCCTGAGTACATCATTTCATCGACATATTTCATTTTGGTCGGTGGTCTCCATGGAGCCTCTTGTTTCATGTGACCTTTTTCCCCTCCGTTCCGAGAGTCTCGGGCGTCTGGTCACTCTGAATCACTCTCACTTTCTGCTTTTGTTTGGGTAAAAAGGTCCGGTAGAGAAAAGTGAACCAAGCGCATAAAGAGAGATGAATAACTGACATCTCATGGCACCTGCTGCTGCTTTCCAAGTGAAGGATGGTACGGTTTGTACGAATCCACCTTAGCACCCCTCCCCCTCTACATATCTCTCTTCAGCCTCAGGTCTCTGCCCCTCCATACTCCCCACCACCCCTGTTTTGTACTCACATGCTCCCTCCATCCCTCTGCAGTTCTTATCCCATTTTCACATCTCATCATCAGATCCCAGTTTGCTTCATTCTCATCAATAATGAAAGAGTTTTTGACTTTGTGAAAATAAAAAAACTCAGATGTGAGTCGTTGCTCTTATCCCACTGAAAGGAAAAGGAAATTATTCAGTTGACACTCTTTTCCTACAAATTCCCCATAAACTAGAACAACTGTTTTTGCTGTGTGGAGATGACCGGTGCATCGAAGAAAACAAAGAATTAAAATGCAAATCGATATTTACTTACAACAGCACTCATTCATACATTGAAAGATAACTAAATACATGCAAATGAGCTGATAAGCTAAATATGCAAATAGTTTACTCATGTGCATGTTAATTGATGTTAACTGACATGGTGGTTTACTGTATACTAATAATATATTATTATATTATTATACATTAAGGATAGAATAATCTATAGCAATGGATGAAGATAAAATGATAAGGATAACACTTAGTTGCTGTTAGTATGTCTATTTCTCTTCCATTGATCTGACATATGGCACTGACCCAAATTACAAATTGAAGAAATCTTCTTCTAATGAAGTAGAGTAGAGCTTCTCTGAATATCCACGTCTAAGCAGAACGCTGGCTCTACATACAAAGGGATGTGTGTGGGGGGAGCACTACTAGCTGTAAGCCCTGTAGGGTTCTCTCTCTTTTACTGTCTCTTATCCCCTCTGTCTCTTGGCCCTCTGACCTGTGCAGATCTCACATTCCTGACTCCTCTCTCAGCAAGCAGCCGATCGATAGATGGATCTGACTTTACCCTGACTCAATAACCCCTCATGCACATCCTCTTCCTCTGAGGAGTGAGTGTGCATGTGCGTGTTTGAGTGTGTGTGTGTGTGTAGAGGAAGGGTTTGGGTCTGCATGTGCAAGTTTGTGCTTGCAAGACATGGTTTAGGGACTTTTGGCAGAGCTGCACATGTATGTGTGTGTCTGCCAGCTCCAGTCTTTCACCTCAGGGCCTAGAAGTCACGGCAGTGAGAAAACAGATTGATTCTCTCCCTCCCACGCATAAACAATTAACTACACAGTGCTCAATTAGACACATGCTGGAGACGCCTTCAGACAAGCATTTGCCTTGACCTGGGATCTGTTTTCTGCAAACCATCTTATTTATCTCTCCTCCCCCCCCCTTCCCCCTCCCCCAGCCAAGCATGAGAGGTGTGAGACTGGTGGGAGCCAGTGAGACAATAGTAGGAAGGTGTTTATGTGCCCTGCTCTGGCAAAATGAGCTCTTCCTGTTGTTCACGGCATCTTCCTTGGATTATGTGTCCCAGCACAAAATGAGCCAAGATTATCTTTAATGATGTCGACGGTGTGCAGTTTCATTATCGCCAGTGTTCACACACTCTTCCACAGCTTGTGCCGCTAGCTGAGTAAGCAGAGTTAGGATGCTAATTTAAAGGCAGGGGAATTCCAGTGGAGCGTGGAACCCTCTGTATCAGCCGCCCCATGTCCACCTTGGGGACCCATATCCGCGTAACACATGTTGATCATCCAGTAAAGGACAAACAAGGTTGTCATCCCTCCGTCAGCTTTCTGTCAATTTTCATTTTTCCATGTAATACACTCCAGTGAGCATGTCTTTCTCTGCATCTCTTCAGCTCTCTTTCCTTGAGCCAAGACATTTGTCAGAATTTCAACAGTGCCTTCCTACTGCGTCAGTAAACCAGGTTCTGTTTGTTGACTGCCTTAAAAATAGATGTCTACTGTCTATGCTTATTCAAGGAAATAAAATGCAACTGCTTTTTACCATCCATAATTCTTACCCTACAGTCAGTCTGATTAATTCAACAGTGAACGTTAATACATTACATCTGTCATTCCATTTTCACCTTTCCTTTTTAAACATTCTGTAATTAACAACTGATTCTCACAATTCCAATGAAGTAGTGAAAAATACACAAATTAATAATCCTGCGTACAAATATATGTAAATTAAAGGGTTAGTGTTAGTATTTCGGGAATCAAAAGTAGGAAAAACAGGTAATCAGCACATCAAAATTAAGCTGACAATTATTTCCACAGATGCTGGCGTTGACGTTAATTGTGATCCACTGCTGCATGGCCAAGTCATTCTAGACTTTAAGTGTGTCATTCATAACACAGGCTAAAGGAGATAATAGAAGTTGTGTGTATGTGTGCATGCGTGTGTATGTGTTTATGAAAGACAGAGAGGAGAAAGCAAATGAGAAAGAGAAAGAAACTGAGAATTCATAGAAGTACAAGCTCCAGTGAGTGTTAACATTTCTAATTATCTCACTGTCACGTCTGGAGGCAGAGAAGATAACACCTGAAGTCACCAGGGCGGCAGAGCGGGCATAAGCACATACAGAGTATACACACGCTTGCACACAAACATTCCCACAAGCTCACACACCTCCCACCACCTGCACCTAGGCTCTCAGATTTGTCTCTCTCTGCATGATTGCCTTCACCTCTCCCTCTTCTTTTTCTCTTTCCATAATTTAATTCTTTTTGTTGCACTCACACTCTCTGTGTGATGTATACATGAGGTCCGGCTTATGGGCTCTCCCCTGTTTACTTACGTAAGTGCTGATGTCATGACGCTGTGCTTGTCTCACCCCTGCTGCCCTTATATATGCAGGCAAGGCCAGCAAATACGTTGCGTGTTCCCACTGATGTTTATCCTTGTCATGCCTATTGAATACGGCTGTTGGCCTGTGTTTGATATGAAATCCCATGCTGAGAAGGCTAGCTGGTTGCTCCACTGATCAGATAAGCACCAGATGAAAAGAGGGAGAATTTAACTGGTTTTAGTTATTACAACTGTCCGTCCCACTTCTTCTAACCATTCTACTGTACATCCCAACTGAGGGGTGAGCAGTCTATCCCCCGTACCCCCTTCCTCTATCCACGCTACTGTACATCTGAGGGAATTGCATTACTACTGTAGGCTAGTTTGCTAGTTAAAGCCTTGTAAAGTTAAAGACATAGGCCACAGTATACTTGCTTAAGGGCTGATTAAATATTCACAGACCTAAGTGTTACAGCAATATCTGGCACTGTGAAGATTTTTAAGGTCAACTTTCACTGAGACTCTCTCTCGTCACTCTGTCTGGATTCCCCTCTGACACCCTGCAGAGGGCCCTTCGGTATTGACAGTCATTCTCCTGAGACCTCTTTCTCTCTGTCACCCAGCCATCCACCACCCCTCTGGTCTGCTAACAGCAAGAGGTGTGAAAGCTGGGAACATTTCCATTGTAGGTCCGGGTCAGGGGGACTCACTGGGTGCTAGAGATCTGGCTTGTGCTCTTTGAGACTGTTTACAATTATAGGGGCATTCGCATGGAAGAGAGCCTTGAAATATTAATCACATTAGAATTAATGGAGCTGTCAATCACACCATGATACAGTATATTGTCCTCGTGCCCTAACTGCGAGGGCTCCAGTGTCACTGCCATCATCTAGTGAAACAAAGACAGAAATGATAAAAGCCAATATATGTGTACTAAACTGCTCGGCCATGAATAAAGAAGGAGCTTGTGTACAGGCCAACAATTCCTTCTTGTCAGTAAAGAAGCACAAACACAAGGCTTCCCACATTTGCAGGGACACAAATCAACAGCCTGGTTTCAGTGACCCAGCATCCTGGTCAGCAGCACAGTTTGCCCACTCATGCCTCATCCTTCAATCTGCATAGCCATAGCCTGATAGTCTGCTCTGTGGTCCAACTAGGAAGCTCACCAGCACAGGCACCCAATGTGATTCATGGCATTTACCCCTCCCAGCTCCCATGAAACCCGGAGCTCTATTGCTGTGACATCACAGCCAGGGCCCTGATTGGTCACCAGATGGCTGTCCTAATTGGATTCTGGCCCAAACTGTGCGGGCTGAATCACTGGCTCAGTGCTGCTCTGGATACTGATCCAGCCCACCTGCGCTGCCCAGCAAACACACACATTCACACAGATAGCCCACACTTGCAGACGTGGACATGAGCACATAAGCAAAGGCGCATTCACAGAAGAAGTATCAATGACATTCAATTAAACATGCTCATTCATAAAAATAACTTAACTGCCAACAACTATACCTTCCTTTTAATCTGTCTTTACTCTTTATATGTCTTGTCAATTGATTTTGAAGTGCCCCTTTTTGAAGATTATGGCCCTTTAAAATCTAAGTGCCCTTGTTTAACTTAGCTTAAACGACTCTCCCTCTTTGCTTCGTGGGTTAGGCCCCATTTCAACATTTCTGAGCACTGTCCTGGGAGACATAAAGTGAATGAGAAAGCAAGGGCATTCAAAAAGAGAGAGAGAGTTTTGCTGTGCTATGTGTCAGTCTTTGAGTGTAGCAAGGCTTTTACACATGTATCTACTTTCGTTCACTGTCTCTGTTCAGCTACGTGAAGCAATAAGTAGCCCTTAAGTGCACGCATTCTCTTTTAAATACACTACAAATGGACGTTAGCTTCTACTTGAGCCTTGAGAGGCACTCCTGAAGCTTTTCTGATTGAGGCATGAAACCAGAGCACTCCTCTATTTCCTCCCCTTCCTGCTTTCCCAAAGGGATGCCTGCAGTACCTCTCTAAATAAAACCCCTGGCACACACATCCACACATTTTTGGTGACTCGCAGAGCTACACAACACCTTTGAAAGAATCACATCACTGTTGCCATTTATTTCAGTCCTGCATAAAAACCTCTTCAGAATTCTTCCTCTATTGTTTCTGACTCTCTCCCGTTTCCTGTTGTATCGGCAGGCTGATCAAACACTTGCATCTGCAGCTTTTGCAATCCCCCCAGATGCAAAAGAGAGAGCCGCAAAACCTCTCATAAGCCCAAAGGAAACAGAAGCACAACATTTGGCAGTGGGACAAACCCCCTGGTGCACCTGTGCCTGTTCAGGCAGATCAGTATTTAGCTGGGGCTGCCTGCTGCCCCGGGGACAATGAGAGGGGATGGATGGACGGATGGAGGATTTCAGAAAAGGACTTGGACACCGTTCCCCACCCTGTGTGCCAGCATTACGGGTCGAGTGGACCAAATATCTACTCACTGGCACTAACACACAGCTGTTTAGTGATCTGCCCTTGGGCCAGCCGCACAGACACACATGTGAAGAGGAACACATTCAACATCTTGTCCAACATTGCCATCTCCTCTTTTTCTCTAGACTATTAAAGAAGAAAGAGGAAAAGGCAGGGTGTATAGGGACGGATGGGATTGAAATTATGGCAACAGTTAACAAGCTCTTGAAAATGAACAGATAGTGTTTGATTTGAAATAGCAATAAGCATGAAAATTACAGTAGAAAGAAACTGTAAAAATGTGTTTTGCAACTGTACCTCCATCTACGCCGCCTTGCTTTGCATTGTCATGCATGCTGGCTAAGCTTCAGACCTGTCTCACACTCTTTCCCCAAGGTCGTCATTACAACAGAATAAGCTTCTCTCTAAATTCAGAAAGAAACTGTCCTTCCAGGTGCCAACCCCTCCCTCACCCCACCCTTCTAATATTCAAGAAAGCTGTTGATCACACCTGTTCCCGCTACTTACTTGGATGTGGGAATTACGATGAAGGGAATGGCTCTGAATGTGTTATCTTCTTAGGAGCTGTGACGCTGCGTTTCTATGGCAACACTCCGACCGGTGTTACAGTCACTTTGCTGTCTTTTCTTTCACTGCCAGCTACTCTCCGAGACAGTCTGGGTCGTGTAAAAAGGGCCAACAGGAGTGGACTCAGGAAAGGAAGCAAGGAAAAGAGGGCAGGGGCAAGTAAGCACATGATATTGTTTAGTCTAATTTCCCTTGATGTTTTCATCCTCTCTCTGAGCATAGCTATTAAAGCTATCGTGTCAAATGGATGTTCCTGTGCTGTTCAATAACCATGTTTAGAGCTTGTAATTTACAAAGGAAGACTTAATTCATGAATCCATTCTCCCATTGACTAAGAGCTATGTTTAACTAATCATGCACATAACAGACATTCATTTGTTTGTGGCTATGTTTCCTCTTAAATAAATGAACATAGGAGTCTGTGGTGAGGCAGTAACACCTTCCCCTGGGAGCCTGGTGTCCTGCAGTGACGTTGATCTGCATGGTGACAAACTGTTGTTCTGATCAATACGGCCCATTATTGATCATTCATTGATGATCAATCCCTCCTTCTTGTCTGTATCATTATTGCAAAAAGCGATATTAATGAGCCATGGTGCTCTCATTATCCCTGCCTATATACTCTCACACCTTGTATTTTGCACTCACACATACTGTATGCTCTCAGGCACACAGAGGAAGCGCCAATACTTAATGTGTCATTTACTTAATTAGATCATAAAATGTGCAAGAAATCAAATTCCTGTCACACACACACACACACACACACACACAAATTGCTCAAAAGGCAGAAATCTTGCTGTGGAGTCTGTAGCAGAATGATAAACTGGACCTCAGTCCACACGGGAGAGATGGAGAATGTGAGCAGAAGACGGAGAGGCAAGATGAGAGTGGAGGCTAGAGAATAAAAGACCAGTGGAGATGTACACTAGGCATATCACTCTCTCCTTCTTTCCCTCAGGCTCTGGAGCTTTGCTGGAGAGAGGAGAAGGAGAAAGTGTTGAGTCAATGAGAGTCAGGGACAAGAGACTAGGGATGTAACGATTACCTGTGTAATGGTAAACCACGGTAGAAATGTTGACGGTAACAATTACCCTTTTCATTTGAAATATACTTATTATCACGGTGGATTACCACAGTGTGGAAATCCCGTGTTTAATCGTTCCCAGCTTCCTCCGAGGCACCTGAAGTTGGTGCGCGCAGGCGCACTACGCTCACAGAGGAGAAGGGGACAGAATGAAGCAGCAGACTTTTTTCTTTATCTTTTTTCTTTTATTTGTTAAAGTGATGTGGGTAGCCCAGAACGTAAATTAAAACTATTCTGTAGCTTGCTAAACTGTCATGGGTTTTACTACCTCATTATTTTGTGTTCTGCTACGATGTGGAAGTTTAGCCTGTGTTACAACATGACATTTATTTGGAGAGAGAGAGAGAGAGAGAGAGAGAGAGAGAGAGAGAGAGATATTATCACCTTGATAATATTGCTGTTGCTGTGTTTTGTATTGCATATGCAGTAGCTGATAGATGTGCAGATTGTTTAATATTACTTGTGCAACCACGTGTGGATATTCAGGTCGTGTTAGGGCAATTTGCTAGCAACATGCAAACGCCAGTAAACAGACTAGCACTGCGGATCCACATGCTTAGCTATTACACGGTTTGCTCCGTTTTGAATATGTGTGCTGTAATATATGTGGCTTATTCTCAGTTTGTGTTACTGAGCAATATGTTACATTTATGTTAATTATTACAGAGAAATGAATGTTATTCTTACTATTGTTTTCTTGTTATATGCCGGTGGCTATACTATTTAGTTTTAGCATTTATTAATGTGCATTATTATTTTCTTATATTTCAGAACCACATCCAACTTCACATGTAACATCAAATACAACTTCATCGTTAACTTCATGTTTGAGTTGTAAATAAATCTTCCTGGATCTCAAAGTCAGACATCTCTGGTTTAAGTTCTTAGCGGATACCCTACAGCAGTCAGTGTTTCAGCAGCCAGTTTTCACTAGTTTTTACAACATTTTCATTCATTACATTTTTGTAGTATAATAAACACTGTTACACTTTTTGAAGCTATTTCAGCTTGTGTAGGCCTATCAGTGCTTTCTGAACATAATGAACACACTTTTATAAATACCGTGATTATACCAAAACAGGGATAATTTTGGTCACTCTAACCGAACTCTGAGGCTACAAAGGACTAAGGGGGTGTGCAGTAAAAAGGCAAAGCTAGGCAGAAACGACCACCTTACTAACTCCTTTCCACTTATAAGTTAACCACCACTGCATACAAACATACACAGCCATAGTGAGGGTGTAAAACAGAGTAATGGAGACATGAGGATAAAAGACAAAAGAGATAGCAGCACAGTAGGGAGGCTGATGGGAAAAGACAAAGAGGAGGGGGAAGAGGGAGGGATGAGGAGGGAGATTAAGCACATAAAAGAGTTGTAATTTGCCTAACGAAAGAAGAAAGTGACAGATAGTAGAAAATGAGTTTGTTGAAGGAAGGAGAAAATGACAGGCTAAGGGAGCGTGTTGGTGGGTTAGAAAAGGTTAAAGAAGAAACACAGCAGAGATGAAAATGGGATAAGGTCAGGGATGCAAAAGAAAGTGAGAATATTGTGTGTATGTGAGAGATGCTATGGCTGGGAGGAAACTCAAAAGGACTTAACCAGGGGGATAGAAAGATGGCAGCGCAGAGTGGAAGGGGAGCTGATGAAGATGGAGGAGGGAGGGTGGTCTTTAATCAAAATGTTTTTCAATTAATTTTACAATTAGGGCGCTGCTCGTTAGCTTTGGCACACACAAGAGATGACATTGCTAGCAGTGCTATGCGTGTCATTAATATAATGATGACAGATTGGTGCTCCTGTGGGACTGCCTCTGCTCTGTGACAGCTGGGCCCTCCAAACAATGTCACCTGACCGGCTTGACATCACCTAACCTCATTCAACATGGCTGCCACTGGTACATGGGACATGGCCAGTACACAACAGCTACTGCACACCCACTTGGCTCTGCAGGAAGGGCAATGACACAGACAGAGAAGCTCCTTTCCACTTTTCCTTCTCACTCCCTCCGTCATTCATACAAGGACATACGACTAAACAAACAGTGGAAGGAAATAAACTCCCGCCCTTTTACAAAAAAGCCCAAGGTGCACTTTTGTCACAGTATCCTACTATATATTGTCTCACAGACAATCACTTGAGGGGCAGAGCACGCAGACACACATCCACATACCACACACTCTGCTGGAGCCTGACTCTCTTATACATTGTTGTCATGGCAACCCCATTAAGGGAGGACACTCAGGCTGCAACGCTAGTGAAATCAGCCTGTCTCTCTTCTACCTCTCTCTCTCTCTCTTTCTATCTTAGACATACACACACACACCTTCCTTTTCTTTCACTGCCAGCCATTTCTATTTGTCTCCCTCCATTACTTTCTCTTCCTCGCCCATTGTCCTTCTCCTCCTATCCTTGCATCACCCTTGGCACACCTCTCTGCCCGTCTCTCTCCATTACTGTGCTACCTTTTCATCTTCTCACCTCGTGCCTCCCACTTCCAAGGCAAAAATATGTCATCTTACTCCTCAAACCCTCATCATGTTTATATCTCTGACTTTTGTTTGGTCTCTCCACCCACACATTCTGAGGAGCTCTCTGTCTGTCTTTCTGCCTGTCTCTCTCTCTCTCTCGCTTCCATCCTTAGAGACACAGAATACATTTGTGATTGAGGCTGCACCTCTCTTCTTGTGCCCTCTCCAATTAAATGGGAGATTTACAGGGGGAATCAGTCAGAGGGCAGCCTTAGAGGACAGCTTTAATAAGGGCCCCGTGCTGCACCACTCTCCTTTTCATGCTCTCTCTCTTCTTCTCTCTTATAGAAGTTGGCTTGCCATTTAACAGGTGTGAGGACATGAGACAGGAGAAACAAGTTACATGATAACCATCCCTGACAGGAACATTAAACAGTGGCCCAGATGTTAAAAGCCAGCCAACCAACAATGATCAATGCCAAATTGAAGGTGCCCCAACACAGTTAAAATAATCACATAAAAGCAAGCTCTAGAACTGCTAAGCCAGATATTAGTCACGCTCATGCCTTGAGACTCAGCTGCCACATTAGTTCCAGCAGTCATTCCATCCATCTTGTAGCTCACTAGCAGTTGGTGGGCCCACTGTGTAGCTTCACAACTTCATGATATTTATGGCTAGCCTTAACAAATAATGGTTTGGTTGTTTAGAAACCATGCCAGTTTAGAAAAGATTGCTATAGAACCGTCACCATCCTCCAATGCATTCGTACTTATCTCTGTTAGTGCTGGTCCCTATGGGCCACCTGTTTGCCACAACATCAAGCCTCAACCCCCACTATCCTGATCCACTCCAACCCACTTGATGATCTAGATAACACAGTATGGTGGAGAGCACACAGGATGCCCCCCTGAGAAATAATCTGGAGATACAATGAGCGAATATGAGGGATAAGCAGCAGGGCCGAGGGCCAGCAGGCGGCCTGCATGATGAGAAGCTAAGGAGAATATAATAAAGAGAGACAGAGATGGAAGGAAAAAGAGAATTTGGGACAACATATGGGAACAAGTAAAAGAAGTGGAGGTGGCTGAATGAAAGGAAGATTATGAGGAAGGAACAAGTGGGGTGGGGGGGTAGTCTTCATTAAAGGAGGCAGAAAGGAGAGAGCAAGAGAGAGGGATGTAAGATGTAGGGAGTGAGTAGATGGTAGGATGTGAGGGGATGAGAGTCTAGAGGAAGGGAGGAGAGGGCATCGAGATGGATGCATCTGCTGCTGTTCCACAAGGATGTTTATCCAGCTTCTAGCTTCCTGGGAGACACATAGTAGAAGTTCTCTCCCCGGAAGCCGCCTCTCACATCTCTCTGTAGGCCTGCGTGTTTGTGTGTGCAGAGAAGTCCAGTAACATTTCTGTGCTTAATAGTCTTTGCATGTATTACACACTGGCCAAGTATGTGCGCCTGTGGTGTGGTGTGCTTCGCCTGTCTAAGTATAGCATCGGTGTCTTTTTTGCACGTGTGCTAGTTTGCTCTTCCCCTGCTCCGGCTGGGTTTCAGTGTAGTGTAAAGCGGCACAACCCCTTTATCAGGCTGGTGGTTGTGCTCAGCCGTGGGTGAGGGGGAGGGTTGGAAGTGGTTGGTGGCAAAGAGAAAGGATAAATGTTTATATTTAGCTCCATGCACAATCAGTTGGGAGGCCAGAGTGAAGATTCAAAGCCCTGCTTAATACTAATAGTACATAGACTGAGTACTGTTAATACACACTGACCACAGAGTAGTTGACTCGGAGCACAGAAACCGTGTTCAGGCTAACAGCAGCAACGGCCGGATGATTGCCTCTCAAAATGGAGAGGATGCAGCTCTCTCCTCTGTGTTGCAGCGTGGCTGTTATGAATATTTGAAGGAGCCATATCGCTAGGCTCCTGGTTGTTGCTCGAGGGGGGAAACATGGGTGCGGGCACAGAGTGGTTGGCAGTGCAGAGAGGCTGGGATGGAGGGGGGTGGTGGGCAGTGGCGGAGGCAGCGGCCCATCCTGAGGCTGGCAGCAGGCAGCTCAGTGAATGAAAGCAGGGCAGGTCATGTGTGGGTGGGGAGGCGGGACTCTCCTGCTGCTGAGACAGATGCCACGGTTGTTAGGCTTAATTTCTTCTGCCAAGCACCACCCAGCACTGGCCAAAAACAAACTCAAATGCTTGTGGCCGGTGTGCGTGTGTGTGTGTGTGTGTGTGTGTGTGTGTCAATAGAGAGAAAGAGCACTGTTTGATTCAGTATCAGGCTCTACCAGGAGGACACCAGCAGAGCAGTAATCGTTTACTGTTCAATCCTGTCCACCTTCTGTTCTTCTCCTCTGTTCTCTGAGTGTCTTTCTCAGTCCTATCTCTATTTTTCACTATCCATCTTCCTGGCTCTTTTTAGTCTCTCTCTCTCTCTCTCTCTCTCTCTCTCTCTCTCTCTCTCTCTCTCTCTCCATCTTTACTTCATCTTCCCTCTGCAGCAAAGCTTGCTCCCACTGCAGTGAAAAGGGAACAGAGAGACTAAGAGAAAGAGAAGGGAGAGATGAGGAAAGAGCAGTGTGGTATTTGGCTCAGTGTTGCATTATTGGCTCTGGTAGATCTGATCTGAGCAGATTAAAGGAATACCATACTCACAAATCACCGTTCTGCCTCTTGAGCCTCACACTCTGTCACTCGCACGCAAACGCGAACTCTCTTTCACACACAGACAGAAACACACACTTACAAACCCACACCCAGCCCTGAGCTGACACCCACACCTGTAGCCTGTCTAGCCATTCTGTAGTCGCTGCTCTTTATACCCACCATTACATACAGTATTACACTTGAGCGCACACGTCATTCACCACACTGCTGCCTTTCTTGACAAGAGGCATCACCCATGCAGCAAGACATAATTACCGCTCAACTAATAATTAGTCAAGTTAATACAGCAGCAAAAAAGGCTGATTCTTAAAGCTGAATGCATTCCAATTTACCCCGATGTGTTCATTATAACACTTACTTCTTCTCCTCCAAACGCTCTGTTGCTTTTTCTTTCTCTTTACTCCTCTCCTGACTTCTCTCAGCCCAGCTGGGTTGGAGGCCGTCGGAGTGGGGTTGGGAGGCAGCCTCTGGCAAGGCCAGTGCAACATGTTTTGACTCTTTACTTAGACATTAATTCAAGTATTGATCATGTTTGTGTTAAGAGCGAGGAAAGAGAGCAGGGAAGTCAGAAAAACACCAAACGGAATTCATCAAAAACAACAGCCACCATTTCCATTCAGAAAGAAATGCAGCGCACACGCGCACACACACACACACACACACACACACACACGACTCCATATTTATACACCTATATAGTTAAACTAGCAGCCCCATTGCATCTTACTGACACACACACACTGACACACACAACCACCACTACATTCATTTCATCTTCAGCACAGCAGTTCTTTGGATGCCGATCCATAAACATTGATTCACACTTTAACAGCACTTATTCATTTATCTATTTACTCATTCAATCGCTTATACAATTCACATCAAATAAGTGCAATCTGCTAAGGTTGAAGTATGGTAATTGACCCATGTAGGAATTTATTTTTTCTTTACTTGCTGGACACAAACACAAGAGCAATGTTTCTATTGTTTGTTGTAGCTGTGGTGCTCCTTTGTATTCTTCCCTCAATCTAAAGAACAGAATTTTTAAAATGCACTTTCCTTCTTACATTCCTAACTGTAAGTTGTCAATGTTAGACTTTCTCGAATAAAACTGAGCCACGCTGCAGCACAATTGCATTACACTGCTTTAAAAAGCAAAAAACTGTTGCACATGTGCAGCCTCACATTACAAATGCTACACTTTCTATTGTGCAGCACACAGCAGTAATCTCTCTCACACACACACACACACACAAAATGGTGAAAGATATACCAAAGAGCGTCATGGTGTCTGGGTGGTAGACAGGCTTTGGAGACAACAACGGTGAAAATTAAATTCCATTTAAGGCTAATCCCATTTGCAACCTATGCTGAGTCTCACTGCTATTGTGACAGTCAAGGAAATCTGTCTCAAGTGTTCCATTGCGGGAATTGGAGGTGAAACACGATGCAGCATAAATAATGGAGCTTGATCGCCAAAAGACAGGCCCTGAAGAAGAATACGACAGGATCAGACAAGCATGCTGCAGCAAAGGATGGTGGAGAGGACATGAGACAGAGCCATGCTGGACAAGACAATACAGTAAGAAAGACAGGCGAGCAGAATAAATTAAGGCTGGGGGAGAAGAGGGGACGGTAAACAATGTGTGTGCATTTATGCAATTCTTTTGACATTTCAAAGGCAGTAATATTTTGCCGCTGTCGTTACTGACAGAGACGAGGTGAGAAAGAGGGAAGGATTTGAGTGTAGCACAGGCTGCAGGACAGACAATAGCCTCGTTCCAAACGTCCATCCATTAACACACCGCCAGTGTCACACACATAAGCAACCGTATACGGCGTTGAAAGTGAATTGGCCATTGGCATCAGGAAAAGAGAGCAAGAATAAATTATCTTCCAGCTCTCCAATAACAGCTCCTTTCTAATTGAGCAATGGCATCGCTTACTGTTCCTCTCCCTACGATAGTAAATATACTCATCTATTACATCTATTTACAAAAAGAATGGTACCTAAGTATAATATGCCAAGAAAATTGCCCCCCCCTGAAAAATAAAACGGCACAATCCCTCTTGCTATAATTACACAGAACATGAAATGAGGTGTTCAAATGTAGCTACATTTATGTGCCAAAGAGACTGCAGAGATGCTCATCTCCGGGGCTTATCGAAAATGATGTAGAACCGATAGGAGACTGACACATAGAGATAGATGCACAAACACTATCCACCTACTTTCCAAATTTGCATTCATTTCACATCCAACTCGAAATTCACATCCAATTTTACAGTCGGTTCACGTCCAAGCTGGCACTCAAATTCAGCCACTTGTGCATGCAGCCTGTAAACGCGGGGTCAGTGTGGTTAAAGCTGACACTTTCTGTCAACACACCCATCACTAACCCCCATTACTCGCTCACTTAGTCTCTCCCATTGTGCCTCACTCATTCACTTGCCTGCACGCGGACACGTGCACCAACGCCCCCGCAATCTGCACAAACATACACAAACACACAGTCATCATCCACTCGTTTGTTCAGCAATTTGTTCATTTGTCCAGGTCGTCACTTGATCACAATGTTCTCACCTACTCATTCAACATTCTGTCATTGTCCCAGCCACTTGTGCCCTCATCTGGTCCCGATCTCTGCCACCACTTCTCAGTCACATGATCATTCTTGCTGTCACCCTTACTCCTTCTACTTCTAACCCATTGTTCCCAGTCACACACTTTCTCTTGCTTTCCCTTTCTCTCTCACTATATCTGTCACGCACTGCACATCCAGTCAGTCCCTCCCCTTCATTAACCCCATGGAAGACACAGTCCCCCACCTTGCCTCACTGTTCATCCGTCATAACTCTCTCTGGGTAAGACTGCTGTCTCCCTCTCTGTATAGATTGCCTCCACCCATTCCAATAAAAGATTTAAGAGCTCCTTTAAGTGCTAATCAGGTTGTCATCCGTGCAGCCAAAATCAGAGGCTTGATAAATAAAGGCTTGTCTCTGTTGGCTAGCAGCTCACTGTGTTTAAATAGGTGACACCGGAGTGCGTTCTGAGCACACCGGATCGATGCCAGAACCCCTGGGGTCCCCTGAAATGGTGAACAGAGACAAGGCTTAGTGCTCGATAATAATGCAGGGATAGGCAGCTTGCTCCCTATTTTCAGAGGAACTCTCCCTGGGCTTGTCCTCCACTCCCCTCACTCTTTTTTTCTCACTTTCTTGCATCGTGGCAGACCTTTTCAACTCACCAGTTGGCAGAATTGCATAAACATAGGGACTCAAAACCTTTATTTTGTACATTACACAGAAGGTTAAGCTGTGAGGGAAGTGCATTAAAAATACCAACAGACACAACACGCACTCCTATCTTTAATCTCCAACCAGCACACTCTCTGCTGTCCAATCTTCCCATCATATTCCACTACGGCCAATTTACCGCTATGCTCAATCTCTTCTCCCCAGTCAAACTGTTCACCATCACTCCAAATAGCATATCACCAGCCATTGCAGTCACCCGCCACGCTGTATCACTAAAACCCCCTCCCTTGTCCAATACATCCAGCACCAAGCTCGGCTCGACAGACTTATCACTGACCCATGCCTTTTCAGTACTACAACACAAAGCTCCTCATTAACTCTCCTTAGGTCCCTAACTCATCTCACATTGCGTCCACTTACATTCCCTCCCATGAAAGCACTACACCTTGCGATGGCAATATAAAAAGGTCCACCTCTCCCATGGTGTTCTTTTCCCTCACTTTGATTTTCTGTCCATCAAGGGGGCGTGGATTAGCGGTCTCTTGTTTATCTGCTTCTCAGTTTTATCTATCTATCACTAAGCCATCCGCTGTGCTGCAGCGGCCTCAGCACTGCATTAATCCCCTATCAGCCAGCCAGCCATCCATCACTCCGCTGTCTATCACGTCAGATCCATCATCCGCCCATCTGTCCCACACTGCCCACTGCCCATGAGATGATCTCCTCGGAAAGCCCAACCGGCGAGTCACAGAAGGTGTAGGGGACAGCAGGGCAGGAGGATATTAGAGGGAAATGCAAAAACAGGAGATGGTGAGGAAGATAAGATTATTCCATGCCCTTCCTTCCCTTTCCCTTTCCCAGTCTGCATCCTGCGGAAAGTCTTCTCTTCATGTCACTACATGCTTATTAGCGGTTTGTTTCCTTGTAATTTGTTTGTTTTCCCCACCTGCTAATTCTAGCCAGTGGGAGAAGTGTCAGTAGAGGAAGAGATAGCTGCTGGGGACAGGGGTCATAAATCCCATAAAACCCTGATGTAGTGAGAAACCCTGGCCCCTCCTTCTCCAGCACGTCAGAGCAAGGAAGGGATATTGTCTAAAGCCTCCAGCTTTAAAACAGCTCAATAACTGGGTTCATCGGGGGTCATTTGTATTTCCATCTATATCTGCTATCATCGGAAGGTGTGTGAGCAGGAGAGGTGAGTGTAGGGCAAATGTTAGTACACTCGCAGAGGAAAGGAAGTCCACACAGATGCATGTACGTGTAGTGAACAAGGGCAAGAGAGTGTAAACAGGTACATATTAGGAGAATGAGTAAGCACATAGATATTTAGGTCTGTAAACTGCAAATGGTAGGTGAGCAAACAGGTATGTATGTGGGCTGAAGCACCATCATTATTTAGACTAGTTGACAAATAGAGTCTGTGAGGGCAGAATAAATTGTTTAGAGGGTAACGGAAAGAACACAAAAAAAGGTTAATGTAGATACTTTCAGACTGTAAGTACAGAGAAAAAAATAACCGAGTTTATGGAAAGAGGAAGTTTAATATGCAGTCTAGCAGCTTTGCAGAGAAAAGTAGTAGATGTGTGTTAAACAGTTTGTTTAAATAAACACTATAACCTGTTTACTGTGAATAACCACCTCAAGGCGATTGTACGATTATGATTTGCAGTAACACGATTTGCGCTGTTGCTGGTGTGTACATGATTTGTTTGATGCAAAATAGCCAAGCATAACATCTTTTTAGCACCACAAGGAAAACGGAAAGGTAATGTGCGTCTATGTTTTATTGTGATGATGAATTTAGAGAACCCCGGAACACAGGCTCTGTGGCTTACAGAGGTAGTTGGAACCTGAAAGCCACTTTGCTGTTGCCCTACATTTTCCTTTGTTTGTCTTTGTTTTCCACCGCTAGCCATGCTGCTGTTTGTACAGAAACACACAATCAAAGCATGGAAAGAAATCAGAATGGCGATGTATGCCAGAATACAGCAACAGATTGATTTTGGGCTTGGACAATTGAATTACCTTTTCTTCAAATCTGGCTTTAATTCAACTAAGATTTTCCGGGTAACATGTTTACATGACAGTTGCAATCATTTGAGTATTGCTTTAATTTGGTTATAATGAAGTCACTTTCTCTATGAGCGTAACGTAATTCTGTAGTGTAAAATAAATTATATAAAAATTCTGCACAGAACTGAATGTAAATGTTCCTTTTTGTGTCTTGGTAAGGCTCGGTAAGGCAGGTAAGGGATATCAGGCATCCACAATCTACACGGTATTTATTTCAATAATATATTCAAAAGATATTCAAAAAGATTTGTCTAATATTGCTACAATGTTAGTCATTTATCTTATTATCTATATATACACCATGTTATAATGTACAGCAGAAATGCTAGTAGAATAGAGTACTGCCCTTTGCATTTATTTAAACTTGTATGGTAATTATGACCTGAGCTATGGTTATATACAGGTAATTAAATAAACAGAGTAGGGTTTAAAATGTTCTGCTGCATTTCATTACGTGGCTGAGTTTTCCCTCCAGTAACAAGCTACCATATTACCTGCAATAGCTTTCAGGATCTAAAATATATACAATAGCATACAGTACGAGAATGCTACTGTAGACTTACATGCCAAACCTCAGAAAGTCATCTTTTTCTTTGCTGATGATCTCTCAAATCTCAATTTCTTTTTTACGCCTGTGGCCTAAATATCCTTGTAGGATTGGATTGCACATTACCTTGTGAATAGAAGTAACGCTATGAACGTGTGCAACCCAAGATTCTCTTGTAAATTATAACAACGTCGGTGGTCCTCCATTACACACGGGATTGGAAAAAAAGAGATGTGTGAAGCTCCTGCTTTTATCCATAATGAGCCTAAAGCAACATCTTCAAACAAATATTCTTCTTCCACATGCAGCTGAATCAAAATGAGACAGCTGTCAGAAAGCATTCATATCCATCCTGAGTTACCTCTTATTGGAGAACTGCTCTCCCTCCTCTGGCCCTATATGAGAGATACTGCTCAATCACCACACCGGTGCTGAACACTGCTCCAACCATACAAGGTACTGCCTGCAATTACAGCTCATACTGTTACACAACAATAACTCACACACTGCACACATCTAAGCACAGTTCTCATACATGCATATACTGTATTTTTGTGTTAGGTGTGTGTGTGTGTGTGTGTGTGTGTGTGTGTGTGTGTGTGTGTGTGTGTGTGTGTGTGTGTGTGTGTGTGCATGCCTGTTACATGTGCATTAATGCTAAACAAACATGTGCTGAGGATTTTATAAAATACAGTAGCAGCATGCTTTTGCATATAGAAACAGGTAAAAGGAAATACATTGTAAATGCTGCTATTCCAATACAAGGGTGAAGCCTGCAGTCCATAACAGATGCAATTACCAGTTCTGCAAATATACAGAGAGAGAAAGAGAGAGACACACAAACGTAAACACTTGCACAGCCTCATAAACACATACCTACATTATTTCGAACACACTGAATTAATCAGCTCTTACACAAATAGCTGAATAAATACTGTGGATAACCAGATCAATATTGTACACTCAATTCATCTGAGTTCACAGAGATGTCAAATTCTGCCTAGTTCTATAGCACACTGATTAAACTGGCACCACATTAATTCAGTAAATCAATAAAACCAATTTTTATCAAATAATTCAAGTCGCATGGACAGTTTAAGCCAATTGGAGGGCAGGAACACATTCTCTTGCTAAAACTGCATATCTATATCACGCAGGCAGCACACTGATTTGCTATGTGGATTCCACAATTTGTGAAATGAAAATGAATAATCCACGAAAAAACCAGGGTGCCAAGAAGGCACATGGTAATTCTATAATGATCAAATACTCAATTAAATCCTTTTCCATTCTGTTCCCTAAATGCCTCGTCTGTGGCTGCAGAGCAAAGTTTGTGTGTGTGTGTGTGTGTGTGTGTGTCTGTCTTTTTTGTGCTGTCTTTGAGCTATGAAATGACCAGAGGTTAAGCTGTGGTGTCTTTTGTGGTCAGATGACGGATGACGTGTGGTTCATGTTCATACTCTAATAGCACTACTGGATAGGAGCACAAGTTGTGTGATAGTAATCTGTATTAGATTATAAGCACATTCATATCCTGACAGACAAGCTATTGTATTGTATTAAAAATATGTAATTCACCATCTACCATGTATTTTACATGGTGCCCATCATTTTTGTTGTCCCTGTTTCAAATTAAAGTAGCAAAGCATTCAGTTGCTAAAAACGATGCACTGCACTGTAGTGTAGTTCATTAGAAACAAATGGACAAAAAAACTCACCGATTTGCTGAGCATTCATGGTCATTTTTAGCAGCATCTTACTTCACAGTGATACAATTAAATCCACACCTGGAGGCTAGTTGTTGACCATTGTGCAACTTCACTGGAAAGCACATGGCTTTATCTCGTGAATGGCGTGGAGCATTACAACCTCAATATTATAATTATTTGTAATGTAAGGAAAAAATCTGACACCAAAATTCCTTTACTGCCTGTGTCTCCAGAGCTTGCCAGCACTGCCTGTCTCTGCATCCCGGTTAGAGTGAAGCTTTGTTTGTACTCGCGCTTGACACCATAGCGCAGGCCTCCGTCGATGGCGTGCTAAGAACATGCACAAGGACATTTAAGCATTGTTCGCCAGGGGGGGCATACAAATAAAATAATAAGTGAATAGGCAAGAAGTAGTAGAGGATAAGAAGATAGAGGAAGTAAAGGAAAGCAGACTGCCTGACAAGAGCAGTAAACACATCTAGGATAAACACAGACATACCGCCAAACATTGCATTTATCTACTCTAATTATTAACGTTACTGTCGCTTACCTCCAAGTGGAAATTACTGTCTGCCACTTGCTGTTAAGAAAACTCTTTTCATGAGGCCGGTTTTTTTTTTAGCTTTGACAAACGATCTCTCATGTTTTTCCACACCCTACAGCAAAATGATATACAGTATACCCTACGTACCCTACACCAACAATTTGCAAAGCCTTTGCACTGGAAACAACAGACGTGGTGACATCAATTTATTGTTTGCATGGGGAACACCATGGCGACCATAAACCTAGCTTAAGGCTGTGGTCTGGCTTGAACCACAGGGTTTATTTACTATATATTTAAGAGTCCCCAAAATCAGACAACCTAGAAATAGTTCTGCTATCTTGTGTTCTCATTAGTATCGGAAGGTAATATAGGACAAAGACAATGTGCCTGAAAATGATAATCTAGAACAAATGGACAAAAATATCTACTGTATATCATGTAACTTGCGGTGAAACATTTAGGGTTACACAACGACGACAGGTGCTTTCCCATTCCTTCTACAATGTCACATGTAAAGTAGTCAAAAGAGTCTTGAAAATATGCAGAACATTTTCATTTCCTGTCAAAAAGGATGTGCTTTAAAAATGCTTTCATAAAGCTGTTCTAATAAATTATTTTATTAACATGACTACGTATTATTTGAAAGGTGTTGCTAGCAGATCCCTTCAGCTCTATACCGCATTTTGGTGTCTTCCAGCTCATTGTTTTGTTTTGGCCCGCAACTTTACTATTTGGTTTAGTCTCACCGCTTTCATGAACCCTGTGTCCATTCAGAGCAGGGTGATGGTTATGTTGAAAGTCTCTGATGTACCCAATGCCTGAAACCTGAAAAGCACCGAACAACTGACAGAAAAAGTTAGTGGCTAGATAATGAACACAGTGGAACATTTAAAGAACCAGATATTTCTCTGAGGAGCTGGTGGAATATTGTGAAAGTGAATATTGGACTTACATTTGTCAAATCATCAGAAACATGTCTCCAAACTAAGAAGGGCACTCCAAGAGCACAGACCTCCACCATGGCATGCCTTATCTAACTTAGTTAATGCAGTGGAAATATTTCCAGTCGGGAAACTCTTTTTCTGATTATTCCAACACCCCAATGAATGCAGCACAAACGCAATGTTAACGAAAGTAAAAAATTATTTGTGTATGTGTCCCGGGATTCAAATTTGCGATCTTCCTTCTTCCTTGGACCCAGCTACATTCTTCCACCAAGTTTAATGAAAATTGGGCCAGTAGTTTTTCCGTATTCTTGCTAAAAAACAAATAAACAGACCAAAACCATAACCTCCTTGGCCAAGGTAATACATTTTGTTGCTTTGTTTTTATTTATTGTGTAAATAGCCAACACATTCAATAAGGTTTAAAAATAAATGTGTATAAAATGCTCTTTAAAATAAGTTAGTGGTGTTCATAAACCACTAACTTGATAGTGTATTTTTAACCAGTGTTTGTCTGATCACTAACCTAAATGTACCTCAAGGAAAGTCTTATTACAGTATACTTAATTTGACAATTTGCAGCACACAGATTCATTTAGCACATTTACAGCGCAAACACAGAGACTAAAAAAGACAAGTGTTGTAGTGGACTGATTAAAAAAAGCTGCAAAAAGGTTAATACGCTGTTGCGCTCATTGACTTTTCTGCACAGTGTCAGAGAGGTGAACCTATGATACCGTAAGTGTGGGTAGTATTTTCCTGTGGTTTGTGTCCATATGTGCAGAGGAGCAAAGGGCATGAGGATTGGAGAGGAGCAGCTCAGGGCAGTCTCATGTGAGACATGCATAGTCCCAACATAATTATAATCCTTAATTAATCCACTCTGGATGCACTCTCTCTCTCTCTCTCTCCTTAAGTTCATTGCTCTAGGTGTTTATGGACTTTTTCCATCATGGTGCACCACCCCACCTTTCTGTCTCATCTGGCATCTGCCTACTGTACGTATTATGCTCTAGGTGTTTTTGCAGCTGTTTATGAATATACATGCCCTTTCACACCTCTGTGTAGGAGCTTTATTTCTCTTACCCTCACCCTCCTCCTCTTTTTTCTCTACCCACTACCCTCCATCTCCCATATTGGCAGATGGGCAAACAAACAGCGCCTTGTGTTGTTTCTTGGTGTTGCCTCTTCTCACAGCTCACAGCACGGACACACACACACACACACACACACACACAGATATGAACAAACACAACCACACTCACACCAGTCCAACACCAGATACTCCAAAGGGAGTACTGCTGACACAAATATGAACCCACCAGAGCTGTCCTCTGTGGAATGACTCAGATGAGTCTCAGGTGAACATCACTGCTTGTAAGGGCCAGCCAGCCAGCCAACCAGCCAGCCACACATGCACGCACATGCACGCACCTCCTGTTTACATACACCTCTCTTCTGATTATTCTGCCTGACTGAATGCATTGATAGCATAGAGAAGCTCCTGTATTAGTCTTTGAGTGGGAGGGGTCAGTGGCAGAAAGCGAGAAGTGGATTGTGTATACGGACATGTAATGAAGGAAAATTGTAGTCCTATAGCAGCAGATGAAGGGCCTGTACATGGCACTAAGCTGAAGGTAATGAGGACAAAGGTGTCAGTATTGACGCTGGTAGAGTGAGAGCGCCAGGAGAGAAGAGGAGCGACAACTACTCCTGACATTGCAACTCAGCCTCCCGCTTTGCCCAAACCAATTATAGGGGTCATCCACCACTCTTGTCTGCACTGGTCTGCACCCTCCGTCAAACTATCAGAAAAAAAACATAAGGATTGATTGGACAAGCTATTAGGTCAATTGATCCTTGTTTCCTTTCATCTGTGCTCCTTTTTCAGATGGACAGAATGGACGTGGAAAGCTACTCCAATTACCTGAGGACCAGAGGTTTAACTAAGATGGCCTGATGGACCTTCTCTCCATTTTTCCATTCTCCAAATGTAGCACTCACTATGTGTCAAATGATATTATAAACCCGCAAATAAAGATGTTCTTCTTTACCAGTGCTTCTGAATATATCTTTGTGTATGTTTCCTGTATCTGTAATAGCATAGAGACACGGAGTGAGCTAATAACTGGTATTTGAAGTTGCTTTTAACAACATGAATATGAAAATCAGGCAGGCTCAAAAGGGCAATCAAAGTCAACCATTTAAAACAGCGGTTAGAATTTGGTTGTCAAAACTGCAGTGGGGCACTATTAACACCAATTCAGAGTCACCTTCCCCCTGACAATTCTGTGTAAATGCGAATGAATTGCTGGTGAGGCTGATTGGTCACATTGATTGAGCATCACTGATTCTTTTCACTGCTGAACACCAAGTCGTCTCTCAGTCGATAGACACAACCCAAATACACCAGGCACTAAATCCAATGTGTTTCTGCATCCAGCTAATTTAACACCCACTCCATTTATGAAAAAGAGTCCTCATTGATTTTTTTTCTGTTCATGTGCTCCTTCTCATTTTTGCCATGCCAGCGCCTACACGTGTTCAAGCCTGGCAGCAATTGAATTGAATTAGTGTGTGGTAGAGTTGCTATTAAAATGGCTTTTTAAGGCCCACACCTTGTGTCTTTCTCCAGATGTAGCAGAGACCACAGAGCCTGCAGTTACAGAATATTGTGTGCATGGATACATTCACAGAGAACTCCACAGCATAAAGGCCACAAGCCTCAAAATAGACGCACACTGCCCATCACTTTTACATTTTGGCACCACAGCAAAGACCATTTCTGCTTGGTGCCCATTATGTATTGTACCTCTCCCCTTCTGTTACTGCACGATGTACTCTTTGTCCTTTTCTATTTTCTTCACTCTCTTGTCCTCGTCTTATCCCTTATTTCCAATCCATTATTGCATGTTCATGCTTCCAAAATGTAATCTAGCATTTATGCGGAAAACACATTACGAAAAGCCTTAGAAATCATAATAGGGTATTTTTGATTGCAATAATTAGGACAACAACGGCTGTTTATAACCATTTCCAGTGTGTTTTGTCAGCAGTGGTAAAACACTGAACAATAATAACTGTCATTATAATCATAATGGCTTTCCTGTTAGGACAAGTCTTATCAGGCTGGTGACAACCACAGAGCTGCCGCAACCAGGTAAAAGTGCTGCCTACGAAGGGAGGCAGTGAGGAGAAGCACCTGGCATTACACAAGAAAACATTTCTAAGTCAGTCAAGTGAAAAACTGCCCTGCAGAGACATAGCATTTTGACATTATTGTAAAGGGCATAAAACATTTAAAAAAAACATGCATCCATGCAACACATCCATTGCTGGATACCTTTATCCTAAGAAGATGACATCTGAAAATAAGATCAATGTTCACCTAGTAAAGTGAAACTACAGTGTGATAGATCATTTAAATATCCAACCCATTCTGATAATATCAATCAATGCAAATCCATTGTATTTGCAAATGTAGCAAGTACAGTTAAATTGATTTATTTAAATACAGTATATTAAAGAAAGAAATTTATTTCAGCTTTTATTTACTAAAACACATTTTCAGTGTGTCAAAATCTGAAATACACAGTAATTGTAATTAGTTTTGGAAGCTTCTAATAGGCCAATTGTCATAATTAGAAGCTAATTGGGAATGTGCCTGTTTTGTTTTTTTAAATGGGGAGTGCACCTTTATTAATGGTCCTACTGTACCTTAGACCTGAGAAAAATAATTGTGGCCCTCGACAAGTCTGGTTCCTCCTGGAGAACAATTTGTGACTGAGGGTCCCACGAGCATCTGTGCAAAACATCGTAGGCAGGTATAAACATCTTGGAACCACACAGACACTGAATATTTCATGAAGAAGGAAAATATTGTCCCCTAGGGCTGAACAAACCTTGGCCCGAAAGGTTCAACTGAACCCCAAGACACTAACAAAGGAGGTGGTGAAAGAGTTGGAGGCACATCATCAAGGCCTGAAAGGCTGTCGGGCAGGGAAGAAACCCTTACTCTGAGACCTGCATTAAAACATATACTTACAGAGTGTATTTAAACTTTTAACCTATGAAAATTATTTTTTGTAAAAATGAATCTTGTTTTTTTATTTTAAGATTATTTTTTGGGCATTTTTGACTTTTATTTTGATAGGACAGCTGAAGACATGAAAGGGGAGAGAGAGGCAGGAAAGACATGCAGCAAAGGGGTGCAGGTCGGAGTCGAGCGTCGAGGAGTAAACCTCTATATATGGGTGCCCACTCTACCAACACGAGCTATCCAGGTGTATCTCTAAAGGAAAGGAAGAGTATATTTGACTTAACACATGGTGACGTGACATATGCAGAGTTGTGAAATATTTAACAAAGGAGTATTTAAATGCATGGCCTCAACTGTAATAGAGTGGCAAATGCGGTTCCAAAAATGTTGGGGTAAAGACCGCAGCTAGTGGCCAAGTTATCAACATGATTTTGAGTGCAATGTCAAAATGACATTTTCAAAAAATAAAAAAGATTGACATCCAGATTAAATTTATCCTTGCAATGGGTTCTTTTGAATGGATTACAACTGCAAATAATAATCTTCAGAATTAAGATGAATCAATGTAGACTATGAACGTGATTATTCAAAATAAATTCTCCTATACAATGACCCATGAGAAGCCAGAGCCAGATCTTAGAAGGCTTGTAGTTCTAATTGGATATCATGTCTGTGAGCATTCCATTATCAAAAGACGATGAGATTACGTTTATTATCAGAATATACTGCCGTGCCAGCGTAGAAGTCATCTGTTCTGTACTGGCATTAAAGATTCTCCAATCACTAAACCAATGTCTCCTGGAGGTTGAACAAGCTTACAGTGGCAGCATGTGTGAGCAGTGTGTGAGCAGTGTGTGTGTGTGTGTGTGTGTGTGTGTGTGTGTTAGACTACAAAGAGCAAGACTACATCAGCAAACATTGGGATATGCTAAATATATGATGGTGCAACAATTTTAACTTCACATCAAAATTTGAAAATGACTTGTCTACTATCAAACTGATGCACAATCGATGCTTTCACTATGTCAGAGTTGATGACTGCATTTCTTAATTTACTTGTCAGTTTCTTCACAAGACAAACAAAAAGGAAACGCGATATGATAAAAATTTACCATGACTGGACATTTTGCATTTTTGTGCATTACAATTTTTGAGAACCTACACTTGAATTGACTGAAAAGCTGCTGCAGGACACAGCTGAATCATGGATTTTGTGAAATCTTACAGCCGTAGCATATAATCTATTTTTCTCAGCCTTTTGAATGATGTTATTTGTGACCTGTAGAATAATGTGCTGCTACTAAAAAACACAAATTTTTCTTTCACATCATCCAATGCGTGGGAAAAGAGATGGTTGTGTCCTCCATGCAGTGTCAAAATCAACAATTCTTTATTGATATGTCACATCCAATATGTGCCCCTTGCTGTTACTAATAACCATGCTGAGGAAAACAGACATTGTGAAATGCTGTTATGATACCTAAAGCTTTCAATATTTTTTTTAAAATCCAGTTAATGTTATTCTCACATTATTCTTTCTGCTTATTTTCTATTAATATATTAATTTAGTCAGCCTTGTCAGAGCTATAAGGGCTACATACATATTACATAAAGAACAGAGGAACAAAAATGCAAAGGAAACATAAGAATGTGTGTGTGCTTGTGTGTGTGTGTGCGTGCGTACACACTCTTCATACTGTATATAAAATCATCAGTCTGTGCATTTGCTGTGTGCACATGCACCGAACACTAACTAAATGCATTTGATGGATCAGAATTCAACCATCAGCCAGGTTCTGTATAGAGTATTTTCTTCACAGCATTGTACCTTCAACAGAATAATATGGTTGTCAAATCCTGACCACAAAGAGCCTCCCAAAAAGCTGAACTCACATTGTAATAAATCTAATTAGGATTAGTGACTTATTAAAAGTCTGATGATGATTAATGCCATGCTAATGTATGACTATTATTTACCCACTGAATGCTGAGAATAATTTTTTTGATGGTGATGTGACACACAGACAAGGGGGAAATAAATCCTTCTGTCTTCCCGGGGAGAGTGTTTGGCAGTAAACCAATTCCAAGTCTGGCTTCTTGAATGCCCAGATAACGCAATCAGACAGTTGCAATATTACTGTTTTACCACCTGAAGAATTTGAATTTCATTCAGCCCCTTCAGAATAGTAGACATGCCAATTTTTCCCCAAGAATTGGCAGGACAAACACAATGCACCCCGGTAAAATGAGGAAAAGGCTTACCAGCAGAAAATGTTTTCAGGGTCTTTCTTGCCTGCCTACTCAGGTTCAATTTTATCATAATAACACATAATAAAAAGTTTAATTTCTTCCATCATAACTACGCTGTTGATGCCATTTTATTATATGTTTTATTATTAAATTGGGAATTAGTTCACAGTAGTAACAATACAAGGGCGCCTCGGTTTTCATCATATGAACCCCTTAACATTCCGGGTCACATTTGATTAAATTTGGACATATGGCAGGATTCTTCCTGCTGTTGTTTTATGCTGTAGCAAGGTGACATATTTATTTTTTATAAGACATCAGCATGGCCAATCCTTTAATTCTCTAATTCTGATTTCAAATAACTTAAATTCCAGTGCAGTTAGGTCTCATTTTGTTGTGGACACCCTGGAACCTGGAGCTCTCAGAGAGCAGCTGGCCTATAGGTAATGATTTGATGAGGTACAGGATTAATGGTGTAGTCTGGGACATCGGGGATTGGGCAGAAGATCTCACTTTGAGGCTACACTTAGCTCCGATGCATTTATTGTTCTAATAGGCAATGAGGTACTTAATGTCTTTATCTCTTGGAAGGAACTTGTGCTCAGGGATGCTTGCTAAAATCACATGTGTAGCCAACATCCCAGGATACTTCTTTTCATTGTCTATTTTTTCTGGTTAACAATTCGTCCAAGAATGAATTCCTCATTCACTACATTGTTGGCTATTTAACAGTAACAATTGCCAAAATATGTTAGTGTTTAGACCATGGTGCCATATAGGCCCACAAACCGGACTCCTCTAAAATCCGACTCATTTAGAACATCAAGCACCCATTTTAATATGAAGTGACTGCTGTTGACGCACCAAACACGAACTCCGTATCTGTCAGGGCACAACATATGAATACATATATCGACTTACACGTCTGAACACCTAAAGCAGCCTGATACTGGAATCCTGGCATTACTATTATTGTCGCACTAGTATGAATTAACAACAAGTAACATGAAAACTGTGCTTCGTTCCTACCTTGATTCCTCCAATCTCCTTTTACTTGATTGCTCAGTGTGTCTCTTTCATTCTCGCTTCCCTCCTCACTTGCTTCCTTCTCCTTCTCTTCCCCTTTAGTTATCACTCGTTTTCTCCTCTCTGGTCCCTTCTTCGTGCGGATGCATAAGAATTAAAAATTAATAGCCAACTATCTTAAAGACAAACCGACGGAAAAATGGGAGAGGGGGGAAAATCCACCCGACTAAAAATATGTTAAAGGCAGTGTGGGG
The DNA here is from genome assembly GCA_026937815.1 of Etheostoma perlongum. NCBI lineage: Eukaryota > Metazoa > Chordata > Actinopteri > Perciformes > Percidae > Etheostoma > Etheostoma perlongum. The sequence continues at coordinate 13,148,294 of CM049385.1, forward strand.
AAATCCTCACGGACAGAGCAGATTCTCGTGAAAATTTGCCCGTTTGGGCATCAAAATAAATAACAGCGACGACACCATTGTCCTGCTTAACAACGGTAATAACATGCGAGTTACAACGTTAAGCGGTGACGGTCAAACTGAGGAGGAATATGAACGCAATTGAAGTTGTAATCGTGTTGTCCGTCCGTTCCTGGTGCGATGGTGAGCATGTGAGCATATGTGCCACCGTCGCAAAACGTCTGCGTAAGACGAATCAGGCTCTTAGATGTCTGATGTGCAGGTTCTGGTCACAGGACGCTTCTTTTTTTCTAAAATGTAGACTCTTCACCTTCATGTGCTGTATTCTTGCTCGATTCTACCCGTTTGAATTACAATTGGGATAGTCAGGCCATCTGCGGTTATATCTTGTGCGTACTGACGCAGCGAGCGGATTACTAGTCTATAGTAGCCCTCTTTGTCGGCAGGCAGCGCACACTCTCATCACATCATCAGGACCATTCACACTGTCTTTTCGACCACTGCAGTTCTGCATCAGGCCTATTACAACCCAGCGCGTTTATCACTGCCTTTCACATACAGTTTGCTGAGCTAAAGAACTATTTCGAGACTGTTTTTACAACCAACATAGACTTTAAGCAGAAAAATGTGTCACTTCTGCCCGCACAATAGTTAAATTTCCTCCTCTCTGTTTATCTTACTTTTTTCATTTGTTTCCGAACTCACGTGGTTTCGCATAGTGTGATGGTTCATTACACGTCCTTAAAATGATCAGTTGTGGTTCTCCTCATAAATGAGTTGGAATGTATATCCAATGATGTAAATCTACACAATTACCTGCATGAGAAAAAAAAAACTTTACTTACAGGTTAATTGCCCAGTATCTCCCAACTCACTGTGACACTATTCATTGATTTTAACAATGTGACTCTTCTCGAATGTGGTTTCTTTAGATACTTTTTAATAAGCAAATATATCCAGTGCTGTAATGCAACTATTTACTACCTGTGCCATTAATGCATTAATTTAAAAAGTACTTCCCTGAGTATAAAAGTACACAATTCCTTAGACAGAGTCATGGCCTTGGTATTGCGTATTTCAGGTAATACTTTAAGTAAATGATAAAGATTTTACTTAGGTACTAATTGAGTCATTTTCATCAGATTTTCATCGTACATCAGTGGTGAAAGAAGTATTCAGATCCTTTTCTTAAGTAAAAGTACTAATACCTTATTGTAAAAATACTTTGTTACAAGTAAAGGTCCTGCTTTGAAAATGTTACTTAAGTAAAAGTATGTAAATATTATCAGAAAAATGTACTTAAAATATTCATAGTAAAATCCTCACATTTTAGAAACTGGAAATTATCAAAACAGTTCTGTGATTAATGGACTAATCATTTCAGCTGGTCTTGTAGGCCTACATATTGTTGGGTAGTTTAAATTACAATAAAATATTGTATTTTATAAACTTGGCCTACATGTGTTTTGTGTGCAAATTTATAATTTATAAAGTAACTAGTAACTAAAGCTGTCAGATTGGTGACAGATAGTGGGGTAAAAATTACAATATTTCTCTGAAATGTAGAATGAAATGTAGCATAGACATAGAAGGTAAGGCAGCTTTATTTGTATAGGACATTTCAGCCACAGGGCAATATAAAGTGCTTTACACAAAACAATTAAAAAACAGTTACAAAATAAAAAACATAAAACAAGAATGTAAATGTGCTGTATTTATATAGCGCTTTTCTAGTCTTAACGACTACTCAAAGCGCTTTTTACATCATACAGGATACATTCACCATTCACACACATTCATACACTATGGCCGAGGCTGCCGTACAAGGTGCCACCTGCTCATCAGATAAACATGCACACACATTCACACTCCAATGCGCAGCATCGGGGGCAACTCGGGGTTCAGTGTCTTGCCCAAGGACACTTCGACATGGGACTGCAGGGCCAAGGATTGAACCACCAACCTTCCAATTGGCAGGCAACCGCTCTACCACTGAGCCACAGCCACCCGAATAAAAAGTTCAAAAATAAAAACAGATACAACACAAGAATAAAAAGTTACAGTGCAGTATAACAAATTAAACATTAAATAAATGAACAACCATTTAAAGAAAGGCAACATCAAAACGAAAGAAAGTGTCATTAAAGAAAATACTCAAGTAAAGTACAAACTTAAGTACAGCACTTGAGTAAATGTATTTAGTTAGATTACATCACTGCCGTACGTACTGTATGCTGAGTGAGTTGATAAATTCAAATGCATCTCAATGGGCTTTTTATATTTCTTCATTAGTTTTACAGCACTACAGACATGTCTTCTAAAAATCCTCTAACATAGTTTGTTGCCCCTGTGCACAGGCACAGATGGATTTTTCCTCAAGATTATTTTTCTGGTACTTCAACTAACAGACAAGTGGCTGAATAATCAAGATGACTGGGCTGAATGAGTGTCATAAATTGGCAGTTCTGGGGCTCGTCAGGATGTTCACAGGTGAGAGCAAAATACAGAAAATAATCTGAGGAATACAACGTCAAGAACAAATAAAAACCCTTCACTGGGTTGTTGGGTTAGCTCAGTTGGTAGAGCGGGCGCACATACAATATATACAGGTGTATGCATCAACGCAGAAGGTCCAGGGTTTTTGTCTGACCTGCACAATTACTTGCATGTCTTCCCCCCTCTCTCCACTTTCATATCTAGCTATCTTTTCCATTAAAAGGCTGAAATGCCAGAAACAAATCTTTAAAAAAAACTAACTTTACTGAAACATGATTTAGCTACAAGACGCTCTATGGAGCATGTGAGTCAGGTCTGGAGTTGCAGGATGACACACGGCAACAGTTCCAAGCAGAGTTTGAACTCCTAGCATTGGAAGTACATGTTACTCCTCAGTCTGCTCAACTACCAGCATGCACCACTAAGTAGTCAGGATTCTCATTTGCCGTTTTCTCCTGGAGGTATAAATAGAAAACTGGCCAGAAGCCACTTTAGTCTTTTTCTACTGTAGGAAAAAATACAGTGGCAGTTCAGGTTGGTGCTAGTATACTGCACAAAGTAATTGAGAAATCAATGATACACTTATTTACAGTATATGTTAATAATTAGCTGTCTTGTCTTATTTCTGTATCAAAGGGTTTATACTATACATAAGAGTAGGTCTACACTACACATGCTATACCACATAATATGATACTGTAGTGTATATATTACTCAAGCTTTCTACTTCACTTTCATTTTCACAGCCTCCTGAATTTGGCATCGACAGCTGTTATTCTGTTTCGGTTTTCTATGACACCCATGAACACATAAAAAGAATTTTTAAAGCAACATTTTAACCATAGCATACACATTTTCCCTTTGAAGTGACACAATGCAAAAAATAAGAGGACATATTTCTCCTGCAAATGAAAAGTTGAATGAATTAACTATGAAACAACCCCCCCTTCTCAAAAGAACAAATTGATTTAGCTCAGGTTGCCTAATGCTAACTATTCCAATTAACGGTTCAGTTCTACTCTCTTTCAGTCAGAGCGCCTTATGATAAAGTACCTAAAACTAGGCTTGGGCAATATCAAGGTATTATGGTAGTATACATAGCTTATTTACAGTGAGGAAAATAAGTACACCCTGCTATTTTGCAAGTTCTGCCCCTTAGAAATCATGGAGGGGTCTGAAATTGTCATCGTAGGTGCATGTCCACTGTGAGAGACATAATCCCCCAAAATCCAGAAATCACAATGTATGATTTTGTAACTATTTATTTGTATGATACAGCTGCAAATAAGTATTTGAACACCTGAGAAAATCAATATTAATATTTGGTACAGTAGCCTTTGTTTGCAGTTCCAGAGGTCAAACATTTCCTGCAGTTTTTCACCAGGTTTGCACACACTGCAGAAGGGATTTTGGCCCACTCCTACACACATATCTTCTCTAGATCAATCAGGTTTCTGGCCTGTTTCTGAGAAACACAGAGTTTGAGCTCCCTCCAAAGATTCTTTATTGGGTTTAGGTCTGGAGACTGGCTAGGCCACGCCAGAACCTTGATATGCTTCTTACCTTGGTTATCCTGGCTGTGTGCTTTGGGTCATTGTCATGTTGGAAGACCCAGCCTCGACCCATCTTCAATGCTCTAACTGAGGGAAGGAGGTTGTTCCCCAAAATATCGCAATACATGGCCCCGGTCATCCTCTCCTTAATACAGTCGCCCTGTGCAGAAAAACACCCCCAAAGCATGATGCTACCACCCCCATGCTTCACAGTAGGGATGGTGTTCTCGGGATGGTACTCATCATTCTTCTTCTTCCAAACACGGTTAGTGGAATTATGACCAAAAAGTTCTATTTTGGTCTCATCTGACCACATGACTTTCTCCCATGACTCCTCCGGATCATCCAAATGGTCATTGGCAAACTTAAGACGGGCCTTGACATGTGCTGGTTTAAGTAGGGGAACCTTCCGTGCCATGCATGATTTCAAACCATGACGTCTTAGTGTATTACCAACAGTAACCTTGGAAATGGTGGTTCCAGCTCTTTTCAGGTTATTGACCAGCTCCTCCCGTATAGTTCTAGGCTGATTTCTCACCTTTCTTAGGATCATTGAGACCCCACGAGGTGAGATCTTGCATGGAGCCCCAGATTGACAGTCATGTTTAGCTTCTTCCATTTTCTAATGATGGCTCCAACAGTGGACCTTTTTTCACCAAGCTGCTTGGCAATTTCCCCGTAGCCCTTTCCAGCCTTGTGGAGGTGTACAATTTTGTCTCTAGTGTCTTTGGACAGCTCTTTGGTCTTGGCCATGTTAGTAGTTGGATTCTTACTGATTGTATGGGGTGGACAGGTGTCTTTATGCAGCTAACAACCTCAAACAGGTACATCTAATTTATATGTATATTTAATTTATAAATGGAGTGGAGGTGGACATTTTGAAGGAAGACTAACAGGTCTTTGGTCAGGTCAGAATTGTAGCCGATAGACAGGTGTTCACAGTGACATGCGGTGATGTCAGTAAGAGGCTAGGCACTGAGTTATGAAAGCCAGATTACCTAATTTATTGTTTAGGCTAATACTCAATCAAAACAGTAGACTAAACGTTACGCACAAGCGTGGCACAAACGCACGGTCGATATCAAGACATTTCCAATCAATCTATCAATCAAAATCAATCTAAATGTATTTATATAACAGCAACCAGCATGGTCCAAAGTGCTTAACAGAATGAGTAAAATTACATCATTCAATAGAAAGAGTGAACATAGAAAACCGTAAAATCAGAAAAGGTCACAAAGAAACAAGTTAATGTCCAGCATCAGAATGCAAGTTATGAAACCATCTTTGTTCTAATTATTGCACAGCGGCCAATTATGTTTGTCAGTCACAGTCAGAAACAATGAAAACACACACTGCTCAACTGAATATGAAGGCAAATGGCTTGCACTTTACGGGCCTTCAGGTTGCATAGTCTCTGACTCTTAATTGACAGAATGGCAAGGGCTGAAAGACGTGCTTGCCCGGTCCGGTTCCGACTGTATGTTTTGATCCGTTTCAGGGTGGAAAATGCGCAAAGCTGTAGTTGCCGGTATTATATGAGTTGATGGTTTTTCATGCTTGGTTAATGCTGCGGGCAGGTTGTTCAGATCCCAGGACCCCGTAGAGGTCCAGCCGCTGACTGTTAGCACAGCCACATCTTTTCTTCCAAACCAGTCAGTTTGAAACGATCGGATTAGTTTTTGTCCCTTTTGCTGCAGTAGTCTAAGTATCTAAGGCTGGCGTAGACCTCCATCTTGCTATTAGTTCTTTTTTTTAATTAAAATCGAGTTTAGAGAAATTCCTCACCGCTGTGATATCGGCGGACACCACTGCTGTCATTTTGACTTTGAATTTCGCGGGGATTGCGCTTACAACGTAGCTGGTGTAATGACGTCAGCTACGCAAAGGGCCAGTAATATCTCGATTTTAATTGGTCCATGTTTGATATGTAATGGAGATGATTACTGGCATAACACAATTACGTGCAAAGGCACAGCAGAGTTGTGCTTTTTGGCGTACATGTTAAAGAATACAGAATCGAAGTGTGCATGCGCAACATTGGTTTATCGCTTGAATGGACAGTAAAGGCACAGCTTATTCTACCATTTTTTCTATTTGATTATGCGTAACTGCTACATTTGTCATCGTACCGTCTAAATAATTGGAATAACACACATATAAATCACAACAATTAACAGTAAAAATACAAATACAAGCTTATTAAAAACATTTATTTAATAAACATTTTTATGCTTGAATTTTGGCAAGCCTAGCTTGCCTACCCTGACTGCACGTCACTGGGTGTTCAAATACGTATTTGCAGCTGTATCATACAAATAAATAGTTTTTAAAAAATCATACATTGTAATTTCTGGATTTTCTTTTTTAGATTAGGTCTCTCACAGTGGACATGCACCTACGATGACAATTTCAGACCCCTCCATGATTTCTAAGTGGGAGAACTTGCAAAATAGCAGGGTGTTCAAATACTTATTTTCCTCACTGTAGTATTTTCAATTACGTCAAAATTACACACGTTGCCCTTCTATTAATCGGATACTGAGACGCTGTGTTGAGGTGATGTATTGTAGTGCACAGCACATGCCACCAGAGGTCAGTTTCTACAGGTGACACAGTCACTGAGCTGTGAAAGATGGCGACTGCGAGTGGTGGGGATAACGTTACAAGACTGCTCATTTCTTTGGGTTATTTGGGGTTTATTCCGGACAATAAAAGTGAGCTAGCCAAAATGGACGAAGCTGTGTGTGTATTATTTTATTCAACTGCTAGTCTGCCATCACCATCCGCTGATCCGTCACATCTGCTGCGGAAGCACGTGTCATCAGGTGTCTCCAGCATAAGCCCATTGAAGGTTGTTTATTTCCTATCTATTCATTGTTCTGTGGGCTATTACACCAGCAAGACTTGTCTAAGTAGGCTCAATGCATATTAGACACACAGCATTGTTAGGCTAGACAATTTCATATGTGTTACAATGACTTCTATCAGCAGCTCAGCTTTTACGTTTTGTTTTTTTTTCCTCAAAAAATGCCAGGAAAGTACGAAGGTATGAAAATAGATACTACACAAGCCTACCTGAATCATGAGAATAATGGACATTAAAGGGAATGAATGCAGAATATAAAATATGTTTTGTTTCATTTTTTTTAGCTCAACGAGTGCAAATAATTCTGGATTAATTGCAGTCTTTAGTCTCTAGGCGAACACTGTGTAGGCTACACTGCCAGATGAAATTGCTTAACTTCCATATCACATGGAATATTTGCACCAGTCCGCAGTGCCCGTTGCGGTGTTTCTCTCCCCTTGGAAAATGCCTTTGTCAGTTTTTATTATAATACCTAATATTGGGCTTTATTGAATGGGCTCTACACGCCTTTGCCACTTAGCCTTCTGTCACGCAGTACCTACTTTGTTATACTGCTCTCAAATTCAGTCAATTGACCTTCATGGGCCGCCTGACTCATTGCGCTAATAAACAGCTAGCATAATGTAGTTTGTGGCAGCCACACATATCAGGATTTTTTCAAGATCAGATGTTATTCATGTAAAGTGATAATGCTCTGTGCACTCAGAAGAATGTATGCAAATCTCATCACCTACTGTACAGAACGGACCACTAAGAATCAAACATGGACAGATGAACAGTTTTGCACAGTCTGAGCAGTTGTTCATCGCACCCTGGTCACCTAGCAACAACAATAGTGACTACATGATTAAGTGCTGATTGGCCTACTTAAACAAGCAGTGGTCCCTTGTTACAAATAAGGCAGCCCTCAATGCTTGATCACTTAAGACACAAATAGCATAACTGTAGAAAGTCAAATGGTCAAAGAGAAATCTATGTAAAGATTTCTAGATGCTCTACACTTGGTTAATCAAAGGTGGGTATCATTGCATTACAATGCAGTAATGCAGACTAAACATTTATTTTATAGGTCAGGGCAGAGGTCTTAACATATGTTAAAAATAAAAACAAATAGCTTATTGTAATACTTCACGTGTATGCAAAAACAGTATACAGTTAACTTATGACTAAAGAAAATTCAAAGTTTCCATCTGCAATGTTCACTGTCCTCAGAAATCATAATAAAATAAATAAATGCATTTCAGAAACACACAGGAAGATTTTTTTGGAACAGGTACTGATCAAAAGTCCAGCTATATTCACAGTAGACTTAAATGTTTAGACAGCACATCATAATTACATACCTGTTTTCACACAAAATAAAATATCCAGATAAGTGTTGATAAATGCAGTGGTTAAAATACACAGGCAATGAAGGGGGGAAAGGAACCTCAAGATAAGAGCCTGCCACTGTGTAGCTTTGTAATTGTTTTGTACTGGTGTGCAGAGACATTCGAGCACTGAATAAATTAATTCAGGCTTGACCATGACAGTGAACATTTTAGTCATTGTTAATAACAATTCTTTTTGTTCACTTGTGTTCCATGTTGCATTTATATTCTCAATAGAGCGATGTCTTGCACGATAACACAGACATTATCAACAAAGAATCAGTGGTCCTGTTTGCCTGAATATCTCATGTTTTTCTTTTCTAAAAAGGCAGGAGAAAATGGAGTTGTACAGCTGGCATATTTTAATTTGTTCTAGCTCATGTTTGATTAATGCCATTTTTCCTAGTCAGAGCTCATGTTTATGCAGCACCATTATTTACATAACATCTTGCCCTATTTGCAAATAGCTCCTATTTTCAGTTATACAGCTTCTTGCTTTGCAATGATTGACAAATTATATGCTTTAACACCTTTTTTGTTATAAGACATTGTTATAAAAGTACATTGTATTTTTCAATGTGCTGTTTAAAATTATCAGTATAGTTTAACAGTTTTTTATTGAAACACAATTGTTTGTTAAAATGGATTAAGGACTGACATAACTGATATGTACTTGTTTAACATTTAGCTTTAATGCTATACTTCACAATGCACCTGTTTCATACAAATCACTCTTGTGCACTTTGTATTATATTGGTGGCATATTAATGGGCAAAATACCTGCATTTGTTTTCATCAGGTTGCTATGTTGTAAAACATTAAAGATTGAGACTTGTAAAAATCAATAGCCCATGATCAAACATACAGAACCACCATCACTGGAGGAGGTCTCTGTGGCCTTTCATGCATGCCCTGTAGCGTACATCTGTTTAGTGTAGTGGAGTACAAGGCCTGTAGGCGTAAATATAAACAGAGTGGCAGGAAAGGCAACTGTGGAATTTCCAGTAGTGAAAGGGGAAGAAACCAATGAAAAGGGTTTAGAAGTCCAACAAAGCCAGGCAGACATCAGTTTGGAGCCAGCAAAGCGTTGGTGTAGCACCTCAGCTTTTATATAGCAACCCTGTGACCGCCAAAGCGTTCTTCCCATCATGCTCTTTCCATTGGATAAATGTTCACAGCAAATGCAGCATTTCAACATTTGCAGAGACCACATCCATAAAGACACCTCCACCACCCCTCTCTCTCTCTGTCTCTATTTTTCTCTCTGTCTCTCTCTCATTTTCTCGCTCACCCTCTCAATCTTGCAATCTTTTTCTTTTTTACTCGCTGTGTCTCTGTGTCTCTCTTTCCCTTTTGCAATATGACATTGTCCATTATCTGCTCTTAGTACTAATTGGTGTATTAACGCCATGCTGTGGGTGACACAGTAAGAGAGAGAGAAAGGGAGAGAGAACTAGAGAGAAATTGAGAGAAAGAGAGAGAGACACACACACACACACACACACACAAGGTGAATATGGATGAGCAGAAGCAAGGCGGGAGCGGGGCTCTGGGGGAGGCAAGTACAGTGTGATTCTGCGGGAGTGAGAGAGAATGGGAAGCCAAGGTAAATCTTTTCAGCTACACAAGTGGTTAAGAGCCGCATGGCAAAATGACGAGTGAAGGGGAAAAAAAGAGAACCATTCTGTAATGGCTTGTTTTTTTCAGTTGGCCTTCCCTGTATCCCTTTCTATCCTGCTCTCACCGTCACCACTTTCAACCCAATTATCCACTCTCCCTGGCGCCACTGGCAGCATATGGAAATGTAAATTGCAGGCAAGATGTTTTTTTTTTCAAAGCTGTGGAAGGTTAGTAGCTCTTGAGGATGGGGAGAGTAGGAGGAAGAAAAGGAAGATATGACAAACAACTGAAACTGAGAGACTGCCTTTGGTCCCAATAGCATGTTGATATTGGTACTCCATCAGATACACAAATCCACCCACAGAAGAAAATTTTGTCGACAGGTTGATTTCTGCTGCGCCACGCACTCACACAGCAAAGCCAAAATAAAGTTTGTATAGAAAGCACATATGAACCTTGATATTATTAGTACTTTCAGAGTTAAATTTTATGTGTAAAAATGTTCCATATATGGACATGCAAACTCTCTCAGGCTCACACATGCCCAATTCACACATTTAATAATATATGGAGACTCCAACACAGTTGCACCACAGAGGTACACTTCCTCTGTGCTTGAGAGGCTTTTTAGACTGGGGCCAGGATGTAAGCCTTCAGGCTGATGAATAGCTGCTAAAGCTCAGGATGTAAAGATCAAAGGTGCTCATCTTCTCCCATGAATGTGACATTGAGACATGTACAGGCTGATTATTCAGATAAGAGGGCCGATCCTCGGGGTGGAAGCAAAATGGAGGCGAGTGTTATTGTTCATTATCATTAAGATCTGGCTTTTCCTCTGTTCACATCTCTTCTCTCCATATGCTCATATTCCGCCCCCACAGTGCTGATGAAGCCAACTTCTCAAATCCGCAATTTACTCAATTATTTTCAATTATCCTGCCATCGCTGCTTCTATCATTCCCCTTAGTTCAATTCTGAACAGAAATCACTTGTTGATTGACAGCAAAGGCCAATTAGAGGCTGGAGGAAAACTCAAACCCCTACAGTAATTAGTGCTGATTGGTGTCACACAGACGTTTTACAGGACCTACCCACAGATCTGAAACCCTTGTCCTGATAAATACAGCAACTCTTGCCTTATTACCACAATACTGTATATTTGAAATGGATTCCTGCTCGCGTAGTTTAAAGTTTGCAGAATTGAGCTACATAATTATATGTTGGGGGTGACGGTAGATCAGTCCGTAGGGACCACACATGGCAAACACGACTGATGACTTCTACACTTACACACCCCACCATTACACTTATGTTGAGTTAAGTTGTGTTATTAGTCTAATTAGTTAAATAAAATACTTATTGACTAATCTATCTGTGTGTGACCTCCCTTTTAGGAAACTAACCCCTATCTGCTCACCATTCTGACATCTCTCCCAATTGATGCATGTGTGTGTGTAAATCAAGAAAAATAATTTCCCCAAGGTAACAAATAAAGTACATTGTTTTCTAAGGTTTCTTAACATGCCCATGGAGAAATTGTGTACTGAGAGAGCTTTCACAGGGTTGTTTTGAGATGGTATGAATTTCTATCTACCAAGAGCACCATATTTGTGTGCCTTTAGCATATTAACTTTAAGGTAGTGCTGTCTCAAGGCTTTAGAAAAACTCTTCAGTAGTAGGCACAGGAATCAATGATGAATTGCTTCAGAGAACAACAGAGAGACCCACAAATTCAATATACTTTCAGCAGTTTTGCTGTCTGGGTTTGTTGAACTTTTTGGTTTAGCAGCTTAATGAAGACAAAATAGAAAATCAGTTACGTCATACATTTTCATTTTGTTGCACATTTGTGGTTATTTTATGTTTTAGAATGTTTTGTACGCAGTTACCCTTTTATTTCTTTTTTTTGTAGTTAGAAATGAAAATGTAATGAAGATTTGACCTACTGCTTTGTTTATAGTCGTGTTACAGAAATGATATGGTCTACCGTGTTATTGTCTGTTCTTTAAGCAAATTTATGGAGACAAATAACACAGCGCAAGTGCATATGTGGGTCAGGTTTCCAAACAACACAGCTAATGGTCACTGTTTAACAATGTTGTTGTTGAGGTTGATGCGGGGAATTTGTGGATATTTTCAGGTTTAAGGAGGTTAGGACCCAAGTGCAGGACGGCAAGGACAATGCAGCAGTTTGAAATAATACAAATTGAATCCGAACAAAAAGAGTCATACAAACAGGTAAGAAGCAGGTAAGTAAATCCAGAGACACAGGAAACACGGCAGCAAGGAACACAAGGGAGACCTGACACAAATGAACACAGTATACAGTGATCTGACAACGGACAAGGGGAACACCAAGATTAAATACAGAGGGTAACAAAGGGTAAGAGGCAGGTGACACAAGGGCTGGGAAACATGTGAAAGATATCAGACAATCACAAGGGCAGGAAAACTAAGGCAAGAAGTTAAACTAAACAAGATGGCACAGAAAACAAGACTATCATAATAAAACAGGAAACAGAACATATGCAAGACACTTACAAGAGACCACAAGACAGAAACTACAACAAGAGAGCAACCAAGGACTAAGACATGAACCAAAACATGAACAGTATGAAACAGAACATATACAAAACAAGACCAAAAATAACACAATCACAAGACAAGACAGAAAACCAGGCTAAGAAATTAAGACAGGAAAACCACAATAAGACAAGACAAAACACCCAAACCATAACAGTTGTGTTCAAATTTGTTTGAACTATCTGGTCGTGACAGTTGCACAAAATTGTCATAGTTACAGCCATTACTCTAATACAGCTTAATTTAGTTTCACCTAGGATTTAAATAAATCAACATTTTTCAACACTGTATTATCATAATTTAAAGCAGTGTATTCATAGACTTTAGGACTAAAATGAAGCCAAATATAATATTTAAATTGACTAACACCATGATACATTTGCTGAAAACTAAATCACTATTGCTGAAAGGTTGAGATACTCATTTTTATTTAGTTTCCGGTCACAATATACACATTTCCAATGACCCTAGTTTAAAAAAGTATCTTGATGATCTAATGTATTTTTGTGAGATTTCTGAAAGCTTTTCCCGGGTGAACGCAACAGCAATTGGAAGTAGAGTGAGACCTTTGTCGCAAGGGTAGTGCATGCGCAGAACAGCCAATAGAAATGCCCTTACTGAAATGCATGTTTTTGACCAAAGTCTCCTGTTGCCTCTGATTTTCTAAAGACTGAATACAGAGCCAAGAGAATGTTCAGGAGTCTAGTTTTCTCTCAGACCACTCAAACTACAATATGCTAAAAGAATATTATGGAAATGATGCCCAACAATGCCAAAAATAAAGTGCCTACCACAGATTTAACATATAAATGGCTTCACTTTATATTTACAAGTTAAAGGACACTGTACAGTTATGACTAAAAAGACATCCGGGCTACTACAGTAGTCAACATTTGAGAAACAGTTCACATGGGCCACAGCTACTGGCTTGCACTGTTGTTTGTGATGAGTGGGCCGCTATGCAAACAGTTGTTACTCAAGACTCCCCTAATGACATTATGGGTCTAATTAGTTTAAATTGGGAGGAGATCTTAACTTGCAGGCCTAATTGCACCTGATTAAAGACAATATTAGTTTTACTGCTGGTAAAATGGAATGGGAGGGTTGGGGGGGTGTTAGAGGATCGATGGTGTCCTTGTGGAAATATCCTAATGTCCTTCAAAAAGTGATGAAGATATGGAACAAAAGCATTAGAGGGGAAAGAAATACTCAACATGCAGTGACAGTGTGTTAAAAGCAATTGTGGAGGGGAAGGGATAAGTGGGGCTGAAGGTTAAGAACTCATCCAGAACAACTCTTTGTCTCACCTCTACAGTTTTTGAGGAGACACTGTGTGATAGGTACAGCATTTAATTGAAGACAAAGAAAAAAACATTGCAAATATCTCACCTCCTGATGCTCCATCTGCTTCTAACAGCTCTAACTTTCACTCCCCAATGGCTGAATAGTTAGAGCCTCATACTTCTGTCTGTATTTTTGGATATGCTCAGCAGTGGTACACTCTGGACCAGTGAGGTGTAATTTGTGTGCTCTTCCATATTTGAGAAAAAGAACAGCTAGCTCTCACAGCTGGGAAACCAGTTAAACCAGTGTCATCTCTGCAGCCATTTATCTTCATGAACAGAATGTTTTGTTGAGATTGAATGTCTACATTTGCTTTACTTCCTGTCAAGCATACTGGCCTAAATGTAAAATTATGTTCATATCTCCAATCAATTACATTAGTGTATTTCTCTCAATAAAGTTGGCCTCTTTTGTTTTTAAATCCTGCAGGACTTACTGGTCTTTGATAACATTATCTTACCTCCTGAGGCTTCTTCACGGAAGCAGGCCTAAACTGTTCAAAATCATAACATTAAAGTGAAAAAATATTGTTCAGGGATGGTTTATAAAAGTCTCACTTAGTAATTTGCATTTAAGCAATAGATATAAATTGCACTGCAAACGCAGCAACCCGAGTTATTATCATAATTATGCATATACTTATACCATAGGAAAACATTGACATGTTCATGTTTGCCTGCACACAAACATATTGACGCAAATACGTACAAACAAAAACATAACAGTGCTTGTTCCCTCTCCGTGCCACCATAGATATGTGCCCTGCATCGGCGGTAATTTAAAGCCAGACACAAGAGAGTATAGTAAATTATGTGTGTATGAGGCTTCATTCCCTCCTCTTCTTAAGCACTTGCTTAATTGCTGTTCTCACCTGAGCAATTGTATAATTTCCTTTATTTTTCTTCTCCTCTGCCCAGAATATGAGTCTATAATGAGCTGTGGGTGTCCCCCAAAGCAAAGCCTAGCGCCTTGAAATAGGTTTCACTAATTTACCAATTAGTCATAAGATACAATTAGTGTGCAAGTTCCCTAAGTCCATGAATGCCCCCACCACCAGCCTCCCCTCTTTGATTGTTCAATCTCTGCAGTGATCATCAGTCCATTACTTGGCTCATGCTCCTGCCCTGCTTTGTTCAGCCTCGCTACGAAAGCAAGGTCCCACCTGCACTTTGGATATTACTCTAACCCTATGTGCCTCGCAGGGACTCGGTGAGGGAGTGTGAGTATGTGAATGTGTCTACGTCCGCAGCTCTGGGTTTCTGTTTAAGTGCAGCTGGGACCGGTTTTACTGACCAGGAGGATGAGTTGGGTAGGGAAGGGAGACGGGGGTGTGTTGGGGGGGGTGTCTGGAGAATAGAAAACTTATGAGAACTGAGAAGTTACCAAGTAGCAAAGTAAAAGTTTGCTAGAGGTGCTAATCTAATTCATGGTTGGAGAATACCGTGTCTCTCCTAAAGACAAATAGGAAATATTAAAAAAAATAACGCTACTCTGCTCGCTGTTATGCTATGCGTGAGGTCTGGGTGAACAGTCAATCAATATGTGAGAAGTCATTTGTCTGTGCCTTTTTCTGTGCAAGGATAGTTCATTTTTTCCTTTATGGCAACACAGTTGTACTAGATAGAATTTATTGTAATGTAATTGTAGTAAATTACCTTCTGTTTTCATCATATAAGCATGCATGTAGGTTGTCTCAAGATCATATAAAATTATAATTTTAGGTCATTAGGTCATTTGATGTCAAAACTAATGTATCAATAAGAAATACTGATAATTAATATGGCATTATCATCTTAGAACCAAAGGTATTAAGGCTAAACATAATTCTCACTATGTTGACCTTTGGCAGATTGAGAAAGGTTTGCACCCATGCGAAAAATAGATCTTTACACATCTTTGGCCATCTCTTTCTTTAAGATAAGAATTTATTCAGATTAATAAAAGTACAAAACATACCAAAACAACAAAACAAAAAGGGACAAATATATCATTTGTATGAAAAAAATCTGTGACCAGGTTTTAGCTTCAGCACTTTCTCAGTTAGCAGAGACTGAAGCAGGAGTTTTTGTGTCAATTGCAGTGAGCATGAGGGGACACTTTAGAGTGTGATCACACCAAACAAGTTCGAAGCAGTTTATTGGAACTGTGGAACAGTTTATTTCATTTAAACAAGATAGAACAATGCCATTCAGTTTCCAAATAACAGCAAATAACTGTTCTGAGACTGGGGGAGGGCTAGCTATGAAATAGAACAAGACACTCTCTTTATGATATCTACTTGCACAATTGTAGGCTTTTCACACATTTCTTTTTGTTCTACTATAGGCTAACAGTTAACATAGAAACTACCAAACATACATTTAAATGCCCTCTGTAAATAGACGGTATTACATGCTGCCGCTGGTAGTAGATTACAACTTGACCTACTTTCACTGTAACTACGGTGCCGTAAAATCTAGACTAACGTACAGTGGAACGTGCCTTTCACAGAGAGACAGTAATAACCTAATATACCATCATAAGATTAAACTACATTCTCTTATATTTGCACTGAATAACGCATTCAATAAACACAAACATAACTCTTGCAGTGCACATGAACAGATGCGTAATATAAGCTCACAAATAAAAAAGCACAGTCGTGAATTAGCCTACTGTTGCTAACCTACATTCATAAATCATACATAACATCGTCATCAGACTTATTGATTCACGCACACAGTAGTATCCACAAAGTTAGTCCAATGAGGGGATAAAAGGAAAGTGTGATAGTGTTCCACGTTAACGCCTTTTCTTTTCCTTCTCCGGGTAGAGCAAGCAGGGAGAGAGAGAAACTGTATCCCTACAAATAAGTTGCACGTGAGGGGGGGAAGTAACTTACACTTAAGGGGCAGCACAGCGCAAAGCCCGACGCAAGTTTCTTTGCTAGTTTAAGACTGACGCCGTTGTCAATTTGGATGGATGATATCGTCCATCGGCACAACCCTAAGCAGGATATTTCTTTATATAGGCCTAATTGTATTTTAATGATATTTTAGAAGTTATTTGTTGTAGGTATGGCTGATACTAGGGCATGACCATCACAGGAAAGAAAGAAATTAAACAAAGAACAGATAAAAGCTCAAATGTAAAGGGAAAGTGACAACAGGTGATAACATGAGTCACACTCAATCTGGCTATCAACAGATTACGGAGGAGATAATTACGGCCCTCATGTAATGTCATATGTCCATTTCATTCATAAAAAAACTTTAAAATGTGCAGTGTAGTTGTACATCAGTAGCTCACATTAAATTACGTCCCCCTTCCATTTAGCGTAGTTTTTCCTTTTATTCCGTGTTTGTGTTGGCTTACTAATTTCTTTTCCCTGTAATGTTACTTACTGTAAAGTGTCCGTGGATTTCATGAAATGTGCTATATTAATCAAAGATATTATTACGTTGGTTGCTGCAACAATCTCTTAATGCTTTGGCTCAGTGACAGTGATAACCGGTTTAGCTCATGAGACTTCCAAAATAGCTACACTTGAAATGTAACAATGCATCTGTAACTTATTCTTTTATTGTAAATGAACAGTTGTTTCTCTGAGTAAAATATTCAACTGTATGACCTTCCCATAACGCTAACTTGGTAATACAGTGGGCAATACAGCACTGTAAAGAAACAATCTTTAAGACAGCAGGTGTGGTAAAAACACTACCACTTTTGTCCAAACTGAAAGTAACATATAGCCACTTTAACACTCCTTAAGCAGCTGATTTGTCAAATACAACAGAGGACCAACTATTATGTCTGTTTCTAGCACAGCCAAACAAACACTCCTTAAGCAGCTAATTTGTCAGAAATACAACAGAGGACCAACTATTATGTCTGTCTCTAGCACAGCCAAACAAACCCACATTGTAAATAAAGATCATTTCAGTCAAAGATCAAGTCAGTCAAAAGTTATAGCAACCATGAATCCCTCTTGTGTGAGAATAAATTAGCATTTTACTTGTTAAGTGGTAGTACATGCACAGTGTAGTTTTCAGTTTGTCTGAATACATGATGTAGCTCCTCAAAACCCAGGTAAAGTTCCTGTGTCTTGCTTCTCAACAATGCAACAAAACAAAAATGCTGCAGGTGCTCAGGGAGAGCAGGAGTCAGAGAGAGGACACAAGAGGATGGTGAAACCTGTCCATAAACCAATCAATCAAGTATCGGGAGACGCTAGGACGTTGTTATGTCATGTATAGTTCTTTAGTGCACTTGCACAAGTGCATTGTGAAACCAAAACTAACCGGACCAAATATATACAATGTACCAAAAACATGAACCTTGGTCTGGACTTTCAGGTGTGAAAAGGCCCTAAATATCTATTTCTTCCTTTAGATGTAAGAAAATGGGTATTGCAATTGGCTGGGAAAATGGCCCCAAAATGTATATAGTGTACAGTACTTGATTTTGTACCATCAGTAAAAGAATTGATCACAAGGATACTGTGTATGTGTCTATCTGCATTGACCTGAGCACATCTCTGAACAGAAAAGGCCCTGGAGAAATAAAATCAACTGAATTTTAGTTTAGTTTAGTCTAATCTCCAGATTTAAAAAATTAATAATTTTATATCAGTAAAAGTGTTACACCTATGGGTAAAAGGGTATACGCAGATAATTTAGACAATTAAGCTGCAAAGTAGTTTGAATTAAAAGAAAATGTATATCAAATATGCACATGCATTAATTTACTTGTCATTTCTGTGTCTTTGACAATTTTTTTTATCTCAGTTTCTCTCTCTTTTTCACTGTACCTTCCTCTTTCGCTCACTTCCTCTCAGAGGTTCATTCCCCTCATGCTAATGGACACCCCCCCCATCCTCATGTCTATCTAATCAAAAATCAATTAAAAACACCTCGCCGCCAAGTCTCCAGAGCCAAGCCTAGGCTGAGGGTGGAACTGAAACGCTTCCCACACTTTCTCCCTCTCACGATCTCTCTCTGCCTCTCCCTCCCTCTTCCTCCTATGGTCTCCCCCTCTCTCTACCCTAAGCTCCGCCCTCCTGTCTACTGGAAGTTGGCAACATGATTTACGAGAACGGAGAACTTAATTTATATATTTTTTTCCTCTTGCATCCTCTCATTTATTTATTAGATTTTTCTCCCAGCCGCCTCTTCCTGTCTCTGGCGTGGAGGGGAGGATAGAGGATAGGATTAGATGGAGAGTGGTCTCGGGGCAGACCAGTAGACTGGCAGGCCTGCAGACATGGAACAGATCTGTCCCACACTTAATGGCATTAGTGCCGTCCCTGAAAGGGGGAGGGGAGGCCAGCAGGGAGACAGGCTAACATATTAAAACTGCTTCTATACCAGACGCTTGTCTACTCCACTCAAACTTCAACTCCAACTCCCTTTTCTTTTCTGGGTGTAGTTTTACTGACACGCCAGATGGCTTGTTACACAGAACCATCTTAGAAGCCGCCATTGGAAACGTTTTGAAAAAGGTCAGGCATTTTCAAAAAATACCAGGCAGGTGATTGGATGAACAATCTGTCAGTTGTTGTGAACAAAAATTCGCAGCCGTCACACACACCTAAGCCACACCTTTAGCCCCCAGAAGCTCTGCAGGTATTTTTTTCCCAGGATGGTGAAAGTATGTTAAGCCCACTTTGCCTTACTCTACCTCTAATTGGCTTTCCCTGAAATTTTTACTCCCACTCATCTTGCCTATACCTAGTCTCACATTGACAGATATAGCTCCACAGGTCTGGCTACATCACTGATTCATTCTAGGATAGGAAGAAAAAAACTGCTCTGGGTCATTTGCATTTATTTAAACCAATCCCAATCATCTTGGCCATCACTAAGTTCCATACGCAGCTCTGTAAAATGGTCTCGTGAAAGAACTTGTTTTGGTCAAACATTTGCACCCGCAAAAGAAAAAGCCACATAAAATAAAAAAATGAAGTTAACAGTTCACACAGTACAGTAACAGGAGCTATTTAAATTAGCTGGATACATGGTGAATTGCTGTGTGTACTGTGTCCATAGCAATCCCGGTTAATACAGACCAGCCTGAACCTAACCAACCCAACCTGGCAGGCAGTGAGTGCTAGCCAAGCATAGGGCAGGTCATGCCTTCCGCATGCCTTCGCCATCATATTAAAACATTTTAGTCTCATCAAGGCTCATCAGACCATGATTGGTTTAAGCTGGTAGTTCAGACACAAATGCATTACTTAGCCAGACCAGATGGATTTTCGTGTAATATATGATCCCATAACTCTTGCATGATATTGCAAGAATCCAGCTGCCATGCAAGGTAAGTTTGACTGAGTATGTGTGAATTGTGTTGTTGAAACTATAAGCTCTTAGCTTGGACCTACTAGTCACTCTTTAACCCTTGTGTGATATTCGGGTCAAATTAACCCATTTCAAATTTTTACAAGAAGAAAAAGGGTACAAGTAAATTTTTTCTACCTGAAAATCAATGGCCTTACCTTATTTTCTGTGATAAACATGTATTCCTGACTTAATTCAGAAAATTATTCTGGATATGACCACTTATGTTTTTTCCATAGTGGATTTTTAACATGAATTATAACCTTATGACAAAAAAAAATGTATCACACTTCCATAATAGATTATGAAGTAAAATTTCATTTGAGAATTGCTTTTAAAACCCCATATAAGTCACGGTTAGTAGACCCAAGGAGTACAAGAGGGTCCCGAAAGTGAAGACAATACAAGGTTTAAACACATAAACAGTGGACCCCATCAGAATAATTTTTCAAAATATGCTCACACGCACGTGCGCACACACACACACACACACGCGCGCACACACACACACACACACACAACTTGCTCTAAGGTGCAAATTAGCTCAAAAGCTAACATGGCCTTCGGCGGTAAGTGACATCTGTCGACTGTCTATATGGATAAAACTACAAGCACTTCCTTCTCTGCACGCTCTCCTTAACTCATTTACACTTACTCCATTGCCTCCAGGAGTTTACACATCTTACTGATCTGTGCGACTTTGGTGTGATCAGGGCCGTATTGCTGACTGTCAGCACACCTTCCAAAACTAGATCCAAACCCTACGGCATCCTCAGAGGCTTAAATTACCCTCTCTACCCCTGCTTGGACAGCACACTCATACTTCACACTACTACTGTACCAGGAGCATGGGAAATTACATACAGGAGTTGGACAGTAAACGGGAGGAAGAAAAGGGGGAAAAAAGACAGCGAAAGGTGGCAGATTGGAGTCAGCAAGAAAAGACCAGAGACAGAAAAGAAGAAAGAGAAATGAAGAAAAGAGCACTCTCCATAAACATGCACATATCAAGTGTAGGAGACCATGGCGAGGCCAGGGGGAGAGGAAGTGACCAAGAAATGTGAGAAGACACTGAAAGACAGGTGGAGCCAACATGCTGTGTCTTTTGATCAATGGAGTGGAGAGTTAGTAAATATACATGGACCCCACCCTCCAGCTCTTTCAGCTGCCTCAGCACACCCCAGCATGGATGGATGGGAACGATTTTTTCCATCGCCTTTAAGAAAAGGTTAAGTCACGACAATATTGTTGTGGATCTTGAAAATATTAGCAATACTTCTTCCTCTGTCATGGGAGTTTGATTTATCCACCTTCCTCCGTACAGGCTGAGGAGGAAGAGGAAAAACAGTGACGGGAGTAGATCGGCAGACACTAACAGCCTGGGGAGTGTTTTCTCTTTATCTCTATGTCACAAAGGCCACCGCTGGTACTGCAGGTGTGTCTGGAAACAGCTTTAGAGAGAGCTATTGATCCTGCTGAGTACACCTACTGTATATAGCGGAGCTCTGCCCACAACCATGCACCCTAAGGAAAACTATACAGGAACAGGCCGAGCAAAAGGTCACCCTCTGATGGAGATAGGGAGCTGCATACCTATTTAGTATCCTAAATGGCTGGATACCTTATTAGTAAGTCAATCCACATTCTCACACCCTTTTAATTCAAAACAGCAGCTGTGTGGAGTGATTGTTAACACTGCCTTGGAAAATGAAGGAGAACGAACAACAAAATGACTAACATCTAGTCAGATAGTATATTAATAGTTGTTTACAGAATACAAGAGTATAATTAGGGGCATGTTGATTAAGTAGTTACCTGCAGAGCCCAGTAATTATGAGAACCAATTATAGCTTGTTTCAGCTATTAATTTCATTTGATGCATAATAAAAGGTTTTTCTGTCACTTAAGCAGCATTCCTTCTCAAAGTTTTCCATTTTTTATTGGGATGCACGGTATATCGACAATCATATTGGTACGGGACAATGTTAGTCTTTATTTTTCTTTTTTAAGATCATTTTTGGGGCATTTTAGGCCTTTATTTGTATAGGACAGCTTAGGCCTGAAAGGGGAGAGAAGGGGAATGATATGCTCAAATGGCCACAGGTCAGAGTCGAACCCCCAGCCTCTGTATATGGGCGCACGCTCTACCCGGTGAGCTAACCAGGCGCGTGGGTCATTTTTTCCATACATGGGGACAGGTTCGATGAGCAAAACGGGTCAGATGTGAACAATCAATGATTATTTCCATTAGCTGCCATTGTGTGTTTCATGGCGGCAGCACTGGTGTGTGTTTGGGCTACGCAGTACACAGCACAGGATTTACATGCAGAAGACAAAGCGATGTCTGGATGTTTTCACTGTGAAAAAGATGAACAGTGAGTGCGGGATGCAATCCTTGAAAGTCAAAGTAATGTGAGGAGGATGCCGTGTCAAATCATTAAACACCACTAATCTGATCACTCCAATAACGAACTGCCATCCAGAAGTTTACAAACAATATCAGGAGCAAGCTACTTCTGTAGCAAGCAGCCTAACACATTAGACAGTGTATGGTGGAGAGGGAAAGAGGGGCAGGTGTGTATTTTGGTGAGATCAGTAAATATCAGTTATCGGCCATAATAGCAATGTTAAAATCGGTTATTGTATCGGCCAAAATTTTCAAATCTGCGCATCCCTAATTTTTCAAGATGCTCTGTTCTTCTAACTTTCCTCAAAACATTTTTTGTGACTTTCCTTATAAATTTATATTTTCAGGTTCTGGTGTCTCAACATTACAAGAAATATCTCCTCTTTAAAGAGTTAATATTAAGTTAATATTAAAGCACATTGCTCCACCTAAATTCAAAACAAGGTCACATCATGGAAATAATAGTTATTTGTATTGCAGATTAAACCCTTTGTATCCAATTCCCTGAGGTTAAAAAATATGAAACCGTTATTTGAAAAATGTCCAATTGATGGATAAATACATGTTACTCAGTTCAGCTGACAGTTCAGGATATGTTACTTATCACTCCATAAAACCAATATTCACTAGTTTATTCAAGAGTTTAATGTAAAAAAGTGCACGCAATTTTATTTAACGGTGTGCTTCTCAGCCATTTCTTTAAAAAAGTGAATCCTGAATTGTTTGTTGGATGCCATGATATGCCCAGCTGTATGTGTTTAGCCTGCAGTTAATTCTGGATGCAAGTGAATGTCCATTAAATGTAATCTTGTTTTTCAGTCCAGCGCTCAGACCACAACTTCAGAGAATTGGCCAGCGATGAAGACATCATCCATCATCCCACTGACGCTCAGCCAGAACACTTAGAGATAAATATGGAGGCTATTCAAGTTGTACCTGTCTTTGAAAAACCACACAATCATTAACACAAACAGGGTCACAATACACATTCAGATTTATAATTCCTTTCTGTTTCTGCAAATCAAATATGTAAAAAAAGAAATCTATCTTTCTCATGCCTATTTATCATCTTCCGCTCATTCCATCAGAAGCTTCACCTCCTTTTATCCAGCATTATTATTTTACATCTTGATGGCTGCTGCTTGATGTCTGTGTGTGTGCACACATATACAAGCAAGCTTCTCTAGTCCATTTTTCCTCCTAAAAATGTATGAAGAAACTCGAAATAGTCCACTCAGAAATTTGAGTTATTAGTTTAATGAAATAAAATTAATAAAATTAAACCAATAACCCAAATAGTGCATTTAGACTTGATCTGAGGAGCACACTAGAACACTTATCTCAGCATCAACAGTCCTGCAGAAAAAAGAGCTGTCTTAATCGGATTGCTGGCGCTCTAAAAGGTTTTCTGCACATGGGTTCCTCTATAGATGCTGGGCTCCAGGGCCAGGCTGGGCACTGGGGCCTGACTGGCAGCCCGTCTCCATGGCTGGACAGGCTGATAAAGTCCAGAGACTTATTGGTGTCTTTGTTAGCCACTATGAGCCTACGAGTAAGATGATACTAATTAGAGGTTTTGAATATGTGATTCAATAAGTGAACACTACACACAGATGGATGCAGAAACTCACAGATACACAACACCCACACCTTTTCTGCACTAAAAAGATACAGTACGTAGGTACATGCACACAGGCAGACACACACTTTTAAACTCTGCGATTTGCTTTTGTTCTTTTTTTCCTCACTGTACACCTACACATCAGTCCATGGACTCACAGAGAAATTCATTTATCAGTGGTTCACTGTGCCCTGAAGCAAGTAAAAGCTGCAGCAGACATTGATCAAACTGACTTCTAACATGAAGAAGTTCAAAATCGCACTTTTCAAATCCCTTTATTGCCAGCAATCTCCCACTACCTAAATAAAAGAAATCACACACACACACACACAAAATTACACTTTGCTGTATGTATTCTAGCAAACATTAGCACCTCAAAAAACAGATCCCCATTCACACACTGTCCCGTAATGCAAATATAACCCTGACATTTTTAGCATACATAAATGGCATCCTTGCTTTAAACATTCCTCTACTGAATGAGAAGATATTTAAGTATAGATAAAGGTATTTTAAAAGATTCAGTGAAACAAAGACTATATTCAAGACTAGTTACTATAAGAAGCCAGGTAGGTTCTGTGGTGACATTTTGTCATGAAGTGTTCCTCAAAATTAGCATTGTGCCGTTAAAGTACAAATCATGCCCTCAAAATACTCATTTGTGCAGTTAATATCCTTCGACTTTGAGGAATGCAAATGTGAAGGCTAAGTAGTTTTAAATTCATGCCTGTCAGTTTACCATTGAGACTCAAAATGTTTCCCTGTGGTTCAGATAAATTCTCTTCATACTGAAAGAATACAAGAAACCTGTGTTTCTCCTCCAAACGATACGTCTTGCACAAGTCAAGGAAATGTACAATTTTCTTGCACAGCAGCTCCAGAGTTATTAGCCTTTGTTCCAACTGTTTTGCATATTCAGCCTCCCTTCCAGCCTACATAGATGTTAATGCACTCCCACACAAACAGATCGGTGTGAACAGGGCAAACATATTTTCCATCTCTCTATCTCTCTCTCACACACTCACACTCACACTCACACACACACACACACACACACACACACACACACACACACACACACACACACACACACACACACACAGTCTCAAGAGTATTTCACTGCTATCTTTTTCTAAAACCCACTCACATCACACAATCAACTAGGGACACACGTGTCTGCACACACACACACACGCAACGCACACCACACACACAGACACACACACAAAGTTTTTTGTGAATCTCTGGCAACCACCTCTCTGCTGGATCAGCTGAAATAGGATCCATCCCTCAGATCCCGCTGTACCTCTCACACATACTGATGTAGCCTGATCTCCTGTCAGTGAGACGGCCTGCAGGGAGCAAGTCTGGAGCTTATAGCACGGCCTCTAGAGAACATCTCAGCCAGATGCTCAAAGAGGTGGAAAGCCAGGAAACTACCAATAGCCACTACAGACAGCCAGGGACATTATGAGACCAGGGATGCTGAACTGTGGGTCTGTGCTGCTTCAGGCTGCTTTAGATGACATCACCATACAGGTCACATCTGGCAAGCCACCAGTGTTTTGACGTGAGACGAGTGCAGTATAGTGATACACCTCAGGACACGGACAACCGCATCTTAACACGCTTATGCACACTTGTACAAAGGCGCACACACACACACACACTTAGTTCCCTGTGGCAACGGTGTCACAACGGTGGGCATGAAAACAGACTGTGACAAAGCAAATCTTAGTACAAAGGCTGGGTGTCACTGCATAATAGTATTCAAATGAAACCACTGCCACAGCTCAGACTCTGCAGTGCCTGGCTTGCAGGGCGTTCAAAGAAATAAAATGTGTTTTTACAACTTGATCTTTCTTTTGGGTTATATTGGCTAACAATTATATTGGTTACAAAACAACCCCTTATTCTGCCGCTTGTTTGTAGAGATGTGGAGCTGTAAATCTCAGTAATTAAGTTTTTCTTTCTTCATTTCTAGCTTCAAGTTGTTTGTGGATGCACATGTTTAATGTGCCCATTAACATGCCTGTAAACACTTGTGTATAAAAAGCAAGGCTAATGTGGAGAATGTTTCCATGATCAATATAAATAACCAAAGTAAGACCATTAACTAGAGTTATTACTGGGTTATAGTGAATCTATCAATTCATCAACTCAACAATCAACGGAACCAATTTCTTTACACAGAGAAGCATGCAGCACAGACTAGCCTTGTTGTGGGAAGGTTGTATTAATTTCTTCCTGCAATACTGTTTTTTTTCCCAGGAGAGGGAGAAGCTCCACTCTGCAGTACAATGTAGAGTATTTCCTTCCTTTTTATCCCTTCTTTATTACTCTCTATACATGAGAGAATGTGTAAATATGGAATTATTGAGAAATTGATTGTTGCTCTCGTTTGCCCAGTGTGGCCTTCCTCCCATTAATCTCCCATGCGTACAGAAGAAGCAAAAAATCCATCTGGCGGAGTCGCTGCAGACAATTGTCTGAAAGAATCGTTGCATCCAAATTGAATTAGAATCAATGTGGAACATACACAACCAAGAGCATCATTAGATCAAGAGACCTAAGTAAAGAGAGGGACAACAAAGGGGGAGAAAAGCAGCTGATCGCTCTCCTCCTTTTTAAGCCATATTCACAGGCCTTCAAATGAGATCAGCATGAACAAAATTTGGTTTTCTTCTTTTTAGTTCTTCAAGTGTTCATCTCTGATTTCTTGCACTTTTGCACGCAAACATTATGCATGCACACACACAGATAGTCTAACTTCTCTAAGTGAGCCCGGCCTTGAGCCTTCAAGCCTTGATGCAAGAACCACTTTCTGTCTGCAGACAAGAAGAACAAGGGGAAAAAAAGTTAGAAAAGGAGGAGGAGCAGAAAGATTTGGTGGTGGAGGAGAGGAGAGCACAGAAAAAGAATAGAGGAAGCGACGGTGAGTCATGTGCAAAGACACAGCTGGTGTGACTGGGCTGCTTGAGTGAGAACAAGATGGGTGACAGAGACGAAAGATGAAAGGCTGTGGGAGGGTACAGTGGAAGAAGAAGAGGCATATTACTGTATGAAGCTGAAAGCAGGTCAGCGACAAATGGAAATACAAGGTGATTGATATCCCTGTCACAGTGGCAAAAGCTCGATATATGAGTTAGGGAAAAACGGTACAGAACCTAGAGAGGAGTCAGCAGGAGATTAGTGAGTGTTAGATAGCAAGATTTAGTCGACAGGAGATAAAGAGACACTTTAGAGAGAGCAAAGCTAAAAAGCAAAGCAGGATAGGGTAGGCGGAAAATTTAAGTAATTTTGAAACTGATACAGTTTGTAGACAGGAGAGAGTTGTGTGAGGGGGTTGATACAGTGAGAGAGGAGATATTGTGTGAAAAAGAGAAATACAGAGAAAGTAAGATATGAGAAGGGGTGAGATGGAGATAGATAGGCCGGCCTGGAGTGAGACGGAGTTATCGGCTATGATCGATCTGGCCGGCTGATGCCAAATGGGGGGTGTAATGATGGGTAATGATATGAGAGGGAGCACAGTGTGTGTATATGTGTGTGCGTCCTGGATCCGTGACCACATAGTGGCAGACACTTTCATTAATAGAGCCAATTCATCGCACCTCGCGGAGAGGGTTTAATACACGCCTCCATAACAATCTATATGTACTGTACATGCATGTCAACACTCTAATCTAGTCTCTACTCTCACTTTTTTCGGATCCAGACTCTTATCCTCACTCTTTTCACTCGCCACTCTTAGTGCAGCTTTCTCCCTCATCTGTCAGTTTCTTTTTCCTCTGCCATTACTTTTTCATTTATTTCTCACCCACCATGAATCTCCTTGAATCTGTTCATCCGTATTTTCAAATGAACCCGTCAGACCTGCATTGCCGTCGGGTAGTGCAACGTTTCAATTGATAAAAACATAGCATGCCAAGCCACACAAACATGTGTGTGCACACACACACACGTTTATCTGTACACCCTTCGCAGACCTACTGACTCTTAAACAGTTTCCACAGCAACATGAAGTGGCTAAGAATAATGTATTCTGTTATAGCTGGGAATGATTAGCATTATTCTGTCCTGTTTTAACATCAGTGTCTTGTCTCACACTACCGTTTTAACCAAGTAATTGTATTCTGCCACTGGGTTAGCTATATAAATAAAATGGCAACCGTTTGCTTGAATGTGATGTTAGGTAGATGGGACAGATTGGGTGAATAGTCATAAAAATGCATGTCCACTGGCACTATTAAATGGATGGACTAGTCTGTGTGGCCATTACTATGGAAACAAAAAACAATCCAATTCAGAAATTTGGGCCAAGATGACATCTTTCAGAACAGACTATTTTCCAGCAACAACATTTGACCATACTGATAGTATAGATTTTCAAGCAGGCTGAATCAGTGACGAGCAGAATAATACATAGTTTTCAACCACTGGCAAGCCAGCAGCTTTAAACCACTAAATATTTGCATATATTCTTGGTTCTGCTACAACACAATTTTACTTTTTTCATATTGTAAAATTAATCCATTAAAATGTAATTCTTCTAATATTTATTATAGGATTTGAATCATGCATTCACTTAATGGTGTAACTATTTTCAACCATGATACATAAATGGTATCAGCTCCCCTGACTGAATTATTAAAATATGTTTCAGATGAGGAGCTCAAACTTAAGCCAATTAATCTGAAACAATGCAACTTCAGCCGAGTGCAACACCACACCCTGCTAAACTCTGGCCACACAAAACCAAACATCAGTGCAGCGCAAATCTGAGGTTCTTCTTAACAACCTACAGTCAAGTCATAAATTTCAGAAGAATTTGCATGTGCATAAACATTGTGACTTCAGTCTCTTACTGGCGTGGCAAATACTGTAGATCCGTCTCTTCATCATGGTGCTGCACGGGACAGAAGATGGAGAATAAACAGAAGATGTGATATTAAACTGTCATAATAAACTGAATAATAAGACTGTAAGAGTTTGGAGGTGAGATACTATTATTAACAACTAAATCAGTCAGTAAAATGCAGCTCTCTCCTCTCCTCACTGTTTGCAGAGGAAGCAGCCCCATTTAAACAGACAATGTATTGTTCTTATTTATGTGTGATTTGCTACATCTATCATGCTTTATTTATCAAAAAAAGGATTCTTTTAAGTGAGTCAAGAAATGAAGTGTAATATGGAGACTTTGCTAAATCATTTGCAGTTATATAGTGTGCTACAGTTATTTCTTTGAAATTAACATACATTTATGAAATATGAAATAGATTTTAATTTATT